>CM040929.1:26379964-27054964 GCA_023029165.1 Gobiocypris rarus | reverse complement strand
CATGAGTATATGGTGTCATGGCGTTGCAATCCAAAAATGTGGTTATAATGGAAGTCAATGGGGCAAAAACAGCCACGAGGGATAAATGAGGGAGAGAAAAATAAAATCTGATGCTGCGTAAAAACTAACAATGCATCAAAGCCAATGTTGTTTCTAATCTTTGACATGTCCAAGACTGTGATTAGAGGTTAAAAAAAATCACATTTTATTACATTTTAAATTGAAAATCAGTCATTTTGTGTGTGTTTTTCCACCAAATCAGTGACATAATTTATGAAATTGGCAATTAAACGGTTAAAATCCTGACTTTGTTTTTAAACATTTGGTAGTTTTGAACAGGACTGAGGTTGATTAATAGATTTATGCAAAATATTTTGAAAAAAATATTTATCTGATACATTTTTACAGCAGTTTAATTTAGTGTCTGGTTTCAGCCACGAGGGTAACGAAAGGGTAGTGAATTTGAAGGATGCACAAGGGTTAAATATTGAAAATATTATATACTGATATCTCCATCAGAAATGATACACGAGACACAATATATTAGAGATAAGTAGTAAAATATCCCAATCCCTCATGCTAATCTGCATTTGCTCTACAACACACGGTCGGCTTACATGTGATTCACCACCTCGGCAGTGACTTGCTTACTAAACCGAGGCTAATTTCTGACTGTGACAACAGGGTTGTTATGGTAATGCTGGAGTCCCTGTGCCAGAGTTCCGCAGGCCGGCTTCTGTTTCACAACGGTTGCCATAACATCAACGGAACTCTCAGACAGAATCCCACAATGCCTAGGGCCCTTCTGTCGGCCTTGTCTACAAGAGGAATAACGCACATCCTTTTAGGGAAGAGATACTTTCAATCACAAACAAAAGTTGCGCTTGGTTCTGGAAAAAAAAAGTTGAAAAGGACCACATGTAGGGAGTCAAAACAAAAAACACAATTCAAAGTCTTTAAAAACATCCCATAATGACGCTCTGCATCTATCTTTCTGTCTGTCCGTTCATCCGTCATGTATCTATCTATCTACCTATCTCTGTCCATCCCTCCATCCATCCATCCACAATCTATCTATCTATCTATCTATCTATCTATCTATCTATCTATCTATCTATCTATCTATCTATCTATCTATCTATCTATCTATCTATCTATCTATCTATCTATCATCTATCTATCTCTGTCCATCCCTCCATCCATCCATCCACAATCTATCAATCTATCTATCTATCAATCTATCTATCATCTATCTATCTATCTATCTATCTATCTATCTATCTATCTATCTATCTATCTATCTATCTATCTATCTATCTATCTATCTATCTATCTATCTATCTATCTCTGTCCATCCCTCCATCCATCCATCCATCCATCCATCCTATCTGTCTGTCTGTCTGTCATCTATCTACCTATCTACCTATCTACCTATCTATCTATCTATCTATCTATCTATCTATCTATCTATCTATTCTATCTATCGATCTACCTATCTCTGTCCATCCCTCCATCCATCCATCCACAATCTATCAATCAATCTATCTATCTATCTATCTATCTATCTATCTATCTATCTATCTATCTATCTCTGTCCATCCCTCCATCCATCCATCCATCCATCCATCCATCCATCCATCCATCCATCCATCCATCCATCCATCCATCCTATCTGTCTGTCTGTCTGTCTGTCATCTATCTATCTATCTATCTATCTATCTATCTATCTATCTATCTATCTATCTATCTATCTATCTATCTATCTATCTATCGATCTACCTATCTATCTATCTATCTATCGATCTACCTATCTATCTATCTATCGATCTACCTATCTATCTATCTATCTATCGATCTACCTATCTCTGTCCATCCCTCCATCCATCCATCCACAATCTATCAATCTATCTATCTATCAATCTATCTATCATCTATCTATCTATCTATCTATCTATCTATCTATCTATCTATCTATCTATCTATCTATCTATCTATCTATCTATCTATCTATCTATCTATCTATCTATCTATCTCAGTCCATCCCTCCATCCATCCATCCATCCATCCAATCTGTCTGTCTGTCTGTCTGTCATCTATCTATCTATCTATCTATCTATCTATCTATCTATCTATCTATCTATCTATCTATCTATCTATCTATCTACCTATCTCTGTCCATCCCTCCATCCATCCATCCACAATCTATCTATCTATCTATCTATCTATCTATCTATCTATCTATCTATCTATCTATCTATCTCTGTCCATCCCTCCATCCATCCATCCATCCATCCATCCATCCATCCATCCATCCATCCATCCATCCATCCATCCATCCTATCTGTCTGTCTGTCTGTCTGTCATCTATCTATCTATCTATCTATCTATCTATCTATCTATCTATCTGTCCGTCCGTCCGTCCGTCCGTCCGTCCGTCCGTCCGTCCGTCAAATCCGTCCGTCCGTCCATCTGTCTGTCATCTATCTATCTATCTATCTATCTATCTATCTATCTATCTATCTATCTATCTATCTATCTATCTAGCAATATCTATCTGTCGTTTCGTCGTTCTATGTACACATATTCTATAAAAAAACACATATTCAAAGTCCTTGAAAACATCCCATATGACATTCTGCATCAAATACATCAAACACTGATTCTATAAACTGCTAAAACAAGATATGCACATACACCATAAGATTCCAGATTGAATCCTGGGAAGATAACAGCCAATTTTAGGCCTTCGTTTCCCTGGGGACGAGTGATGATCAAAGAGCGACTAAATAAACCTTCATAAAGAGAAAACTAAAGCCACTAACGCACAGCGACAGACCAGTTCGTAGGAGAAATATCGCAATCTTGTAGCACATCTCCCTGATTAGCACTAGGGCAAGCTGTCGAGAGAAAGAATCAATCGTTCAGGACAATAAACAGCAAGAGAGAGACTGTTTGACTAGAGGGAAGTGTGTGAAGAAAAGGTGCCTGGAATTTACTTCAAATCAGGGGAATATTGATGCAAGGTAAATGTTTGATTTGAGACATAGTGTGTGACTGAAGGAGAGCCAATCAAGTTTGTAAGAGCTCCAGAATGTTTTACTAATGACCCGCCGGCTCAGTCAGGTTCATTCAGGAGTGTCGGTTCGGCCAGAGGAAAAGGTAAATAGGAGGATTCCGACGCGCCACTTTCACAGCGATTATGTCGCTACTGACATAAGACCTGGGATTTCAGGGGGATGTGTTTTGAAGGAGTATCTAACCGAGGATTTGCTGAAATGGGTGTTATAAAACCGTGGTAAACCCATTTGCTGCCAGAGCGTCTCCGGTATCAATCCGCTTGTGTTGAACAATGCATCCGTGTTCAGCACCTTGGACAGCGCCTCCTAAAACCACTCGTTCTGTTGCTTATTTATCAAATCTTCTAATTAATTCACAGCACTTAACGCTAATGATTCAAATGCAATTAAAACATGCTCTGACCTCGGCAGGAGGATGTAGCCGAGATATTATCTATAATGTTACAGTGAGGTTTAACTATAAATCTTAATCCTTGTTCCAGTTCATACGCTACATTATAGACAATACACAGAGTGATTCATGTTTTCTTATATAATCAAATGGCATGCAGTTTGAAGACAAAATGAACCAAAATGTGCCGTCTGTAACCACTTTTCTTTTCCAGTGACAGCTTATGTTTCAGCCCCTCTCCTACAAAGTCTCTATTCTGGCATGCATCGCCCACTTTTTTTATGATTCAATCAATTCCTGATTAATAAAATTAAGCTAGTTTCACTCAGAAATATCACATTAAATTGGGTTGTGGACTCAGTTTTACATTATCGTCCTATAAAGGGCTTTCGCACCGGAGGAACCTTATCATAGTCTCGAGAACTAATGGCGGAAGTATCCGGATTTTGGCGTATTTGCACCACAGGAACTGGGAATGATTTTAGTTCCAGGAACTTCTTATGAGGGAACTAAATTAGCTCCTACTTCAGAGTAGGGTCTAACCCAGCACAATAGGAACAACCAGTGACATAAGTGTATGCTGATTGGCTGAACGTACCACCACCGCCTTTTAAAAAAAAAAAGCTGTCTACACACACAGATTATAGTCTATATATTTACTCCACAAACTAGAATAGAGTCGCCTCAACAGCAATAGACTGAAACACTTGTCAGTGCACGAGCCACCGCCACTGAAAACAGATCGCCTCTTATTTAACTCTGCTAGTCAACTAGAGATGCTTCATTTGCACAGAGAGAGCGTTCGCTCACTGCTGTCACTGTTTTCAAACAGGGCTGCGTTTCCCAAAATTATCATAAGAAACCATTGATGCTTTTGAAAATGCAGCCCAGAACAATGCTCATCAGACAGAAAAGTTATTTCACAATAAACAAATAGAAACTGTAGCCTTCATAGTGTAATTACACTAAAAGGTGATATTGATCATGTTCTATTATGTAACTAATGTTAATATAAATCATACACTATCAAAATCAAAAGGTTGCATGTTATGGGTGCAACGTCCTGTCACTGGCAGTCCCTTGGTTTGTTTTTTACTACAGTGACCGTAGTTCAACTAGTATTCAGTGTTGGGGAAAGGTATTTTGAAAAAAGTAAGGCATTACAATATTGCATTAATCCCTTAAAAAGTAACTAATTGCATTACTTAGTTACTTTTTTAATAAAAGTAATGTTACATTACTTTTGCGTTACTTTTTCTCACTTGGGCTGGGCTTATTATTATAATTGTTCTATTTTTGGGGAAATGTAAAGACCCTTTTCGCACCAAAATTGGAATAATAAGCCAGAGGGTGCAGCTCAAAGAAACCTTTCAGATGTGCTGCCGTTCTGGAAAACGGAAGAATAGGACACAGGAGAACTTACTATGGTTTAACTGAATCATCAAAGGTCAGCAGCAAGTACATTGGTCAGTAAAGTGAGATTTAATGTTCAATTTGTTAATTAATGTTACATTTTATTCCTTTAGGGAAATACTGAATCTTTTTTTGTGTAAATGCCAGTTCACATTTAGTCTAGAGACTAGAGCTACAACATCCATCATGTTTACACACAACCTCTGCACTTATGATTTTTTTCCCCCAACATTGGGATAAAAGAGCTGTAAGTCAATAAATGGGAAAACAAAGTAACTTGCTATACTAATTTGAAAAAGTAACTCAGAAATGTTGCTAAAAATTAAGTAATGTTACTTTACTAGTTTACTATCTGATTAAGTAACTCAAGTTACTTGTAATGAGTTACCCCCAACATTGCTACCATTTGTAGATTCTCATGGTTACCACTACAAGTAAACGTATTTTAACCATGTGTAAACAAAAATATGATCAAATAAGTTGCGTATTGAATGTTAAAATGCCTTTAAAATAAAATGTTATGTGGTTATCTTTACCCATTTTACTTAGTAATTTTAATGATTTAATACATTTAATAATGTAACAGTTCAGTTTGGTAGTATCGTATTGGTATCGGTATCGGTATCAGTATCGATATCAGTGATACTGGCCTTGAAAGTATATTGTATTGGTATTAGTATTGGTATCGTATCGTATCATAAACATAATAAGTGTTATCGCCCATCCCTAATGTATGATGCTTTTTCTTCGGCTTTTGCCTTGATACTGTGGGTTACACCATCAACATGCCCATGGACACTGCCTACTAGTGGTCTGCATGTGTAAATGCACGTTGATGCGGACAACGACGCATAAGTATAAATGAAAACCGACACGTAACCTACGGTGTAGGTCCGATGCAGAAATATAAATTAGACTTTATTTCCCAGCAAGATTCATGTTCTAGATGAGTAGTCTATTCTTGGGCTATGTTTAGACGTCTATTAAATTTTCACAGACAGCCCAAATTTTTCCTTGTTTTAGTCTAGACGTCAGGTCTGTGTTTAGACGGCTATTAGACCGTGAATGCAAAATTACTTGCTGGGTTATATAATTATCAAAATGTAACCTTAAAATATATATTATAATTGTGTATAACATTTATTCTAACTATATTATGAACTACATAACAGACAAAATAATGAGGAGACACTAATAAAAAGCAAAAACATTAATCATATCCACAGAAACCTATTAGACCTAGGCAAGCTGCACTAGATTCACAGGCTGACCATAAGACTTCATTAAGAATGAAGCTTTTAAATGCCCGATCGAAGACAAAATAGGAGTAACGATCAGGAGCTGACAGTTTTTTATATAATTGACATTCATTGCCTCTAGCAAGCATTCAGCAGGAGAGCGTGTAGAGGAAGCTCACAAACTAAAGCCTGCGTGAGTTTGTGTGGGGCTCAGGATGACAGGTCTAGCGTGCCAATACTACTCCCCCAGCAAGCTTTCCTTACCAAATGTTCATGTCTGCTTGCATTGCAACAGTGACATTTGTGACTGAACATGTGAACAAGCCCCCTCTGGTTTAGGATGGCTGTAAACAGTTTGGTGGCGGTATCGACTGCTGACATCTCCTGTGTTTTGTGCCTTGTTATTCCCTTCTCTGTCTGCATCTATCTCCCTGTGTTCTGCTCTTGCTGATATGCAGCACAATCACACATTTTGGAGATGCGTATGGGGTGAATAGGTGGCTGTTCCACAAGAGACCTATGGTATTTATTAACATAACAGTACAAACAGCAAAAATAGTTTATATCCTGCAATAACGGCTCTGAGACTGTGTTCTCCCAAATTACTTGTCAGTAATTTGTGTAGCTAGCCTAAACAAAACCCAAATTTGGTCAAAAAATTATACTAATGAACACTAAAGGGAACCTATTGTTTTGCTATTTTACAAGTTAGCATATTTTAGCATGCTGCTACGCTAGCCACCTAACACCTGCTAACCTGTAATCTGTGTTGTGTTACTAGCCTAAACAAAACCCAAAATTGATGAGCGAATTATACTATCTCTCATGGAAGTTGATTTGGAGCAAACTTTGTTTTGCTAGTTTTCAAGGTAGCATTTTTAGCATGTTTGTTTATCACCTAACACCGAACCTCCAAATGCTGATAATCTGGTCTCAGTTACAGGTAAGTAATTGTAATTGTATTGCCAATCAGAAACGGCGCTACACCGGGGCTAAGGGTGGCTATAGCCCCGTCAGAATTTTGAATAGCCCGGTTTAGCCCCCCCACATTTCTTAATTACAGAAAGCCTATAGATAATTATATTTGTGGCTTTAAAGCAATAGGCTATGCTATATTGTATAAAGTGGTATAAATCGACGCTTTCTTTTTAAAATGTCACATTTGTTGTGTGTTTTTTTAATAAGTGCGCTATTCATCTAAATGGCATTGCACTGCAAAAATGCTCTTCTAACTTAGTATTTTTGTAAATAACTTAGATTATTTTTCTAACTTAGTAAATATCTAAAAATTCTTTAATCAAGATGCAAAATTAAGTGAGATTTTGCTTGAAACAAGCTAAATTATCTGACAATGGGGTAAGAAAACTAATCTTGTTTCTTATCGAAAACTTTATTTTTCTGTGGCATGGGGACGTAATAGCCTAACTTGTGCCATTAATCCGTTACATAATTACTAAGATTGTGATGATTGTTTCATTTTCAACTTTTTTTTTTTTTTTGAATATGCCTATTCTTTGGCCAAATATAATTTTAAACTACACTAATGACTAATGACTGTGGTGTGTACCATAGCTGCTTTTATTTATTTTTTAAACAAAAAAAACAGACAATTTCTTTATGAAGTAACTCTGACGTCATGAATATTGATTATTTTCTTAGCACCCCTACATATTGGTCTAGCCCCCCACCTTAGCACCTGTAGAGAAAAAATTCTGGCGCCGTGCATGTTGCCAATTGTATTGTCTGTCGGTGAAAAGTCTGGAAACTTTTTGATAAAATAAACACCTAAAAAAGCTGCATGATTTGAGATATCAGCCTTAGCAAACATCGCTAATAACTAACTGCAGCCTGAAATGTGACAGCCTCCCAAACAAACACACTTGCCACCCTTATACCCTGTTGAAAAAAACAGCATATGCTGGTTAGATATGTTTTGAACAAGCGGCAACCTCCTGCGATCTCTCTTGAGGTCAATACGGAAGTGACTTAAACTGCAATTCATCGACTGGCCACTAGGGACAGGCTCCAGAAGGGAGCAGAATCTCATTTTTTTATAACTGTGAGGGGGTGAATTTTTTATAACTCATTTGTTTACATTAAATAAAGCCTTACAGTTCTGCATAATTAAGGGCGTGGTCACATTGAGTGGCAGGTGGATAGCCATTTATCTGCTGTCTGTTAGTCATCACGTCACCTCAGCTCCGCCCACGTCCCGCCTCTTTGCCCATTTTCTGTTATCCGTGAGTGACGTGCAGTGATGCGCTGCTAAGATGGCAACGGCCAGCTCGACCCTACTTTACAATTCAAACCTGCTCTGCAGAATCCTATGGGTGACGTCACAGACACTACGTCCATATTTTTATACAGTCTATGGTTATGAAGCACGGCAGCTGGTTTACGCTGGTCATTAGCTGGTTTGAGCTGGTTATAAGCTGAGCCAAGCTAGTTTCTTAGGACCAGCGCTTGACCAGCTTAAACCAGCTGCCATGCTTCAAAATATACCTAACCAGCATATCCTGGCTTTTTCAACAGGGCAATTTTTGAATAAAAGTTTATCAAGATAACAGTAGGAATAGCAAAGTAGTTTATATTCTGCAAAGCGGGCATATTTATTTTTAGTTATTTGTGTTACTAGCCTAAACAAAACCCAAAATGGGTAAGCAAATTATGCAAACAATCTCTCACATATGTTGATTTGGAGCTAATTAGCTTTGCTAGATTACAAGTTAGCATGTTTTAGCACGTTGATATGCATTTGCTAGCCACCTAACACCTGCTAACCTCCAATTATTGATAATCTGTCTCAGTTACAGGTAAGGCTATGTGATTTTATTGCCATTATCATTGTCTATCAGGTGGTAATTTTAAATCTGGACACTCAAAAAAAATATAGCATACACCAACAAGCCACATAATTTGAGCCTTAGCAAACATTGCTAATAACTAACTGCAGTCTGAAATGTGACAGTCTTGCAAACAAACAGACTTTCCACCACCTACTTTTTCAATAAAAGTTCTCACAGTGCCTCCAGAACACCTCCATCAACACTTCTGAAATCCTGGGCACTCTTTTCCTGTCATAGGCTCATCATAACTGCATTTAATGATCCACTGAACAACAATGGACGCCCTCCTTCTCACCCCATCTCTTTGACAGCCCACAATCACATCCTTCTATAATATTCTAATTGAGCGCAGCCTCTTCATTAAGCAAAGATGAATATTCAATGGCGAATATCTAAAGTGTCCCCGGGCTCAGCGTGAGGCTGGGCCTCTATGGCCGTCCATCCATTGCAGATTAAATTAAGGGACATAATAGTTCCCCCATCTGCCTGTTAACTCCTTCATTTAAGCAGAGTTACAGATGACAAACAAGTGCTATTAGCACTGTCGCGTCTATCAGCACATGTTAAGTGCTCATGTTTTAAACGGTCAGCTTCCAAACTCTGATCTTAGATATATCTACAGAGCAGGAAGCTGATTAATCAGCCTGGTCGAGACATAGCTATGTTGATAATGATAAACATTCACTTTTAATAGAACACTCCTCATTAAAGAAGTTTTACATGAACAACTGAGAACTTTAAGAAAAAAAAAGACATCTAAATCATGTACACCACGAGATGAAGACAACCGTTATATCAGTAGCCCAAAAAACGGATTTGTTTAAGGATTGGGTCACCTCATGGGGGCAGCCATGTTGAAATCACATGACCAGATGAATTCAACCAATGTATAGGAAGATGGTGCACTCTTTCTAAACGAAAGAGCCAATCGTTGATTAGTAAAGTCATTGCGTCACTGCAGCTGCCGTTAGAAGCTCCGGTTGCTATAGAAACGGTCAGTGTTCGGAGGATGCGCATTAGCTTTGTCCAGGCTGAAAAAACTGTTTTCTGTCATGATTTGAGCATTTAGAAACAATATTTATGAGACAGTTGTTGTCAGATTGCATTATTGATATCAAATATGAAATTTAATTGAACGCTTGGCCAACAGTTTGAGAATTTGATGTTTCCCCATTCAAAGAGTGAGATCATTCCCTCAGATTCCAGATTTTCAAATATTGTATCTCGGCCAAATATTGCCCTATCCTAACAAACCATACTTCAATGGAAAGCTTATTTATAGATGGTGTATAAATCTCGATTTTAACAAATTGACCCTCGTGACTGGTTTTGTGTAGCCTGGCGTGGCCATACTCACTTCTAGTCAGAATATGAGTCTGGTACCGATCCATTGAACTTTGATTATGGGGCGTGTTTCAACCAAGCCAGGAAAGACCTCAATTGGATAGACCCACAACCAATCAGAGCAACGGAGCGACGCATGATGTTAGTTGTCAAATGTCAACAGAACTTGTGTTGTCAAGTCAGTGTTTTTCTCCATGTCCGCGGGTTGAAGCGACCCCAATTATGTGATTATATAAACACAGGAATGCGAATTTTAAATAACATATTTTGCCAACCAAACAGCATTTTTTTTTGGAGAACCCCCCCGGAAAGTTATTGTTTTGGGTTATAGTTTTGAGTAGCAATTGTGCGGCATTGCAAAAAAACGTGGCAACCCTGTCTGCACGCGCGCTGGATTAAGTAACGTTACAAGAAAAAGATGAGTGTAAACGATCTTTGCCAGTATTGTAACAGAAGAATTTAAGGATACACAGAGCACTTACCAACACGATCATCGTTTCTGAGAGAAATAATGAAGGTGAATGCATATACGAACAAGTTCTCCGTTTAGGATAAGAGCAAATTCAACCCAAGCGCCTTTGATGACGTGGATGATTACGTTACTGTTGATCATCTGTCCATCATCGTCTAAAGCCCGCCCTGACAATTTCATTGGTCCGAACAGTTTCTGTTCGGGCATAATTACTCCTCTATGGAGCAGGGCCAGACCGAATTCCCGAGCAAAAATATTTGTGGGCGGGGCTAAATTCGGCTGGCATCCAGGCTAGGTTTTGTGGTCCATGGTCGCAAATGCTCGCACAGCCATTTTTTCTTGTCGCTTACTCTTTTGAGTATGTACTTATTTCGAATAGTACTTTGTGAGCACTAAAAAAGTAAGTTCTATATAGTATGAATGTAATCCTGATGTACTACATTCACCATGTTGTCATTATCATGTGACATACAGTACAGCATCAGCTGCGTCGCTTCACTGCCATTCATAAATCCTCTCCCGTGGCCTCATGGGATAGTAAAGTGTCCATCATATGCACACTTCAGTACTGTGATTTAAGATACTTCTTTTGTCACATACTAGGTTTTGCCTACTATATAGTAGGGATGTATGCGATTTCGGATGCAGCCATTATCTTTCAAACAACAAACAATTAAGAGATAAATATCCTAGTAGAAATATCCGACTTTGAATGAAACGCAGGATGAGTGCTGCCATTCGCGAATACCCCAAGGGTATAACATTACGCAATGCCAGATCAAAATGGGATGTAATTGTGCACATTAGTAAATTATACATCACCTCTAGGCATTAGGAGGAAATTTGGCTCTTTAACCATAAAATTGGGCAGTCTGGCCCTCTTACAGAAGATTTCCATCTTATTATCTCCATTATATCAACAATGTTGAACAGTGTAGTTACTAAAATGAGGCCGTACTTTGGTAGCTTTGTAGAGGTAGAGGTGGAATTTGTAATATGTGGCGGTAATCATCATCTCAAATATGATAATTTCCCTTACAACCCCAAAATGTTCTGTTTTGACACTAATATCACCTGTTCTAGTCCTGAAAATACCATCAAAAGTCAGTGGCGTGCGTTAAATGATATGGTTAATGTAACACACCTTCAAAAGTGAGCAGAATTAATATCGAACCACTATTGATTCAATGTGTTTTCTACAGTAAACGTAGAGATGGGGGGAAAAATGGCCTTCATTGATGTGAACTGTGTGGTGCATTAGCAGGCTGTGAGGTTAGCATCACATTCAACATGGCCATTGCATCACAAAGACCCATTCACACAGAGCCAGCGTGAATAGCTGTTTTTCAATGGCGTGCCAGAATCTCGGGGGGGTCGGCCTTTTGGAGAACATCCATGAGTTTCCACCTTCTGCTGCCTCGGAATCTAAAACTCCCATCCTTTTGACAGATCTGCTTTTCCGGATGACAAATACTTGGTCTGTTCCTATACGTTTATAATTCTGAAGCTCTTATAATGTAGTCGTTAAAGCTAAAGCAGATGTCGCATGACAGCTCTGATAAATGGGCCGTATCTGAGGTTCTGTGGCTCCCTGGGGAGAAATTTTAAAGTTCATATTTACTTGTATCTACTTTGACTGCTTTGCTGTTCCCTGCAAATCAGATGCACCATCAAATAATAAGAAAACAGGCACTCTGAACATCTCATCATATCACATCATATATGTGTGATTCTTCAGTTAGGGACACTTATTGCAACCTATGAGCTTGAAAAGTGTAACTTCTTCAAACCTGATCAACTAGAAGTGTATTTTGGTATATTGAGTGGTCATAGCAGTGTTATTTAAGTATTATTTATACACTATTAGAATATTTATTCATATTTGAACTTATTATTTTAGTTTTACTTTTAGTAATTTTGTTATGTGCTTATGTCATTTTAATTAATAAACCCTATTTCAGTCAAATTCCTGTTTAGGTTTTGAAGTTTTTCAACTAATATTTATATTCTATGTTAGCTCATCAGCTGTATCTTAATTAAAAAAAAATTTGAATAGTTTTAGTTAATGATAAAAACACTGTGTGGTAGGGATTTTAATATTGTCTGTAATGGAAATGCCATTGCCTTGGGGTACATTTACACAACAACGATGTACTAACAGCAAAAAAGTACAGACGACAATGTTGTCAAAGCAATCCCCCGTTCACACGGATCCGCGAAACGACTAAAACGCTGTATTATTATTAATGCCAGGCCAGTAGGTGGCGATGTAGAAACTACGTGCCCTATCATACACCCGGCACAATGCGACGCCAGTCGCCACGCAAGTGTTTTTTGCTAGTTTCACCCTGACGCAGTTACCATTTTCACGTCCAGCGCCACGTTGTTTAAATAGTTGATGCACTCGTGCCCATCTGTTCACCCATGGGCGTATTGATCGCGTGTTGTTATTTTGAGGAACTGAAAACGACTGCGCCATTGACCAACAAAAACCTGCTCTAAAGTCAATAGCGCAGTATTTTTTGTGTTATTTAAAGGGTGTTTTAGTAACATGCACCTATAGGCAGGTCCACAACGGGCATACACTCTAATTATTACACACACAGGGATGCGCGGTAGCACACAAACATATTTAAATATTAACAATAAAAGGATTCCTCTCTAGAGAAGCATTTCCGCTCGCAAATTCCGGCATGTAAATAGCGAATCCGCCATGGTGCAAACACAACTGGCTTTTAAAGGGAATGGGAGATGAGACTCTGATTGGTTTATTGCACGTTACGCCCAAAACACACCCATGACTCATTAAGAGACGCGGCGACCGTTTTTTCCGTCGTTAAACTAGCAAAAGTGGATTTAGACACGGCCTATAAGTGCACCTGCACCCGATCAGATCATGCGCTCAGATCTTTAAAATAGGGCCCAATGTGCCTATAGACTGAAAACATGATACACATCAGCGTTTTCACAAATTTGTGTTTTTCGTAGTTTACAGAGACAAAACGGTATAATTTTTAATACCTATATAAATAGTTTGCGCTTTAAATCCCCCAAACTCCATTGTCGTGTAAGCAAATGGGCCAAAACGCATAAAACATGTTCCATTTTTAGTCAAAAATGGTGTTGTTGTGTAAACAGCCCTGTGGTCTTGCTAATACAACAAGCAGTCAACAGTCAATTAACTTTAAACGCAAAAGGACAAAAAAGGAAAAAAATTACAAGATTAAAATTTTCAGATATTACAATTATCAAATATTTAAGCAATAACTGTTAACGCTAACAGATTCGGTTTTAATTCATGTAAAACTATTTTTAAAAAGGCATGCAGATTAAGTGTACGTCCTCTTAATGTTCATTTTTAATTATAGATTTTAATAATAACCAAATACAAGGAGAACGCAATGTTTCACTTAAATGCTTGACATATTCTTATGTTACACAAATTGTACAAGTACAATAAATAAACATTTCAAAATCATTTAATGCCCTGATTTAGCCAATTTAGCATTTCACACTCTTAAAAACTGATTAAGAGAGTCATTAAAAAAACAAAAAAAACAATGCTGTAATTCATTCTTTAAATATGTTTTTCCTTTTCTTTCAAATCTTCCTTGGAGACAAAAAAAGTTGCCCTGATTAAAGACTCACCCACATGAGTAATTCAAGTTTGAGGCGACTGAAAAGGCTTGCTGGAATTACCCAAACCACTAACGGCACAAACAAATATCATCTAGCAAAGATATACTAGTAAAGGCTGCCATTTTGTATTGACTCACACGAGCACAAGAAGTGAAGCAGTCCACACAACAATGCGTTTTATTAATCTGCATTTATCTGACCGAAACGACAGCTAGATTGTACATGACCAATCATACGCCCGCCCTTAATGCTGTTCTCTGAAAATGGTGACTCATCAGGCCCTTATGAGAATAATAAGTCAAGTTCCCTATTTACTGCAGCAATGTTATCCCCCTGTATGATTCATTCTTCTGAAGCTACTAATGACCTCTGCGTTTCTGTACATGAAGCGTGTGTGGTATTCTGTCAGGAACAGTAGGGGAGGCGCAAACTGCACCGGCGTGAAGCTTTCGGATGAAAGGTGACCACTGCGACATGCAAGACGGCGCATTTCAACGATGAAGACCCTGTCCATTTGTTTTGGAGGCATATGTTCACTCCGATGGTGTGGATGATGAGTGATGGACCTAAATGTTAGATGTTTTCCACCTCATGCACCTGTTGGAAACGCACCGCTCTTTCCGCCCCCTGTCGGTGGAGCATCCTCAACATCAGCAGTGTGTAGCTACTACTGTAACATCACGTTAGTATTCAACAGTCGTGCAGACAGATTTACATGATGCATTCAATACAATCCATAGAGCCTGGTGAGCGTATTAAATACATAAAACGCTATTTCTTCCCATATGTTCATACATTTTATAACAGCATGCCTTCCCAAATCCTTAAATGGTTTGTAAGCCACAAAACATAGGCTACTTGAAATCAGTTGCAGGACTAATATTTTAATGTGTATATGCACAACAAGAATGATAAACATGTTTTCCAACTCACCCACTCCGATTTTCTCGTCCTCGGTCGGTGTCCACATGATCCCGGTAAAATAACCAAGATATCAGAAGAGTTTCGGTTAAATGTCATGTACGATGACACATTAAAGTTCAAGCAGACGGTCAGACTTGTTTATCTCACGGATGTGCGTTTCATTAAACAAACGACATGTTTCACACGTCAGCTCAGGTTTCCCATCCGCGCGCCTGGATCTCCCGTTATGGATGCGGCGGCAGCAACATCTGAGGATGGAGACGATCATTTATTTATTTCATTGACTCGGTCAGTCGTGATTCAGCGCCGGAATCCGACAAAACAGCGCGAGGACAAACTAACCTTGAGCGTTTCTCGAGTCGCGCGCGCGTGGCGTTCTTCTACGCGTAATCGGTACAATTTTCCGTGATTTTACGGTGTGAAAGGGAGACTCTTCAGCGCCGGTGCTGCGCCATCTTCATCTCTCCGTCCGTCCGTCCGCCGTCACATGACGCAGATTGTCGCTCTTTAACGGGACACGCGCTTTACAGTAGCAGTAAACGCTCGACAGAGCGCGCGCTGGGTTATTGACTCATGTTTGTGTTTTAAGGATGGTCAATATTTTAAAACACTTGACACGCACTTAACATTAGTTTTCATGCTACAGTTAGGCACAAAACAGTGTGATGAACATAACAGAAATTCACCATGGTGGCCTACAGTCTTTCAACTGAAATATTACAGCTAACGTTAGTCATCTGTAAAAAAAATGTTTAATAAAATGTACAGCCTAATAATAAATTAATATGCAATTTCTCAAAAGTGGCTACAATCTTTCTGGCGTTTGGTTTTGTTATTTAATTAAATTATTATTATTATTTTACCTCAGTTTTATTGTGTCACAGAAATTTACCATGATCTTTCAACTAAATAATACAATTAGGCTAGTCCTCTGTAAAATTAAAGCCTATTGCAATTTCTCAACAGTGGATTTAACAATCTTTCTGGCGTTTGGTTTTGTTATTATATTAAAATAGTATTGGTTTTACCTCAGTTTTATAGTATGTCACAGAAATATACCATTAATCATTCAACTAAAATAATACGGTTAGGCTAGTCCTCTGTTAAAAAAAAATAAAAATAATTATAATTATATATAATAAATTAATATGCGATTTCTTAACAGTACGTGTAAGGTTTTCACAATCTTTCTGGCGTTTGCTATTAAATTAAATTAATATTACCAAAGTTTTATTGTGTGTGAGCAAAACATTGAAGTGCTTACCGGTTATTTTCAACCGCACGTGTTATAACCGACGTCACAGCCAAATATTGAGCGCGAGTTCGGATGACGTGTGCCGTATCAACGGAAGTTGTAAGTAAGTTACCTCAGAAATGTCAATAACTGTTAAAACTATCAACAGCTATTTTGTTATGGGAAAAAATGGCACGGATTAGGGATGTTATGCAGTCAACGAGAGACAAAAGCACCTGTTATGAGTTTGGGCGTTGAGGGAAAAACGAAATTGGACAAGACCAGAGGTTTGACCTCATATCTGAGAGGATTAAGTAAAAGCAGCGGGAATGACCTAAAATAGTTTGGAATACAAATGAAATCTCTAAAGATGCAATGCAGATTCTTTATACTATCAATATGATTGCACTGCTTTGCGAAGTTGTGAAAGCAATTGACTTGAACACTGAAGGTATTTTTGAACGCAGCCGAAATCTTTAGTCACTTGTGTGAGTTTTATATACATTATTGTTTCATTGCATTGCTGGTTTAAGATGGTCAAGCTGGTCTCCCAGCCCAAATAAGTGGGCAAAACCCCTCTTAAACAACTGCTAATCCAGCAATGACCAAGATGGAAGACCAGCCAACCAGTTTGGATTGGTTTTAGCTGGTTTTAGACCTGTGATATTAACATCTGAATGTGGGTTAGCCATTGGCCAAACATTATCATTCTTACTGACTATTATCTGGACATAACTATGTCTCCAGGCCATATGGTCTTTTTATAATGGCAATTGTGCCAGGGAAATTTTCGCACCGCTCATTTACCATAACGATTTCAGTACCTGTTGATGTGTAAAAGGTACCAGACTGTATAAAAACTGCTCAAGACAGCAGTTATACACTCGCCTTTAAGCCCCCAGGGGTTATATTAAAAAAAACATGCCCCTCGTTTTACTTATTTTTGTGTCGTTTTTCTTCATTTCTCTGTACAGACTTGCACAGTGGATCCAGGAGGTTCAAACCCAGCCACTATCTTGAAGAAAGAAAATGATGATGATACTACTGGAATATTACCGTGACAAGAGCAGGTGAAGGGGTGGAGGGGGGGTGAGAGTCGCTCTCATTGCCCTTCCCATCTCATTTACCCAAGCATTCATTTAGAAATGACAGAGTCCATTAGTGTGTGTTTGGATTGCAAGTCTCTCACATGAATGTTGACGGGGAATACAGAACAATCAAATGTGTGGTATATAAATATTATTAATAAATTATACCTAAATGCCTAACTGCATTCAAAAAAGCACAACTCCGATTACCCTGATTTTCCACGAGCCACTTAAAATCGGTTGTTTTTTTCCGAGCCACTGATGCATAAACTCCATTTCATTGTTTATTTTTAGATGTAAAGGTGATTGTCTGCTAACACCTAGATCCTGCGAGAACTGAATAAACAATCCGGACATGAGGTAACCATGGTGATGCGAACAGCAACCTGCCGCATTTTCCAAGGCGGCTTAATGGTCATTGTGGGTGTTGCGGATTCTCCTGACCTGCCGAGCAAGTCGTCCATGCATTGCCTTAATCAGATTCATAATCTCGTCTATTCATTCCAAGTCCATATTCATTGCGGTTCCAGTGCAGTCTTATATTCACGAGAGTGTACATTCTTGTGTTTTTGTGATCAAAATGCTTCCACTATGCGTATCTACTATGCAGCAACACGTATCAGCCAAATAGGTCTGTATATGTTGATGCTGTAAGGGCAAAGTATTCCAAAATATTCATCTTTAAAAGTTGTATTCTCAGCCTCTAGTGTGATATATAAAACAGCAAATGGAGAGAGGGGAATTTCTATTTGTTACTCTTGCTGGCTGTGATTCAAAAGACTTAAGAGAGGCCCTGAAACACGAACAGCACTGAGTCATCGCGATTCAGCGGAGAATTCTCCAGATGAAAGGAGTTTTGCTCAGTCTGAGAGTTAAAACTATCAAACGCATCCTTCCCTTCGCTGTGTCATGAGGAGCATGTCTGTGGCTGCATACGGGACCGCAGTTTGTTTGTTTTTCTCTGGTAAATCTTCAAAGATTAGGTTAGATTTGTTATGAGCGTGAGATTTCAGATTCGAGGGATGTTTAGTCAAATGGATTCAAGATGTAATTCAGCAACACAGCAGTGATTCAGACAAGAGTACACAAGAATATATGGTTAAATATTCAATCCTTCTGTTGATTAAAGGCTGTTTAAATACACACATCAAGTTAACACGTGATATTAAATCAAATCTGGATAAATAAATAAAGATTACAAATCAATAAAACCTGTCAGCTAAATTAACAAATAAATAAATCCTAGATTGACTGATCTTTCACAAAATTAGGCTGTCCTGTACATGTTGTATTTCGGGTAAATGCCACTTTCTTGATTTTAGTCTTTACAAAAGTGTACAGTGACACCATGTGGTAGACATATGAATTGCAATGCAAATGTATAAACTGAATTGATGTGTAATGTTGCCGTTTGAGCATACAAAGCTCAAAGCCACTCCAGAGGTAAACAATTATCAGAATCCACTTTCCAAGAACTACAATGAATGGCTCGTTTGGACTACAACATGTTTTTCAGATCTTATGAAATCATTATGTTACTCATTTATAATCTCAGCCCAGTGAATACACAAAAAGGGGCAAGGCCTGTTTGACCTGTGCTAGAGTAGACAGTGTTGTGTCAAAGAGACGCTGGGCCCTATCATACACCCGGCCCAATGCGGCGCCAGGTGCAACGCAAGTGTTTTTGCTAGTTTCAGCCAGACGCAGTTATCATTTTCACATCCAGCGGCACGTTGTTTAAATAGTAATGCACTCGTGCTCATCTGTTCACGCATGGGTGTGCTGGTCTGAGAACCAGGTGTGTTCAGGTGCATTGTTCGCGTGTTGCTATTTTGAGGAACTAAAAACAACAAAAACCCGATCTAAAGTCAATAGCGCAGTATTTTTTGTGTTATTTAAAGGGTCTGTTAGTAATATGAGCCTATAGACAGGTGCACAACACGCATACACTCTAATTATTACACACACAGGAACCCACATTAGCACAATTTTTTTTAAATTACAATGTAATCAAATCTGCGATCTGATCAGATCTCAATCGACTCTCTATGTCTCAATGTTTGACGTTTCCGGTGTGAGAACGCTGTGCAAATCTGGCTGCCGCTTCACGCTGTGAACGCCAATTGTTGTTTTGCCTGTCTTCTTTTGTTTGAGTCTCTCCTGCTTTGTTGTATTTTGAATTAGGACTACTTTTTGGCTGGCTGTGATTTTTTTTTTTTTTGAACCATCAGGATTCTCCGTCTACTTTGTCACCCTCCATCTCATCTGCTACGAGCCCTCGCTGTCTGCTGGATTAAGGTCTACCTGTCGGCCATCTATCTCGTCACTGTTGGTGAGTGAGTCTCCACTCTCTCTCTGACTGTCTCGTTAATGGGCGGCCTTCCCTGCTGACCCTCTGATCGTCCGACACCTCTGGCTGAGTCGGTCTCCACCCTCTCTGCTGGCGGTGTTGTTATTTGCGGACGGCGTCGTTGCTCCTCCGGCTGAAGTTGTGGGTGTGTATTCGCTGCACAGCTCAGATGTTTCATGAGTGACAATGGGTGTGTCTCAATCAGCTCCCTGGTTCAGTAGTCAGCAGGGCCGTGCACAGACATTTGGAGGGGCAGTGGCCCAAACCAAAAAAAAGGGGCATTATAACATAACGTTGAGTATCATCTTAATCTAGAGAATAAATCACAAACCTTTTACAGTCATATTGTAAATACAATAGGCTTTAGTGCTAATTCAATTTATGTTTTTGTAATAATGCTTCTAAAAGGTTGATTCTGCGCAAATTTGATGATCTTATATTTAATGCTATTTAAAATGTAGATAAGAATCGCTTAAATTGAATTGTAGACAAAGGTCTTGTTAATGATTGTCAGTTTTGTTCAAAATAAATAAAGCAACAGTTTTTCAATAACGGAAGAATATGTAAAAGTATGGTGTTTGGGGTAAAAGGCATCATATTTAATATGATCATAAACAGCTGCTGACTTTCACATGTGTTGACATGACATGGTCAGACTCAGATTGTAATATAATATATTAAGTTGGGTGTCACCTTAGAGATAATCACCATATTTATAATGAAACCATCAGATTTTAAAATATGATAATAATCATCATATAATAAAAATATATTTATCCTACTGTAAAGCTTTATTAAATTATTATGGGATCACATTCAATGCTTTCCGAATCTTTACTTTAAAACAATAGTTTCTGTATTTTTGAAATATATTTTAATAGTTATTGAACAATAATTGTTTTATTTATCAAAATAAACATAGTACATAGTACAAACTTTGCTAACAAGATTTTTTTTAAAACAAGTATTAACTTGATTATTAGACATGATTAAAAAGCACATTTTTCTTAGGGTGTGCCTTTAGCCCCATTGTACAACTAATGTAGAACATTTATAGTATATTACCTTTTTTTAATTGTATATACTACATGGTCTTAAAAAATATCATAAATATTATGTTATAGATACTAGTATTAACTCAGAAAATTGATTATAATGGGAAATGTACTTTATAGGAGTTAAAGTGTGACAAACTGTCTAAATATTCTATATGATGATTTACCCGCTGATATGATGGAGACTTGAATCCATATTTGCAAAGTTGAATGGGCTTTAGCCTCCCTTTTTGAGTCCATTGGTCTTCTTTTTTCTGAAGTCATTGTTTTAAGTCTACAAAGTGTGCTGATAAGAGCAAATGTTGTGTTATTTATATTAGATCAGAACAAGTACAATAATTTGAAAAGACAATTGTATTAAATATGTAAGACAACTTGTGCAAAATATTCACGTTCTGGAAGATAACAATTATCTTCCAGAACGTGAATCATTTGCACAAGTTGTTAGCACTATTAGAAGACCAGAGCAAAACATTACCGACAGAAATACAAAAACAAACTACCAAATTACTAATTCCGCGGATAAATCACTGTCTGTAATGTGGATTGTGGTTTGTAATTTACCTGTTATTGGGACGACATTATGGAACTGAGAGCGGCCACTGAGTGTGAGCGATGCTGCTGAGCGAGCAGGAAAACACGGAGCGGATTAGCGGAATTAGTGGATTTTTAGCAGAACAGAACACATTTATGGGAATCATCTGAGGGTAAGTGAGGGAAGGGGGCAAGAGGGGCACCTCAGCCGATGAGGGCAGAGGGGCAGTGGCTCTAGCCACCGGGCCACCCCCTTTGCCTGACTACCCCTGGTAGTCAGGGCACTTATCAGGACATAAATTAATGGGCTGACTCCCTGATCAGTGCCCTGACTACTGAACTAGAGAGCTGATTGAGACGCACCAAATTTTTCGGATAATGCTGGCCGAAAAAGTTTGTTTTTCCTTTCCTCGTCGTTTTACAGTCCATAAATTGCCATCCACGTCTTGACTCTGGGATTTATGAGTATTGTCGCTTGCTGGGGATTCTGTCCACGCTGTGTCCATCGCTCTACCAGGCATTTTATGTGATGAATATTGCACTACTGAGCACTGTATTCCCTCTATCTGAACCAGTAGATCCATCATTCAAAGGACACTGCCTTCATATCATTTGAGAGATACTGCTTCATTAAGGGCCCTGGCCAGGGAGAATTGTCACCGCTGTAATGTTAATGTCTGGTGTGTGTCTGTCCCAGAACTTTCCATTACTAAATTTCCATTCACTTACTGGAAAAGCATCCCTCCTCAATGATATGATTACTGATACTCATCTGGATATGGACCCACTTCTACCGCTTCTACCTCGCCACAATTTGTCTAAGCCACGTCTCTGTTGGGTTGGGGACCTAGCAGCTGTCTATCATGAAACTATGACTGAATTCCATAATGTAAAATCTTTTGAATACATGGCTTTTAAAGTGCTTGCTCACACCACTCTACTGATCATATTAATATATCGTTCTCCTAAGTCACTGTCAGATGTTTTATCTAAACTCAATGAACTACTCACTCTGGCCTATGCTGTATACTCCCACGTTTCAATATCCATTTTGACACTGTCTGCTCTAATACCAGCGACCATACATTAACATTGGACGATTTCAGTCTTGTTCAACATGTTGATTTTCCTACTCACTGCCGTGGTCACACGCTTGATCTTGTTTGCACTTCAGGAATTAATAACATCTCTGTCTCTGGATCTCAAACTGGTATCTCTGATCATAAGCTGATAACAGGTAGATTTGACTTTCCTCTTCCTGAACCTCTTCTCAAAACTACTATTAATTATCGCAATGTTAAATCTGTTGATCCTCCGTCATTCTCAGACTCCAGTCAATCCTTCTCTGTCGTCCTATTCTCATTCCTCTTGTCCTTCTGCTGTTCTCTCTACTTACAGCTCTGCTATCTCTGAAGCCTTGGACAATAACGCCCCTATGATAACTTAGCTGGCACCTTCATCTCATGCATCGCATTGGTACACCTGCGGCAGACGTCTCAAGTGCCAATATAAAGTGGCCTGGAGGTGCATTATCAAGATTTCTGTGCTCACTAGCTAAAATACAAGTCAGCTCTTAATGCCACACGTACAGAATATTACTCCAACATAATCAACACTGCTAAAAGTCGACCTAACACATTATTTTCAACTGTTAACAAACGTATTAACCCATCATGGCATCTTATTACATGCTCAATTGACCTCTGCAACTCCTTCCACTTTTTTAAAAAACGTTTTCATCAAACTCATCAGAAGTCTCCTCTAGCTGGTCCTCACTTCAGCCCATAAAACACATCCTCTCTAGCTTTCCTCCCACCGGTCCATCGTCTGTTAACTACCTAATTGCTCAAACTAGCTCATCTACTTGTCAGTTAGATCCAGAGCCTACCTTACTTATTTAAAAAAAAAACTGCCTATCTGTAATCTCATCTCCTATTGCTCATCTGATCAACTGTTCTTTTTCTTCCGGGTCTGTCCCGCTATCATTAAAAACAGCTGTGGTCACTCCTATTTTAAAGAAATCTGGGCTTAATTATTCAGTTATGAATAATCAGACCTATTTCTAATCTTCCTTTCGTTGCTAAGCTACTTGAAAAAGTAGTTGCCTCTACAAGCTCATCTCTCTGCTAACAATGTTCCTGATCCCTTTCAATCTGGCTTTCGGTCAGGCCACAGCACTGAAGCAGCGTTGGTAAAAATGACTAATGACCTGCTAATGTCTGCTGATTCTGGTATTCTTACGGGTCTCATCATGCTTGACTTAACAGCTGCCTTTGACACTATATCTGATCATATGCTTACAGTGCCTCCGCTCCCACCACGCGCTGCGCGTAGGGCACCAAGTGCTGATGGGGGCACCACAAGAAAATCTCTCCACCCCAATTTTGTATTACTATTTCAAAACTTCAAACCTCTCAGGGTGTTCCTCGAGGCTCTGTTCTTGGACCACTCCTGTTCAATATTTATCTGTTACCTCTTGGTCACATTATCCATAGTCATGGTCTCAGCTATCATTGTTATGCTGATGACTTGCAAATTTACATATCAGCCCGGTCCGTCTGCTCTCCCCAGAATACCTGTATTGGAAACTTCCTTAAATTTAATAACGATAAAACTGAGTTTACTGCTTTTGGTCCATCATCCCTTTTGAAAAAGTCTAAATTGAGTTTATCTATTGATGGGGCCACAGTAATTCCATCTCACACTGTTAAAAATCTGGGTGTAACATTTGACTCTTCACTTACATTTCAAGCTCATATAAGTTTTATTACCAAGACTGCATTCTACCACCTCAGTAACATTGCCTGACTGCGACCTGCTCTCTGCACTAAAGATAGCGAAACTCTAATCAGTGCTTTAATAACCTCTCGCCTTGATTACTGTAATTCACTTCTTATTGAGTTGCCTGCTAGAACAATCACTAGACTACAATATGTACAAAACTCTGCAGGCAGAGTCATCCATCAAGTCAAGAAATCTGATCACATTACCTTTGCTCTATAACCTACATTGGCTACCTGTTTCTGTCCGCATCCAGTATAAAATCCTCTCGTTAACTTTTAAATGTCTTCATGGATTTGCTCCTCTTTATTTATCTGAACTTCTGCACTGTTATTCTCCTCATTCTCTCCGGTCATCTGACTCGACTACTCACTGTACCTCTTTTCCGTTCTACTATGGGTGGTAGATCATTCAGTGATTGTGGCTCCGAAACTCTGGAATTCTCTCCCTCTTACTGTGTGACACTGCTACTACATACATACACACATACATACTATAAACATACATACACATTTACACTAGAGAAGAACTCATGGTTATGGTAAGGGTCCTGACATTTTCTGAACACATGCTAAGTGTAACCCCTCCTGTTCGAAACGCCCGCTCCAAACGGGACTCGAACCCGGGTCCGCCGGCATGAGAGTCGGACGCTCTAACAAGGAGGCTAAAGGCTGCAACCTCTAGCATCAGTCGCTAGAGCGTCTCTTGAGGACAGAGGAGTGAGGTTTACTTGCACAGTGACTACCGTTACATAAGCATTGCTAATCACAGCTCAAAAACGACTCATTCGAGTCATACTGGGGAACGAGGAGCAGTAATATGTAAAATATGTTAAAAAAAAGTGTTTTTTGATTCAAGCATGAAAACAGACACCCCAAAAGCAAAATCAAGACTTAGGACTGACAGTAGCAATGTTCACAATGTACAATATAAGCAGACACAATATATTTAAATTAAACAAAATTCTGAGACAAAACTTTTGCCTTATGAAATGTGAAAACTCCATGTGTTTGTTTTTGCCACTAAACATCTGGACAAACAGCCAATCAGAGATGCACATTGACTGCTTTGGTTCATCGAGATATCATATACCGTAAAAACATATGGATCACGCGACTTCATTCGCTTCCACTGAGAAAAGTGAAGCCTCCGAGGTCCGAATATGGCGCTGACATCTTGCACAGATTTGGGACCGAGTCTACGCAGTAGTGACCTTGGGATCGGAGTCTGCGCAGTAGAAAGCAGGAAGTAGAAAGCCCGACCACTCTCACGCAGATGCAGAGCGATTCATTATATTGGTGTGGAATAAACAGTTATGGAAAAGTAGAAATTAAAGCTAAAGCTCCAATCTAATCCCGAAAATCCCGTAAAAAGGCAGTTGGTGCCTCAGTGACAACTTCACTCAGAGAAGCCGTCAATCATGACGTCACACCCCCCGTTTTTATAGCATCAAATAACTAACTAAAACTAAACTTATTTAAAGAATGAACACTTGAAATGAAATCATCGTGATAAAAACTGCCTAAAATGACAGAAACCAACTTTGGGGGCCTCATGGCCATTAGAATCCATTGGGTGGCGGGGGTTATAAGCTATACTGGGACCAGCCACCTGAGGGCGATCAAGGCACGTAGGCTTCAGTTATTACAGGCTTGGATATCGTCAAATGTTTTTCTTTAAGCATGAGCCTTTGCACTGGCATTTTTAGTCAAATTTTAATCTGACATGGTTGAATGAAAGGTATGGTTTTTTTTGAGGAACGAATCAAAATCCACACATCTGTATATTCAAATAAAACACACTTGCATATTTACTGTATTTTCTGATTACTTCAGCTTACGGTGTAACAAGGATGATCATGCTATCAGAAGCCCAGCTCTGACTTCCTCTCTTGTCTGTGTGGTCGAGGTTTGTGTTTCCTCTCACAGTACGAGATGTTTGAATGATCAGTACCGCAGATATTATTCATCTGGATCACACAATGAAGATCATACAGCTGCACATCTGTGAGTTTCTCACATCACATTTCATTGAGTCAGATTTATTTTGATTTTATATCTTAATGAATGTGTTTCTTTCTCTCATAGATCTGTTGATGTTGTGTGAAGCCACAGAGAGTCTAACAAACACACCGGTGACTTTAGGATCTGATGTGATTATAACCTGTGATCTTGATATTGAGGAGATTTACTGGTACAAACAGAAATCACCGGATCCTCCAGTGTTGATCTTACGCACTTTTGATAGCACATATGAAGGCGGTAAATATGAAACCAGCAGCTTCGCTCACAAATACTCAGTGAAGACTAACAGTCGTCTGCTCATTAAAAACATCACCACTGATGAGTTAGGAGTTTATTACTGTGCGAAAGCGAGTGAACTAACATTCAACAACGGCACCAAAATCCACATCAGCGGTAAGTCATTTTATCATTTCATGTCTTTGTGAACCACATGATGGGTTCCATATTGAATATTCTGTATGAAGAACTAATATGTTTTGCAGTTTCATTGTTCTGTTAAAGACTGAGATTGAAAGATTGACCTACAAACCTTTTACAGACTCAGTCCAAAAGAACATCACAGACTCAGTTCACAGGAATCAGACAGAAGACGCTCCACAACATCAGAGGCCATGGAAAGATCTGACCATCATCTCATCTGTCCTGAATGTGCTTCTGATCTTTGCATTGATAGGTGTGTACTCTTTTTACACTAAAAGTGTCATTTAACTAACAAAGAGACAAACTCTAGATCTACACAAATGTAACAATATCCTTTGATTGTTCTAATGTGTGAATTCAGTGATGTTTCATATCCACTGCTGTTTCAGGAATGGTGAAGAGCTACATTGATGCAACTGGAAAACCTGCAGCTCAAAACTCAAACAATCCACAGGTATGATCTTCAATATTAAAGGTGTATATGACATTCTTCTTTAATACAATCAGAGTTATATACAAAAATGAGCTTTATATAATATATGTTATCTTACTATGTCCCCTTTAAAACCTGTCCTGGTGATTCTTACAGTGCAACTTCAAATAGCATGCACAAGATTCATTAAATGTTCTCTAATGTTCATGATTGGCTGTGCATTATGTCTCACACACTGTATATGGGTATTCATAACTCATATCTTCCTCTTTCAGTGTGCTGAAGTTGATTTTTCCATGAGCTCCAGTAACATCAGGTCTTGTCAGGAGCTGAGCACCGCTGTCTACAGCCGATGTGTGATGTAACTTTATGAATACAATTATAATTTTTTAATGAGTGAATTTAACCTAATAGGACATTTTGAATTTGTTTCAGGAGAATTTTTTTTCATAAATCATATTACATAATTATGTAAGCTTTTATAAGTTTTCCTTTTATCTAAATACTTAAGTACTACTGTAATGCTTTCTGTTGGTACTGTGTTTAGTGGATGTGCTATAGTAATAATAATATTTTATTATCTGTAAGAGTTGTAAACCACATGGCAAATTAGTTATTTTTATCTCTGCAACTATTTTAATTATTCTTAAATACATCTAACTTAGGCACAGGTTTTGTGGTTAACACGAGCATGGTTTCGTGCAAATGAAGAGTTCTTCTGGTTTGGTCACTTGATGAACAACACGATCATATACATTTGCAGCTTCAAGTGGTTTAAACTTTAACCAAGTGATCATGACAGGAAACATGTCTATGGTAACACTTTATGGTTCCATTTGTTAACATTAGGTCATTACCATATACTATTAAAGGTAGGGTAGGTTAGAATGATCTAAAACACTTTTGTCCAAATTTGTTTAAACTTTCTTTATTTGTCAATACATAATTAAAATGTAAGGACTCTGAAAAAGAGAGTATAAAAATCAAGTGACTCTAGACTTTTTAATCTGCAATAAACACAGCTCATTATTTTCATTCGGGACGAAACAAGTGATTGGCTTGTGGGACTGTCACTCTCTCTCGCTACCATGCCTACCACCCCTTTTGCTACAGGATCTGCCCACATGCGCACGCCCGTTTGATTTGAGGAGTTCAAGAGGCTGTATTTCTGCTGGACAGGTAATCTTTCATTTTGATTATACATTTTTTTGGTTTATGTTTTCATGAAGCATGTATCCCTAGCACACGTAGTTGCCTAATAGCTAACATTACATTACTTAGCATAAAGTTACAATGTTATACACTTAGCAAGCCATGTAGAGATGATAAATACTCAGTATGCTTAGCTCAAGTTGATCGCTGTCGTGTTGAATTTCGCAAAATGTAACTTTAGATAATGAAATGAATGTGTAAAAGCTAGTACACCACATCCAGGAACTTTTTTAACTCTTTTGCCATGTTCACCGGGAACTTTACCTGCACGTTTATTTCCGCCTTTGGTTTGTTTTTATATTCTCTACCTATGTTTACTGATGTTTTTATCTTGTATCTGTGTGTGTTGTAGACACTATGTTGTGTGTGTATTTTAAACTTAACCAGTATCAGTATTGTAGCTTGATATTGAGTACTAAAAGACATCTTTTTGTTTATATTCATACTGATAAAGTTTGATTTTTTATTACATGTGATTCTGACATGATGTCACTACATGCACTCCGCTCCTTCTTCTCCGCTCGTCTCAGGTAAATAATGCATCTCCCAGCTGAGCGGTCGGCAGAGCGCGTTCATGTGTTTTGGGGGCGCGGCTTTGGAAAGAGCCCAGAAGGGAGAAGGTGGAGTGAATGGAAATAATGAGCTGTCTTTAAAACAGTCGTGAGAGGTCTACAGACACTCAATTTTTATACTTTCTTTTCAGAGTACTTACATTTGAATTATGTATTGATATATAAAGAAAGTTTTAACCAATTCTTACCTACCCTACCTTTAACTTCACTAGTTAACATGAACTAACTATGAAAGTACTTCTGCAGTATTTATTCATTTTAACATTTACTATACATCAGAGTTGTGGACTCGAGTCATGTGACTTGGACTCGAGTCAGACTTGAGTCATGAATTTGATGACTTCAGACTCGACTTGACAAAATGTACAAAGACTTGCAACTCGACTTGGACTTTAACATCAATGACTCGTGACTTCACTTGGACTTGCACCTTTTGACTCGAGAAGACTTGCTACTTCCCATGAAAACCTGGGGGAAATTTTTTTTCACACGGCCGCGCCGCTCTCAGTGTATCTGCATCTGTGAAAAAAATGTGCACCACCTGTATGCATGCAGAGAGCACGCGCGCTGCCTGCAAGACATCCAATCACTGTAAGCGCAACAAACAACAACGCGCCAGTTGGCAAAATGATACCAAAGATAGTTTAGTTTGGCTATAAAAAATTACGAGGTAGTCAAGAAAAACGAGTTGCAATTTGCAAAACATGCGGGTCGAAGATTACAGACGGAGCTGCCACAACGTCCAACTTTGTTCAATAGGCTACCCGAATTTGCACGAAGAAAGGTAAGCGAATGCTAAGCACCTTATCGGATGTACCCTAACTAGCTGCTGCATATTTACTGTATCAAGGAGACAGTAAACGCACGTCTCCCTTGCTGGTTCATGCTAACAAAAATAGGGATTTTTGAACCTGGATTATATGAGGTACATGAGTGCATAGACGTTGGAACGGGAGTCAGACAGATTTTTATTTTATTTTTTTTCGTTTTTGTTTATATATATATATAGGCTACATATATACAGAATCTGAATTAAAATGTGTTTGATTTAAGCCTACATTTCAAAAATTTGTGTCATAAAATTATATCGCGCAAACAGCATCATGCTATTAAAATCTATATTATGTATACACACAGATAATATAACAGTAGGCTATATTAGTCAATATTTTTTAATAGGTTAAACAGTAATTGAATAACGTTTTTTTTTTTTTTAAATAACATTTTTAATTTAAGGCCCACCCACAATTGTTCTGGCCCATCCAAAACTGGCATCCTGGCGCCGTGCCTGGGCCACACCGAGCTGTGCATAACGCACACAGACGTGAAGTGAACGAGACAGAGGCTGTCCTGTACTGGCTGAAATGGTTAACTCTATACCATGCATGTGCAAAACAGATTTAACTAATCATAAAGTCAATCAGGATACATAACACAGCCTACTAGGCCTACACTTACTTTTTAGTTTTTTTACTGCATTTAAATAATGTCATTGTATAAAAAGAGGTTTAAATAAATACAAATCTTACAGACATAAATGAATTGTAAACATTTTATTTCTGTGGTAAGAGGACTTGAAATGACTCTAAACTAAAATGGTAGGACTTTGGACTCGACTTGAGACTTGTTAGCTTTGACTTTTGACTCGACTCGGGACTTGCCTCATCTTTGACTCGACTTGCCTCGGGACTCGAGGGCAAAGACTTGAGACTTACTTGTGACTTGCATAACAATGACTGTCCACCTCTGCTATACATTATTAAAATAAAAAGTTGTATCTGTTAATATGAATTAATTAACCTAATGAACTAACAATGAACAGCTGTTAACCAATGTTATCAAAGATTAATAAATACTATAACAAATGAAAGAAATGAGTTTCACACTTCCTACTATTTTCTCTTCTAAAAAAATCCACAAAACTGTTGTGCCAGACAAATATTTTAGTAGCAACAAGAAATTGGGCGATATGGCCAAACTATACAATTTAGCTGTAAAGAGTGAAACCCAACTAAGCAACAAGAAATCCAGATTCATTAAAACATATAGTCATTGCTTCAAGGATAAATATGGTTTGTAGCAGCTGAGAGCATAAAACTATTGAAATTCAAGAGACAGAAGCCAAAAACCTCATCTAAACTAATGAGTTAATAGTCATTGGTTGTAATGATTGTGGGTGACAGAGGAAGAAAACATTATCTCGTGTTTATAACACTGAAGAACGCAAACTGGGCTGTTCAAAGATATATATATATATATATATATATATATATATATATATATATATATATATATATATATATATATATATATATATTATATTATATATATATATATATATATATATATATATATATATATATATATATATATTTACATTAGATTTTCAGGTCAGTGGTTGAGTTTTTAACAAACAGACCAGAGCAAACCTGCCTTTAACTTCCTCTTGATTGTGGTTAAAATCACCCGATTCTTTTTAAAGCTCTGAGGTAAAGTTTCTTCTCTACAGTCGTGTGAAAGAAACAAGACCGCATCATGCTGAAGTGTTTTAACATCCTGAAGATCGTGCAGCTTCACCTCTGTGAGTTTATTGTACTTTATGGATATTTTATTGTTCAATGTTTAATGTCACAATAATAATCCATATTGAGTGTGTGTGTGTGTGTGTGTGTGTTTATTTCACAGATCTGCTCATATGGTGTGACGCTGCAGAGACTTTAACAGATTTGGGTCAAAATGTGACTTTAAACTGTAGTTTTAATGTTCAGGAGGTTCATTGGTTTTTACTGAAGCTACCAGATCCTGCGGTTACGATATTACGCACTTCCACAACTTCATCTAATTTTCACTACAGTAAAGCTTTTAAGCAGAAATATTCAGTGCACAGTAAAAATCATCTGTTCATAAATAATGTCACTGCTGATGATTTAGGACTTTATACTGTGTGACCGCAGACGCACATCCAAAATACAACAACGGCACCAGACTGCACATCATTGGTGAGTGAACATTCAGTGAAGATATTGATGTAATACAACCGTTTAATATGCAATGCTTTTTTTATAGACTGTTATGAAAAGCAACTTAACATTTTAAAGGCTGCATAGCTCTGAATATATTATATATTATAGAACCGACTGCAGAGATCCAGACTCGTACAGTGCTGACGCACATTGAGAAGGATCAGACACATTGGCAGATTATCTTCATATCTGCTTTCATAAACGGTCTTCTGATCGTTGTGATCATAGGTGAGGCCTTTGACGTAATTATACATGTATGGCTCCAAACACATTGAGCTCTTAGATTATTGTCATAATGCTGCTATTTAATTTTTTTGAAGAATATTTAACAGCTCTCAGTTACAGCTCTTTATAGAGACGTGTTACAAAAAGAACAAAAACATGAAATGTGGGTGAATGAATAATGTTTGTGGCTGAACTCATTTAATGTCTGAATTCACTTTGTCACAGGACTATTAAAGGTGTTCATTCATGAAAGAAACAGAGACGACTTCAAACTCTTTCAAGATACAGACCCACTGAATCTTCAAGATGTGGATTTCCAACAGCCTCAAGACTCAACACAAACACAGATATATTACACGAGACTATAAAGCAACACAATATGTCTTTCTCTGTGTTTAGGTATAAAGCTTATCAATATGGTTATAATAATGCATATGTGCTGATGTTCAGGCCAATAGTGCGACTGAGAGCTTGATATTAATTCATCAATTTGTGTGCTGTTTTGGGGGAAAGTTAACATATATTTAGAAAAAAACTAAATATAATTATGCATGTCCTAGAATCAGGAATATGTGACCAGAAATAAAGTTATTAATGAAACTCTTACATGTTTTCTCCTGGCTTTGTTCAATGCATGGAAATGCCTCCTGACCACAAGAGAGCAGTGTTGAGCTAGAAAACCATGATTTATAAAAACTCTTAATGACAATAAATCAAAAACAGGCTATAAATGTACAGATTAAAATACATTTGCATTTCCTCTGTTGTGAACCAGCTTTAAAAACACAAGGAACTGTGCAAGAACTAAATCTAAGGGTGTGAATGTTGTCTATTTGTTAAATTTAGGTCATATTAAAACTTTCTTATAAATTGTATCATTTATTTGTAGTGTGTTGTAAAAGTATTTTATGTATAGGCCGTCTTTCTCCATCTTACAGTGTATGAAGCTGAACAAACACAGGCTCGTCTGGACAAGCAGCCGGTTTAATTCAAAGTGTTTGTTTAGTCATTTTTATTTCAATTGTTCTTTGACTATTGTGCACTCTGAATTAACGATATAACATCTTTCAAAAGTTTTTAAAAATGTATCCTTTTCCTCCTACCATGGAAACTGTAATTACTGTTTTTGGCCACCAGAGGACAGCGATGCCCCACAGTAAGACTCTTAAACATATCTCACTTGAACAGTTCGCTTGTGCTGTATTACTTTAAAACAGATTTGTGATATGTGGCACAGTGGATTGTGAACATGTGAGAGATGTTAGATAACTCTTTATAACTCACTTTAGGCTGCAGTAAAAGTCGCAGTATTGGCCACGTTTAAAATGGTGTCGAGTGCTAATGGACGAGGTGTGGCGTCGGCTGTTTGGTCTCATCAGATCAGATTGAGCTTAAACACAAGTTAATGTGGATAATAAACTGACAAATTGCGTCTTCTGTTCAAATATTTAAATGCAGAGCAGAATGAAAACAAAGCACAGGCACTTAAGTTACAATCTTCTCAAAATGGACACTGAACACACGCAGACAGACAGGATAGAGCAAGTTACTTGAAACTTTAAAATTATGTCATATTTTAGGAAATTTTAACAATAAATACTTGTGGGTCTTTAATGTGTTGTGATCGCTGAAGTGCCTCAGTTTAAGCTGCTAGAATAGACAAACGTTTTTTTTGTTTTTATCCAAACTTTGTTTAAAGATGATTCTCATTGTTGTTATGAAAGATAACAGAATAATATGATATACAATTTTACTTTATGCAATGTGTGTAAACATGGCCATAACCTCCTGAGACCCAGAGTAGAGGTTTGGCCTCTCTAGAGGACATTATATTTTAGCGAATTTCTCTGACAATACACAGCTTTAAGTCTGGATATTCTTATGAAATATGAGACATCCTTATGAAAATATTATAACATGTCTTTTTACATTAAATATTGTCCCAAAACACATTTATATCCAAATTAGATGCAGTGTATAGATGCATTGCCTAGAATGGGACTGGCATTTATGGCCATGTTTATTGCATAAAGTAAAATGGTATATCATTTACATTACATTTACATTTAGTCATTTAGCAGACGCTTTTATCCAAAGCGACTTACAAATGAGAGTAGAAGCAACCAAGACCAGTCAAGGGCAACAATATGCAAGCGATGTAACAAGTCTCACGAAACACAAAACACATAGGACAGTTTTTTTTTAATTAAATAACAAACAGAAACGAATAGAGTGATAAGTGCTATTCTTTATTGGTCAAGTGCTGCTGGAAAAGAAGTGTCTTGAGATGTTTTTTGAAAATGGCTACAGACTCGAACTGAGACAGGCAGGTCATTCCACCAGGTGGGAACGGTCCAAAAAAAGGTCCTAGTGAGGGATTTCATGCCTCTTTGAGATGGCACCACTAGGCGTCGTTCACTTGCAGAACGCAAGCTTCTGGAGGGTGTGTAAGTTTGAGCAATATCAAATAATTATTTCATTTCATTGAGTATCATCGTTATACAAAGTTTGGATACAAAAAAACTTGAAGAATAAAAACTGACTGGTGAATGAAAAAAAAATCTCATTGTTTGTCTATTCATGTTTTTTACTTTTAACAGGAATAATAATAAAAAAATTATATTTTGTAAAGTGATGACTTGAAAATAAATAATCATACATTTCTCACTGTACACTGCTATGGTGTAGCCGTTGCTTTGCCTATCTGCACTTTACTAGAACACCCTCAGTGATTTGATTCTGGAACCGGGCCTGTTAGCACCCTCTTGCACCCCCATATGAACCGGGCCTGGGTCCCGGTCTGCAGTGGTCAGTATCTATCAAAAGTGTTCAAGGAAGGAACAGCAGTAAACTGGCGACAGGTTTTGGACCATGCGTCTGGCGTGCGGACCGTTTTTCCTGTCGTTAAACTAGCAAAAGTGGATTCGGACACACCCTAAGTACACCTGTGCCATGAGCTTCCGACCATGCACTCAGACTGGGGACAGAGGAGCTGTGATATGTAAAATATGTCAAAAAGAATGTGTTTTTTTAACAATAAAGCATGAAAACAGACACCCCAAAAGCAAATTCAAGACTTAGTATTGACAGTAGTAATGTTCACAATGTATAATAGAAGCAAACAACTCAATATATTTAAATTAAATTCTGAGACAAAACTCTTGCCTTATGAAAATGTGAAAACTCCACACGTGTTTGTTTTTGCCACTAAACATCTGGACAAACAGCCAATCAGAGATGCACATTGTATAATCTGTATAACACACTTGCATATTTACTGTATCTTCTGATTACTTCAGCTTACGGTGTAACAAGGATGATCATGCTATCAGAAGCCCAGCTCTGACTTCCTCTCTTGTCTGTGTGGTCGAGGTTTGTGTTTCCTCTCACAGTACGAGATGTTTGAATGATCAGTACCGCAGATATTATTCATCTGGATCCCACAATGAAGATCATACAGCTGCACATCTGTGAGTTTCTCACATCACATTTCATTGAGTCAGATTTATTTTGATTTTATATCTTAATGAATGTGTTTCTTTCTCTCATAGATCTGTTGATGTTGTGTGAAGCCACAGAGAGTCTAACAAACACACCGGTGACTTTAGGATCTGATGTGATTATAACCTGTGATCTTGATATAAAGGAGATTTACTGGTACAAACAGAAATCACCGGATCCTCCAGTGTTGATCTTACGCACTTACAGTAGCACATATGAAGGAGGTAAATATGAAAACAGCAGCTTCGCTCACAAATACTCAGTGAAGACTAACAGTCGTCTGCTCATTAAAAACATCACCACTGATGAGTTAGGAGTTTATTACTGTGCGAAAACGAGTGAACCGCTAACATTCAACAACGGCACCAAAATCCACATCAGCGGTAAGTCATTTTATCATTTCATGTCTTTGTGAACCACATGATGGGTTCCATATTGAATATTCTGTATGAAGAACTAATATGTTTTGCAGTTTCATTGTTCTGTTAAAGACTGAGATTGAAAGATTGAAATACAAACCTTTTACAGACTCAGTCCACAGGAATCAGACAGAAGACGCTCCACAACATCAGAGGCCATGGAAAGATCTGACCATCATCTCATCTGTCCTGAATGTGCTTCTGATCTTTGCATTGATAGGTGTGTACTCTTTTACACTAAAAGTGTCATTGAACTAACAAAGAGACAAACTCTAGATCTACACAAATGTAACAATATCCTTTGATTGTTCTAATGTGTGAATTCATTGATGTTTCATATCCACTGCTGTTTCAGGAATGGTGAAGAGCTACATTGATGCAACTGGAAAACCTGCAGCTCAAAAATCAAACAATCCACAGGTATGATCTTCAATATTAAAGGTGTATATGACGTTCTTCTTTCAGATGAATCCAATCAGAGTTATATTAAAAAATGTCCTGGCTAATCTAAGATTTATATAATATAGATAATTATATTAGGGGTGTAATGATATATCGTTAAACGATATATCGCGATATAAAATGTGATGATATGTAGGCTATCGTTGATGGAAACGATATGATTCGCGATATATATATCGTTGTTTTAGCTGAGGCTCAACTTGCTGTAGTAGGCCTATTTATAAGGTATAATTCACCCAAACACAAATTAATAAAATGTACCACAAATGTAAATTCTGTCATCATGTACTCACCATCAAGTCGTTTTTCGTTTAACTTCCAAATACAAATTAGGATTTTCTTTATGAAACCTGAGGGATTTCTGTCAATTTTTAAAGTCCATTCCTCTCAAACTTAAAAGATGCAAAAAATGTCATAAAGGCATCGTAATAATAATAGTCAGGGAGCCAAAGTCTCAAAAATGGGTTGAACCTGACATGGTCTGCCATACTTTTTATTTGTGTTTTTTCCTGTTAACTTTGACCCTAAGAACCAATAATTGGAGGGTCTGCTCTGCCGGAAATATCGCGAAAAAATATTGTGCATATTTTAGTGTATGCACCCTTTATTTTTTATCAGAAAAATGTAAAAAAAAGATTTTTTTCCTCAAATCCTCAGTTGGTTGGGTTTGCTTTCAATAAATGCATTCCAGATACAGAGAACACATGTGCTGACAAGATCCATTGAAAAAATAACTCTTAAAACACATTTCTACATCATTTTGCATCAATTTTTTCTCACTTTTTTCCAATATATTCATCTTTACTTCATTGGCAATCAACTATTTCCCCAAGTTATGACATCAGTCAGTATGCCATTCTTTTCACCAAACAGTAAACTCATTCCACAGAAAAAATTATAAAAATCCGACCAAAAGCAATGGATCTGTGATGATTTCACTAGTTGGCGATCGACAGGCTCAGAACCTCAATAGAATTTTAGGCTAGTCTCAAAATTCTGAAAAACATGCTGGATATTTAGCATCATGGCACACTTACCCACACACACAGGATCTTAGTCATTTGAAAGAGTTTGAAACAACCAACAAACGGTAACCAATGGGTACCAACAGACTTAAACATTGGTGCATGATTGGTATTTGTGGTTTGTGACAGGACTGCCCCAGCATTTTGGGAAAAGAATGGTAATATGGATATTATAACGGTGATTAACTGAAAGGACCACGCCAGTCGTCAAACAATCAGAAACATCAGAAATATTTCTGATGATTCCTCATCCCAAACGTATCCCTGTAACAGCAGCATTCATTCTCTACTAGTTTACTTAGCTAGCTTTAGCCGTTTTAGTTAATTTTGGTGGCTTCTTTAAATTGCCATAACTCCTCAAAGGAATAAGGTAGAGACTTACTTTTTTTAATTCTCAGAATCTTATGCTCTACGAGAGGTATGTCTCCTATATGTCCATTTTGCTTCGACTTTAAGTTGAAATACTGCAGAATATTTCAACTAGACTTGCTAGGTAAAGAAATAGATATGAGAATTGATGCTGCTACAGGGATACGTTTGAAGCGAGAAATCCTTAGAAATAAACTTATATGAAGGCTGGTGTGGTCCTTGAAGTGTTTTTCATGTCAGACAGATGGTAGGCTAGTAAGGATAACTAAAGGCTGCATTAAACATTAGCTGCCGTTAGTAATTAGCTACATGGCCAGGTCTTACATTCAGGTTTAGAAAAATTGTAGCTAGTTAGCTTGTGGCACACTCTTGAATATGAGGTTTATGAGTCTCTCCAAAGGCATAATGGTTATTTACTGTACAAACTATTCGATCCCCCTACACTAGCCCGACCCCTAAACTCATTCCCAGCACAAGGAACTTTCAGCATTTTTGGAATTTCATAGTTTAGTATGTTTTTTAAGCCATTTGGTTTATGAGTTGTTATACATGTGTCCTCATAAATCACATATACCTGTACACACATCCACAAATACACACAAAGCCCACTATGTGTGCAGTGCTTCCAGGTGATGAGCAAAGCTCATTATGGCGCCTCATTTTTGACCGGTTCCTGCATCAGCATCACATGCTTGCGTCGTGGAGCTCATGTGAACAGCGCCGGCCAATGGTGAGCTGGCGTTCTGATGTACAACCCGGAAGCACTGCACTGTGTTAATCACGTCAACAGTACAGGAGAAGGACACAGACAAGAAGAAATTGTTGAATAAAGTCATTATTTTTGTTTTGTTTTTGCGCACAAAAGCATTCTCACCACTTTAGCATTAAGGTTTAACCATTGTAGTCACATGGACTTTTTACTACCTTTCTGGGCCTTGAAAGTTATAATGACAATGCTGCCATTGGATGCTTTAGAAACCCTTCCCATTACATCAAAAATTTGAAAATTTGTGTTTTTAAGATTAACAAAGGTCTTACAGGTTTGGGCCGTCATGAGGGTGAGTAATTAATGACATTTTTGGGTGAACTAACCCTTTAACAACACAATATGTATAATAATTGCTTTGTATTGCAGTTAATATAGTAAGCAATAGTAACTGCTGAGCCGCAAAGCCAAATGAAAAGAAGGCAAGGTCTCGTGAGCTGAGCGGTGGGATGTTTGTCTAGCAGATGTTTACATAGAAAAACAGTCAGTGGAACTTACTATAAACCTCTCTGACAGAGCTTTATGATTGGCCCAAAGCAGACTTTTTACTTCAGTGCATTCTGACCTTGTTCATGCTCATACCAGTACTTTCATTATTTGTTCACACACAGAATCAAACCAGCAATTCGATGGTCATTTTTGAACCAATACATTTTTATACTTTTAATACTTTTTTTAATTTCATTTACCGTTAATTTACCAGTAAAGACTGTCTGTGTGAAAGGGCTACTGAAGACTGGAGAAATGGCTGTTGAAAATTCAGCTTTGCCATCAAATAAATTAATTGAGACATAAAATTTTTCTTGAGCTTTTGACAAATAATAGGTCATCATACTAAAATAATATCCTGTAAGTTTCAGAACTAAAAACGTCCCTTTTAGTCCAAAAACAGCTTTTAATGCAACCAAGCCCAGAGAACGACTCTTTGTGCCAGAACCAATATATTTTTAAAAAGCTTTTTTTTTTTAATTTACCGTTAATTTACCAGTAAAGACTACATTTGGACTACATTTGCTGGACTACATTTCCCATCACCCATTACCCGTGCTCATCACACACAAACACACACACACCTGTTTCCCATTACCCGGACTATTTATGTCGCTGCACTCAAACACTCATTGCAAAGTCTTGTTTTGCCACAGCTAACACTACTGAGTGGTTACCTTGCTTATTGTTATTTCTGTGCTTCGACCTTGGACTGATTTACTACCCTCAAGAGTGTTTTCTGCCTGCCCTATACTCTTCTGCCTGTTCTCTGGATACTCTGCCCTGTCTGCTGCCTGCCCTGACCCTTTGCCTGTCCCTGTTGATGATCTGTCTTTGCCCTGGACACTGTCATTGCTGGTATCTGACCTTTGCCTGTATTACAACGATTGTTCCTTAAATAAAGCTGCGTATGGATCCCACTGAGTCTCCCGCCCCTTCACAGTATGCAGTACATTTTTCACTGTGGATTTTTTTGGTAAATCAGTCACAATTTTGGCGCAGGCTTGGCAAACAGTCTTTTATTATTTGAACTCGACAGTAATGCCACAACAAAGTAATTGTTAATTCTAATGCCTGATCTGAGATCAGTGATTTCTGATATGTAATGATTCATGTAGCTACAGTGTTCTTTGTCTATTTGTCTGTAAATCAAACCAATGACTAAACGGTAAACTTTAAGTTGTTCCTCTTAGCAGGATTAAAATAAAACAGGATGAAATAAATGTGTTATTTAAGCTGTGATTAAATTATATATAGAAAGCTGTCAATCAAACAACGCAAGTTTGTCAGTGTTTATCTCTGATTGGACTCTAGCCAGAACTCCTGTTATAATCAACAAAGCTCTTAATAACATTGTGTTTGCACTGTTAGTTATGATGAAAGCATTCATGAGAGTGCAGAAATCGAGTTACAATGATGAGATTGCTGCATTCATGTGCTCAACATGTCTGTGTAGCAAATTAGGAAATATTAATAATTATTCATATAACTAAAATATGATTATTCATATTTAAATCAGTTGATGAGATTAACTTGATGTAGCTACATTACATTACAATCAATCGACCAGTTCATCCTGTGAACACTCAGTATTGATTATGAATTAATTCTAAGAGAACGATTATATTCATTAGCATTTACAGTGCTTAGAGCATGTAACAAAATCTTAGACTGGGTAAACCCAGCCTGATCTGCCGGCGATTTGAATTCGCCCTGCAACTGGTCTGGAAACCTGTACATTCATTTCTACTGCCTCTGTTACACTTTTGCGGGAACCAATCACGCTGGCTTATCCACCTGGCGCGCTTTTGGCGGGTTTAACTCAATGACGGATAGAGAAGCGATGGTTCGTTGCCCGTTGATCATGCCTTTTGTGCTTTAAATGGTTGAAGGACTATCCAATTGCATAGTCGTTAGAATTATGCTCGTTGTTCAATCTTAAATTGAGCTTGGTCTGGTGATAGCCAGACAAACAAAATCTATCATTTAAATGACAATTTGTTTGCAGACAGGAGTCGGAACCAAACCTATATTGTGCACACATTTTATTAACTAAATCATGGACAAGACTAAACTAACACACATACACATAACACAGGCAATGTTAAAGTGGTTGAAAAACCAGGTTAGGACAGATGGATGAGACCATCGGTGACTACAAACTCCTTTGTCCAAACAAAGGGGTTTATAGCTTTTACTAACTACACAGCGATTTGTATATTGTATGTTACTTGGATTTAGCCTAAGCTATCTGAAGAAGATATGATGAACTTGCAGTTATTTCTGGTTTCATGTTTCACACACACACGGCTTGATGTGTGTGTAGGCCTAGCGGCCTGGCCTGCTTGGCCCGGCTGAGAGCCAGCCAAGGTAACGTGTTGGTTGTCGGTTGGTGGATCTGTGTGTCTCTCTTTAAAGTTTGCAAGGAGTCACCACCTCTTAGGGTTAGTGAGCCAATCGAATTCAGGCTTTTGTAGGGAAAGTTTTACGATCCTTTGTCTCAAGCAGATCGTTTTCAGTTTGGTTGTTGATGAAGGAACTATTAAAAATTCTTGTAATACTAATTTGTTGCACAGGTATCAAACTATTATACACACAATCATTCAGATCTTTAAATTAAAACTTTGTAGACACCAAACATGCACATGATTTTTCCTTAACAATAGTATGCAATTCTGAAACATCAATCCATCAGAGACATAGACCAAACCCTATAAAGGAAAAATCATGAGATGGATATATGTTTATACAGTATTGTTCAAAATAATAGCAGTACAATGTGACTAACCAGAATAATCAAGGTTTTTAGTATATTTTTTATTGCTACGTGGCAAACAAGTTACCAGTAGGTTCAGTAGATTCTCAGAAAACAAATGAGACCCAGCATTCATGATATGCACGCTCTTAAGGCTGTGCAATTGGGCAATTAGTTGAATTAGTTGAAAGGGGAGTGTTCAAAAAAATAGCAGTGTGGCATTCAATCACTGAGGTCATCAATTTTGTGAAGAAACAGGTGTGAATCAGGTGGCCCCTATTTAAGGATGAAGCCAACACTTGTTGAACATGCATTTGAAAGCTGAGGAAAATGGGTCGTTCAAGACATTGTTCAGAAGAACAGCGTACTTTGATTAAAGTTGATTGGAGAGGGAAAACCTATAAAGAGGTGCAAAAATGATAGGCTGTTCAGCTAAAATGATCTCAATGCCTTAAAATGGAAAGCAAAACCAGAGAGACATGGAAGAAAACGAAGACAACCATCAAAATGGATAGAAGAATAACCAGAATGGCAAAGGCTCAGCCAATGATCACCTCCAGGATGATCAAAGACAGTCTGGAGTTACCTGTAAGTGCTGTGACAGTTAGAAGACGTCTGTGTGAAGCTAATCTATTTTCAAGAATCCCCATAAAGTCCCTCTGTTAAAAAAGGCATGTGCAGAAGAGGTTACAATTTGCCAAAGAACACATCAACTGGCCTAAAGAGAAATGGAGGAACATTTTGTGGACTGATGAGAGTAAAATTGTTCTTTTTGGGTCCAAGGGCCACAGGCAGTTTGTGAGACGACCCCAAACTCTGAATTCAAGCCACAGTACACAGTGAAGACAGTGAAGCATGGAGGTGCAAGCATCATGATATGGGCATGTTTCTCCTACTATGGTGTTGGGCCTATTTATCGCATACCAGGGATCATGGATCAGTTTGCATATGTTAAAATACTTGAAGAGGTCATGTTGCCCTATGCTGAAGAGGACATGCCCTTGAAATGGTTGTTTCAACAAGACAATGACCCAAAACACACTAGTAAGCGGGCAAAGTCTTGGTTCCAAACCAACAAAATTAATGTTATGGAGTGGCCCAATCTCCAGACCTTAATCAATTGAGAACTTGTGGGGTGATATCAAAAATGCTGTTTCTGAAGCAAAACCAAGAAATGTGAATGAATTGTGGAATGTTGTTAAAGAATCATGGAGTGGAATAACAGCTGAGAGGTGCCACAAGTTGGTTGACTCCATGCCACACAGATGTCAAGCAGTTTTAAAAAACTGTGGTCATACAACTAAATATTAGTTTAGTGATTCACAGGATTGCTAAATCCCAGGAAAAAAAATGTTTGTACAAAATAGTTTTGAGTTTGTACAGTCAAAGGTAGACACTGCTATTTTTTTGAACACACCCCTTTCAACTAATACCCCAATTGCACAGCCTTAAGAGCGTGCATATCATGAATGCTGGGTCTCATTTGTTTTCTGAGAATCTACTGAACCTACTGGTAACTTGTTTGCCACGTAGCAATAAAAAATATACTAAAAACCTTGATTATTCTGGTTAGACACATTGTACTGCTATTATTTTGAACAATACTGTATATATTTCTCAAGTGGTTATATATAGGCATGGGCGTTGGAAGCAAATAAAATGTGGGTGGGTCCTCTCTCTCTCTGAATTATTTTTTTTACTGGAGTAACATTACATGCCATTTACATTAAATACAAATTTCCGCTGTTTACTAAACGATTGATTGGGATAGATAAAATTACAGAAATCACTGAATCATTTACTGTGGCAATAGTGTGTTGGGGTAAGACGCATGGCATCAAGTTTAGACACAAATCGATCTGAGGTTCGAATCCACCTTTTGTAGAACTCGTTCTACTCCGTTTTCCCATCACATATCAGATCGGAAAGGCTTTTATTTTCAATAAAACTGAAGAAAATATTAGAAAAGTGGAAATAAAGCGTCTAACATGTGTTTAATAGTAAGTGTTTATCGGTTATTGGTAGGTAAACAGACATGTGCTGAATTAGAGACGGCAGAAGTGAGTGGGTTCAATATCATTGGTCGTAAAAAGTTAATGGGTCTTGTCCCACCCACACACAATGGTTCCGACACTCATGTATATAGGCTATATGGGTTTAAGATGGTTTATTTGTAAAAAGAATTGAGTGGGAGTCACAGCTCTCAAATTCTTTCTAGTCGTAAAAACCTTATCAGTTCCCAAGTGTCCTGTAACCAAAGACCCTTATCTTTTGGTGGGATGGGTACATAGACCCCAGAGTGAGTTTTTTAGGATTATTTGTTAAATTGGACAAATAATTGTCTGATTTGTCTCAGTCGCTACACAGCTACTTATACACATTTATTTAAATGACATTATTTTGAGAAAACGAGAAAGATGTTATTTATTTTATTTATCAAGTTTTTGTCACCATTTCTGAACAAACTTATGATTAGGTAATATGCACAACAAGCTTACGTTATATATTAAGGTTTTCATTCAGTTCAAAACATTAAACAATATGTGTAAACTGAAAATATAGGCCTAAAGAAGAAAAGCATTATAAGCTCAAGCAGCATGAGCAAAAAAAAAACACTAATAAAGCAGAGCATGCAGTTATCGTGCAAAACACATACACTCGAGTAAGAATCTGGTTATCGTTGTGTCTAAAATGAGCTGAAACGGCTAAAGCTAGCTAAGTAAACTAGTAGAGAATGAATTCTGCTGCTACAGGGATACGTTTGGGATGAGGAATCATCAGAAATATTTCTGATGTTTCTGATTGTTTGACGACTGGCGTGGTCCTTTCAGTTAATCACCGTTATAATATCCATATTACCATTCTTTTCCCAAAATGCTGGGGCAGTCCTGTCACAAACCACAAATACCAATCATGCACCAATGTTTAAGTCTGTTGGTACCCATTGGTTACCGTTTGTTGGTTGTTTCAAACTCTTTCAAATGACTAAGATCCTGTGTGTGTGGGTAAGTGTGCCATGATGCTAAATATCCAGCATGTTTTTCAGAATTTTGAGACTAGCCTAAAATTCTATTGAGGTTCTGAGCCTGTCGATCGCCAACTAGTGAAATCATCACAGATCCATTGCTTTTGGTCGGATTTTTATAATTTTTTCTGTGGAATGAGTTTACTGTTTGGTGAAAAGAATGGCATACTGACTGATGTCATAACTTGGGGAAATAGTTGATTGCCAATGAAGTAAAGATGAATATATTGGAAAAAAGTGAGAAAACGGCTATTTTTTTTTACATTAAATTGATGCAAAATGATGTAGAAATGTGTTTTAAGAATTATTTTTTCAATGGATCTTGTCAGCACATGTGTTATCTGTATCTGGAATGCATTTATTGAAAGCATACCCAACCAACTGAGGATTTGAGGAAAAAATCTTTTTTTTTTATTTTTCTGATAAAAAATAAAGGGTGCATACACTAAAATATGCACAATATTTTTTCGCGAAATTTCCAGCAGAGCAGACCCTCCAATTATTGGTTCTTAGGGTCAAAGTTAACAGAAAAAACACAAATAAATTCAAAGTCTTAAGTATTCAAGTCTTCTGAAGAGACACAATGGCTTTATAATATGATGAATATATTTAACACGACGCGCTCACGCGCATACTGTAGTAAATGTTCAAATGACTGTGACGCGCGAAAACAACATGAGAGGGAGCAGGGGCGTAGCCATCATTTCAAAAGTGAGGGGGACAGAATGTCAAGCGATATCAGTTTTTTCTGACTTTCGTCTAATTGACTGGTTTTAGTTTTAATGTTATATATTTTTGCTTAATTGGCTTAATATGCTATTTATGTTAAAGCAATAAGCCTCCTTCTACAACAGTCAACCCTAAGTCTGATGCTTTCTGTTCTGTCTATAAAAATTACAAATTAGTCTGATTAGTAGCAGAAATATTTAAATGTATTGTTGCTAAATATTTTGTACATTCCATTCAGTTTGCAAATGCATACGATAAAAGGTACACAACAACAAAAGACCCATTTTTTGGTTCCCAAATCTAAGCCAAATCCTAAGAGACTTGATTTTAGTTATAACTTTAGTAATAACTTTTCACAAACGGAGTAGTTGCTTATGCAAGGCAGTGTAGACATAAAACACATAATGATTGTTTAATGGAAAAAAACTAAACTTATTCCATTAATTATCTTATTCCATTCGTTTGTTTTTCCTCACCTCTGAAGCCTCCTCAAAACTTTCTGCCTCATCCTCTCTCAACTTTGAATTAACTTCTGGCTCTGTCTATTGACAATAAAGAAGTGTTTGAACTACGTACATACAGGGAATTATGACATACAGAAGAAATGATGTACACTGCTAGACAATAGCCAATCATTTGTATCCTAAATTATCGTTCCTATATTTTCCTAATGACAATTTTATGATTGGTCTTTATGGTACTACAAATATTGGTTCAACATTAAGCATAGATGTATAGAAAAATTGTACAATGTATATCAAACATTTTTTAAAAGCCACTCTATCACTTTTCACCTGTGACGTTTCTTTTGTTTGTGTCATCCTGTTTCTGACCTGATAACCCTAAACTGCCTGTGTCTTGTTCAATCTTGACAACACAGCTTGCTGTTAATGCGTGAAAACCTGAATTCAACATTAAAAATCACATCTATATTCTAATTTTAAGAGCTTTGATAACATATATTTGAAAATAAAAGACGTTACAAAAGAAAATACACTGAAAATAAGTGCACGTTTGTGCGGAGAGCAAATATTTTCAATTTCCAGCAAAACCTGCTAACGTAATTATTCAACAAGAGAAAAGGGCAGTTATTCATCGTTGTGCAACACAATTCGGATACATGCCAACTTACTGTGCTTGACTTTTTCGTAAAAAAGGAGTGAATCGTTTTTTTGCCGTTTTGAACTCATCGCGACCTCTATGAAAATGATGATCACAGCGCGGGTGCGAGCATGGGCGTGCGGCGGCCGTGACACGTGAGGGACTGATTACCATGGAAACGTGAAAGGCACACGTATGTAGATAGATCTCGTCTCTTTGAATTTTTAATTTTAAATCTGGATTTATACAAATTGCCTCGTGAAAACATCAACTGAACACAGTTTGCCGAATGCAAAAGTGAGGGGGAATTTACATTTTATATAAAGTGCATTTTATATAAACATGTCCCCCGCGTAATCTACGCCTATGAGAGGGAGTAAATGCAGATAGTTTAATTCTTGGATGAGCTAAACATTCACAGTTTGAGAGCGGTCATTTTGACACACTTTGTTGCGATTAGAACTGTGACTGACTGCATCTTCTGAAGTCCACGCGCTGCCGGAACGGCACTCTTCAAAGTGAATGCGCAAACATTATTTAAAGCGGCACTCCTCCAAGTCAAAGCGCAAACATGAGTTAAATCACTATATCACATTTAGTTTTAGTAGTATGATTATTCAAAGTAATTTAGATGGCTCATTCATACATACTGTATTAATAGAGAGATAGGCGGGACATAGCGAGCACGGGAGAGTTGCGAGCATGGGGTGAGAATGCTGCCTGCATTGAAAGCGTGAGGGGAAAAAATTAAGTTTACGGAGTGACAGTTTTCAGTGACATTATTACATTAATAATCTTACTACATAGAATCGACTATACATAATGTTTAATATAATATAATAATGCCTAGGGAGAATATTTGCTGGATCTGATAATAATGCACAAATAATAGCCTACAATTATTATTTTAATCATAATACAAAATAGTATATATCATTTTTTTTTTTAAACAACTTTATTTGGCTTAAAATATCGTGAAACATATCGTATCGTGAGTTCAGTATCGAGATACATATCGAATCATGACACGAGTGTATCATTACACCCCTATAATATGTTATTTTATTTTGTCCTTTTTAAAACCTGTCCTGATGATTTTTACAGTGCAACTTCAAATTGCATGCAAAAGATTCATTAAATGTTCTCTAATGTTCATGATTGGCTGTGCATTATGTCTCACACACTGTATATGGGTATTCATAACTCATATCTTCCTCTTTCAGTGTGCTGAAGTTGATTTTTCCATGAGCTCCAGTAACATCAGGTCTTGTCAGGAGCTGAGCACCGCTGTCTACAGCCGATGTGTGATGTAACTTTACAAAGAGTACCTACATATATTGTATTGTTATTATTTTTTAAATGAGTGAATTTAACCTAATAGGACATTTTAAATTTGTTTCAGGACAAAAATCTTTTTTCATAAATCATATTACGTTACATAATTATGTAAGCTTTTATCAGTTTGCTTTTTATCTAAATACTTAAGTACTACTGTAATGCTTTCTGTTGGTACTGTTTTTAGTGGATGTGCTATAGTAATAATAATATTTTATTATCTGTAAGAGTTGTAAACCACATGGCAAATTAGTTTTCTTTTTATCTCTGCAACAATTTTAATTATTCTTAAAAACATCTAACTTAGGCACAGGTTTTGTGGTTTCGTGCAAATGAAGTGTTCTTCTGGTTTGGTCACTTGATGAACAACACGATTATATACACTTGCAGCTTCAAGTGGTTTAAACTTTAACCAAGTGATCATGACAGGAAACATGTCTATGGTAACACTTTAACATTAGTTCATTACCTTACACTATTAACTTCACTAGTTAACATTAACTAACTGAAAAGTATACTTCTACAGTATTTATTAATTTTAGCATTTACTATACATTATTAAAATCAAAAGTTGTATCTGTTAATATGAATTAATTAACCTAATGAACTAACAATGAACAGCTGTTAACCAATGTTATCAAAGATTAATAAATACTATTTTGCATTACTATAACAAATTTGAGAAATGAGTTTCACACTTCTACTGTTTTCTATTATAAAAATTTCCACAAAACTGTTGTGCCAGACAAATATTTTAGTTGCAACAAGAAATTGGGCGATATGGCCAAACTATACAATTTAGCTGTAAAGAGTGAAACCCAACTAAGCAACAAGAAATCCAGATTCATTAAAACATATAGTCATTGCTTCAAGGATAAATATGGTTTGTAGCAGCTGAGAGCATAAAACTATTGAAATTCAAGAGACAGAAGCCAAAAACCTCATCTAAACTAATGAGTTAATAGTCATTGGTTGTAATGATTGTGGGTGACAGAGGAAGAAAACATTAACTCGTGTTTATAAGACTGAAGAACGCAAACTGGGCTGTTCAAAGATATATATATATATATTTACATTAGATTTTCAGGTCAGTGGTTGAGTTTTTAACAAACAGACAACATGTGGCCAGAGCAAACCTGCCTTTAACTTCCTCTTGATTGAGGTTAAAATCACCCGATTCGTTTTAAAGCTCTGAGGTAAAGTTTCTTCTCTACAGTCGTGTGAAAGAAACAAGACCGCATCATGCTGAAGTGTTTTAACATCCTGAAGATCGTGCAGCTTCACCTCTGTGAGTTTATTGTACTTTATGGATATTTTATTGTTCAATGTTTAATGTCACAATAATAATCCATATTGAGTGTGTGTGTGTGTGTGTGTGTGTGTGTGTGTGTGTGTGTGTGTGTGTGTGTGTGTGTGTGTGTGTGTGTGTGTGTGTGTGTGTGTGTGTGTGTGTGTGTGTGTGTGTGTGTGTGTGTGTGTGTGTGTGTGTTTATTTCACAGATCTGCTCATATGGTGTGACGCTGCAGAGACTTTAACAGATCAACTAACAGATTTGGGTCAAAATGTGACTTTAAACTGTAGTTTTGATGATCAGGAGGTTAACTGGTTATTACTGAAGCTACCAGATCCTCCAGTTGTGATATTACGCACTTTCTCATCTGGAAATCCTGTTTACTACAATGATAGATTTAGACACAAATATCCAGTGCAAAGTAAAAATCACCTGTTCATAAATAATGTCACTGCTGATGATTTAGGACTTTATTACTGTGTGACCAAAGACGCACATCCAAAATACAACAACGGCACCAGACTGCACATCATTGGTGAGTGAACATTCAGTGAAGATATTGATGTAATACAACAATTTAATATGCAATGCTTCTTTTATAGACCGTTATGTAAAGCAACTTAACATTTTAAAGGCTGCATAGCTCTGAATATATTATATATTATAGAACCGACTGCAGAGATCCAGACTCGTACAGTGCTGACGCACATTGAGAAGGATCAGACACATTGGCAGATTATCTTCATATCTGCTTTCATAAACGGTCTTCTGATCGTTGTGATCATAGGTGAGGCCTTTGACGTATGTATGGCTCCAAACACATTGAGCTCTTAGATTATTAAAGATTATTACATTTGAAGAATATTTTAACAGCTCTCAGTTACAGCTCTTTATAGAGACGTGTTACAAAAAGAACAAAAACATGAAATGTGGGTGAATGAATAATGTTTGTGGCTGAACTCCTCATTTAATGTCTGAATTCACTTTGTCACAGGACTATTAAAGGTGTTCATTCATGAAAGAAACAGAGACGACTTCAAACTCTTTCAAGATACAGACCCACTGAATCTTCAAGATGTGGATTTCCAACAGCCTCAAGACTCAACACAAACACAGATATATTACACGAGACTATAAAGCAACACAATATGTCTCTCTCTGTGTTTAGGTATAAAGCTTATCAATATGGTTATAATAATGCATATGTGCTGATGTTCAGGCCAATAGTGCGACTGAGAGCTTGATATTAATTCATCAATTTATGTGCTGTTTTGGGGGAAAGTTAACATATATTTAGAAAAAAACTAAATATAATTATGCATGTCCTAGAATCAGGAATATGTGACCAGAAATAAAGTTATTAATGAAACTCTTCCATGTTTTCTCCTGGGTTTGTTCAATGCATGGAAATGCCTCCTGACCTCAAGAGAGCAGTGTTGAGCTAGAAAACCATGATTTATAAAAACTCTTAATGACAATAAATCAAAAACAGGCTATAAATGTACAAATTTAAATCAATTTGCATTTCCTCTGTTTTGAACCAGCTTTAAAAACACAAGGAACTATGCAAGAACTAAATCTAAGGGAGTGGATTTTGTCTATTGTTAAATTTAGGTCATATTAAAACTTTCTTATAAATTGTATCATTTATTTGTAGTGTGTTGTAAAAGTATTTTATGTATAGGCCGTCTTTCTCCATCTTACAGTGTATGAAGCTGAACAAACACAGGCTCGTCTGGACAAGCAGCCGGTTTAATTCAAAGTGTTTGTTTAGTCATTTTTATTTCAATTGTTCTTTGACTATTGTGCACTCTGAATTAACGATATAACATCTTTCAAAAGTTTTTAAAAATGTAAATATCCTTCCTTCCCTCCTACCATGGAGACTGTTATGACTGTTTTTGGCCACCAGAGGACAGCGATGCCCCACAGTAAGACTCTTAAACATATCTCACTTGAACAGTTCGCTTGTGCTGTATTACTTTAAAACAGATTCCACTTGTCAGAACTGTGGCACAGTGGATTGTGAATTGCTCTGGTCTTGATCGTTGTTGCTTTTTTCATCTAGTGGACACAAAGACAATTGCATTAGGTTGAGTACAAACAATGATTATATATTATTAAGCACATTTTTCCAAATTCTATGTAATGTGTTATATATACAGCTCTGGGAAAAATTAAGAGACCACTTAACATTGAGAAATCAATGTTAAGTGGTCTCTTAATTTTTTTTCCAGAGCTGTATATATATGCACCAATGAGGCATAATATTATTAACATCCTAATATTGTGTTGGTCCCCCTTTTGCTGCCACAACAGCCCTGGCCCGTTGAGTCATGGACTCCACTAGACCCCTGAAGGTGTGCTGTGGTATCTGGCACCAAGGTTTTAGCAGCAGATCCTTTAAGTCCTGTAAGTTGCGAGGTGGGGCCTCCATCGATCAGACTTGTTCGTTCAGCACATCCCACAGATGCTCGATTGGATTGAGATCTGGGGATTTTGGATGCCAAGTCAACACCTCAAACTTGTTGTTGTGCTCCTCAAATCATTCCTGAACCATTTTTGCTTTGTGGGAGGGCGCATTATCCTGCTGAAAGAGCCACAGCCACCAGTGAATATCGTTTCCATGAAAGGGTGTACATGGTCTGCAACAATGCTTAGGTAGGTGGTACATTTCAAAGTAACCATAGTGCATCCTGGTGCCATGTGTTCCCTAGGTAAGCAACGCACACGCACCCGGACATCCACGTGATGTAAAAGAAAACGTGATTCCTGACTGGTCTGCGGCTATGCCACCCCATACACAACAAACTGTGATGCACTGTGTATTCTGACACCTTTCTATCAGAACCAGCATTAACTTCTTGAGCAATTTGAGTTCTCGTCTGTTTGATTGGATCACACAGGCCAGCCTTCGCTCCCCACGTGCATCAATGAGCCTTGGCCGCCCATGACCCTGTCTCCGGTTCACCACTGTTCCTTCCTTGGACCACTTTTGATAGATACTGACCCCTGCAGACCGGGAACACCCGACAAGAGCTGCAGTTTTGGAGATGCTCTGACCGTCGTCTAGCCATCACAGTTTGTCCCTTGTCAAACTCACTCAAATCCTTACGCTTGCCCATTTTTCCTGCTTCTGACACATCAACTGTGAGGACAAAATGTTCACTTGCTGTCATAATAGTCTTGTTGAGATAATCTGTTTTATTTACTTCACCATAATCATAATGTTATGCCTGATCGTGTATATGGATGCATTGTGTGCCCGTTGGCAATCCATACGTGAGGTGCGAGTGGAAGGAGGTGTAATAAAAAAAAGTCATCTCATCAATATAAAATATAACATTGTCAACTCAGCAAGTTGAAAGGACAACTTATATTTAGCAATTATTTTTTTTAAAGAGTAGAAAATTACATTTTATTTTGCAGTTTCACCATAGTGAAGTGGTCTACTCATGGGTGGTTCAAGAATAACAAACAGCATGGCTCATGGCTGTTCATGAAGTTAAACAATTGATGCTCTGTCATAAAATATTCATTATTGGTTGTATTGTCAACAGTCTGTGTGGCACATTTCGGTGTGGATCGTTTTGTTAATCTTTTACTGTATGCTTTGCAAACAGGCTGTTATTTAAATACGAAGTGTAAAACAGAGAGAAAACCTACACTGGATCCAGCGGAAAACCCACAGGATGTAAGTAAGCAATGTTACTCATTTTTGCAAAACTTGTAAAACTTGACATAATAACTTATAACTTGTAAAACCTGACATTAGTGCCACACTACAGGCAAGCAGTATAACAGGCTATTATCCAGCAGATTTGTCAGATTTGTCTGTTTCCTCCACAATTGAGTAAAAAAATATGATTCTTTAAGTCATAATAATGAGAAACATTCTGGGAATAATGACTTAACATCTCGTAATAATGAGAAATGACACATTGTGCGCTTGCGCCATGCTATAGCTACTGAGGTCCCGGTGTTGCTGATGCTGATTCATGCAAACAGTGGGCCTCCGTATGGAAGCCCATTTCTCATTGATCTGCCGTGAACCGACACGGGATGAATTGTGAACACATTGAGTATTTTAACTGTGGTTTTAGCTACTACTGATTAAATGATTGCCTTATTATCCGAATAAGGCCACTCTTTCTATAACGGCGCTCAAAGTGTCTGCTAGTTTGTTTGAGTAGTCAGAGCTCAGGTGTGTACCATGGTTACGCGTGAGATGTAGGTACCAGTTTAGTTATTATAGGGGTGCGATTGTCCAAGGCTTCAGAGATAGCAGAGCTGTAAGTAGAGAGAACAGCAGAAGGACAAGAGGAATGAGAGTAGGATGACAGAGAAGGTGCATTAATACAGTCTGAGAATGACAGAGGATCAACAGATTTAACATTGTGATAATTAATAGTAGTTTTGAGAAGAGGTTCAGGAAGAGGAAATTCAAATCTACCTGTTATCAGCTTATGATCAGAGATACCAGTTGGAGATCCAGAGACAGAGATGTTATTAATTCCTGAAGTGCAAACAAGATCAAGCGTGTGACCACGGCAGTGAGTAGGAAAATCAACATGTTGAACAAGACTGAAATCGTCCAAAGTTAATGTGAGGTCACCGGTATTTGGGCAGACAGTGTCATAATGGATATTGAAATCCCCAAGCAGCATAACTTGGGAGGATACAGCAAAGGCCAGGGTGAGTAGTTCATTGAGTTCAGAGAAGAAATCTGAGATAGACTTGGGAAGACGATATATTAATATGATCAGCAGATTTGTATGAGCAAGGATTTTAAAAGCCATGTATTCGAAAGATTTAGTATTATGGAAATCAGTCATGATAATTTTCATAGTTTCAAGCTAGACAACTGCGAGGCCACCACCCCTACCACAGAGAAGTGGCTTAGACAAGTATTTGTAACCAGATGGAGTAAGACGGTTCAGGTGAAAGTAGTCATTTGGTGGCTGCCAAGTTTCTGTGAGAAGCAACATGTCCAGTTGAGTGTCAGTTATTATATCATTGAGTAGGGATACTTTTCCAGTCATTGAACGGCAGTTTAGTAATGAAGCGCACTGTGACAAGCACACACTGGATTTCACATCATATTGTTGACAGTTTTCCTTTGTCAGGGAACTTAATGTCCAGTATCTCTTACACAACATGACAATGAAGACAAACTCCTGTGAACAACAGATCTACTGGTCCAGATCGACGGAATGCAGTGCGTGGTAGAGCAATATTCATCACGCAAACGCCTGGTAGAGCGATGGACATAGCGTGGTTGGCGAAGAATCTCCAGCAAGCGACAATACTCATAAAACCCAGAGTCAAGACGCGTTTGGCGGTTTAAAACAGATGTAATAGATGTTAATGACATGCTGCAAATGTCACTAACGACGAGGACAAGAAATAAAAACTTTTTGTCCAGTATTATCCGACGCATTGTCACACAAAAAACATCTGAGCTATGCGGCGAACACACACCCACAACTTCAGCCGGAGGAGCAACGACACCGTCCGCAAACAGCAACACTGCCAGCAGAGAGGGTGGAGACCGACTCAGCCAGAGGTGTCGGACGATCCAACGCTATCTCACGACCAATTCGTACATATTTTACGAGGTGGCTATTTCGTACAAATTTGTACGACCTCACTCATCTGGTCATGCGTTTTGCCTAAACCCCAGTGATGGGTAGGTTTAGGGGCGGGGTTGAGAGTAGGTCATTAAATGCGAATTCATACGAATTTGCCAACTCGTCAAATATGCGATTTAGTAAAAATCGTATGAATTAAATCTGAGTGAGGTCGTACAAATTAAATGCGAATTAGCCACCTCGTAAAATATGCAATTGCCGTGAGATCGGGTTGGGCGATCAGAGGGTCAGCAGGGAAGGCCGCGTATTAACGAGACAGTCAGAGAGAGAGTAAAGACTCACTCACCAACAGTGACGAAATAGATGGCCGACAGGTAGACCTTAATCCAGCAGACAGCGAGGGCTCGTAGCAGATGAGATGGAGGGTGACAAAGTAGCCGGAGAATCCCGATGGTACGGAAACAGGATAATCACAGTAAGGTAAAAATAAAATAAAAAAGTAATCCAAAAGAGAACCAGCGGAAAAGACTCAAAACAGACTAACACGAGCATAAACAGATGGGCAAAACAACATTTTCCATTCACAGTGTGGAGCGGCAGTCAGACGCGCACAGCGTTCTCACACCGGAGGACGCTCTGCCATGGTGCGACCGCAACTGGCTTTAAAAGGGAATGGGAGATGAGACTGATTGGTTTATTGCACTTTACGCCAAGAACATACCCATTACTTATTAAGAGACTAGGGACAACCCTTTTAGACCATGTTAAACTAGCAAAAGTGGATTTGGACTTTTGTCCTAAGTGCACTTGTACCATGCGCTTAGATCATCTGACATGCAGTGACTGACATGCGTACATTTTGCAAATTTACCCACCACACAAAAGCATAACATTTTGAGGAACAACTGCTTATAAAGTTACGTTAAAAATGAGAAGTTGGTTAAGGATATTCAATATAAAGGTTGTGTTTTGTTCCTGGCCATGTCAGTCTGCTTATTCTTTAACATTGTTTTGTGAGCCTGCTACAATATTAAAATTAGGCTTTGCAAAATATGGAGAGCACATTGAGGATAAAAGTACTCTGGACCCAACAGAGAACCCAGAACCTGTAAGTAAGCAAAGATACTTATCAAAGAGGGTGTTTGAATAAAAAGAGGTCAGAAGGTGAACAAATGGTCACCCAAAAAAACATTCTTTATTTGTAGTAGCCTAAAATATTTTAGGCTACTACATAAAAAGATGTATATAGCACTGGAATAAAAAAATGCAATTCCTGAGTAACTGCCTTAGTGCATTAAATGTTCTTTTAAACACATCTTTTGGTTTTAAACTATAGTTGACACTTCAGAAGCTCCATTTCTCTGTGTGGAGAACAGAATATATTTTATTATTCATAAAGATAATTTATCACAGTATGAATGGAGTACAAAAGGAAAAGATATTTCTTAATATTATCATTATGTTTAAATGGAAGCCACTGGTAAAACATCAGAATTCATACCCTGAGCAACATGGCATCATGACTTTGCGTACACGGCACTTTCTAAAGCCTAAAATGGCGTGTTATCTGTACGCATTTTGAGCTATCGTGTATGTCTACGCCGTGTGATTCTGCGTGTATGTCTACGCCGTGTGATTCTGCGTGTATGTCTACGCCGTGTGATTCTGCGTGTATGTCTACGCCGTGTGATTCTGCGTGTATGTGTACGCCGTGTGATTCTGCGTGTATGTCTACGCCGTGTGATTCTGCGTGTATGTCTACGCCGTGTGATTCTGCGTGTATGTGTACGCCGTGTGATTCTGCGTGTATGTTCACGCGTGTGATTCTGCGTGTATGTCGCGTGTGATTCTGCGTGTATGTCACGCCGTGTGATTCTGCGTGTATGTATGCGCCGTGTGATTCTGCGTGTATGTCTCGCCGTGTGATTCTGCGTGTATGTCGCCCGTGTGATTCTGCGTGTATGTCTACGCCCGTGTGATTCTGCGTGTATGTATGCGCCGTGTGATTCTGCGTGTATGTCACGCCGTGTGATTCTGCGTGTATGTCACGCCGTGTGATTCTGCGTGTATGTCTACGCCGTGTGATTCTGCGTGTATGTCTCTGCTACGCCGTGTGATTCTGCGTGTATGTGTACGCCGTGTGATTCTGCGTGTATGTCTACGCCGTGTGATTCTGCGTGTATGTTCACGCCGTGTGATTCTGCGTGTATGTCGCGCGTGTGATTCTGCGTGTATGTTCACGCCCGTGTGATTCTGCGTGTATGTTCACGCCGTGTGATTCTGCGTGTATGTGTACGCCGTGTGATTCTGCGTGTATGTATGCGCCCGTGTGATTCTGCGCGTGTATGTGTACGCCGTGTGATTCTGCGTGTATGTGTACGCCGTGTGATTCTGCGTGTATGTCTACGCTACGCCGTGTGATTCCGCGTGTATGTTCACGCCCGTGTGATTCTGCGTGTATGTCTCGCCGTGTGATTCTGCGTGTACGCCGTGTGATTCTGCGTGTATGTCGCCCGTGTGATTCTGCGTGTATGTCACGCCCGTGTGATTCTGCGTGTATGTGTACGCCCGTGTGATTCTGCGTGTATGTCTCGCCGTGTGATTCTGCGTGTATGTCTCGCCCGTGTGATTCTGCGTGTATGTCGCCGTGTGATTCTGCGTGTATGTATGCGCGTGTGATTCTGCGTGTATGTCACGCCCGTGTGATTCTGCGTGTATGTATGCGCGTGTGATTCTGCGTGTATGTATGCGCCGTGTGATTCTGCGTGTATGTACGCCGTGTGATTCTGCGTGTATGTATACGCTACGCCGTGTGATTCTGCGTGTATGTCTATGCTACGCCGTGGGATTCTGCGTGTATGTCTACGCTACGCCGTGGGATTCTGCGTGTATGTCTACGCGTGTGATTCCGCGTGTATGTCGCCGTGTGATTCTGCGTGTATGTCACGCCGTGTGATTCTGCGTGTATGTCTCGCCGTGTGATTCTGCGTGTATGTCGCCGTGTGATTCTGCGTGTATGTCTACGCTACGCCGTGTGATTCTGCGTGTATGTCTACGCTACGCCGTGTGATTCTGCGTGTATGTCTACGCTACGCCGTGTGATTCTGCGTGTATGTGTACGCCGTGTGATTCTGCGTGTATGTTCACGCCCGTGTGATTCTGCGTGTATGTCACGCCGTGTGATTCTGCGTGTATGTGCACGCCAGGTGATTCTGGCGTGTATGCGTACGCCCGTGATTCTGCGCGTATGTTCACGCCGCAGGTGATTCTGGCGGTATGTTCACGCTCGCGGTGATTCTGGCGCGTATGTTCACGCTGTGTGATTCTGGCGCAGGCGTTCACGCCGCGGTGATTCTGGGCGGTATGTTCACGCCGCCATGATTCTGGGCAGGCGTTCACGCCCGGTGATTCTGGCGCGGCATGTTCACGCCTGCGGTGATTCTGGCGGTGTATGTTCACGCCGCAGTGATTCTGGCGGTATGTTCACGCCGCGTGATTCTGCGTGGTATGTTCACGCCGCAGGTGATTCTGGGCGGTATGTTCACGCCCGCAGGTGATTCTGGCGTCATGTTCACGCCTGCAGGTGATTCTGGCGCGGTATGTGTACGCCGTGATTCTGGCGCGGTATGTTCACGCCGTGATTCTGGCGGTATGGCGCACGCCTGCAGGATTCTGGCGCATGACGCTGCGGTGATTCTGGCGTGCATGTTCACGCCCGGTGATTCTGGCGGTATGTGTACGCTCGTGGTGATTCTGCATGCGGTATGTGTACGCACCGCGGTGATTCTGGCGTGGTATGTTCACGCCCGTGGTGATTCTGCGTGTATGTTCACGCCGTGCGGTGATTCTGGCGTGTATGTTCACGCCCAGGTGATTCTATGCGGTATGTGTACGCTGTGGTGATTCTTGGCGGTATGTGTCACGCCGTGGTGATTCTGGCGTTATGTGTACGCTGCGGTGATTCTGGCGGTATGTTCACGCCCGTGGTGATTCTGGCGCGGTATGTTCTACGCCCGCGTGATTCTGGCGGCGTATGTTCACGCTCGCAGATTCTGGCGTGTATGTTCACGCCAGGTGATTCTGGGCGGTATGTCTATGCTGGTGATTCTGGCGGTATGTTCACGCTGTGTGATTCTGGCGTGGTATGTGTACGCCGTGGTGATTCTGGCGCGGTATGTTCACGCCCGCAGGATTCTGGCGTGCATGTTCACGCCGCGTGATTCTGGCGCAGGTATGTTCACGCCGCAGGTGATTCTGGCGGTATGTTCACGCCAGGTGATTCTGGCGGCGTTCACGCTGGTGATTCTGCATGTATGTGTACGCTCGTGGTGATTCTGGCGTATGTGTATCACGCCGTGGTGATTCTGGCGGTATGTTCACGCCTGGTGATTCATGGCGGTATGTGTACGCCGTGGTGATTCTGGCGGTATGTTCACGCCGAGGTGATTCTGGCGGTATGTGTACGCCGCGGTGATTCTGGCGCAGGTATGTTCTACGCCCAGGTGATTCTAAGCGTATGTTCACGCCTGGTGATTCTGGCGGTGGCGTTCACGCCGTGGTGATTCTGGCGCGGTATGTTCACGCTCAGGTGGTGATTCTGGCGGTATGTTCACGCTGCAGATTCTGGCGGTATGTTCACGCCGCGTGATTCTGGCGGTATGTTCACGCCTGCGTGATTCTGGCGTATGTTCACGCTCGGGTGATTCTGGCGCATGTTCTACGCTCGTGATTCTGGCGTGTATGTGTACGCCGTGGTGATTCTGGCGGGTATGTTCACGCCCGCGGTGATTCATGCGGTATGTTCACGCTCGGTGATTCTGGGCGCATGTTCACGCTGCGTGATTCTGGCGGCGGTATGTACGCCGTGATTCTGGGCGGTATGTCTACGCTGTGGTGATTCTGCGTATGTCTACACTTCGCAGGATTCTGGGCGTGTATGTCTACGCTCGTGATTCTGGCGGTATGTTCACGCCTGCAGGTGATTCATGGCGCGTGTTCACGCCCGTGATTCTGGCGCGGTATGTTCACGCCCGCGGTGATTCTGGCGGTATGTTCTACGCCGTGATTCTGGCGCAGGCATGTTCACGCCTGCAGTGATTCTGCGCATGTTCACGCCGCAGTGATTCTGGCGTATGTGTACGCCAAACGAACCATTATGTGTGTGTGTGTCCACAATGTAAATGTATTTATAAACATACTAAATTATGTATAAAGCACTGGAATATATGTATATAGCATTTTTTTTAAATGTAAAATGCTAAATGTTTCTTGTGATGGGTAGGTGCTGTGTGAGTGTGTGTGTGTGTGTGTGTGTGTGTGTGTGTGTGTGTGTGTGTGTGTGTGTGTGTGTGTGTGTGTGTGTGTGTGTGTGTGTGTGTGTGTGTGTGTGTGTGTGTGTGTGTGTGTGGACTGGTAATCCCTACGGTATGGGGACAAAATGTCCCCACAAAGATGGCAATATCCAAAATCCTTGTCCTTGTGGGGACATTTTTTGGTCCCCATGAGGAAAACAGGTCATAAATTACACTAAGTGATGTTTTTTGAAAAAGTAAAAATGCAGCATGTCTCCTGTGATGGGTAGGTTTAGGTTTAGGGGCAGTGTAGGGGGATAGAAAATACGGTTTGTACAGTATAAAATGCATTACGCCTATGGAATGTCCCCACAAAACATGGAAACACAACATGTGTGTGTGTGTGTGTGTGTGTGTGTGTGTGTGTGTGTGTGTGTGTGTGTGTGTGTGTGTGTGTGTGTGTGTGTGTGTGTGTGTGTGTGTGTGTGTGTGTGTGTGTGTGTGTGTGTGTGTGATGGGTAGGTTTAGAGGTAGGGGCTGTGTAGGGGGATAGAATGAAACGGCGTTGATAGAAGAGATAAAAAGCGATTATGCGTCTTAATAGCACGCCAAAATTCAAACGAATTGGTGTGTCATACATACGCCATTTCATGAGATCAGTCTGCCCTGAGAATGATATATTGTGAAATTACCTATTAAGTACCCATTAAGCACACTACTATCTTTGAGTTCAGATTATAAAAAGAAATATTTTTAATTATCATCTTACTTGATGTCTTAACCAAATGATGTGTGTGTTACTATATGTAACGTCAAGCTAATCAAACCAATACACTCTGAGTTATGGTTATTCATGTGTTCACACCGAGTTATGGTTATTCATGTGTTCACACTGAGTTATGGTTATTCATGTGTTCACTCTGAGTTATGGTTATTCATGTGTTCACTCTGAGTTATGGTTATTCATGTGTTCACACCGAGTTATGGTTATTCATGTGTTCACACTGAGTTATGGTTATTCATGTGTTCACACTGAGTTATGGTTATTCATGTGTTCACACTGAGTTATGGTTATTCATGTGTTCACTCTGAGTTATGGTTATTCATGTGTTCACACTGAGTTATGGTTATTCATGTGTTCACACTGAGTTATGGTTATTCATGTGTTCACACTGAGTTATGGTTATTCATGTGTTCACACTGAGTTATGGTTATTCATGTGTTCACTCTGAGTTATGGTTATTCATGTGTTCACACTGAGTTATGGTTATTCATGTGTTCACACTGAGTTATGGTTATTCATGTTCACTCTGAGTTATGGTTATTCATGTGTTCACACTGAGTTATAGTTATTCATGTGTTCACACTGAGTTATGGTTATTCATGTGTTCACACTGAGTTATGGTTATTCATGTGTTCACACTGAGTTATGGTTATTCATGTGTTCACACTGAGTTATGGTTATTCATGTGTTCACACTGAGTTATGGTTATTCATGTGTTCACACTGTCTGACGGTCATTTTGAAAGCTGTCTGAAAACCTGCACCAGAGGAAGAGCCCCTTAAATGTGCAGTTTTTAGATGTTCAAGGCTTTATTTTCGAATAAGTATAACTTCTTTCCGCAAAATTAAGAGATTAATGTTTAGACTTTTGCATATTATAACCTGGAACCTGGATGTAGGAAATAATTACGGTTAGAGCCAAAAGATAGTTTTAGCAACATAGTGCAGATGCTACAGAACACTGTTAGCTTACTAGCTGTATAAGACTGCTACACTTATATATTACTTCACAGGCGTAACTGGCTTATATACGTTTAAATTTAATAAATTTGCAGTTTATTGATGTTCTGTGGTTTTACACTTTTACACTGTAATTTCTAAATATTTCATATTATTGTAAGGTGAACTTAAGTGTGCACAACTAATCACAGCTTCAGATGTGATATAAGTAAGAAAAAGTATAATTTCAAAGATATTTTCTATAATAGCTGTTTATGTTAAAATATGTATGAACGTAATACATGACCTAGATTATAGCAAAATTGTTTATTGATAATATTTATTGAGCAAAATTTAAATTGATAATATATTTATTCATTAAAAAAGGTTTGCTGTTTTCAATAAAGCTCATCCAGGGGTGGCAGTGGCTCAGTGGTTCATGTAAATTGTCTACAAACTGGATTGTTGGTGGTTCGATCCCCAGTTTCACCTGACCAAGTGTCGAGGTGTCCATGAGCAAGACACCTAACCCCAGCTGCTCCCGACGAGCTGGATGGTGCCTTGCATGGCTATCATTAAATCAACATTATGAACTGATGTTAGTTCAATATCATGTTTGCACCCACATTTGAATGAGTGAATGTGAGGCAATATGTAAAGCACTTTGGTGGCCATGGGTCTGTTGAAAGCACTATATAAGTGCCGTTTACCATTTACCATCCACATTGAACGTCTATGTAATTAGTTCATAAACAGACTTTAAATATTAAAGGATTAGTTCACTTTTAAGTAAACTTTTGCTGATAATTTACTCACCCCCATGTCATCCAAGATGTCCATGTCTTTCTTTCTGCAGTCGAAAAGAAATTAAGGTTTTTGATGCAAAAATGTCTCCTTATAATGGAGGCAATGGACCCCAAACGGTTACAGGTCCGAATGACAGTTTCAGTGCAGCTTCAAAGGGCTTTAAACCATACCAGACGATGAATTAGGGTCTTATCTAGCCAAACGATCAGTTTCTGAGAGAAACCGAGCAGTATTTATGTTATTATTTGACCTCTTATCAGACAAACGTGATCATGTCTCCGCCATAACTTCCACCAAGTGAGGTCAAATACGAGCGTGGTCATAGATGTATACGTAAATGCCTCATTAGCGCCTGCACAGATCAGTAGAATGAGGCATCTACGATCGATATATCTATGACCACGCTCGTATTATCAGCAAAAAAATATTTAAAAGTCTTTAACTGATGGTTGTAAGTGAACATTACTGTGTGTAATGATTCAAGTTAATCTTTGCAAAATTATTCTTAAAATGTTGTTTAAAATAAACAAGAATAAAAAAAAACTGTTGTGAGCTTAAAGGTGCACTATGTAAAATTATTTCAGTAAAATATCCAAAAACCACTATGCTAGTGTTATATATCTTGTTCAGTTGAGTACTTACAATATCCCAAATGTTTCCAACTATTTGTAAATCATGAGAAAATTGCTATTTTAACCAATGAACTGGGACATGTGAGGGCCTGTCAGTTCCATCATATCTGTGTAACCCTCGGTTTCCGGTTTTATTTAGCAGAAACGCTTTACTCTCACTGGAGTGTGAACAAGTGTCACAGCAAACGCCGAGCGAATGCACAGAAGAGTAACGTCATAACTTCCTTTTCAACATACTCAAATGTATCTTATATGATAATCAAAGCTGCGTTAAAAGTGGAAATTGTGCCGGCGACTGACATAATAAAAGTCCTTCTGCTCACGAGCCGTGTCATGCCCGTCTCTCACTAGCAATTGCTCCAGCAGCCTCGTTCAGCTCCACAGCACTCGACCCTGCTCTGCTAATCTGCTAATTAATAATCACATCCATCAACATGATTTCTGCCAGTCCTATCCCGATTCTTTTCCACCGGCTGTGAGGTGAAGACCACACTCAGCTCCCAAGATTCTTGCGCTCAAACTTGCCGTCATCAAACTATGCCTTTGTTTTGAACAGGCGCCCTCTAGCAGACGGAAAAGTTACATAGTGCAGCTTTAATGGCAACAGGGGTGTGCTTAAAGGGACAAACATGCCCCCATTAAGCACAGCCAGACTTTTTGGATTTGATGATGTATAACTTAATTAAAACGCTTTTCTCATTTAAAATAAAATGAAATATTATTGTGTGAGAGATTAATATTTTATTTCAACACAACTTCTTGTACTGAAACCAATACTCTGTGCACTAAAATGTCTCAATATAGTCTTTGGTAAGCTTAATAGGTGCGTTTACCCTATTTGTATGCATGCTACTTGTGGGCAGGGCCATCTATAGCATTTTGCGGACCCTAAGATTTTCAAAAGCACAATTTAGCTTGTTTAACTGAAGTGAATTACAATCTTTTTAAATAAACTTAAATCCAACCTTAAGTTTCTTTCTTTTTTTTTGTCTGAATCTTTCAATTCATTTCAAAAGCTTTATTGTCTATCCCCACGGGGAAAATTGTCTTTAGACAAAGGCTTGATTCAAGATTCAAGAGATTCAAGAGTTTTATTTGTCACATACACAGTTATATACAGAATATACAACTGGCAGTGAAATGTAAACAGGTCCGCTCTAAAGACAGTGCAAATAACAGTTACAAGAAAACACAAGGAGGAAATTAAAATAGAAATAGAATAAAAATAGAATAAAAAAGTACTAAACATATGTAGAGTTATAAATAATCAAGTAGGAGATAAAAATATATATATAAAGTATAATGTGCAAACAATAGGTATAATGTAATGTGCAAACAGAAGTATAATGTGCAAACAGGTTTATAACAGGCTGTTACACAGTAACAATAGAACATAAAGTGCAGTGCAATGACAGTATGTGGATGTTAATGTTAAACTGGATGTTTATGTGTGTGTGCGGGTGAAGTGAAGTCACGTGACTGAGTTCTTGACAAACAATACAAGATATATCCACACAACACTAAAAAGACAATTCATCTTAAAATCCTTTTTAAAATACCAGATGGAAGCTGAAATTAACTATATAAGGAATGGGAAGAATATGCCACAATAACATTTTGGGTAGTTATTTGATAGCGTTGTTTAAGGAACATTGTTACTTTGAGGAACAACTTCACATCCATCTATTTAAACAAAACACATATTGAGGAAGCCCTGATAATTATGGTCAGATCTCAACTGTTTTTTGTTGTTGAGTAGATTGTTTTTTGATATAAAGCAGGCTTTAATATGAGGAGTACTAAATTGAGGGGGAAACTACACTGGGCCCGACAGAAATAAAGAAGGTGGATAACGGTAGGGTGAATTCAGATTGATTGGGACTGGGACACTTTTTGCCATTGAGATGACTGGGGAAAAGTGTTCCAATCAACCTGAGAAAGGTAGATAATTAAAAAAAGAAAAAAAAAGAAAAGAAAAACTGGGCAAACATTAAGTCAAACATCCCACAATCCTGTGTGTTCCATTCTGTGATAGTTAAGCTAAAAAAAGAAAAATGCCATCTGAAAGGTGCGATTGGTTGTCAGTGTGTGTGTAAATGTACATTTTTGACCAGCGTTTATCACTTTTAATGTAATTTTTAGCGAGACATTACTATTGTAGGAACTAAATATTTGCTTGATCATCACCAAAGCTCTCTCTGTTTTGATGAAACGGTTGGGGTGCCTTATAGAAGTCACAAAATTAGTTTCATGAGGGGACTTTATGTCCAAATGCTGGCTACAAAGTCGGGGGGTGGGGAATGGAAACAGGCAGACACCAGGATGGAGTTGACGGTGGAAGCATCCATGCAGTAGTGGCCAGTGGAGAGATGTCAGACAGAAGGACCAGTGTGGAGTGGCTGGTGGAAGAATCCATGGCTGAGTAGACAGCTGACGAGAGCCTAGATTACAGCGGGAAGCAGCCAGAATGAGGGTGACCCATAGCGGAACTGAATTTTAATTAAAAAAAATAAAAAAGGAGGACATGGAGGCTACTGTACATGAAGGATTTTTGGAGGACATTAATTCCTCTTGAGTAGACACATGTTCCAGAGGAACGTTTTCACAGTTCCTATAACTATTGGCCAAAATACTCGCTTTTTGGTGTGTGCGCACCGCAGGAACTGGGATTAATTCTAGTTATAGGAACGCTTTTGGAGGAACTGAATTTGCTCCTACTTCAGAGTCGGGACTAACACAGCAAAATATGAACTAACAGTGACGTCAATGTGCGCTGATTGGCTGAAAGCATCTGAAACATTGGCATCCACCATTTAAATAAATTAATTTAAACATCAAATTTACTCCACAAACAAGGAAAACAGTTATATGGGCTGACGGCGAAGTCCAGGAACCTCTCAAACTTTACTCTAAGGATGAAATGTGACTTTGAACGAACCTAGTGAAACATGATTATGTATTTCTGCTCAGCTAGCAACATTGGGAATCAACCACAGGGTAAATGCTATAATACTTTTTTGTATACCGTTTACTTTCTTTTTATAACAGTTCTATCTAATAGATAGACAGACTCTGGTGTTCTCAGTGCCGTCAAAATAAAAAGTCCTGTGCAACAAGCAGAGTGGAAGGACATGGCTAGTTCCTATAACTGAGTTCCTATATCTACGCCGTGTGAAAGCCCCTCATGTTACCAGGAAGGACTGGATGACTATTTGTATGTCTTCCTCTCACTTTTAAGTGTTTTCTGGCTGGTTTCGATTTCGTTGTTGAGTAGGAGATGAAAAATGACCACGCCAGAGAGAGATTATCCAGCCCCTCCCTGAGTGCAATTGTCCACTCCAGTCCTCTCCAGGCCAGCACCCAAATCCACCATGGACCCATCCAGCCCCTCCCAAAACCCACCATGGACACTGAGCCAGAGCTCACCACAGACCCATATCAAGAGTCAACACCTGCCAAGGACCCTTCACTGGTAGATATGGGGTCGCCCCAGAGCAAGAGCCTGCAACCACACTCGTCCTGGAGCCCAAGCCAGACGCTGAGTCTGACCAGTTGCGAAAGCCTGCACCAATGTCCATCCCAGTTGGAGTTGGACTGCTTTGAGTTGGGTCCACCAATGAGGTAGATTGCTCGCTACGAGCTAATTTTCTAGTACTACCCAGCCTCCCTCTCCCTCCTCCTCTGCCAACACACTCCAACTATCTAAAACTAATGTTTAATGGCAAACATGTTTAATGATTAGGCAATAGACTGTTGATTCATGTGAGAAGTTGTTTCCTCACTTTAATGGTTGTAAAGGAAGGGGCTATTTGTACAGTAGAAGACTGTAGGAGGAGAAGGAAGAAGTGCTACTGAGAAAACCGAGAAGGACCTGGTTGCAGCCTGCTGATTGGTTGCCCCAGACTTACTCTGATTGGCTCAGTCGTCTTTCACAGGCATACATGATAGAAATGTAGTCGGTGTAGGAAGGAGTATATAATTGAAAAAAACTGGAAAAGCTGTGCAGTTTCACAAAGCCTTCATTATAATGCACAAAAGGAAGAAAAACATTAGCCTGTAACTTGCAATGTCCCTGAAATTATTGTTTTGCTAAATTAAGCTGGTCTTTAGGCTAATACACAAAAGACCCCATGAATTGATTATCCACAGGACTGTCGAGTCTTCAGGTAGAGGAATGAATTATGAATTAAATGATTTTTGACATCATGATTATTTCATATTGTGATGTCCTTACATTTGTGCACCACTAGATGGCATTCGAGCTGAGCTCCTTAAGTGGTTACAAGAGAGAGATGATTAAGAGAATGCTGAGCATGTGCGTGCACATTACCCTGTTCATTAAAAACAGTTATTAAAAGTTGAGTTTGGAAAATACAAGCTCTTGTGCTTCTTTATCATGAAGACGTAACACATATCACCAGTATGAGAAAGGAAATCAAAATGATGCATCAGTATTGTTATCAGTACCATGACAAGACACACTTAAAGCTGTTATTGTTCACACAGTTGTATGATTGATTGATTGATTGATTGATACTTTTTTCATCCCAACAGGGGGGGAATTCAAGTGTCGAATAGCATTCTATAAATAATAGACTTAATAAATACAAAAGGTAAGAACTATTTAAAATAAATGAGTTAAGAATTACTATCAATAGTAATAAAGTGTACATCAGCGAAATTCATTGTAAAATCTTATAGCAGCTGAGATAAACAATCTCCTGAATCGCTTGTCCTACAGCACAGGGAGAGTAGCCTGTCACTACGGTTGCTCTTCTGTCGAGTCCACGCCTCTCCCCATGACAGACACACATTTTGTGACCAGTTTATCCAGTCGAAATTCAGGCAGTTCCCCCAGCACACAATACCAAAAAATATAGCACTGGCAACAACAGATTGATAAAAGAGGTACACCATATCATTACAGACATCAAATTATTTGAGTCTTCTGAGAAAGAAGAGTCTGCCCTGACCTTTTTTATATGCTATATTAGCATGCACTGACCAGTCTAGTTTGTTGTCGAGATGGACCCCCGGATTTTTATAAGTGGGGAACACCTCAATGCTCTCTCCATCAATCAACACAGCCGCTAGATGGAGCAGAGCAAGAGGCAGCAGTATAGGTGATGGAGCAGCTGGGTGGAACAGAGCAAGAGGCAGCAGTATAGGTGATGGAGCAGCTGGGTGGAACAGAGCAAGAGGCAGCAGTATAGGTGATGGAGCAGCTGGATGGAACAGAGCAAGAGGCAGCAGTAAAGGTTATGGAGCAGCTGGGTGGAGCAGAGCAAGAGGCAGCAGTATAGGTGATGGAGCAGCTGGATGGAACAGAGCAAGAGGCAGCAGTATAGGTGATGGAGCAGCTGGGTGGAGCAGAGCAAGAGGCAGCAGTATAGGTGATGGAGCTGCTGGGTGGAACAGAGCAAGAGGCAGCAGTATAGGTGATGGAGCAGCTGGATGGAACAGAGCAAGAGGCAGCAGTATAGGTGATGAAGCAGCTGGATGGAGCAGGGCAAGAGGCAGCAGTATAGGTGATGGAGCCGCTGGATGGAGCAGGGCAAGAGGCAGCAGTATAGGTGATGGAGCCGCTGGGTGGAGCAGGGCAAGAGGCAGCAGTATAGGTGATGGAGCCGCTGGATGGAGCAGGGCAAGAGGCAGCAGTATAGGTGATGGAGCCGCTGGATGGAGCAGGGCAAGAGGCAGCAGTATAGGTGATGGAGCTGGGTGGAGCAGGGCAAGAGGCAGCAGTATAGGTGATGGAGCCGCTGGGTGAAACAGAGCAAGAGGCAGCAGTATAGGTGGTGGAGCAGCTGGAAGGAGCAGAGCAAGAGGCAGCAGTATAGGTGATGGAGCAGCTGGATGGAACAGAGCAAGAGGCAGCAGTAAAGGTTATGGAGCAGCTGGATGGAACAGAGCAAGAGGCAGCAGTATAGGTGATGGAGCCGCTGGGTGGAACAGAGCAAGAGGCAGCAGTATAGGTGATGGAGCAGCTGGATGGAACAGAGCAAGAGGCAGCAGTAAAGGTTATGGAGCAGCTGGATGGAACAGAGCAAGAGGCAGCAGTAAAGGTTATGGAGCAGCTGGATGGAACAGAGCAAGAGGCAGCAGTAAAGGTTATGGAGCAGCTGGATGGAACAGGGTAAGAGGCAGCAGTATAGGTGATGGAGCAGCTGGATGGAGCAGAGCAAGAGGCAGCAGTATAGGTGGTGGAGCCGCTGGATGGAGCAGGGCAAGAGGCAGCAGTATAGGTGATGGAGCTGCTGGGTGGAACAGAGCAAGAGGCAGCAGTATAGGTGATGGAGCCGCTGGGTGGAGCAGAGCAAGAGGCAGCAGTATAGGTGATGGAGCTGCTGGGTGGAACAGAGCAAGAGGCAGCAGTATAGGTGATGGAGCCGCTGGGTGGAGCAGAGCAAGAGGCAGCAGTATAGGTGATGGAGCTGCTGGGTGGAACAGAGCAAGAGGCAGCAGTATAGGTGATGGAGCCGCTGGATGGAACAGAGCAAGAGGCAGCAGTATAGGTGATGGAGCAGCTGGATGGAACAGAGCAAGAGGCAGCAGTATAGGTGATGGAGCAGCTGGATGGAGCAGAGCAAGAGGCAGCAGTATAGGTGGTGGAGCCGCTGGATGGAGCAGGGCAAGAGGCAGCAGTATAGGTGGAGCAGCTGCTAGATGGAGCAGAGCAAGAGGCAGCAGTATTGGTGATGGAGCCGCTGGATGGAGCAGAGCAAGAGGCAGCAGTATAGGTGATTGAGTCGCTGGATGGAGTAGGGCAAGAGGCAGCAGTATAGGTGATGGAGCCGCTGGATGGAGCAGAGCAAGAGGCAGCAGTATAGGTGATGGAGCAGCTGGATGGAGCAGAGCAAGAGGCAGAAGTATAGGTGGTGGAGCAGCTGGATGGAGCAGAGCAAGAGGCAGCAGTATAGGTGGTGGAGCAGCTGGATGGAGCAGAGCAAGAGGCAGCAGTATAGGTGATGGAGCAGCTGGATGGAGCAGAGCAAGAGGCAGCAGTATAGGTGATGGAGCAGCTGGATGGAGCAGGGCAAGAGGCAGCAGTATAGGTGATGGAGCAGCTGGATGGAGCAGAGCAAGAGGCAGCAGTATAGGTGATGGAGCAGCTGGATGGAGCGGGGCAAGAGGCAGCAGTATAGGTGATGGAGCAGCTGGATGGAGCAGGGCAAGAGGCAGCAGTATAGGTGATGGAGCAGCTGGATGGAGCAGGGCAAGAGGCAGCAGTATAGGTGATGGAGCCGCTGGATGGAGCAGGGCAAGAGGCAGCAGTATAGGTGATGGAGCAGCTGGATGGAGCAGGGCAAGAGGCAGCAGTATAGGTGATGGAGCCGCTGGATGGAGCAGGGCAAGAGGCAGCAGTATAGGTGATGGAGCCGCTGGGTGGAGCAGGGCAAGAGGCAGCAGTATAGGTGATGGAGCCGCTGGGTGAAACAGAGCAAGAGGCAGCAGTATAGGTGATGGAGCAGCTGGATGGAACAGAGCAAGAGGCAGCAGTATAGGTGATGGAGCCGCTGGATGGAGCAGGGCAAGAGGCAGCAGTATAGGTGATGGAGCCGCTGGGTGGAGCAGGCAAGAGGCAGCAGTATAGGTGATGGAGCCGCTGGGTGGAGCAGGGCAAGAGGCAGCAGTATAGGTGATGGAGCCGCTGGATGGAGCAGGGCAAGAGGCAGCAGTATAGGTGATGGAGCCGCTGGGTGGAGCAGGGCAAGAGGCAGCAGTATAGGTGATGGAGCCGCTGGGTGAAACAGAGCAAGAGGCAGCAGTATAGGTGATGGAGCAGCTGGATGGAACAGAGCAAGAGGCAGCAGTATAGGTGATGGAGCCGCTGGGTGGAGCAGAGCAAGAGGCAGCAGTATAGGTGATGGAGCCGCTGGGTGGAACAGAGCAAGAGGCAGCAGTATAGGTGATGGAGCCGCTGGGTGGAACAGAGCAAGAGGCAGCAGTATAGGTGATGGAGCCGCTGGGTGGAGCAGAGCAAGAGGCAGCAGTATAGGTGATGGAGCAGCTGGATGGAGCAGAGCAAGAGGCAGCAGTATAGGTGATGGAGCAGAGCAAGAGGCAGCAGTATAGGTGATGGAGCAGAGCAAGAGGCAGCAGTATAGGTGGTGGAGCAGCTGGATGGAGCAGAGCAAGAGGCAGCAGTATAGGTGGTGGAGCCGCTGGATGGAGCAGGGCAAGAGGCAGCAGTATAGGTGGAGCAGCCGCTAGATGGAGCAGAGCAAGAGGCAGCAGTATAGGTGATGGAGCTGCTGGGTGGAACAGAGCAAGAGGCAGCAGTATAGGTGATGGAGCCGCTGGATGGAACAGAGCAAGAGGCAGCAGTATAGGTGATGGAGCAGCTGGATGGAACAGAGCAAGAGGCAGCAGTATAGGTGATGGAGCAGCTGGATGGAGCAGAGCAAGAGGCAGCAGTATAGGTGGTGGAGCCGCTGGATGGAGCAGGGCAAGAGGCAGCAGTATAGGTGGAGCAGCCGCTAGATGGAGCAGAGCAAGAGGCAGCAGTATTGGTGATGGAGCCGCTGGATGGAGCAGAGCAAGAGGCAGCAGTATAGGTGATTTAGTCGCTGGATGGAGTAGGGCAAGAGGCAGCAGTATAGGTGATGGAGCCGCTGGATGGAGCAGAGCAAGAGGCAGCAGTATAGGTGATGGAGCAGCTGGATGGAGCAGAGCAAGAGGCAGAAGTATAGGTGGTGGAGCAGCTGGATGGAGCAGAGCAAGAGGCAGCAGTATAGGTGGTGGAGCAGCTGGATGGAGCAGAGCAAGAGGCAGCAGTATAGGTGATGGAGCAGCTGGATGGAGCGGGCAAGAGGCAGCAGTATAGGTGATGGAGCAGCTGGATGGAGCAGGGCAAGAGGCAGCAGTAGGTGATGGAGCAGCTGGATGGAGCAGGGCAAGAGGCAGCAGTATAGGTGATGGAGCCGCTGGATGGAGCAGGGCAAGAGGCAGCAGTATAGGTGATGGAGCAGCTGGATGGAGCAGGGCAAGAGGCAGCAGTATAGGTGATGGAGCCGCTGGATGGAGCAGGGCAAGAGGCAGCAGTATAGGTGATGGAGCCGCTGGGTGGAGCAGGGCAAGAGGCAGCAGTATAGGTGATGGAGCCGCTGGGTGAAACAGAGCAAGAGGCAGCAGTATAGGTGATGGAGCAGCTGGATGGAACAGAGCAAGAGGCAGCAGTATAGGTGATGGAGCCGCTGGATGGAGCAGGGCAAGAGGCAGCAGTATAGGTGATGGAGCCGCTGGGTGGAGCAGGGCAAGAGGCAGCAGTATAGGTGATGGAGCCGCTGGGTGGAGCAGGGCAAGAGGCAGCAGTATAGGTGATGGAGCCGCTGGATGGAGCAGGGCAAGAGGCAGCAGTATAGGTGATGGAGCCGCTGGGTGGAGCAGGGCAAGAGGCAGCAGTATAGGTGATGGAGCCGCTGGGTGAAACAGAGCAAGAGGCAGCAGTATAGGTGATGGAGCAGCTGGATGGAACAGAGCAAGAGGCAGCAGTATAGGTGATGGAGCCGCTGGGTGGAGCAGAGCAAGAGGCAGCAGTATAGGTGATGGAGCCGCTGGGTGGAACAGAGCAAGAGGCAGCAGTATAGGTGATGGAGCGCTGGGTGGAACAGAGCAAGAGGCAGCAGTATAGGTGATGGAGCCGCTGGGTGGAGCAGAGCAAGAGGCAGCAGTATAGGTGATGGAGCAGCTGGATGGAGCAGAGCAAGAGGCAGCAGTATAGGTGATGGAGCAGAGCAAGAGGCAGCAGTATAGGTGATGGAGCAGAGCAAGAGGCAGCAGTATAGGTGGTGGAGCAGCTGGATGGAGCAGAGCAAGAGGCAGCAGTATAGGTGGTGGAGCCGCTGGATGGAGCAGGGCAAGAGGCAGCAGTATAGGTGGAGCAGCCGCTAGATGGAGCAGAGCAAGAGGCAGCAGTATTGGTGATGGAGCCGCTGGATGGAGCAGAGCAAGAGGCAGCAGTATAGGTGATTTAGTCGCTGGATGGAGTAGGGCAAGAGGCAGAAGTATAGGTGGTGGAGCAGCTGGATGGAGCAGAGCAAGAGGCAGCAGTAGGTGGTGGAGCAGCTGGATGGAGCAGAGCAAGAGGCAGCAGTATAGGTGATGGAGCAGCTGGATGGAGCAGAGCAAGAGGCAGCAGTATAGGTGATGGAGCAGCTGGATGGAGCAGGGCAAGAGGCAGCAGTATAGGTGATGGAGCAGCTGGATGGAGCAGAGCAAGAGGCAGCAGTATAGGTGATGGAGCCGCTGGGTGGAGCAGAGCAAGAGGCAGCAGTAGGTGATGGAGCAGCTGGATGGAGCAGAGCAAGAGGCAGCAGTATAGGTGATGGAGCAGAGCAAGAGGCAGCAGTATAGGTGATGGAGCAGAGCAAGAGGCAGCAGTATAGGTGGTGGAGCAGCTGGATGGAGCAGAGCAAGAGGCAGCAGTATAGGTGGTGGAGCCGCTGGATGGAGCAGGGCAAGAGGCAGCAGTATAGGTGGAGCAGCCGCTAGATGGAGCAGAGCAAGAGGCAGCAGTATTGGTGATGGAGCCGCTGGATGGAGCAGAGCAAGAGGCAGCAGTATAGGTGATGGAGCAGCTGGATGGAGCAGAGCAAGAGGCAGAAGTATAGGTGGTGGAGCAGCTGGATGGAGCAGAGCAAGAGGCAGCAGTATAGGTGGTGGAGCAGCTGGATGGAGCAGAGCAAGAGGCAGCAGTATAGGTGATGGAGCAGCTGGATGGAGCAGAGCAAGAGGCAGCAGTATAGGTGATGGAGCAGCTGGATGGAGCAGGGCAAGAGGCAGCAGTATAGGTGATGGAGCAGCTGGATGGAGCAGAGCAAGAGGCAGCAGTATAGGTGATGGAGCAGCTGGATGGAGCGGGGCAAGAGGCAGCAGTATAGGTGATGGAGCAGCTGGATGGAGCAGGGCAAGAGGCAGCAGTATAGGTGATGGAGCAGCTGGATGGAGCAGGGCAAGAGGCAGCAGTATAGGTGATGGAGCCGCTGGATGGAGCAGGGCAAGAGGCAGCAGTATAGGTGATGGAGCAGCTGGATGGAGCAGGGCAAGAGGCAGCAGTATAGGTGATGGAGCCGCTGGATGGAGCAGGGCAAGAGGCAGCAGTATAGGTGATGGAGCCGCTGGGTGGAGCAGGGCAAGAGGCAGCAGTATAGGTGATGGAGCCGCTGGGTGAAACAGAGCAAGAGGCAGCAGTATAGGTGATGGAGCAGCTGGATGGAACAGAGCAAGAGGCAGCAGTATAGGTGATGGAGCAGCTGGATGGAGCAGGGCAAGAGGCAGCAGTATAGGTGATGGAGCCGCTGGGTGGAGCAGGGCAAGAGGCAGCAGTATAGGTGATGGAGCCGCTGGGTGGAGCAGGGCAAGAGGCAGTATAGGTGATGGAGCCGCTGGATGGAGCAGGGCAAGAGGCAGCAGTATAGGTGATGGAGCCGCTGGGTGGAGCAGGGCAAGAGGCAGCAGTATAGGTGATGGAGCCGCTGGGTGAAACAGAGCAAGAGGCAGCAGTATAGGTGATGGAGCAGCTGGATGGAACAGAGCAAGAGGCAGCAGTATAGGTGATGGAGCCGCTGGGTGGAGCAGAGCAAGAGGCAGCAGTATAGGTGATGGAGCCGCTGGGTGGAACAGAGCAAGAGGCAGCAGTATAGGTGATGGAGCCGCTGGGTGGAACAGAGCAAGAGGCAGCAGTATAGGTGATGGAGCCGCTGGGTGGAGCAGAGCAAGAGGCAGCAGTATAGGTGATGGAGCAGCTGGATGGAGCAGAGCAAGAGGCAGCAGTATAGGTGATGGAGCAGAGCAAGAGGCAGCAGTATAGGTGATGGAGCAGAGCAAGAGGCAGCAGTATAGGTGGTGGAGCAGCTGGATGGAGCAGAGCAAGAGGCAGCAGTATAGGTGGTGGAGCAGCTGGATGGAGCAGAGCAAGAGGCAGCAGTATAGGTGGTGGAGCAGCTGGATGGAGCAGAGCAAGAGGCAGCAGTATAGGTGATGGAGCAGCTGGATTGAGCAGAGCAAGAGGCAGCAGTATAGGTGGTGGAGCAGCTGGATGGAGCAGAGCAAGAGGCAGAAGTATAGGTGGTGGAGCAGCTGGATGGAGCAGAGCAAGAGGCAGCAGTATAAGTGAAGCAGCCGCTGGATGGAGCAGGGCAAGAGACAGCAGTATAAGTGAAGCAGCCGCTGGATGGAGCAGGGCAAGAGGCAGCAGTATAAGTGAAGCAGCCGCTGGATGGAGCAGAGCAAGAGGCAACAGCAGGGATGGTACAGCTGCTGGGTAGAGATGGTAAAGAATGCATGCAGGGTCAAACCTGCTATTAGAGCGTTTGATCTCATTGGCCATAGCAGAATCACCATACATCACATTCCCCTTCCTCTTGTATATAGCCCATAATGGTAACTAAATGACACTACAATAGCTGTCTGCCATGTTATTTTTATGTATTTATGCGTGTGTAGCTTTCATTTTCTTCACTAGGCCTATGTTAAAAAGCTTAATATCCAACTTTTTGCTACACTTTATTTCAGAAAAATAATCTGTTCCTAATTATTTTAAAGTGAGAAAATCGAGAACTTCATTCAGAAAGAACGTCTATAGTTGATAGTAATGAACGCAACTTTCACTCGCATCTGACTGACTGCGCGTTTTTATTTCAGTGCTGTTGATAATATTGTGGTTATTTCAGCAAACAGTTTAACAGTTCGTAAATGCAGCTTAATAGCATTACATTTTAGACTCATTTTATGTTTTTGCTAAATCCATGCAATAAATGCAACGTCTTTGAATAAGAAATGTTACACTTGCATTTCCGTTTCAGGTGCGGCCTAAATTAGATTTGAAAACATCACATTTCGACTCATTTTTATCTAAAATTGTATATAAATCTCACAGCCCCCATGATCAAATATAGGCCTATAGTGTGATTCACTTATTGAAGAATATTCAATCGAGCTCTCCAAGACTAGTTTATTTTAAATCAACTGGTTTACAATAAATAACATTGAATGATTAATATGTGAATTCTAAGATTAAACTTGCAGTATAGCTAACAACTCAATTATTCAATATACGGACATAGCGAGTAAAAATTCACAAAAAACACCTGAGTTTGTCCCAGTTTCTCAGATTAAGTGTGCTCTAGACTGAGCTCAACCTGTTTAAACTCTATTTAATCTGTGTGGCATCAGGCACCTCTCTTTTACAGTTTTGTAACTGGATCGATGACATACACATTTTCTATCGTGTATGCCTATGAAAGACAACTGAGCCAATCAGAGTAAGTGTGGGGCGGGGGAACAGGTTCAGGTTAAGCCCCGCCCGATCCACAGGCTGCAGCCAGGTGTACTAGAGAAAACCTTGTTTGATCCTCCTCCCTATACAGGCAATTTGAAATTCTACACTGTCTGTAATAGGGAGGAGGATCAAGCCATGTTGTTTTAACTAGTGAGAAGTTTGTTCCATGTAAACGTGATCTGGCATTCAGGGCTAAAGAGATTCCAGTGGCAGGTAGGTGATGAATTGTTTTGTATAGTTGAATTAGTATGGATAAAATGAAGTTAATTATGTGTTCTTCTGGGTTACTTGTGTGATTGTGTATGCTATTATACATTAATTGCAATATACTGTTATATAGCAAATAAATTAGAAAATCATTTAGTTTACTTATATAAAAGTTGGTCGCTCATTACACAGAGATTTTGTAGTGTTTAAGCTCAGTTAATATCATGTAACTTACTGTACTAATATTTACATTGTGATTGGATCTTTAGTTTAGATTCTTTAACAGCAATATGTTTTGGTGTATATTAATTTGCCATTTGGGAATGTTTGTTTTATATGTTTGACTGATAAATCACACTTCTGCTGTTGTTTATAAGTTTGTAAAATTGTATAGTTTTTTTTGTTTGTTTCTTCAGTCTTTGTCATGTTAATAATTAAACACACACTTGGGTTTACACCATTTATGGTAATTAAGTTTTGTTTTGTTTAAAATGTGGGTCAACACACAGTGTCCAATATAAAAATCCAGGTCTTGAGAGAGAAAAAAAAAATATATATAGGTAGGGGATTCTCACTTTTAACAAAACTGCACCAAGTTCAAGTGGAGATGAGAATTGCGTTCTAAAAAACGACATGTTTGAACATGTCCTAGTCAGGCCGTTTTCAACCTCTTGAGCAGGGTAGAACCGAAATTCCTACACTCAAGTTAAGTACAGTTTCAAGTATCCAGTGCAGTAGCCAGCATTATATTGTGCATGATAAGAGCACAATTATTTATGCATTATGCTTTTGAATACTACTGCCATCTGGACGACAGTATTTTGTTCCCAGATGCATGAAACACAGGTCCAAACTATCTTTTATTCCCCAAGCAATCAGATTTTTAAATTCATCGTGTTGTTTGATGTCCAGCTGGTCTGGTTTTCTAATCCTAAATTAGATTTATTCGTTTTAAATTATGTTTGGATATGCCAATTGTGAAATTGTAAATGTCTGTGTGAGCATGCTGCAAATGTACTTTCCCTATGAGGATAAATAAACTGACGTTACTAAAATGAGTCAGCCTGGCATGGCCATACTCAATTCTAGTCAGAATATGAGTCTGGTACCGCTCCATTGAGCTTTGATTATGGGGCGCGTTTCAACCGAACCAGGAAAGACCTCAATTGGATAGACCCACAACCAATCAGAGCAACGGAGCGACGCGTAACGTTAGTTGTCAAATGTCAACAGAAATCAACTGCACTGTTGCCAAGTCTGTGCTTTTCCTGCAGGTTGTTCTCCATGTCTGCGGGTTGTAGCGACCCCAATTATGTGATATATATAGACCCAGGAATGTGAATTTTAGCAGGTAACCTTGCCAAACTTTTGTAACTTTTGCCAACCAAACGCCATTTCTTTCTGGAGAACCCCCCGGAAAGTTATTGTTTTGGGCTATAGTTTTGAGTAGCAATTGTGCGACATTGCAAAAAAACTTGGCAACCCTGTCTGCACGCGCGCTGGATTAAATAACGTTAGAAGAAAAAGATGAGTGTAAAGGATCTTTGCCAGGGTTGTAATAAAATTATTTAAGGATACACAGAGCACTTACCAACACGATCATCATTTCTGAGAGAAATAGTGAAGGGGAATGCATATACGAACAAGTTCTCCGTTTAGGATAAGAGCAAATTCAACCCAAGCGCCTTTGATGACGTGGATGATTACGTTACTGTTGATCATCTGTCCATCATCGTCTAAAGCCCGCCCTGACAATTTCATTGGTCCGAACAGTTTCTGTTGAGGCATAATAACTCCTCTATGGATCGAGTCCAGAGCGAGCAAACATTTTGTGGACGGGGCTAAACAGTGTTGGGTGTAACGCGTTACAAAGTAATAATATTACTTTTTTCAGTAACTGGTAGTGTAAGGCATTACTCGTCTGAAAATGGTAATATTATTACAGTTTTCCCGAGCTAGTTACTTGCGTTACATTTGCCAGTAGCACCTTCATCGCACACAACACAGAGAACAGAAGGGAAGGGGAGGAGGGCGTGAATGGAACAGTGATTGGTCTGGGTTTGGCACGAGGTATCATTTACCATCACCGATTGGTCGACAACCGGCAGCCAGCAGCAGAGCGGCACCCCTCAAAGACAGATGAGGAAAATGGAAGCGTAAACAACGGCAAGCTCTTTTTCAGATGAAGGTTCCCAGCAACAGAAAGCTAGTTTCGACGGGTGGAGATTCAGTAATTATTTTGAGTATGTTCAACGGAAGGAAAATAACTTGACGGTGAAGTGCACACTCTGCCCGGGGACATAGCTGCTCTCCACCGCTTGTAATCAAATTGATTTTTGCACTAGATGGTTTTGTTTAACATTGAGGAAGTTAATATATCTTTGGACTTGTTATAAATTGACAATCAAATATATTGATTGTTTGCACCAGAGGTGTTTGTTAAACATTGAGGAAGTTAATACTTGTTTGTACTTGATTGCACAAGTACAGTTGTTTGTAGTTATGGTAACACTTTACAATAAGGTTGTATTAGTTAATATTAGTTAACGCATTAGTTAACATAAACTAACCATGAACAACACCTCTGTTCATCATTAGTTAATCTTTGTTAACACTAGTTAATAAAAATACAGCTGTTCATGTTAGTTCACAGTGCATTAACTAATGTCAACAAGATTTTATTAATGCATTAGTAAATGTTGAAATTAACAAAGATAAATAAATGCTTTATAAGTGCAGTTCATAATTAGTTAATGTTAACTAATGCATTAACTAATACAACCTTATTGTAAAGTGTTACCGTAGTTATTTGTGCTAGACAGTGCCAGTCTGTTGTTGGCGTAATAAAGACCCTAAAGAACACTCCTCCTTTGTATGTTCTCCCTCCATCTGATGCATCTCAGGCCATTATAGAGTAATTAAGAAAAAAAATGTAACTAGTAATATAACTTGTAATATAACTAGTTACTTTCTCCAGGGAGTAATAAAGTAAAGTAAGGCATTACTATTTTTGAGAGTAATATGTAATATGTAATATATTACTTTTTTGAGTAACTAGCCCCAACACTGGGGCTAAATGCAGCTGGCATCAAGGCTAAAAATGAGTAAAAATGAATAACTACCCTTCAGGTAGTTGCAGCGGACACAATTGCAATTAAAGAGACAATGACAGAGTTAAAAAGTTTAACAAAGTTTAATAGACAGTTTGCTGTCTGGAGGGGTCAGAGAGCTCTCGGATTTAACCAGAAAGTGTGTCTGAAGATGACCGAAGGTCTTACGGGTTTGGAACAACATGAGGGTGTTGTTCCAAATGACAGAATTTACATTTTTGGGTGAACTATTCCTTTAAGCTATAGTACCAGACTAAAATGCATGTTTGAGTTGTCTTAAAGGGATAGTTCACCCAAAAATGAAAATTATCCCATGATTTACTCACCCTCAGGTCATCATAGGTGTGAATGACTCTTTCAGACAAATACAATCAGAGTTATATTTAAAAAAAAATCCTGGTTTTTCCAAGCTTTGTAATGGCAGTGAATGGCAGCCCCAAAAAGTGCATCTATCCATCATAAAAGGGCTCCTTCTGAAGGGAATTGATGGGTTTGTGTAAGAAAAATATCCAGATCTAACATGTTATAAAGTAAAATATCTAGCTTCTGGCAGACTGCCCAGAGCAGTGTTTTATAATGGATAGATGCACTTTTATGGACTTCACTGTCATTATAAAGCTTGGAAGAGCCAGGACATTTATTAATATAACTCTGATTGTGTTTGGCTAAAAGAAATTCATACACCTATGATGACTTGAGGGTGAGTAAATCATGGGGTCATTTTCATTTTTGGGTGTATTATCCCTTTAACTGTGTTAGGGGTATAACAGCTTAGACCCAGAGACCAGTAGTGAAGAATGAAGACAAAGAGTCAGGAGTGCAATTAATTAAAGATAAATTTTATTGAAGAATAGTTTGCAGTTTCATCAGCAGAAGCCAGCTTCAAGTCTCACAAGGAGGCCGCACTTCCACTCTACCGGTCTCGTCGTACCGTACATACAATTGTCCCAACAGTTATACTGTTTTCAAGGTCTAGCCACGTCATTACTTCAAGGTGTATGATTCTGATTGGCTCAGAGAAAATGCACAGTCCTGGTAAATTTCCACACAAGGACAGATAGCAGAGCATATCATTAAACTAGGCAGACTAGTTGTCGCCCCATGACTAGATTTAGATCATTGTTGACCTCGGAGGTTGCAGAAAGGCGTCTTCATGCCAAGAGCTCCCCAGCATCACAGCTCTCCCAAGGTTGGAGAGTCTTAACTACATATCAACAAAGCTCTTAACCAAAACATACTGATAACATGTGCTTTCTCTCAGTGAGAGGTACAGACAATAGTACAGGCAATATTCATCTTCATTCTTTAGTATTTCAGTAAAAGGAAATATAAAAATGAAAGACAAATTCATATTTAATCTCTGGAAGCCGGGCTAAGTGAGCAAACACTGTTACTGCACTCCCAGCATGTTAGAGGTGTGTGATACCTCCAAAATCCATACACACAACTATAAAGTGTTTAGTGACACATCACACAGCCCTAGGCCAGACGCCACTCAAAGACCAAATACCAACTTTAGAAAACATAAAAGAAGAACAAACAATCAGTAGTTCTATTGAGTAAAATCAACTGTAATTAATCATTAGAAATAGAAGGATACATATTAATTAAGGCTTTGATTATGAATCTGCTTAAGATATTTACAGGTATATTGAAGCGGCAGGGGATTTCAGTCTCCCCCTTCAACTGAAAGCACCTTGACCTGATATATCTTAAAATATGCCAGTGTCATTGTTTTGTCTCAAGATATACACCAGTAATGGTTTTATCTTTTTTTTAAGGCACATTTTTAAAAAAGCTACTTAGACTGTCCTAATTGAACTAAGCCCTAACCTTGGCTTAATCTAAGACCTGTCTGTATAACCGGGCCAATGATTACAGTATAATGACAATATCTGGCAAATTTGCATTTCCATCTATAGTTGCAATCATCTTAAGTCTTCGTGAATGAGGCTGGCTTCAAACTTGAGAAGGCGTAATCTCTAGTAACCTATCTGTGCATCCTGAGATAGAAACAGGGAAGCAGCAGGAGAAAGATTAGCATAGCTGCTGTTCATATTATTTCAGGCAAAATATGATAATGTGCACTTTTTACTATTTAATCTCATATAACACAAGGTTATGAGATGCATTATGTGAATGTTTGGCTAAAGAGATGCATTTTCAAACTAGATTTAAACTGAGAGAGTGAGTCTGAGCCCCGAACATTATCAGGAAACTATTCCATAGTTTAGGAGTAAAAAAACTCCTGAAATCCTAAAACTGTACCAACCCCAAACTTTTGAACATTAGTTTATGTTAGAGATTGTACTTACTAGTCGTTCAAGTATTGAAGATTTTCTTTGACAGGAGATCCGCTCCAACTCTGCTGAGGTGCAGCAGAACATCAGCATGGAAGAATCTAGCACCAAGCCAACAATATTTAGCATATACCAATGGTACATACCATTGACAAATTACCAGCAAAACCTTTACAAAACTATCAAAACCTCTCATTTTCACATACATATTTGATTAAAAGCTCAAACTTCCATAAACAAGAGCTAAATCGATAGCGTTAGCCTACCTCTTATGAAAACGATTGAGAGGCTAACAGACTTTTTCCACTAAACCGTTTCTATTAAGTAAATATTCAACAGAAGTGTGTCAGTTACACGTATTCGGTGCCATGAACAGTTGTGTGTATTATTTGTGTGATTTTTAGAGACTAACTCGCCTGAAAGTAGTGAAAACAACAGCGACAGAGGGAGTTGTGCTGCTTGTCAGTTGGTCTTTGTAAGGTGATGTCACGCTCGTGAGAACCGAAGTGCATTATGGACGGAGCTGCCATTTGTAAGGTATCAAATGTGGTGGGTTTCTGTTGTTTGAGAGTTGTTTTACCAGGCTGTAAACATGTTTTTTTTCTGCTGTAAAGTTGGGCATTTTAATATGGGGCTCAATGAGAGTCTGCTCCCTTCTGGAGCCAGTTTAAGTCACTTCAGTACTGGCTTCAAGAGAAACTGAGGGAGGTTGCCGCTTGGTGCCACCCAAAAAACACTGGCAGACCAACGTTATTTTCAGATTGGTCGGCTTGCCGATGGTGTGCTGACGGAGGTCCAAATGTGTCAAATGGATGACTTTGTGCCGCCCAAAAAACGTCATTGGAAAAATAGGCGTGCGTCCCAATCCGCTGCCTAGTTCAGTAGTCAGAGCACTGATCAGGGAGTCAGCCCGTTGACTCCCTGATTGAGCAACTTCAAACCATGACTCACGACTTTGTAGCATTCCAGACAAAGTCACGCCAAACTGCCTGAGAGCAAGGAATTGTGGTAGCTAGATGAAAACAAAGCATGCTGGACAGTACGGGGCTTATGGTCATTTACAATCATTTCTATCGCCAAAGGCGCTTACTCCTTGCTTAATTGAGGGAAATGGTGGAGAAAAAAACGGCGTTCCCAATGGCCGTTTTGGATGTCTCCTTTGTCTGACACACCCACATCAGGTCTTGGAGTCGCTACTAATGAGCTGATGACCTGAATCAGGTGTGTTTGATTGAGGAGACATGCAAAATATGCACTGTTGAGCAGTGGCGGAACTAGACTTTTATACATGGGGTGGCCGGGGGGTGGCCAAGGCTACTATAGGGGGTCCATAGAACGTGAAAGAATATAATTTTTAATACTCATTTGTTTTCATTGTTTTTATTCATGTAGCATTGTATTCTAATAAATAAGCAACCACAATTTTAGATACCAGTAAAACTTAACAATTATTGATTCCAACTGATATTCCACAGTTAAAACTACAAGCGTAATAATATAAATTGAAAACGTTACTGAATAAAAGTGAACAGGCAGCAAAAAAGTTAGAACAGAGCTAAGAATTAAGTGATTGATGTTGCAGGTCTAACAGTAATTCAGGTACAGAAATAGAATAACAAATAACATTGGATAATAATTTTCACTGTATAAATGAAATATAGATTAATGCATGTTAAAACTGGCTAGATGATTTTTGTGTACTTTGATTAACTTTAATGACAGACGGCAGGACTACAAGCTACTGTCTCTTTAAGACCAATTGCACAATATTGAATCCAATACTGACACGCTTCCGAATTAATTTGTCAACTGCTTACATTCAGTTAAGACATAGCAGACTGTGTTAATAATTGCTATTTTTGGCATAGGCTACTATGTCCGTTCAAGCGCTCTGTGTGTGCGCTATGGATGAAACGTCACATGCCACATACCAGAATGCATCGCGTTCTCATGTTCAAGCCGGCAATAAACAGTGAATCTAATCACCATACAGGCAAAAAGTTAACTTCAAGAATGAAAATATGTGGCGTCGGTGTGTTTTGCTGTAAGAAACGCACAAACGGAAAAGTGGGAAATCTATATTAGCCTAGGCTATATCTTTCCATAAGTGCAGACTTTACACAGAAAGAAAAATACTGAAAAATGCCTATATGCACTCTTCCAGGCTAGCGTGAAGTCATTATAGGCTACATTAACAACGTTTTGAGACTAATTGTGAATGGCGCCGCAGGATTTTGAACAACTCTGCGCTTGTGCGCGACCCCCGTTTAATCGTCTGTTTGTCAACTGTTAATATTCTCTTATATATTCATGATACATGAACAATGTGCCGCGCCGCTGCACGTCAAAATAAACGCTTCTTTTAATAGGAGATGAAATGGAAATAGCTATCTAAATTTTGGGGTGGCACCGAGGGTGGCCAGTCAGATGTCAGGGGTGTCCAGTGCCACCCCTGGCCACCATAGACTGTATAAAAATATGGACGTAGTGTCCATGACGTCACCCATAGGATTCTGCAGAGCGGTTTGGAAGCGTAAAGTAGGGTCGAGCTGGCCGTTGCAATCTTGGCAGCGCATCATCAACCGTCACTCCCGGATAACAGAAAATGGGCAAAGAGGCGGGGTGTGGGCGGAGCTGAGGTGACGCGTGACTAACAAACAAAAGATAAATGGCTATCCACCTGCCACTCAAAGTGGCCACGCCCTTAATTATGCAGAACTTTAAGGCTTAATATAATGTAAACAAATGCGCTATAAAAAAAATTCACCCCCTCACAGTTGTCATGAAGGGCAAAACTAGCCATTTAAACCAAAACTAGAATTTGTACCAGGCTGTAAACATGTTTTATTATGCTGTAAAGTTGGGCATTTTAACATGGGGCTCAATGAGATTCTGCTCCCTTCTGGAGCCTGTCCCTAACGGCCAGTCGATGAACTGCAGTTTGATGAAAGTCACTTCCGTGTTGGCTTCAAGAGAGACCACGGGAGGTTGCCGCTTGTGTTTAACAGCCGTTCCAGTGCACTTTCACGGGTAGAAGGTTGGAAAAACACTGACACTGAAAAATTCTGACACTTTTGGCTTGCCATACACCACCGCCCACTCCGCGTTTACGTCATTTTTGCCGCGCGCGCGCGCTCGTGCGGACCATGGTGCGTACGCCTCGAGTATAAACCGTATAAACAAGGCTTACAGTAACAGGAAGCAGCGGAAAAAGAGCGTTGTTTAAAACTTTTACGATTTCCACAGTCGGCCGCCACTAGCCGTTAGGACAAACAACACATTACGGAAAGATAATACGCGAGACATGTTTGCAAGGTATGCATGTTTAACGTTTGTAATAACAGACAAAGATTTTCAATTTTCATATCGCACAGCTTGGTCGGTGTACATTTTAGGAATTAAATATAGAGGACGTGTTTGTTACAATACAACATTATTCTAAAATTATTTTAACCACTTTATAGCCTACTTCCGCTTGTGATTGGTGTAGCCTAATATAACGTTAACCTAATATAAAATAGCAATAAGTTAATTGTTTACTAACCTAACTCTTTTGTTAGAGGTTTTAGTTCTGTAAACAAACAACTTTTAAGCTGGTCCTAAGAAAATCTTAGATGATTTGGTGGCTGTCGCAGATTTAAAAATAAATAAATAAATAAATAGCAGAAGTGGTAAAAGAACAGACGAATGGCATCACGAGGAGATGAGATGGAAACCGTCATATCAACACGGTCTCTTAATGGAAAGAAATAAAATGGAATAGAAATTTTAAAAAAGGAAAATACATCTAGAATGTAAAGAATTATATAATGATATATTATCAGTTATTGATTTTCTGAGTATGGCATCATGCAGTTTTGAGAGAAATGTGTTAATACAGCCTATCATACCCATAATACTATGCCCCCATCTCATGAAATTATAATTGTTGTTGTACTAATAAGCATCTAGGGGTCTGTTTTCTTAAAATCGTACTGAATTGATCTACATATGACTGATGATACAATTTAGGGGGCTTCGATCTTGATTTTCGGGGTCAGTCACCAATTTCTGATCACTGGAAGCAGTATTGGCCGATACTGATCACCGAAATAAATAATAAGCCAGCTATTCTTAACAACAATGCATTTGAAGTGTAACAAAAAAAAATTATGAGATGAGAAAGTATCATGAATTGACAACACTAATTTCCAAGTAACATATTCCATTCCCTCTCTTAGGGGTGATTAGGAACAGCTTTGATCTTAAAGGGACAGTTCACCCAAAAATGAAAATTAGCCCATTGCTACTAACCCTCAAGTCATCCTAGGTGTATATGACAATCTCCTTTCAGATGAATAATCTGAGTTATATTAAATAAATCCTAGCTAATTCAAGCTTTATAATGGGGTGAATTGTTGTTTCATTTTTGAAATCCATAAAAGTGCATCTATCCCATTGACTGTATAAAAATATGGACGTAGTGTCCGTGACGTCACCCATAGGATTCTGCAGAGCAGTTTTGAAGTGTAAAGTAGGGTCGAGCTGGCCGTTGCAATCTTAGCAGCGCATCATCAACCGTCACTCCCGGATAACTGACAGTGGGCAAAGAGGCGGGACGTGGGCGGAGCTGAGGTGACGTGATGACTAACAGACAGCAGATAAATGGCTATCCACCTGCCACTCAACGTGGCCACGCCCTTAATTATGCAGAACTTTAAGGCTTTATATAATGTAAATTAATGAGTAATAAAACATTTCACCCCCTCACAGTTGTCATGAAGGGTAAAATTAGCCGTTTAGACCAAAACTAGAATTTGTACCAGGCTGTGTTTTTTCTGCTGTAAAGTTGGGCATTTTAACATGGCGCTCAATGAAATTCTGCTCCCTTCTGGAGCCTGTCCCTAACGGCCAGTTGATGAATTGCAGTTTAAGTATTGGCTTCAAGAGAAACCGCGGGAGGTTGCCGCTTGATCTATCCATCAAAAGTACTCCACAGTGTGGGTTAGAAGTCCCCACGGCTCTGGAGGGTTAATAAAGGCCTTCTGCAGTGAAGCCATGCGTTTGTGTAAGAAAAATATCCATATTTAAAACTTTATAAAGTAAATCATCTAGCTTCCGGCCGATCGCCTTCCATATTCAACTTACGAAAAAAGTGTAGTGCCTCTTGCAGTTCAAAATGCTTAGGCTACGTCTGACAACATTGCACAACAGTTAAAAAAAAATTCTAATCTGGTGGAAACTAGATATTTTACTATATAATGTTTTAAATATGGATATTTTTCTTACACAAACATGCCACTTTGCTTCAGAAGGCCTTTATTAACCCCTGGAGCCGTGTACAGTTATATGAAGGATAGATGCACTATAAAAGTTCAAAAACAAACATCAGTGGGAAATATTTTGTTAAAGTCACAATGAAATCGAAATAGGCAGTTCTTATTTTTTTATAGAATGGAATATTTTAGTATTTATTATAGGCAAAATTATCCATGCATAATTTTTTGTCCCTCATAATCTCATAATAACTTCTTCTCCCTATTGCAGCGACAACTCTTCTCTGATGATGTTTACTGGCTTAAGGGCGGGGCAACCTGTCACTCATATGAGATCCCACCCTACATTTGTTTTTGTTCGAGAGCAGTTTTACTTCGATATACAGACTTGCTCAAAAGGTTAATCATGACTTTGCGAAAACAAACACGGCACTTTCTAAAGCCCAAAATGGTTTTATCTGTACGTATTGAGCTATCCGCGTGTATGTCTACGCCGAAACTAACCATTATGTGTGTGTGTGTGTGTGTCCACAATTTAAATTTATTTATAAACATACTAAATTATGTTTTTTTTTTAATGTAAAAATGCTAAATGTTTCTTGTGGGTAGGTTTAGGGGCAGTGTGTGTGTGTGTGTGTGTGTGATGGGTAGGTTTAGGGGTAGGAAGCTGGCCAGGAAGCCAGTTTTTATTGCTAGCGGCACAGGCAATAATGTCAGCTGTGTGTTCTTGCTCTCTTCTCGCCAAAGGCGAATTGACACACACACACCTGTCGTCCGACACCCGTAAGACCTCCGTTCATCTTCAGAACACAAATGAAGATATTTTTGTTGAAATCCGATGGCTCTGAAAGGCCTCCATTGACACCGACATCATTTCCTCTCTCAAGACTAGGGATGCAACGAATATTCGGCCACCGAAAATTTTCGGCCGAAAATGGCCCAAAAGGGCATTTTCGGTTTTCGGCCGAAATACTTTTATCACCAAAACAATAAGGCCGAAATGTTGTGATGACGCAAACACACACTGCGACCTGCACGTGCTTTAAACGGTCTAAACAAGCAACATGTCTGCGGTGTGTGGACGTATGTGGTTCATCTCACATCTGATGACACATCTTATAATATGGGTTGTAACTTGAAAATAATGCTTTGTTTATGTTTCTATTGATGGATACACGTGCTGGCTCCTCAGTGATACACTACAACAACAGCGATAATAAAAGAAAAACGTGGGCAAAACGGTCTCTCTTTGTATACTTTGTTCAATGCATGCGAATGCTGCCGTATGTTCGAATATGACCAGTCGTTTTCGCGTCATCACCGGGTGTAGAGCCAGAACACGCGAATGAGAACTTGCGCGCTGTGAGAAGCTCTGTCTCTGTGCACTCATCCGAAAGCGCGCACAGGTCTCACAGCGCGCAAATATTGAGTTCTCTTTTAAGTCTTGCGCTTAAACGGACAAACTCACACAAAAAGTATGTCAACATGTCCATCTTGATGAGTATCCCTGCAGACATAGTCTGTATGCCTGTATACTGTATACAGTCGAGAAAGACGACGCATATCCATGCATTAGGTCTTAAAGGGGCAGTAGCCTTTACTGCGGTCTGTTTAATGTCAACAAAAGACAAGGACATCACTCACTGCTCTTGATTGAATAGCTTTTGTAAGTTTAATAATGATTAATCTTTCATTTAAACAGTTAAATATGCAGTTATTTTATGTTTGATTACTTTATTACATTTCTGTACCTTTCTGCCAGTAGGCCTGTACATTGTTATTTAATGTATACACGAGTGAGGTACACCAGTTCAACATTTTTTATTTGAATTTTATTTTATACTGTGCATTGTTGCAATGTGCTAAATAAATATTTGCATAATTTGTAATTTATTTATTACTTGAAACTTTAATATTAATTTATGCAATTGCAATGCCTTGATTTTTAGTAAAGTTACACAGTCATAGCCATAAATGCAATGGTACTAATAATTGGCATAATTTCTTTCAGTGTTTCGGTTTTCGGCCTTGGTTTCCTCTTTTTCGGTTTCGGCCAAGAATTTTGATTTCGGTGCATCCCTACTCAAGACCAATAAAAGGCACTAAAGAAGTCGTTATAAAGTCCATCTCACTGCAGTGGCTCTACAATAATTTTATGAAGCGACGGAAATAGTTTTTAGTGCAAAAACTAAATAAGGACTTATTAAGTGATTGTCAATTTCAAAACAATGCTTCCTGAAGATTGAAGCTTTATGGATCGGTGTATCGAATCAGCAAAAGTCACATGATTTCAACAGTTTGACACGCGATCAGAATCATGATTCGATACTGATTCATAACGCTTTGAAGCTTCAGGAAGCAGTTTTGAAATCTCTATATAAGTCGTTATTTTTTAAAAAAAATTTAATTTGTGCACAAAAACTATTCTCGTCTCTTCATAAAATTATTGTAGAGCCACTGTAGTGAGATGGACTTTGTAACGACGTCTTTAGTGCCTTTTATTGGTCTTGAGAGAGGAAATGACATCGGTGTCAATGGAGGCCTTTGAGCCATCGGATTTCAACAAAAATATCTTCATTTGTGTTCCGGAGTTGAAAAGGGTCTTATGGCTGTCGAGCGACATGAGGGTAGGTAATTAATGACAGAATTAATGGGTGAACTAACCCTTTAAGGAATCATGTATGCATAAAAATTGGGTAATGACACACACAGAATTAAACGATTACTTCACTTCAGAATGAAAATTTCCTGATAATTAGGAGAAAGGAGAAAAAAACATTGTGACCATTAATCTATTGGGATTTAATTAAAATACATTCTCTAACTAGCAGACATGTCTCTGAAGTCATGCTCTCCTCTGGACTTGATGTTCAGTCTCAAGTGCTAAAGTGATTAAAAAAAAATGTTGCTTTGAGTAGATAGACAAGGCATGTCATAGATGAATATGAACATTTCTTTGTTTCTGCAGGTACTGGGTTGTTTATTTATTTCTACACCTGATAGACAAAGGTTAGTGTTCACAGACCTCCGTTTACAAAATGTTTTTCATGTAACTTCAAATTAAACTTGTTACTCTTGTCTCCAGTGTCTCTGCAGGACCCTGTGAAAATCAATGCTGTTGTTGGAGACTTTGTCATCTTGCCGTGTTCATACTGGGAAAAAGTGCTAAAGACAGAGGAAATTAATGTGTTTTGGAGATTCAATCAAAAAACAAAAGTTTATGATATTGAAAAAGGCAAGCCCTTAAAAGAAAAACAGGATGCAATGTTCAAAGATCGAATAGAAAGTCTTACCTCAGACCATGCGAATGGAAACTTCTCTCTCAGACTGTCAAATCTGAGACTCACCGATGAAGGACTTTTCTCTTGTGATATCCCAGATGTGTTTAAGAAATATGAAATGGTGCTGAAAGTCAAAGGTATGTAGAAACGGTCATTACTCACATGGGCAATTTGAGTCATTTGATCAAAGGATGTAATGTGTAGTGCCTGATCAAATATACTTTTAGCTTTAAGCTTAAGCACTTTTTTATTTTTCATAAATATTCAGTATGTTTTATATTTGTAACTTTTTCAGCAAAGACAACGACAGTGCCTACTACAGTATCTACTCCAAAATCAACAGTTTCTTCAAGTTCTTCTGTGAGAGCACAGCCAGAATGGATTGTAACTTTTCTGATTCGCTGTTTTGGATTTTTTTATTTTGCAGTAAACAGAATAATTTGCTAGACTGCAGTATTGCCTTTAACGTAAAGTTACAATCGTTTGTACCTGGATCCCAAATGTTCTGATTGCTGTATAAAACTGTGGCCCAATTCAGCAGCATGATTGTTGCATATAGATGTTTGATATCATTTTATTGTATTTATTTATTTTTAAGTTTAATCCATATTTTAAGTCAGTATTGATACCGCTAGGAGAACAGGGGTCCGTTCTTCGTACCTCGTTTAATACATTTGAGATTTACAGATCCCAGATCTTCTAATCGTGATAACTGATCTACGGCTAATTTGATTTAAGTTGTCTGAGATCATTACACGTTCTTGTGTTCACTATATAGGGCAGATGTATCGATACTCAAAACCACGATCAGCAATGCAGCGATTGGCTGGCAGCAAGACAGCAGCGTAATGACATCATATAATCATAAACTGAGTGTCTATTCACACTAAGTGCAAATAGCGTGCCTTGTTGTCAAGTGCTATTCGCACTAGCTCCGTCTAACAATGCCTGGTTGGGCCAAACAAGATTTAAAAAAGCACCTAAATTTCAACATCTGCAGTGGCACAATCAGTAAAGCGTATAGCTTAAAGGGGTACTTCAGCGCTGGGAAGATGAATCTGTATTTAAACTCGGTCATTAATGTAGTAGAAATATGAAATTATTTTTGAATTTGGTGCCTTTTAGACTGAGAAAACACAGAAAATGTATTTTTGACTCATGGGGATGAAAGACAACAATTCCCAGAATGCAGTTCGCTGCCCTCGTAACTCTAGGCACAGCTTACTGGTTTACTTGCCCACCGCGTTCATTTTCATAAAACCAGTTCAGTTAGAGACGCTACAATTAAAAACTTAACGTGTCTGTTCGATATAATGCGAGTGAGCCGATTGAATGTCACGGCCGTCATGGCACAAACGCAGCGGGAGTCGGATTACATTCATCACATGAGCTGAGGTAAGCGCGGGATTCAGTCTGGCGCATTTTCAGTTCATGTCTTTGGAAGCTTAACTTTCATAGAAATTCATTTGAAAAGTTGAAACACTCACTTTGGTCTCCACCCCTCCGTTTACATGAATCTCCGCAGCTCCCCGAGCCGAATGCGATGTTGAAAACATGTGGAAATAGCGCCCTCTGCTGGCTGTAGTCTTTAGCCTCTGGACAAAAACTCCTCCGATGATGCAAAATGACGATATTTGCGCCATCGGAGGAATTTTTCCAGAAATAAATTGCATAATTCTCTCGTCTCAGGGTCATATGAGGGGGGAAAGTACGATAATTTGAATATACTCCTGGGTTTCTACTGATACAAAGCTTAATGCTAATCGCTGAAGTAACCCTTTAAACTTCTTGATTTTGACACGATTGACTGGCTCGAATCTGCCTTATGCAGAGTTTGTTCTTATTTCTTTTTTCATCACAAATCACAAGAGAAATGCATTTACTTTCAGTAAAAATTAAGAAAATTTTCTAAATGTGGAAATAAAGTGCCTAACGAAATGTTTAATAATAATAAAAGCCTTTAATTGGGTAGGGGTAGCGTTAGGTGTTGGGAGGGCTTTTATTGTCCCATTAAGGTGGCATCCATTTAATAATTTTAATGAATATAATAATTTACACTCCATGATATTATTGCATCCGGTTAATGTACAATAACACTGAGGTGTAAATAGTATGTATCTGTCAAAAAGTATAAATTACATGTAATTACTATTTACACATTACAACTGCTACTTTCATATGGTGTTGAATATAACAATTATATTGAATAAATCAACTTAGTATGCTATTTAACTTAGTAAATAGCATCTACAGCTATATTTGCACTTAGTGTAAATATCATGTATCGTTAAGAAAATATTATTTTCACTTAGTGTAAATAACAATTATCATTAAGAAAATGTGTTATTTTCAGTTAGTGCAAACAGCTTCTGCCAAATAAAAAAGCCACCTAGTGAAGAAAACCGTAATTAATTTCTGGATCGTTATAAGGAAACAGCCAAGCAACTAAAACATTAAATTTATTATAGATACTGAAATGTGCACTGTTTTTTAAACAAGATTCTCAATTATTTATATTCACAATTTCTAGTATTTGTACAGCCTTTATTGTAATACTGTAATTAGCAATTCATTTACTTGTATATTTGAAGCAGATTTGTTACGTACATCATTAATTATCTTGCACTGCATCAAGCCACTCCCATTATATCCGTCATTACTCAAATTAATGCCCGGCTCAGATTAACTACAGCATGTGTGTAAGACTGCAATAAAATTATAAAGTAATTATTCTTGCCTTTATTGGTAAGGGTCTATTAACATGTTTTTAGATCATCGGGTCAGTATAGTGATTATTTTCATACTTTATCTATAAGTTGATCTGTGCATAATATAAAATGTTACATGTTACCATGTTGAAAGTCTTCAAGCTTTGTCCAGGTTTCTTTTTGCTACATTATTTTCTGGTATGTCTTTATTACAGCCTGTTTAATTGGAAAAAGAACAGCAGCAACTGTGGAAATATCTAGTATATAATATGTATATAAAAAAAATTACACATGTATTATGATAACTTGCATGTCAAATTGCACTGAATAAAAATGTCTGCTAAATGAATAAATCTAAATGTACATTTACAGTTTTATTAAATGTACTACTTTTTTTTTTTTAAGTATACAGTATTATTTTATGTCTCTACTGTATAAAGTGTGATACGTTTCTGGCTTACAAATATTCAGTTATATGTTCTGTTAGCAACCCAGAATTTACCACCAACCCACAGGATTGGACTTCACAACATCACACGCCAGTGAAAATATGTTGAAATATTAGCCATCTGATGCTTATTAACACAAAGAGGTAAAGAATAACAGTGTTTTGATTTACTACAAAAAACAATTTCATACAATGCGTATTATTACAAAATAAAATCATTTATATGTACAGTAATTAATAAAAACTATGCAGAGTATTGTTTAATTAATATATCCTTGTGAAATTTGCATCACTAATTTTAAAACACATGGAAAATGGTGTATTTTCAGTGTAACAAATGGAATAAAAGATTAAAAGTTGAGGTACTTCAGTTTAATCAGTTAAATCAGTGGTGATTTGGATGTGACATTATCACACAGGGTCGCTGCTGGCCAAATGGGTGCCCTAACCAGAATTGTATGTTGGTGCCCCCTCCCCCATCCAAATATTATTGAAGTAAAAACATGTTTTAATTACAGTCATTTACAGTTATAGCTCTACAGCAAGAAAATACAAACTAAATTATACATATTAATTAAAAACATGTTAAAAGAATAAATAATATTAGGGCTGCAACTAACAACTATTTTGATAATCGGATTAGTTGGCCGATTATTTTTTCGAAAAAGCCATTTTTTTAAATTAATTTTATTGACAAAACACTATTTCACATCCTGAACATCAAACAAACATGTAAGATGAGTGAAATATAAACATACCCAGTTGTGTAAAAGACAGTTCAGGATTATTTAATGATTAGAAAGTTCAAAAGAACATAATTTATCTGAAATATAAAGCTTTTACAACATTATAAATGTCTGTACCATCACTTGATCAATTTAATGCATCCTTGCTGAATAAATGTATTAATTTCTTCAAGTTCTTTACCAAAAAATTTATAAAAATACTCAAAATCTAATCTAACAATGTCACAAAAGCATTTTATTTCAAATAAACACTGTTCTTTTGATTTTTCAATTCATCAGAGCAAAACTGCATCAACACCATAAATGTTTCCTGAGCATCAAACCATATTAGAATGATTGATTTCTAAGGGCGTTTTCACACCTGAAAGTCCACACCAAGGTCCGAACCAAAGTTCGTGTTTTGACACATTTCATCCATTTGGTTAGTTTTGGTATGCTTTCACAAAGAACTTTACATGACGCAATTGCGTCCTGTCGTCATCTTCTATGTGGGCTGCATCTTAACATTAATTGGTTTGTTAGCGGACGTGCGTCTGACGTCAGTGTGTTGTCAATTCGGTGGATAACTTTGACAATAATTAATGCAGATGCATATCATTGCCACTGTACTGGTAATGTTATGACATTACTATCTGCAGCACCAACTATACTCGAGGCTAGTTCAAATTCGCCAAATGAACATCCTCGTTGTGCAAACATTTTATCATCGCCGGCAGCAAAGGAGGAGAAGACTATTAGGTAATTTGTAATAGCCATTAAACAATGTATTTTTTTCATAGTTATATTTAAATGTTATTTTTAAATTTCATCTAGGCTATATTGACTATGAAAAATGCACAGATATGTAATATACAGTGGGTGCGGAAAGTATTCAGACCCCCTTACATTTTTCACTCTTTGTTATATTGCAGCCATTTGCTAAGTTCATTTAAGTTCCTTTTTTCTCATTAATGTACACACAGCACCCCATATTGACAGAAAAACACAGAATTGTTGACATTTTTGCAGATTTATTAAAAATGAAAAACTGAAATATCACACGGTCCTGAGTATTCAGACCCTTTGCTGTGACAGTCATATATTTAACTCAGGTGCTGTCCATATATTCTGATCATCCTTGAGATGGTTCTACACCTTCATTTGAGTCCAGCTGTGTTTGATTATACTGATTGGACTTGATTAGGAAAGCCACACACCTGTCTATAGAAGACCTTACAGCTCACAGTGAATGTCAGAGCAAATGAGAATCATGAGGTCAAAGGAACTGCCTGAAGAGCTCAGAGGCAGAATTGTGGCAAGGCACAGATCTGGCCAAGGTTACAAAACATTTCTGCTGCACTTAAGGTTCCTGAGAGCACAGTGGCCTCCATAATCCTTAAAAGGAAGACGTTTAGGACGACAAGAACCCTTCCTAGAGCTGGCCGTCTGGCCAAACTGAGCTATCGGGGGAAAAGAGCCTTGGTGAGAGAGGTAAAGAAGAACCCAAAGATCACTGTGGCTGAGCTCCAGAGATGCAGTCAGGAGATGGGAGAAAGTTGTAGAAAGTCAACCATCACTGCAGCCCTCCACCGGTCGGGACTTTATGGCAGAGTGGCCCGACGGAAGCATCTCCCGCATGAAAGCCCACATGGAGTTTGCTAAAAAACACCTGAAGGACTCCGAGATGGTGAGAAATAAGTTTATCTGGTCTGATGAGACCAAGATAGAATTTTTTGGCCTTAATTCTAAGCGGTTTGTGTGGAGAAAACCAGGCACTGCTCATCACCTGTGCAATACAGTCCCAACAGTGAAGCATGTGGTGGCAGCATCATGCTGTGGGGGTGTTTTTCAGCTGCAGGGGCAGGACGACTGGTTGCAATCGAGGGAAAGATGAATGCGCCCAAGTACAGGGATATCCTGGATAAAAAAACCTTCTCCAGAGTGCTCAAGACCTCAGACTGGGCTGAAGGTTCACCTTCCAACAAGACAATGACTCTAAGCACACAGCTTGAATACTTTCCATACCCACTGTATGTCAAAGACATCCGGTCAGAAATGATTTTGACGACTTCATTACGTTTTGTAGACAGCCTTTCTTTAAAGTGAATTTTGTTTTGTATAAATTGCATCTTCATTTTAATAAAGGTTTCATCATTCATTTGCCTGGATTTAATAAATAAGAAGCAAATATAGCAGACAATAACCGTGACGGAGCGATCATTTGTGTTTCACATGAACTGGAGTGGTCTCATTGATAAAGCGAAACTCAGCATATAGGCTACTTGTCTCACAGACATGAGAAATATCATTTACATGTGTATATAAAGCTTGAAATGTTTACTTTTAAACAAAAAAACTCAAAACGAAAATTAATAGTAAAGCAAAGCACACGAAAGTTCACGCATCACTGCATGTGCTGTGAGTTTAACCTGCATTTTTTCACTGATCCTACCACCAGAACTTCCTGTAAATGGTCTGAAAGTCCGAATTATACAGAAAATACTTTTACACAAAAGAGAACTGAACCTTTGTTCAGTTTGATCCGGACTGAAACTACCTCTTTTCGTCAGACCAAATTTTGTCTGTTTGGTCCAGACCGTGGTACGGGTAAGGTTTCACACCTGTAATTTTGATTTGGACCAAACTGAAAATCCAGACCAAACAAGGCAGGTGTGAAAGGGCCTTAAGGGTGCGTTCACACTTGTAGTCCTAAACATATAAACATATAGTCCTGGTCCGCTTAGCGTTCACATTGGCATTTTTAACAGCGAACCTAAAGTTACCAAACCAAAGGGATAAGGATACGGTCACAACCTGATTGGTTGGCTTTTATGACGTATATATTGCGACAGAGCTTGCTTACTGAACATTCAAAACAATGCTGTGTGCTGGATTAAACGCAATCATTTTATGCATGAACATATGGTTTTATGTTTACCAGCTGAGAACTCACGAAGAGCTCAACATGTTCAAAACATTCAAAACAGCACCAGGATTTCCTCCGTTGTATGCAGAAACGAAGATCTGCTGCAAAGAAACTGCAGTTCCATCGTTCTCCGAAAAATTACTCGATTTTGACCGAGGGAGTGAGTCTACTTCATATGTACACTTCAGGCAGCTTCATATACCACAATGCAACACGATTGTGACGTCACTGCATATCGCGTTTAATTTACCCCACCGCATCAATTTTAATTATTTTTAAAAACATTTAAAACAACCCACACACACCTTTATAAATAAAGAATGCTGCATAAAACAATTTTGTATAGGAAAAAAATAAAAAATAAATCAGCTCCATAGTGGATTCCAAGTGATCAGGGGCTTTGGACGTTCCAGTTAAGCCGATTGCAAAGGTTTCGCCAGTACTGGGCACTCATGCAATGTAAGCAGTGACGCACATCCGAATGGTCGAGACGGAGGGAAGTTAGCCAGTGAAGGGCGTAATAAAAACCATAGACAGTAAAAGAAATGGACACAGCGACCCCATAGACTCCGACGGAGAGAACTGAAGTCAATTAGAAGCACTCACTTCCTGATGGCTGAGCGCACTGCACAGCCTCAGGCTGAGCTTGAAGACGTAGATGTGACGTACACAACCTGTCTGACTGTTGTAAGTCCTCTAGTAGTTTTGCAAAGTGAAATCTGAATCACGTTGTTGAAATATCTTGTCCCGTTGCTTTTGGCTGAAGACGTTGAGATTTACGTTGAGCAGAAATGAGATTTACAGCTCTGCTCGCTGTCACGCTCGCCAGGAAAATGAGTGAAACACACACAAAACACATAATTTTTTCCGCTGAATATTAATTGTCTCCCTCATTACTGCGTTTTCTCTGTTTGACACGAATGCGTGCTCCCGCGCTCGTTCAGTGAAGTTTGAAGTTTAAGAATGCGCTTTCAATGAAAAATTTAAATACTGGCGTGAATTAGTAACATTTACAGATGAAGATATAACCTGTAAAAGTAACTTTGCGCTAAAGACGCAAACGCATCTGTCAAAGCGCTTGACAGGGTAAACATGCATGAGCTTGAAGCCTTAAAGTCAACCACAAACAGTGGGCGATCGATCGATCAACCAAGACGGTTCCCCGATGGGAGTTGGTGCCCTACGCAAACTGCTTACTCTGCTATAGACCCCTTAAAAGTTTCTAAACATTGCAATGTTTCATGGTGGGCGCGGCTTTGCTGGAGGCAAAAAAGGCGCTGGATGCAATGTTGACAAGCGCGCTTTTGGAGGGATTTTTTAAACATGGATGCAGAAGAAGGTTCGAAACTGTCCGAATATGTACAGTCACTGACTCTGAGGGACCATGCCAGCTATTTTTGTAAATTAGCTAAGCCTGGTGTAGTTCTTGTTCTCATTAATTTAACCAGGCTTTGGATATTTCCAAGACAACATATGGATTACTTTCTGGTGGTTTGGGGAATTTTGTCAAGGCTTATTGTCTAATGTAACCTATCGCTGGGCTAACTAGGATTAGCAATGTGGATTATTTTAAGAGACCATTCAACGGATGGCACACACATCTATCGCTGTATGTTTGCTTAACATTTAAGCTAGCTAACGTTAGTGAAGGTTGCTAGCTAACGTTAGTGCGCTGAAGGTTGACAACTTTTCACCTATAAAACAGAAATTTGCTGATTTGTACTAGATAAAACCTAGATAAATAAAGTAAATATGCATAGAATATTTTGCCTGATATGAAGTGTGCCCTGCAAACACGAGCATTATTTATGATTGTCTCCGTCCAGTCTGTACGCCGTATTGCATTCAACCACGTTGTCTTCTTGATTTCTGTGAAGGAAATGTATGACGGGATTCAGTAAAACTTTAGTTTTGAACAAAAAGTGCTGTTCCTTCTATTCTGGCAGCCAAAAACACAACAAGACGACATTTTAAAGTCAAAACCTCAAACTTTTAAGTGCGCCTGCTATGAGTTCTTCCTTATGTTTTGCCTCCAGCTAGATCGGTGACGTCACAGTGACGTAGGCAGTTAAGGGGTCTATAGAGTGTTATCACACATGCTTACTTTTATTTTTATTTTTTTAAATGGACACTGCATTCCGATTACCAGGATTTGAAGCTCTGGCATACTCAAAGTACACATAAAAATGAGTCTGACTTCAACATGATGCTGATTTATCACGGTATCAGAGAAACCCAGCTCTGACTTCCTCTCCTGTCTGTGAGGTCGAGGTTTGTGTTTCCTCTCACAGTACGAGATGTTTGAATGATCAGTACAGGAGATATTATTCATGTGGATCCCACAATGAAGATCATACAGCTGCACATCTGTGAGTTTCTCACATCACATTTCATTGAGTCAGATTTCTTTTGATTTTATATCTCAATGAATGTTTCTTTCTCCCATAGATCTGTTGATGTTGTGTGAAGCCACAGAGAGTCTAACAAACACACCGGTGACTTTAGGATCTGATGTGATTATAACCTGTGATCTTGATATTGAGGAGATTTACTGGTACAAACAGAAATCACCGGATCCTCCAGTGTTGATCTTACGCACTTACAGTAACACATATGCAAGCGGTAAAAATGAAAACAGCAGCTTCGCTCACAAATACTCAATGAAGACTAACAGTCGTCTGTTCATTAAAAACATCACCACTGATGAGTTAGGAGTTTATTACTGTGTGAAAAAGAGTGAACCGCTAACATTCAACAACGGCACCAAAATCCACATCAGCGGTAAGACATTTTATCATTTCATGTCTTTGTGAACCACATGATGGGTTCCATATTGAATATTCTGTATGAAGAACTAATATGTTTTGCAGTTTCATTGTTCTGTTAAAGACTGAGATTGAAAGATTGACCTAAAACCTTTTACAGACTCAGTCCAAAAGAACATCACAGACTCAGTCCACAGGAATCAGACAGAAGACGCTCCACAACATCAGAGGCCATGGAAAGATCTGACCATCATCTCATCTGTCCTGAATGTGCTTCTGATCGTTGCAGTGATAGGTTTGTAAAGTTTCATTGAATTAACAACAAGGAGACCAACTCTAAATCTACACAAATTCAACCATATCACATCTGCTCTTTGTTTAAACTATCAAGTGTTCCAGTGACGTTTATTCACTGTTGTTTCAGGTTTGGTGAAGATCTGCATTGATGCAACTAGACGATCTAAAAATACTTCAGAAAAACCTCAAGGTGCCTCTGCAGCTCAAAACACAAATGATCCACAGGTAAGGCACCTCTTTAATAAATGGTCTTAATTATTTTTAATATTTTAGTTTAAATTACACTATGCTCTTAGGTTATAGTGATAGTTATCTTTTAGTAGGTTAAATCCTTTCAACTTCAGATAGTGTTCTATATTATATGAATTATATGTGTTTTAGAAAATTACATTTAAAACATTGTACACATACCGTCTGTTGCAGAATTCTGGTCCAATATCTTTCTTGCATAATTGCTAAACTGTGTATTTAATCAGTGTGCTAGTTTTATGTCTCACATGGTCCTTTTCTTTTTGGGCTTCAAAGCTCTTATGCTTCATTTCGCGTCCTGATCACCCTGAAGGGTTTATTTTCTGATCGGCTGACTGTACATTATGTCTTACAGTATATGGCCATTTATTTGTATTATCTTCCTCTTCCAGTATGCTGAAATTGATTTCACCAAGCGCTCCAGACGAAACAGACCTTGTCAGGACCAGACCACCTACTCTTGTCTTCAGCCAGTAAAAGCTGTATGAAGTATTATTCATTATATTTATAAACTGCATTTGTATTTTCACAAAACTAAAATTGTCTTTTGTTATTCTTCCAATGCTTCTCAAGTCAATGTCAATGAAAAGCAAGATCCAATTAATGAACAAAATTAGTATTTTTTTTCTGGTGTTTAATCTAAATATACATATACTGATAAAATGCTATTCTCTGGTATTATTATACAGACTTTTTTATCTTGTAAGTGCTCTGAGATGTTCATGCTTGCAGTTAACCAGAGGGAAATGTGGTTTCTGTGTTAGAGCAACTTTTTACAAATTAAAATTTGAGCTACTTTATGTTTTATGTAAATTTTCTGCTATAGAAACAAAGCTTAACAACTATAGTGAAGTTTTCTTTTTTTTAATCTTTTATTTGTGCTTCTACATAACCTGGTTCTTACCTATTAAAACGTAATAGTAACCTGTGCTCTGTTTCTGTGTGGTCGACACAATGTGGTTTCGTGCAAATTAACTGTTCCACTGGTTTGGTCAATTGATAAACGAGACAAAAATAAAACCTTACAGACAGTTGGTTTAAACTTAACCAAGTGAAGTCGTGGGACATACTTTTGGCCTGAAACGAAAGATAGATTTACTTGAACACCTTTAATTACTTCTGAAAAGCAAAACATCACCCCTTGTGTTTTCGAATCAGGAAGTACAGACTTTACAGTTTTGTCGAAAAGGACATTCACAGAAATGCTAAAATATAGTGGGTTGCGACGCAAAAATAGACCATATTTCAAGAAAACCTGTAAAAACAACGCTGCATTTCTTACTAATAAATGCTATTTACACTAAATAAAAATAGTGACAGATCTTATTTACACTAAAGTTTAAACTAAAGCAGCAGAATTTTCTTTGCATTAAGTTAAATGCTCAGTGCAAATAGTGGTGGCAGATACTATTTGCATCTAGGTGTAGTGTAGTGCATTATAACATAATAATAACAACATATTCAGTGTATATGATTATTTATATATGCTGCTTTATTGGGATATTACCTATAGCTGACATTACCTTCCCTACACTTACCTCTAACCCTACCCGTTAAACACATTATTCCCATTATAAAAATGCACTTTTATTTTCTTAATTTTAATTTAAAATAAACACCTCTGTGCTAACATGTGTTAGGTATTTAAGTAGGCCTAGTAAACTCCACATGTTAACACCAAGCACACTTCTTCTTATTCTCTTTTTCTTAAAGGGTAAGTTCACCCAAACAGGAAAATTATTTCATTAATTCCTCACCCTCATGTAGTTCGACACCCGTAAGACCTCCGTTCATCTTCAGAACACAAATGAAGATATTATTGTTTAAATCCGAAAGGCCTCCATTGGCAGCAATGACACTTCCTCTCTCAAGACCCATAAAAGGCACTAAAAACAATGTCCAATCCACTACAGTGGTTCTACAATCATTTTATGAAGCGACAACAATAGTTTTTGTGCGAAAAAAACCCCCTTAATAACTTATAGCGATGACAGATTTCAAAACACTGCATCATGAAGCTTTTGAAGCATTATGAATCAGTGTATCGAATCAGCGAAAGTCACATGATTTCAGCAGTTTGACACGCGATCCAAATCATGATTCGACTCGCTGATTCATAACGCTTCAAAGCTTCATGAAGCAGTGTTTTGAAATCGGTCATCACTGTAAGTCGTTATTTAGTTGTTTTCTTTGCGCACAAAAATGATTCTCGTCGCTTCATAAAATGATTGTAGAAGCACTGTAGTGAGATGGACTTTATAACAACGTCTTTAGTACCTTTTATGGGTCTTAAGAGTGTAAAGTACATTGTGTCAATGGAGGCCTTTCAGAGCTCTCGGATTTGTAAAATGTGAAAATATTGTGAATATCGAATATTTAAAATTCAAGCATACTTTCCCAAAGAACGCGCCGAACGTCCTTTATTACATCTTACCTCTTTTTGTCTCGTCACGTATTACCGCGCACAAGACATGAGTTGGGGGGTGGTCTTTGTTTCACAATCACATTCTCACAATCTCGCAAAATGGAGATGACGAACAACACAGGTGTGGACAACGCAATGGTTTGGTTACGGATACCAAGCAAAATACCGTCATTTGCAAGGTGGGCAAGGACATAATATCTACAAAGGGTGGTAGCACCACTGATTAATGATTGGTGCAAAGTGTAAAGCGATGGCCCCATAATTACATGTGAAGTTACTAAACGTAATTTCGGGAGGAAATGCGCCCATCTAATCTTCCAATTACTACCAAGGTATAAAACCAGCAGCCTACCTCTTCCCATTGTTAGTTCTTGCAGCATTTGACCCGCATGACTGACTTCCAGGAAATCAATTTGTTTCCCTCAGACGGAACTTTCTAACGTGCCAGAAACACCTGCACGCTCTTCTCCCAACAGTTTGGATCCTCCTTCACTGCACATTTCACCCGTCGATCGTCCAGGTCGCCGGTCCCTCCGCTCCACAAACCAGCACAAAAAACCACGCTCAAGGAGACCTCTTTCACCTCCTCCAACTAGATCATCACGGGGCTCGGCTGATCCTCGCCGCGATTTATCTCGTCCATCATCATCATCATCATCATCATCATCATCAGCAAGCCCTTCAGTTCCTCCTGTCGAAATGGACCGTCAACGCGCTCAGGCAAGCGTTATCCAAGCGCGTTTATCCATTTCTCCAGGAAGAATTCAAAAGCGCAACTTCACGAACTGCTCGTGCGCTCTCCAAAATACCCAGCGTCCTCCAAGCACCACGCAAGCCTCAAGCGCCGCGCAACCGTCACGATCTATACGGTTTGCCTCTAACCCGCAACAATTTCAGCCGGCAGCGCTGCTGCTGCAGCTTCCTCGTCCGCGCTCATTGCGGCGGCCGTCTATCGCGACGCAAACATTAGTTCGCCGTCGCCCGCGATAGTTTTGCGCCTCTCCAACTGTGACTGTTGCCTTTCCTCCTGCCACAGGTGAGTCTATCACAGCTTCTACTGCCCACGCTTCCAACATGTCTGTTCCTCCTGTCTTTCATCCCCAGTTAAATACATCTAGCCATGGAATCAATTCAAATTTGAGGCTACCTGTCCCCCCTCCCCCTCTTCCATTCCTCTCTCTTCCACTATCGGCACAGACCCAAGCGTGAGGCTGCCTCCATAAGCGGTCATGCCCCCTCCCTTTCCCCTCTCACTAATTTCTCCTCTGCTATCGGCACAGACCCAGCGTGAGGCTGCCTCCAAACGGTCATGCCCCCTTCTTTCCCCTCTCACTAATTTCTCCTCTGCTATCGGCACAGACCCAAGCGTGAGGCTGCCTCCATAACGGTCATGCCCCCTTCTTTTCCCCTCTCACTAATTTCTCCTCTGCTATCGGCACAGACCCAAGCGTGAGGCTGCCTCCGCAAAGCGGTCATGCCCCCTTCTTTTCCCCCTCTCACTAATTTCTCCTCTGGTATCGGCACAGACCCAAGCGTGAGGCTGCCTCCAAAGCGGTCATGCCCCCTCCCTTTCCCCTCTCACTAATTTCTCCTCTGCTATCGGCACAGACCCAAGCGTGAGGCTGCCTCCATAACGGTCCTGCCACCCCTCTCTTTCCTTTATCTGCTGCCGTTGGAGCCGATCCAAGCATGGGGTTGCCTCCCAAGTGATCTATTCCCCAACCTTATTCCATCCAGCCACTGCTTCCTCAACAGTTCCTCGCCTCCCAACATATACACTCTCAACTGCATCAGCTCTTCCAGTTCCTTCCAATGCCCTTGCCATGGATCCACCACCCGTCTCCACTCATCTACGTTCCCAGATTTTAGCAGGTGCGGACATTGACCTCTCTTCTCTCCTTCCCTCTGTTTCAATAAGTGAACCCCATCGCACCCTTCACTGCGGTCAAATGATAATCAATCTGAAAACCACAAATTCCAAATCAAATCGCATACTTACCATGGCTGAATTTTGTATCGCTTTCGGTAGATATACAGAGATTATTTGTTCCGTCTTCCAGGTGCGGACATTGACCTCTCTTCTCTCCTTCCTCTGTTTCAATAAGTGAACCCCATCGCACCCTTGACTGCGGTCAAATGATAATCAATCTGAAAACCACAAATTCCAAATCAAATCGCATACTTACCATGGCTGAATTTTGTATCGCTTTGGTAGATATACAGAGATTATTTGTTCCGTCTTCCTCTAGACGCAAGGAGTTAAATGACTTTTTAACTATAATAGCAGAACTGTCACACACCTTCGAGTACTCATTTCTTCACCTACTACAGGCTTTTTCAGCCAAATGCACAGCTCGAGTCACCCAGTGGAATCAATGTCCTTATTGGGAGCTCTTGACTTGGAGCTATACAATAAGGTTTTTCTGGGCTGCCGTAGTGTCTCTTGCGTCTTGTGTAATTCCACCACACACGAGCCTTCCTCATGCCCCTCTTTAATTCCGGCCCTTCAAACAATATGAGCACCAATCCTGGCACCTCTCAATTCGTAAATTCAACATCTTACGTACCGCAGTCCAGGGGCGACTCAAAGAGCCGCAACTTCAGGTTCACTCCAGGCAGACAAGTATGCAATAATTTCAATCAGTTTGGTTGTACTAGACAACACTGCAAATATCTACATGTGTGTAATTTCTGTGGTGGAGCTCATGCTCGCTCTGTATGCCCTGTCTATCGCTCCTCAGCAAACTCCAATAAAGAATTGCGAAAGTATCTGTCTTCTCCCATCATTGTCTCCTCTCTAGCACACGAACTGGCAAATCACCCAGACAAAAACTTTGCACAATATCTTCTCAAAGGTTTAAAGGAAGGTTTTAATCCTGGTCTGGAAAGCCTCCCTACCAGTAGCCTTATCTGCAAAAACCTTCAGTCGGCAAACGCTGAACCTGAAGCAGTCGACACCTTAATAGCCAAAGAGCTAGAGTCTGGATTCATGATTGGCCTTTGACTCCCGCCTTTCAAATTATTTGGATAAGTCCTATCGGTGTAGCCACAAGGAAATTTTCAGGGAAAAAACGAATGATCATAGATCTCTCAGCTCCCCACAACAATACTCATCCAAGTATAAACAGCCTCATCCCGCTAGAAGAATTCTCCTTGTGCTACCATAACATAGACCAAGCCATTCACCTAATCAAAAATGCTGGTTCTAGCCTGGTTAGCAAAAGTTGACATCACATCAGCATTTAAAGTCATGCCTATACATCCAGACTTTTGGCACCTTTTGGCATTCACTGGAGAGGAAAATTCTTTTTTGCAGTACGTTTAACTTTTGGCTGCAAAAGTAGTCCAAAAATTTTTGACATGCTGTCAGAAGCGCTTTGCTGGATCCTGCAAAACAACCATGCAGTCCCTTACCTGGTGCATCTTCTGGATGACTTTCTCACTGTTTCCCCAGCTTTTTCCTCCAGCAGCTCACCTTTCTACCGTTCAGAGTGTTTTTCTGAATTAGGAGTTCCAGTCTCTTCAGAGAAGACATTGGGCCCTTCAACATCTCTAGAGTTCCTCGGAATTAACCTCGACTCTGTTAAATTCCAAGCCTCCCTTCCCAAAGACAAAATCGACAGAATAATTGCCATCTCCTCCAATCTGCTCAAGCACCTCAGTGCAGCAAACGAGATTTACTTTCCCTGCTAGGACACTTAAACTACGCCATGCGTATAGTGCCTCAAGGACGCCCTTTCATCTCCCACTTGCTGTCTCTTGCATCGTCCATTCAGGAATTAGATTACACCATATCTCTAACCCCATCTTGCCTCACCGACCTGAATCTATGGATCATGTTTCTTAAACAGTGGAACGGCCTTACCTTCTTTTACGACGACTTTCAATCTCAACCTTGTGATCTCCCGCTGTTTACAGATGCCGCTCCCTCAGTAGGATTTGGAGGATTCTACAAGACTCATTGGTTCGCTTCAACCTGGCCTCCTGAGCTCTCCACGTTAAATCAAGATGTTGCATCCTCAGCTCTTTTTGAGCTCTATCCCATCGTCATAGCTGCATATTTGTGGGGTCACGAATGGTCTTCTAAAAACATAGAATTCCACTGTGATAATCTAACCACTGTACACTGCATCAACAAAGGCCGTTCAAATTCCCTGAAATCATGCCCCTCTTGAGACCTCACATGGTTATCTGCCTGTAAACAATTCATCTTCAAAGCTGTTCATATTCCAGGCCACCAAAACCAAATTGCTGACGCACTCTCTCGCTTTCTCTTTCAGAAATTCAGAGCATTAGCCCCGGAGGCGGACCCAGATCCAACTCCAGTTCCTCCCTATTCAGACTTGATATTCCAGTAACTCACCCACTCAAACACCTCCACACTTCATCTCTGGATTCAATATTTCACGCCCTCTCACCCAGAACACTGCAATCTTACTGGACAGCTTGAGAGCTTTCAAACAATTCCATTCCTCCTACAACCAGTTTTTCCCCAGTTTTTCCCTCCTATCAATTTCTTCATTCATCTCATATCTCCACCAGATCAAGTCAATCCAACCCAGCACCATCAAAGTCTATCTCAGAGGCATTCAATTTTTCTTCAAACTAATCTCGACCATCCATGTCCTGCCATAACAAACCCCCAGATCACACTCCTAATCAAAGGAATTCAAAAAACCAACCCTACTCATCCTGATTCCAGGCAACCTCTAACCATTGATCTTTTAGCTAAATGTCTGACCTTCCTCCGCTCTGGTCACATGCCTCCAGATACAGCAAGAACTCTAGATGCTATGTTTACCCTGGCCTTTTTTGGATTCCTCAGAGTTTGAATTTACAACTAATTTTAAATTCAACCCAGCCATCCATCCAACCTTCTCCGACCTCCAAGTGTTAGACAAGGACACCATCCGTTTCCTGATCAAAGCGCAGCAAAACTGATCAATTAAAAAACGGCCATTTCATCCATATCTTCAATCTCCCGACACCCATCCAGCCATATCAATCTCTTTCCTTCTTCCTGGCACACAGGGAGACTCAGATCTCCTCTCAGCTCGACCCACTTTTCATTGATGAGAACAACCTTCCTGTCACCAGGCAATGGTTCCATAAAAAGCTTAAACACATCCTCACCCACTCTGGTATCCAAGCTCACTTGTATTCATCTCACTCTTTTCGTATTGGAGCAGCTACAACTGCAGCCCAAAAGGTCTGCCAGACCATCAAATCAAACTACTGGGCGGTGGTCCTCAGGCGCCTTTCAGTCTTACATCCGATCTGACCTCAGCCTCATCAAACAAGCCCATCTAAATCTCACTTCTCTTTAAGATAGCTTCCCTTCGAAACTCAATCCAACTTACGCCTGCAAACCTCGTTTAATTAATGCTGCTGTGTCGTGCTCCATTTTACTTGATACTACTGCTGCTTAAGATTGCCGCTGCAGTGCTCCGCCAATATGAGTCTGCGCTGCAGTGCCCGCCAATATGAGACTGCCGCTGCAGTGCCCGCCAATATGAGACTGCCGCTGCAGTGCCCAGCCAATTAGAGACTGCCGCTGCCGTGCCCAGCCAATTAGAGACTGCGCTGCAGTGCCCAGCCAATTAGAGACTGCCGCTGCAGTGCCCAGCCAATTAGAGACTGCCGCTGCAGTGCCCTGCCAATTAGAGACTGCCGCTGCAGTGCCCTGCCAATTAGAGACTGCGCTGCAGTGCCCAGACAATTAGAGACTGCCGCTGCAGTGCCCGCCAATTAGGCAAGGCAAGGCAAGTTTATTTATATAGCACATTTCATACACAATGGCAATTCAAAGTGCTTTACATGAAAATGAAATTAAAATAGTGATAAGAATTAAGAATACCACGTGTAAGACTTAAAAATAAAACAGGATAATTAAAAACAGTTGTAAAGAGAATTTTTAAAATAAGAAGACAATAGAAATATATAGTTGTAAAGATATTTAAAAAGAATAAAATTATTACAGTGTATAAATAGATAAAAAATAAAATAAAAATAAAAATTAAGATGATGCATAGATTAGAATAGGTGCAATCAGTCGGACGTACAGTGGCACAGTGCTCATTCAGTAAAGGCACAGCTGAACAGATGTGTTTTGAGTCTAGATTTGAATGTGGCTACTGTTGGAGCACATCTGATCTCTTCTGGAAGCTGGTTCCAGCTACGGCTGGCACAATAGCTGAGCGACTCTCCTTTCTTTGAGTGAACTCTTGGTATTTCTAGCTGACTTGATCCTGATGATCTGAGTGATCTGTTGGGTTTGTATTTAATCAGCATATCTGCAATGTATTGAGGTCCTAGGTCATTGAGTGATTTATAAACAAGTAATAATACTTTAAAATTGATCCTAAATGTAACTGGAAGCCAGTGTAACGACCTGAGGACTGGCGTGATATGGTCATATTTTCTGGTTCTGCTCAGAATCCTGGCAGCGTTCTGTATGAGCTGCAGCTGTCTAATGGTCTTTTGGGAAGGCCGGTTAGAAGACCATTACAATAGTCCACCCTGCTGGTGATGAAAGCGTGAGCAGTTTCTCTAAGTCTTGCCTGGAAACAAAGCATCTAATTCTTGCAATATTTTTCAGATGATAGTAAGCTGATTTAGTTATTGCTTTGACATGACTATTGAAACTCAGGTCTGACTCCAAAATCACACCAAGATTCCTGACTTGATTTTTGTTATTAGACCTTTTGTCTCAAGATATGCGTTCACCTTGAGAATTTCATCTTCGTTTCCAAATGTAATGATTTCAGTTTTGTTTTTGTTTAACTGGAGATAGTTTTGGCTCATCCAACTGTTAATTTCATCAATGCATTTGCACAGGAGTCAATGGGGCTATAGTCATTAGGTGATAGTGCTAAGTAGATCTGGGTGTCGTCAGCATAGCTGTGGTAAGCCATTTGGTTCTCTCTCATTATTTGGCTCAGTGGCAGCATGTACAGGTTGAATAGGAGTGGTGCTAGAATTGACCCTTGTGGGACTCCAAGTCATGGATGTCCAGTCAGACTTATGGTCACCTATACTCACATAATAACCTCTTCCTTCTAAGTACGACCTGAACCATTTAAGGACCATCCCAGAAAGTCCGACCCAGTTTTCCAGCCTGTCAAGAAGTATGTTATGGTCAACAGTGTCAAATGCGGCACTGAGGTCGAGTAGCACCAGAATTGATGTTTTGCCTGTATCTGTATTGAGGCGAATATCATTTATGATCTTTATGGCGCTGTTTCTGTGCTGTGATGTGGTCGGAAACCAGATTGAAAATTGTCAAAGTATCCGTTTGAGCTTAAGAATTTGTTCAGCTGACTGAAGACAACTTTTTCAATGATCTTGCCTATGAAGGGAGATTTGAGATTGGTCGGTAGTTGTTCAATATGGAGTTATCCAGATTTCTCTTTTTCAGAAGAGGCTTAACTACTGCGGTTTTAAGGGAGTTTGGAAAATTCCCATTGAGAAGTGATGAGTTTACCACTTCTAGCAGATCTGCTTCTAAACAGTTAAACACACTTTTGAAAAAGAAGTGGGAGTGTGTCAAGGAGGCAGGTTGATGTTTTAAGGTGCTGCACCGTTTCTTCTAAAATTTTATAATCAATTGCTTCAAAATCAGACATAGTAACTTTCCGAGGTTGTGGTCTGATCTGACTGACCCCAAAGCAACTCACGGATGCCTTCCTGATATTATTTATTTTCTCTGAGAAGAAGGAAGCAAACTCACGGCATTTGCTGTCAGAGAGCATTTCACTGGGAATGTGACTCGGGGTTTGTCAGTCTCTCTACAGTAGCAAAAGAGTGCGCGTGTTGTTTATGTTTCTGTTTATAATATTTGAGAAGAAGGTCTGTCTAGCCTTGCCTAGTTCCACATTGAAATCATGAAGGCTGTCTTTATAGATGTTATAGTGGATTATAAGTTTTGTCTTCCGCCACATGCGTTCAGATTTCCTGCATTGTCTTTTCATTATTTGCACTGCCGTTGAGTTTCTCCAAGGTGCTTTCTGTCTTCCACTCTTTTTCTTGACTTTCTCAGGAGCAATATTATCAATTACACTCTTAACTTTTGAGTTAAAGGAGTCAAGGAGAGAATCAACAGAGTCTGCAGATATGCTTGGTGTTAGAGATATAGCCTTCATAAATAGCTCACTAGTGTTCTCATTTAAGCTTCTCTTTTGACAGCGACAGATCTAGCTTCAATGGCAGGAGAGATTGAAATATCAAAGAAAATACAGAAATGATCAGACAATGCTACATCTTTAACAACAATTGATGAAATGTTTAGACCCTTGCTGATAAGTAAGTCTAGAGTGTGTCCACGATTGTGTGTGGGACCATGTACATGCTGTGTCAAATCAAAAGTGTTAATAACAGTCATGAGCTCTTTTGTTGTACTGGATTCAGCATTGTCTATGTGAACGTTAAAATCCCCAGCAATGGCAAAACAATCAAACTCTGAGGAGATTATTGATAACAGCTCTGTAAAGTCCTCAGTAAAGGATGGAGAGTATTTTGGAGGCCTGTAAACAATGATAAGCAGGATGCGTGGAGCACCTTTTAACACAATACCCAGATATTCAAAAGACAGATAGTCACCAAATGACACTTGCTTACATTGATAGACATCTTTAAAAGAGCAGCAATACCCCACCTCTTCTAAACGCTCTGGACATACTCATAAAAGTAAAGTTAGGAGGAGCTGTTTCATTGAGGACTGTTGCACTGCAGTTTTCTTCAAGCCAAGTTTCATTTAGAAGCAAAAAATCTAGGTTGTTTGTGGTTATTAAGTCATTGACTAGAAATGATTTGTTCTTAAGTGAACGGATATTTAAAAGTGCTAACTTAACAGTATTAATTTTTTCCCCCACAGTAATCTTAGTTTGACATGTAATAGGCAGCAGATTAGATGGGTTTGCTATACGGTCTGAGAAGGTCTTACACTTTCTATCACGTAACAGAACTGAAATAGAGAAAGAGACAGGCACACTGGGTTCCGCTCGTTCTGTAAACATTTGATAAAGTTACTGTTATCATGGCGGGGACCCAACACACATCACTGAGAGCTGGTATCAGTTGTTTTGGGTTCACCTACAACAGATGGAGGAGGGTGTTGGCCCTGGCGTTGTGACCGAAGAAATCTCACAGGAGGAGGCTGAGAGCGAGCTGGGCCCACAGGCTTTGATGGTTGTGGGGCTCGGCTCTTTGGTTGATATCTGGGGGCTCGCAGAAATCGAGTGTGATAGTCTGGTTCCAGCATAGACCATTTGCTCCATTCTCTCTGAGAAGCTCAGAAGCGGGGATGCTGGTGAGAGGGATAACATGTCTGGTGAGGGTGGCTGTTGTTCTGGTGTTATCGGAGGCTGAATTATGTTATCATCCATTTCATGGAGTGACTTAGACATTTCATGCAGTTTCCTGTTCAGACTAGTCATAAAGCGTAACAGTTCACTAGTCTGACCCCCCTTAGAGCCCACCCTTTCGTGCACCTCCACAGTATGGGCAGAGATGTTACTGTTCAGTCCCTCAATCTGTGTTAGTTCTAATATGTCACAGTCTGTCTGTGGTGAGCACTGTGGGCGGGACTCAGATGGGAGTGTGTCCGTGAGCAGTGGCTGTTGTGGCTGCGTGATGTTATCAGTGTCCTTGTGGAGTGTGTCAGCTGCATGTCCATTCAGATGCTGAAATGAAGTCCTGTAGTCGTCCATAGTCTGTTCAGGTGTGTGTGTGCCATTCAGGTCGAGTGAGTTAGCACACACAGCTGAGGGATGGTGTAGGGAAAAGTGAATATTGTCCTTTAGCACTCTTGCACCAAGTTTGTTTGGGTGAAGGCCATTTGATGTAAACAATTGTCTCTGGCTCCAGAATAGATTAAAGTTGTCGATGAAGTTCACTCCTTTATGTTGCAGGTTTTTTGCAGCCATGTATTAAGCCCAAGTAACCGTGAAAACCTATTTGTTCCTCTTGCTGGAAGTGGTCCACTGATGAACGGTTGAACTTTTAGTTTTCTAAGTGTTTCAAAAAGTACATTGAAATCCCTCTTAATGAGTTCTGACTGCTCTCTCTGAATATCGATTTTCCCCACATGAATGACAAGTCGATTTGCAGTCTTATGTTTCATCAGAATGTTCTGAATTTCCCTGTTTACGTCAGAAACTGTAGCTTGTGGAAGGCAGTATGTAGTTGTATCCCTGCTGCTAATGTTTCTGACTGTGGAGTCCCCCACTATCAGAGTCCTGGGCTCGGCTGCGCTCTGAGCTGAGTGCCGCTGTCTGCTTGACCTTGAGCGCCTGTTGGTATCAGTGTTAGCTGCGGGCTGATACGATCTGTGTTCGTTTACATTCATCACATTTGGGGATTCATCACCCACATTCATTAATACTTCAAATCTGTTTTCAAGTTGTATAGTTGGTGGTAGGAAATCAGCATTTGCAATCCTTGTGTCTGGGGTAGAGCATGCTAATGTTGCAGTATGTGGCCTTCGTGACAATCTGATGTCTCGGGTCCCTTTGGGTCTTGCTCCCTGTTTGTGCCATCGATTAGTGTGTTGATCAGTTATTTGTTTCCCCTGTTGGGTAGCACTATGTTTATGGGACTCACCGGCAGTGTGCTGAGGCGTTCATTTTGAAGCTCTGTGTGATTCGTCTGGTTTGGTGGTTCCAAAATAACTTTGTTTCAAGAACTGCAATCCTCTGTAAAAGTCTGTGGCAGTTTGTGCAGCAAGTAGATTCTAGAGGAGGCATTTTCTTATCCTTTTGAATGTAGGCAGCTGTGTTTTCCCTTCTCCGGAATGTAAGCTGATGGCAGTGGGAGGCTGGTTGGATGAAATATTCCGCTTTTTGTAGTAATCCAGTCACCAGAGTTTCAAATTTTATCATTGAAGTCAAGCTTTGTTGTTTGAGCACTGTGCTGATTTACAAAAGTTGAAATTACGAAATTACGAGATAAAATATAGAAGCGATAGAGCAAAGCGCGGAGCAGTAAGCAAGAGCGTCGAACAGTAGCAAAGCAGGAAGCACAAAGAGACTGCCGCTGCAGTGCCCCGCCAATTAGAGACTGCCGCTGCAGTGCCCGCCAATTACAGACTGCCGCTGCAGTGCCCTGCCAATTAGAGACTGCCGCTGCAGTGCTCCACTTTATTCCATACAGCCACTGCAACGCCTCAGCGGTTTCATAAACTGCCACGGCAGTTACCTGCCTATCTCAATGCTGCTACAGTGCCATCTTCCATTCCATATCTTTTGGGGGGGTCTTCTGGACTAATAATAATTGATTCAGAGAGTAATCCTTAAGTAACAGATTCCTTAAGTAATCATGAGCTGTTCCAATTCCCATAATTCCAGCTTGCTGTAAATTTATGCATTCATGTTTTTGGGGGGCAATCGGAGCTCGGGTAGAATATCCTCTCCGAGCCCCTCTATAGCAGACAGCAAGCCAAATCCGTTTACCACTTTCACTAAGATTATATGGGCACACAAACTCGTGAAGTGAAGTTACTAAACGTAATTTCGGGAGGAAGTACGCCCATCTAATCTTCCAATTACTACCAAGGTATAAAACCAGCAGCCTACCTCTTCCCATTGTTAGTTCTTGCAGCATCCCTCCTCCTCCCCGGCTCCTCCCTTTTGAACAATTTGCCTGTTATAGGGGGGGCAATCGGAGCTCGGGTAGAATATCCTCTCCGAGCCCCTCTATAGCAGACAGCAAGCCAAATCCGTTTACCACTTTCACTAAGATTATATGGGCACACAAACTCGTGAATCACCATTTCTCAGTAGCCCACACACATGCCAGAGCCTTGTTTTCAGCATCAGTGAGTGTGCAGGAAGCGAAAGCCACTAGTTTGTTTTTTTTGTTGTTTTTTTATTTAAAGATTATATATAACTAAAGTGGTGTGGTCAGAGCAAATTTGACTTCCTCTTGATTGTGGTTACTTGTCTGCAAGCCATGGCATAAAGTTTCATATGCAAAGCCAAGTGCATTAAAAAAAATGTGCTGCTTGTTAAGTTTACTTAATTAAAATGGGCTGAAGAAAATGCACCTTTGTTTCATTGACATTTGTAGCATGCTTTGCATAGGACTGGATCAAGAGAGTAAATGTTCAAAAAGTATGTGTCAGTTTCTGAGTAAAGGAAAAGCCGTATTAGTGTTTAATGTTCAATTGTGTTGTTCAGTTTTAATGTTCAGTACGTTTAAAAGAGTTTCTTTGTAGAAATGTTTGTGGTTTTCACTGTGCTGAAGGGCAAAGCTTGTTGTTAGGCTGTGGGTGGCAACATTAAGAATATCATGCATGTTGCTTTTCTTTAGCTATGCTGGTAACTTCTTGCTCACTATATTCACATTCTATAGAAAGTTACATTCAGCATGAACATTAGCTATTCATTGTAACTTGAAGTAAGATTAGTTAAAAACAGTGTTGCTCTTCTCCATATCCAGATCATGCTGTCTGTGTACAGCCATTGGCTCCGCCCCATCAGAAAATCATGAACACCATGTGCACAGCAGCTACCCATACCCTTCCTTCTTCACCTGTCACAATTATTTTCAGTTTCTGTCTTGTTTAGTTTGTATTAGTATTCTTTGACTTACCTTTTCCCATCTACCTCTCTGTTGAGGATATTGCTAGCCCCACTCCAGACCCAGAGCCCAGCCAGCCATCAGCCATGCTCACCACGTAAAAAGCCAGAGTCCACCGCTGACTCTGAGCCCGAGCCAGCCATGAAAATAGAGATAGAGCGATTGCCAGAGGCCAATTTCACCCTGAAGCCCAATGCAGAGTATGTCAATGTGTGTGAGCCGGCAACAGCGTCCATTGTAGAGGGCATATTGGTGGAATTTGTCTGGATATATTGGAGCCCCGGCCACACTACCACTGAGGTACATAAACAATGATGGGTGTCTGAATTCATGTGTAATGTGCTGTATGTTCCCAGCTAGCATGTCCCGAGTAAAAGTGATTAAAAAAAACACACCTAATTACTTCTTGTGGCCTGAGTATTCACAATGAGTACACATAGTGATGCAGATTAAGACTAGGAGATTTCGGCAAAGCACAGGCGCCTGTGCTTCATCGAAATCTCCTAGTCTTAATCTGTGCTTCCCCATAATATAGGTTTTTTCTTCTTTTATGGTTCACTTTTACTCGGGACATGCTAGCTGGCAACATAGGATTCCATTCATTGTGCTAAGCTAAGCTAGCGGCACAAAGACAAAAATGCATTTGCCCACATATCTAAATGTAGGAAAGAAGTTGAATGAACCCTATTTCTAAAAACGGTGGAGTGTTCCTTTAAGAAATAGAGAATATAGAAATATTCAGCGCAAAGTTACCATTGCCGGGATATAAATAATGTCACTATTGATGATTTAGTATTTTATTACTGTGTGACCATGGGCTTACAGAGAAACACAGTGATGGCACCAGACTGCACATCATTCATGAGGGAAATTATCTCAAGGGAAATATGAAAAACTAATCAGAACTTGTTATAATAACTATCAATATTTGGATCAGTTATTCTAATTAATTCAATGTAGCAGAATTAATATGACAATCAATAAACCATTCATGTGAATGTTCACAAAAGTTTTATTTAACTAAATCACAAACACATAACTAGTCTAAACATACACATACATGTATATATGGGTAAATGGAGAGTAAAAATGAAAGAATGAAACAGAAACAGGGGAATGAAGCTATGGAAACGAGTCAGTTAATCACCTGAACAGAACCATCAGCGCCTTGGTAACAAACCTAACAACAGAGAGGTGCAAATCATAGGTAACCATAGAAGCAAATGAGGACACAAGTAACCAAGGAAACCAAAACTAAACAGAGCGGGGAAATAAGTTGATAGAGCCATGACAGAGAAATTGCAGAACAATTTCAACATACGGACCTATAACAGCTTTAAGACTAAAACAAACAATAAAACAATAAAATATGAGTTCATACAAATAGAGATGCATGGACTACAAAAATAAATATAAAACCAGCTGCCAAAATCAAGAACGCTTGATCATGACTTTCAGTTTAATTTCTGTTGCATTTGTTCCAAATGTGATTTATCAGGTGTTCAGATTGCCCTAAATGGCCAACGAGTAGGGAAGCACAACCTAACGCGGGGTTAATTGTAACACGCATGGTTTAACACTTTCCACACATACCAGGATGACGAAAATTGTGTTTTTAATTGCCATAAATTAAAAAATCTTTGGAAGATATCACTGAACATTTATTTAACCATAGCAAAAGTACATTTCTTAAGCTTATTTTTCATCTCTGTTTTTTGAGTTTAGTTCAAATAAGACAAATCTGTCACGGGAAATAAAGAAGGATGCAAGTGCAAGTCAAAATATCTCATTTAATTAGCTCACGCTAAGGTCAGAATGACAAACACACAGACAGCAGGAGAGCGGCGACACAGGGACTTTGGTGGGCCGTGGTGAGGATCGTGGTGAAGTCCGTGGAAGTGATGATCAGAAGTGAAGAATCCAACGAAGAACAGTAATCCAGATGGAAGACACGATGACACAACTCCAAGGCGAAGCACACACGAAAGGAACCAGAACAACACAGGGAACTCCAAACAACGATCTGACAAACATGAGACGAAAGACAAGGGAATAAATAGGCAGTCCCGATCGAACACAGCTGCTGCTGATCAGCAATTAGCGGCGACGCCCACATGAACAATTAACATGACAGCACAACATAAACACAGACCACAGAACGAGACTGCGGATCTACAACCGTGACAGTACCCCACCTCCTAGGAACGCCTCTCGGCGTTCCCAAGAGCACCTACCTGTCGATTGTAATCATCGATAAGGGAGTGATCCAGGATGTCCCTAGCAGGAACCCAACTTCTCTCCTCCGGACCGTAACCCTCCCAGTCCACCAAGTACTGAAATCCGCGTCCCTTCCTTCTCGAGTCCAGAATGCGATTAACCGAATAAGTGGGTTCCCCGTCTACGAGACGCGGCGGTGGAGGAACCGGGGTGGGCGGATTAATGTGTGAATAAAACACAGGTTTGATTTTAGAGACATGGAAGGCGGAATGAATTCTCCTGTACGCTGGAGGGAGTTGATGGACTAATGATTTTGGTGACAGGAAACGGGCCAATGAATTTGGGAGCAAGCTTATTGGAGACGGAACGGAGAGGAATGTTCTTGGTAGAAAGCCACACCTTTTGACCCACGACGTATACGGGAGGCTTCAAACCGGTGGCGATCAGCCTTAGCCTTGGTGCGTGCCCCCACTTGGAGAAGAGTCTCACGGGCTCTCGTCCAAGTGCGGTGACACCTCTGGACGAAGGCGTGAGCGGAGGGGACCACGACTTCGGATTCCAGACTGGGAAAAATAGGTGGCTGGTAACCTAAACTACATTCAAACGGTGAGAGGCCCGTGGAAGACACCGGTAACGAATTATGTGCATACTCAATCATAGAGAGTTGCTGACTCCAGGAGGAAGGATTCTTGGAAACCAAACATCGCAACATTCTTTCCAAATCCTGGTTAGCTCTCTCGGTTTGACCATTGGACTGGGGGTGGAACCCAGAAGAAAGACTAACCGTCGCCCCCAGCAACTTACAAAACTCTTGCCAAAACTTGGACACAAATTGGGGCCCCCTGTCGGAGACCACATCCATCGGGAGGCCATGTAACCGAAAGACGTGATCAACGACAGTTACCGCTGTCTCCTTAGCAGAGGGTAATTTAGGTAAAGGGATGAAATGCGCCGCCTTCGAGAACCGGTCCACCACGGTTAAAACAACCGTGTTCCCCTGGGAGGGTGGGAGGGCGGTGACAAAATCTAGCGCAATGTGGGACCAGGGTCTCGAAGGGGCAGACAGCGGTTGGAGCAACCCATCTGGGGGACGATTGGAAGTCTTACCAGTGGCACAAATCGCGCAAGCCAAAACAAAACTGCGAATGTCGCGAGCCATGACGGGCCACCAGAATCGTTGCTTGACCAAAAAACTGGTGTGATTAACCCCTGGATGACAGGCTACGTTGGAACAATGCCCTCATTTAATAACACTGGACCTTAACCTCTCTGGCACAAATAAACGGTTCGGTGGGCATCCGGGCGGGGGCGTTACCCCTTCTAAGGCCGATCTGACCCTCGATTCGACCTCCCATGTCAGAGTGGAGACCACTAATGTCTCAGGAAGAATACACTCGGGAGTAGACGGGCGTTCGGAAGGGTCAAAAATACGAGAAAGAGAATCGGGTTTGATGTTTTTAGAACCCGGGCGGTACGAGAGAGAAAAATCAAAACGTCCGAAAAAAAGGGCCCACCGAGCTTGCCTGGAGTTTTGTCTTTTAGCTGTTCTGATGTACTCTAAGTTCTTGTGGTCAGTCCAAACAATGAAAGGTACCTGTTGTGGCACCTAGTTGCTTTTAATTCTTCTGTACCACCTTTTGAAGTCAGTCTAACTACAACGAGTATTTGAAACACGAACAAACAAACTGTCTTCTTTTCAACTGTTTACTTCCAAAACATTAAAGTATACATAGACATAGTTCGCACGGTCAAAAAACTGTGTTGCTTCCAAACGTCTCCAACTTCAAAAACTAAACTAACTACATCCAATCGCATACACTATGACGTAGCCTTTCCAGAATGTTGGTCTTGGTCTTTATCTTCACTCTTCGTACTGCTCCATTAGAGTCTGGCAACGTTTCAACTACTTTTCCCATAAGCCAGGAGTTCCGTGGGGAAGAACTGCCCACTAGTAGCACAACATCTCCTGTTGTGAAGTTTCTTTTTGGCTTTAGCTATTTCTGGCGCTCCTGAAGAAGTGAAAGGTATTCACGTGTCCATCTAGTCCAAAACAAGCGGCTGGGCTGTTGAATATCCACTTTATTCCATTTGGTTGCAAGACCTTTTCAATCTTGTAGTTATCCAATTGTTGAATAGCCTCTCTCAACTCTCTTTCAGCGGCCACAAAATTTGTGCCATTGTCAGAACGCATGATGGTATCTTGACCTCTCCTGCACATAAAGCGACGGATAGCATTAATGCAGGAGTCTGTGTCTAAGCTATCTGCAACTTCAATGTGCACCGCTCTGAGAGTGAGGCAAGTGAACATCACACGTACCTTTTGACTGTACTGCGGCCCCGCTTGACATCAAAGCGGCCGAAGAAATCAACTCCGGTATTTGTGAAAGGAGGCTTGTTTGGCAAAAGCCTATCTTCAGGCAGGTCTGCCATCTTTTGCTCACCAATCTTTCCATTATTTTTACGGCACACTGTACATTTGTTGATTATCTTCCGAATGGCAGAATTGGCTTGTGGAATCCAATACCTGCATCTCAATTGTGCTAAGACATAGCTGCGTCCACAGTGTCCTGTCCTTTGGTGTATGTCTCTCAAAATCAATGTAGCAACTCTGCTGTGCTTTGAAAGAATTGCTGGATGTTTAGCATTTTCTGGCATGGCAGACTTATTGAGTCTTCCGCCAACCCTTAACGTGCCATCTTGAAGAATCGGATCCAATTTAAACAGCTGACTGCTGCGACTGAGCTGTTTACCTTTCTCCAGTACTTTTATTTCTTCTCCAAACTGTTGTCTTTGACTGAATTTGATTATTTCAGATTCTGCTGCAACCAAATCATCCAAGGTAAGTGATTTCTTTTCTGTTGCTTTGAATTTTTTCATTTGTTGTTCTAACTTTGATCTTTCCTTTTCAGGGTTCTTTTCAGCTTGTCTGATCATTATTGATAATTCCTTTCTTTTCTCTTTCAATTTCCACAGATTTTCCTTCAGCTTTAAAATCCAGGCCACTGATCCTTTTAATTTATGCCAGTCCGAGTAATAGTTGATCAGTTTGTCGATTGGTTCTATGTTTTCTTCAGCTTTGATCATGTTGACTGTAGCTCCATTCTTGACTTCCAGATCATTTTGAAGGCTTTCTTTCCTTCGCACAGGCTGTTCTGACCAGTCACATTCATTGTTCAGCAAAAAGTCTGGCCCATTGATCCAGGTTCCTCCTTGCACCAAACTCTTAGCTTTCAGTCCCCTGCTGGCTTGATCTGCAGGATTTTCTGTTGTTATGACGTAATTCCATTGCGATGGCTTGGTTGCTTCTCGGATCAACGAGATTCTGTTCGAAGGTTTTGAAACGAGCAGTTTCACTGTCAATATATCTGAGCACTGTGGTGCTGTCTGTCCAGAAAATAGATTGTTGCAGTGGAACTTGAAGCTCTTGATGTAACATCTTATCTATTTTAACAGTGACAACTGCTGCTGTCAACTCAAGTCTGGGAATGGTGACCAGTTTGAGTGGAGCCACTCTTGACTTCCCTATGAGGAATGCACAACACTTCTCACCATGGCTATTCTCTAGCAGCAGATAAGACACAGTGCCATATGCAGACTCGGAAGCATCTGAAAAATGATGTAATTGTGCCACTGCAGTGCATTCAAAATCAGTAGGTTTCAAACACCTGCTTACATGGAAGGTAGAGAGATGACGAACATCTTTGGTCCATCTTTTCCAGACTTCAGCATGTTTTCCGTCAATGTTCTCATCCCATCCGTACCGTTCTTTACAAAGATCTTTTAGCAGAAGTTTAGCGGGCAAGATGACCGGAGCCAGAAATCCAAGGGGGTCATAGATGGAATTCACGACTGATAAAATGCCTCTTCTGGTAACTGGCTTGTCTTGCAGCTTCATACTGTAGGTGAAAGTATCAGTTTCTGTGTCCCACTGTACACCAAGGGTCCTCACCCCGTGAAGATGGTATGTAAAACAGCCTGTTGTCATCACGGTTCAGCTGTTGAACTGGAACCTTGACAGCATAGCCTTTGTCAATGATGGTCTCCATAAATATCTTGTACTCTTCAAAGAATTCAGGATTCTTCTTGAACTTTCTAAGCAAACAGGCTATGCGCTGTTCCGCCACACAACGGTTATTAGGCATTTGGAGCTTCTCATTCCTGAGTGGCAGTCTAATGCTGTAATGCCCATTCTCAAACACGGTCGTTTTCTGCACAGACTTCAAAAACTGTTTGTCTTCATGAGACATCTCCTCTTGGTCATCGTAGTTACGCTCTGGAAAATCATTGTTATACTGTTGAAATAACAACTTCTCAATTTCCATCACAGAAATTCTGTTTACTGAAAAGGTAGGCGTTTCATTCGTTGCATCTTCCAATTCCTTTCTTATGGGCACATTCACAACCCAGCCAACGGCAGTCTTCACGGCATAAGGGCCTCCATCCTCAGCATTAATAACCTGCTATGGCTCCATTGCTCTTGAACAGTTAGCTCCAATAAGCAGGCCTACATCCGCTTCTATCTCTGGCAAACGTACTTCATTGAGATAAGACCACTTCTGGATATCTGACTGTTTAGGTATGTTCTCAGTGCAAACAGGTATGTTGCTATGAGTGAACACCTTAGATAGTTCAATGAACTTGGTGTCTTCCAGGCCGCACACTTCCAGGTCTGATATTACGAAACTGTTTATGAGCTTCTGTTCTCCAGGTTTGTCTTGACCCATGGTGCTAAGAAGTATTCGTGTTGACTTCCCTTTAACGTTTAGTTTCCTTTGTAGGTCTTCTGTGCAGAACGTTGCTGTGCTTCCCGGGTCCAGAAAGGCGTATGTTTCCACACACTTGTCACTCCTTTTCGACTTGATCTTCACCGGTACTATTGACAGCACACATTCCATTTCTCCGGCCCCCGTGAGGCTGCAGGACTCTCACAGAATAGAACATTGAGCACACGATACTTCACATCCATGATGACCATCTTTCTTCTCAGGTGACACAGAATCTTCTTCTTCTATTATATGCAAAATGTCCGGATGCTTTAAACCACACTCCTTACACTCAATTCTTCTTTTGCAGAATTTTCTAAGATGACCCGGAACTAAACATCCAAAACACAAGCCCTTCAATTTTAAGAAATCCACACACTCTTTATGTGGTTGGTGTTTGATTTTGCTGCATGAAGTAAGAGTGTGAGATTGTTGGCAGTACAAACACGGCTTCTCAAAAGCACTCACAGTTTTACTTGTGTTTGCTGGCTTAACATGCGTTTTTTGAGGCCCTTTGCCTTCGGTGGAAACAAAACTGCTTCCACGGACCTCCTTTCTTCCATAATGCTTTTCCTTTTGGTCATTCTTTCCACTTGGGATTGGGCGGCTGTCTGAAATATTACCAAAGAGAGGATCCATCACTATTCTAGCTTGGCGGTCTATGTAGCTCACCAAATCCGCAAACTTTGCTCTCCTGCCTCGCCGCTCTTTCATATCATAAGCTTCAGCACGCCAACGTTCCTTCAATTTGTACGGTAGCTTAGACACCACTGTCCGTAAGTTGGTTGGATTGTCCATCTCCTCTAAATACTCAATGTCTGCCATTGTATTGCGACATCAATCAAAAACATTTCGTATCGCTCAATGCTTTCCCATCATCAGACTTCACTTGAGGCCATTTGAGTGCTTTGTCAATGTACGCGCTGGCAATCCGTAATTCATCCCCATAGTGCTTATGAAGTAGTTGCTTCGCCTTGCAGTAGCCTTTGTTAGGTGTCATATGAGCATAGCTGCGAACAAGCTCTTGAGGTTCACCGGCCCTAAACTGTTCCAAGAAGTACAATTTGTCTTGATCATTGCTAGTTTTCTGCTCTATTGCATGCTCAAATGCCCTCATGAACGATTTGTATTGTAGCGCATCACCCTTGAAAACAGGAATGTCCTTTGTTGGTAGATGAGATAGCTGGTGTTGTTTTACAAGTAGCTCAGTGATTACATTCTGTTTTTGCATAACTGCCTGTATGTCATCACCTCTGTTAGGTTGAGCATTAGGCACATAATTGGAGACCGGTTGAGATTGTTGTTGTATCCGGGAGTGCAGTGTTTGTGGTTGAATATTGCTCGCATTAGTTTGCTGTGGAAGCATAATGCTAGTTCTTTCCTTTACATGCCCATCTTGTGGCTTTTGCACTGCCGCGTAGCTGCTAAACCCATCTTCAGATCTTTCATATTCTTTAAGCACTCTTATTTTTGCTTTACTCTCAGCTAATGCAGTTTCCAGCTCTAACTCTTCCTTTTACGCTTTGATTCTAGCTGCTTCAAACTCAAGCTTTTGCATTTTCTTTAGCGCTGCAGCACGTTCCAGAAGGGCTGCATGTTCTGCTTCCTGTCTAGCTCTTGTTGACGATACTCGTGAAGCAACTGAGGTGCGACTTACTCGTGATCCAGTTTCTTGTTTCTTGCAGATAATCATCTGCATTATTTGCTTGCAGTACCATTTCCACTGGCAGTATGGGTCCATGCTCAGCTGCAATCCACATTTTAGTTGTTTTCATAAATCCTCCAATTGTTGCATTTTTGGTTCAAACCAGTTCTCTTGATCATGGCTTTTTTCATCTTCAGTCAAAAGATTTGCAACTTCGTTGTTGAGACGGTTAAACTCCTTTAGTGATGTTGCAAAATCATTTTCCATCATATTTTTCACCCTTTGGAAATTTTGAACATCACTCATCATTGTCTCTAACTCTTTTCTTTTGCTTGTCAGAGTTCCTAATGCTCTTCTTCTCTGTGCAATGCACCTCTGCAATCTCTCCTCTAATGCCTTCTCTGTCAGCTTATGTGACCTTCCCTGTTGCATTGTATCCTCGATACATCTATGTTCATCTTCCTCAGCCATCTTACAAGTTGCAGAGTTAATGCTCTAATTGTATGTAAACGTTTCAAGCACTTTCTTCAAAGGTACTTTTCTTAATAAACCGAGTGCAAAACAACTTCTTAAAGATCACCATAACTCCACATTGACTGAATCAGAGCTTGTTATCAGCATTCGTTTTGCAGGGAGAAGTAGACCTATTTTCGTTCTCTTCCAAACTTACTCATTATCTTCATGCGTCCGTATCGCGTATTTCCGTATTATTTTACAATCCACACAAATAAGTAGATTTCGTTACCGTATTCGTCTGTCTCCGTCTTCTGAAGAAAAAGGTCCACACTTCAGCGCGCAGCGTCACTCAACCGCGGCGAAACTCCGGGCTCGTGGCGGTCCGTAGCGGCTCTCTGTCGCTTGTTTGCCACGCTAAAGTCCGATCTGCTTCTTCCTCAACCAACAAGCTAGCCACGTCCTCTTCTTTATCCAGGTAATACAGCCTAGCTTTGTATTAGCAAGTTTTTTGACTTATGTTGTGGCACCTAGTTGCTTTTAATTCTTCTGTACCACCTTTTAAAGACAGTCTAACTACAACGAGTATTTGAAACACGAACAAACAAACTGTCTTCTTTTCAACTGTTTACTTCCAAAACATTAAAGTATACATAGACATAGTTCGCACGGTCAAAAAACTGTGTTGCTTCCAAACGTCTCCGACTTCAAAAACTAGACTAACTACATCCAATCGCATACGCTATGACGTAGTGCTATCTGATTGGAAGCTCAAAATACTGAAATGTTATCAGATCTAAACATTACTAAATCATGAATTTTAAACCAATATATTTCTTATTAGTTTTAATGAAATAGTTTTGTTTTATCTTTTTAAAGTAAATTATTATGTCAAGTGAACTAGTCCTTATGGCTCTTACAGTACCCCCGAACCCTCCAACCAATGACGCCACTCCTCCAACGCTAACTTGACTGCCAGCAACTCTCTGTTACCAATGTCATAATTGCGTTCGGCTGGAGATAAACAATGAGAAAATAAACGTGCAGGGATGGACCTTATCGTCTGAGGGAGATCGCTGGGATAGAACTGCACCTACCCCCACCTCTGACGCATCGACCTCCACCACGAACTGACGTGAAGAATCAGGGGCTATGAGGATGGAAGCCGAAACAAAGCGGCCTCTTAGTTTGGCGAATGCAGCCTCAGCTGCATCGGACCACCTGAACGCCGTTCTGGTGGAGGTCAAGGCTGTCAGAGGTGCGGCTAGTTGGCTGAAGTTGCGAATAAACCGCCGGTAAAAATGAGCAAAACCCAGAAACCTCTGTAGGGCCTTACAGGAATCCGGCTTGACCAATCCACTACAGCCTTAACCTTGTCAGAATCCATGCGAATTCCCTCAGACGAGATGATGTACCCTAGGAAAGACACAGACTGTGCATGAAAATCGCATTTCTCCGCCTTGACAAAAGCCCATTCTCTAGCAGCCGCTGAAGCACTCGACGGACGTGTTGAATATGTTCCTGGAGAGACGAGGAGAAAATCAATATGTCGTCCAGGTAGACATATATGAACTGATCAACCATGTCTCTCAACACATCATTGACGAGTGCCTGGAAGACCGCCGGGGAGTTGGAAAGCCCGAAGGGCATGACCAAATATTCAAAATGGCCCCTAGGGGTGTTAAACGCGGTCTTCCATTCATCCCCCTCCCTGATGCGGACCAAATGATAAGCGTTCCTTAAGTCCAATTTCGTGAAGACAGACGCTCCTTGCAACCTCTCGAAGGCTGAAGACATCAACGGCAAAGGATAAGTATTCTTTACCGTGATGTTATTCAACCCCCAGTAATCAATGCAAGGTCGCAAGGAACCATCCTTCTTTCCAACAAAAAAGAACCCCGCCCCCACCGGAGAAGAGGAAGGGCGAATGAACTTAGCTGCAAGAGAATCAGAAATATATTTCTCCATGGCCTCCCTCTCGGGAGCGGACAGAGAGTACAACCTGCCTTTAGGCGGAGACTTACCGGGAACTAAATCTAAAGCACAGTCATAGGGACGATGCGGAGGAAGAGAAGCAGCCCGGGACTTACTGAACACTTCCTTCAGGTCTAGATACTCTGCGGGCACGTTTGACAGGTCTGCAGCCTTTTCCTGTAACACAGAAGCAGACACAGAAGAACAAGCAGACCCAAGACAAGACTTATGACACTGAGTGCTCCATTCCAGGACGGTGTGCTGACGCCAGTCCACCTTGGGGTTGTGTTGTGTGAGCCAGGGGTGTCCGAGAACAATAGGGGCCAGGGGTGAATCCATGAGAAGGAATGAAATAGACTCAGTATGATTGCCAGACGTGATGAGGGTAATGGATGTGGTGGTGAGGGTTATGTTGGGTAGATCTTGACCATTGAGAGCGTTGACAGAAATCTGTTTAGTGAGAGGAATGATTGGTAACTGAAAGCGACGTGCAAACTGTGTGTCCATGAAATTACCTTCAGCCCCCGAATCCAATAGAGAATGGCAGGTGAGCGTGTGTGTGGCCCACCTCAGTCTAACCGGGAGAAGAGTGGATGGTGAGGACTTCTCAGCGGAGATCCCACCCGATAGTAGCCTCAATGTTACTACCGGGCTCGATCTTTTACCGGGCAGGTGTTCAAGAAATGCCCAGCCCCTCCACAGTAAATGCACAGTCCTTGGGACCTCCGCCGCTCCTTCTCCTCCCGGGAAAGCCGAGCTCTCCCTACCTGCATGGGTTCCGGATCGAAAGAGGGGCCGACCGTGTCTCTGGTGTTGAAGCCTCGCGCCTCCGCACCCCGGGATGCGAAGTCGGAGCGAGGAAGTTTCTCCAGACGGTTGATACGGGCGTCCACCCGTAGTGCAAGATCTATCAGTCCATTAAGACTCTGAGGTAAATCCAAAACGTAGATCTCCTTTTGTACACGGTCGGCCAACCCATGCAGGAAGACGTCCCACTGCGCCTCCTCGTTCCAGTTGCACTCCGCCGCCAGTGTTCGGAACTCGATGGAATAATCCGCCACCGTGCGATCACCCTGCTTGAGTCCCGCCAAACGTCGAGCTGCATCCTTTCCTGTGACCGCACGGTCAAACACTCTCCTCATTTCGGCGAGTGTCTGGAACGAGGAACAGCACGGATCTTGATTCTCCCACACCGCCGTCCCCCACAGCGCTGCCTGCCCGGTGAGCAAGGTTAATACAAATGCCACCTTGGACTCCTCCCTTTCGAAGGTACGTGGCTGTAGAGAAAAATACAGTGAACACTTGTTCAGAAAGGCTCTGCAAAAACTCGGCTCACCGGCATAGGTCTGAGGCGTGGGTAAGCGTGGTTCAGGTTGATCTCCTTGTGTGGTTTTTGGAGGAGGAACGGGCGGTGTGGGCGGCGCAGCGGGACCTCTAAGTTCTTGTAGCTGCTAGGAGAGCTCGGACACCTGTGTCACCAAAGCCTGCACGGCGCGTCCGGTAGAGGAAATGCTCTCCTACTGCTGATCCATCCGTGCAATGCTGTGGTTGATAAACTCTGTTAATGCCGCTGAGCTTGCTGCATCCATATTGTGTGTTGGTCAGATCGTTCTGTCAAGGGAAATAAAGAAGGATGCAAGTGCAAGTCAAAATATCTAATTTAATTAGCTCATGCTAAGGTCAGAATGACAAACACACAGACAGCAGGAGAGCGACACAGGGACTTTGGTCGGCCGTGGTGAGGATCGTGGTGAAGTCCGTGGAAGTGATGATCAGAAGTGAAGAATCCAACGAAGAACAGTAATCCAGATGGAAGACACGATGACACAACTCCAAGACGAAGCACACACGAAAGGAACCAGAACAACACAGGGAACTCCAAACAACGATCTGACAAACATGAGACGAAAGACAAGGGAATAAAAAGGCAGTCCCGATCGAACACAGCTGCCGCTGATCAGCAATCAGCGGCGACGCCCACATGAACAATTACCATGACAGCACAACATAAACACAGACCACAGAACGAGACTGCGGATCTACAACCGTGACAAAATCTGATATTATTTTAATCTCATATCTGTTATTTACCAGTTGAGATGGTTCTTTAACGCTGATCTAACAGCAGAAGACACGAGCCGCGGTTTAAACCCCAGTTGCGCAGGTGGTGTGTGTTGTAACACTGCGTTACAATGAGCCCCTATTAGAAATATGCTATTATATTCTATACTTTTATGAATTATTTTGAGAAACCATGAGAAAAGGATGAATAATGACTGAGAGTCGATGTTAAGAAATGATTCTGTTTTGAACTATGCTGTATAGCTGTGTTTAGTGATGTTTTTTGTCAAACTCAAAAATGAGTATATTTTTATGATAAAAAATTCCATTATTTTATTTCAAAAAGTTAATAATTGTATTTTATTGACAAAATATTTAAGTTTGTTTTGGATATTTTTTTGATTATATCAATTAACATTTTAATCTGTCATTTGCTCATGTTACAATGTACCCCACCTACGGGGCTCTCCCCTAGTTATGAATTCCTGGAAACAAGATCTCTCCTAAATTATTTGAATATAACAAAAAAGTGCCAGATAAAACGGATATCTTTATTGCCGATCTTTAAGTTGAACGACACAAGAAGGAACGCTCCAGACAAAAAGTAATGTACAGTATAGTATGTGCTTGTTGCGAAACTTGTAGTAGCCTTGGACAAATATTGTGATTGCGCCAAGTCCTAGGCTGGAAGCTTACCTTATAAGGAATTACGATATGATGATGACCGTCATAACCTCTTAGGGTCGCCCCAAGATATGTCCAAGTATAAAAACCTGTGTGCATTGTTTTTCGCCCCCATGCTTCGGGTGAAGACCAAACGTTGTTGTGTTATTTTTGCCTTTTTGAAACGCTTTACTCTCACTGAGTGTGAACAAGTGTCACAGCAGCCGCTGAACGAACGCACACAGAGTAACGTCATAACATCATTGTAAACACACTCAAATGTATCTAATATGATAAACAGAGCTGCGTTACCTCATACTCATGACCGGAAAAGCGGAGATTGTGCCGGCGAGTGTGTCCCGTCATAATAAAAGTCCTGTTGCTCGCAAGAAGTGTGTTTTGTGTAACAATCGCTCCGGCGGCCTTGCTCAGCTCCACAACACTCGCCCCTGCTCTGTTTCATACTACAGTAACGTTAATAATCGCATCCATCAACATAATTTCTGCCAGAGTCCTATCCCGATTCTTTTCCACCGGCTGTGAGGTGAAGACCACATGTCCCAAGATTCTGCGCTCAAACTTGACTTCACCAAACTTCGCCTTTGTTTTGAACAGGCGCCCCCAAAGTTGCATAGTGTACCTTTAAGTAAAAATGGAAACCAATCTGTGGTTAGTCGCATAAACTTTTCAATTAAGTCTCAGAGTGAATTTTCTTTTTTTTTCTGGAAATATCTTTTTTGGTTGTGGTTTTAGATATTTATATTAGCAACCTGCCCAGTGCACTCGAACTCAGATTGAGCTGGTTTTAAGGACTCTGAAGCAATGCTTGACATCTTTAACCTGCAGGTGAGAACAATGTATGATTGTTATGGGGATGTTTAGGATGTTACTGCGGTATGAAAAATACAACCAAGTTTATCTTAACTATAACTTTGTAGATTGTAGAAATGAGCACATTTAGTTCATATATCTTGGACCCCAATTACCCCAATCAATTATTTCAATTGATTTGTTTTTTGACAATTGAAGAAATCACTACTGTGTGCATAAGGTATACTGTATCATTGTGCATTTGATGAATACATTTAGCTTTGACTTGTGTTTTGCATTAAAAAGCTGTTGTTTCTAAATCATTCTGTCTTGACATTTAATTGGTAGTTTTAACTGAAAAATGTGTTCATGAGGCTGAAGTTATCACATCAGTGCTGATATTCAGACCATCAGCAACTTATAAATTCAATTTCTATTATTGTATTATCAATTTCCAACGTGTTTTCGCTTCGGTGAGTAATGTAGCCAATTACAGACATGTTTGTTGATTTCTACAATGTAATGGCCAATCACAGGTGTTGAAGTCAGAATCCACTCACTGCTTGAGTTATGTAAATAAGAAATGCATTGTGTCGTCAGCTTCGCTGATTAATATAATGGAACTTTGTGAGATTGCGTTCATTGAATGAGTGACAGCTTTTTAGTGATTATAAAGGGAGCACTATTTGCGCACTGTCTAGGCAATATAAAAAAAAAATTAATAGGCCTATAATATATTCAGATACTTTCCATTCTTGACAATTTTTACATATACGTGTGGGACTCACTCTCGGAATTGAGAGGACTGACTGTGATAAATATTTATGTATCGAATTCAGGCTCGTACGTGTCAGGAATACACGATTCATAGCTGCATGTCAATATCCATGGATCAATGGATCTTTGGTAAGTTGTAAAGAACACTTCATCAAGCCCAACCTTTAGTTTAAACTGATAACCTTATGTTTTACTCGCATTTTCCCCTATAAAATCCAGTCATGCAGCAGATATTATGCCACTCAGTCCCGGCTAAGGGGGTGTGTTCCGGCTGGAACCTCTACTGTACAGGCGTGATTTTGCATTTCCTTCAGTCTGAAAGGGCCTTTACGTTTGCCAAAAATAGAACTTTAGATTTTAGCTAATAAAGACAAACAAGCTTGCCCAGTCTAATGCTATATTTTAGTCTTTAAATAGGTAAGCTATGTGTAGGTTTATATATAGGTTATATGTTTACATGGGTTATATAGTTAATTTACACTATATTGCCTGGGATGCCTGTCTTTACATGCACATGAACTTTAATGACACCCCATTCCTAATCCGTAGGGTTTAATATGGCGTTGGCCCACCCTTTGCAGCTATAACAGCTTCAACTCTTCTGGGAAGGCTTTCCACAAGGTTTAGGCCATTCTTCTAGAAGCGTATTTGTGAGGTCAGGCACTGATGTTAGATGAGAATGTAACAGACCCCAAACACAATACGGGTCATCTACAGGTTCTCCACTGGACCATGAATTTGATTGGGCTCAATAGCCAAGAAAACACTCAAATACAAGATGAATAAGGTGCAAAATGTAACAATTTTATTTATAAACAATCAACGTTAAAACCCAGGGGGCATCAGGGTAAAGTAGTCATGAGAGGCACACTTCACTGGAGATTTGGAGTTAATAAACATCAACAATAAGTTAACTATTAAAAGAGCAGGCTACAACATTAACACACAGGATACACATTCAGCACGGTGGGTCAACACCCAATCAGTTAGTTCATGTGGTCAATAAACATGCATGAGTTCATTACACAGCAAACCTCAGAGTCATATAAATAAACATTAGTCACTCATTTAAATAACACCCCAATAAATACACACCAAATATCAATCAAAATCAATACCACTCGGGCTAAATACATACACATACAAATTTTACTTTATTTGGGATGAGCAGCTTACAAGAAGGCTTGGCTCACAGTCTCCGCTCTAGTTCATCCCAAAGGTGTTCTATCAGGTTGAGGTCAGGACTCTGTGCAGGCCAGTCAAGTTCCTCCACACCAAACTCACTCATGTTGACTCTGCAGAAAGTTGGCGACTTCTGTGCGCCTCAGCATTCACACTTCGTGGATGAGTTGCTGTTGTTCCCAATTGCTCCCACTTTGTTATAATACCACTCACAGTTGACCGTGGAATATTTAGTAGTGAGGAAATTTCACAAATGGACTTTTATCACAGTACCACACTTGAATTCACTGAGCTCCTGAGAGCGACCCATCCTTTCACAAATGTTTGTAGAAGCGTCTGCATGCCTAGTGCTTGATTTATACACCTGTGGCCATGGAAGTGATTGAAACACCTGAATTCAGTGATTTGGAGAGGCGTCTCAATACTTTTGGCAATACGGGAGAGTGGAGCACAACCTAACACTTTTTGACTGTCTCAGTTTGTGTAAATCCACTTGGGGTTCAGAGTATTTATTTTTTCCCACATTAATTTCACACGTCTTGTACAATTATGTGGTTTTGTTTCATTAAAACAGAGTATACTTTTTTCTTGATTTACCCCGAAAGAATGGAAATGAAATGTGAACACATGCCCCATAGGTGGAGTACATTGTAACATGACCAAATGACATCTTAAAATGTTACCTCATATAAAAAAATATTTTTCAAAATATTTTGAAATAAAATAATAGCATTTTTTTATCATTAAATACACAGATTTTTGATTTTGACAACAAATACATCACTAAACACAGCTTAGTTCGAAACAGAATAATAATGAATAATTTCTTAACATCGACTCTCAGTCATTATTCATCCTTTTCTCATGGTTTCTCAAAATAATTCATAAAAGTATAGAATATAATAGCATATTTCTAATAGGGGCTCATTGTAACGCAGTGTTACAACACACCCTACCTGCGCAACTGGGATTTAAACCGTGGCTCGTGTCTTCTGCTGTTAGATCAGCGTTAAAGAACCATCTCAACTGGTAAATAACAGATAGAAGTATCAGATTTGCCTTATTTTAAATAAACACAAAAACTGAGATTAAAAAAATAAATAAGACATTTACTTCTGCTACGGGTAAATACATGTTCAGTAATATCTTCCAAATATTTAGTTTTATTAATTTTAGCAAATTTTTATCTCTAAATAATGTTGCTATGGCAACTAGTAAATACAATACGTTTCGTCATCCTGAGGTCGTGCCGTACAGGGTTAGATTTTGACTGTTTTGCAAGGAAATATGATCTGATGCACTTGGCCTGTTAGGACACTCAACAAGACTCAGATAATGTTTGCCTTGCCTTTTTGAGTCACTGTTTTTCTACAAAATATTGTTTCCGTTGTACTTGCACAGCGCATCATTTCCTGTCCATCTTCAATTGTGTTGAAGTCGACTCATTTCAGACTTTCAATGCTGAAAGTGTTTGTTCTATGAGAAATGAATATGCATAGCAAGCAAACTGTGGAGCTGACCAATAAACATTGAGGAAGTAAAAGGAGATTCCCATGTGGGAACACATACGAAAGGATCTGAAGCAGCACGAGCAAACAAAACTGCAAAGTCTGTGGGAAAATATTAACTAATGAATATATTAAGGTTACGTAAGCTCTAGATTGAGATGTAGTTGACATGAATAAGGACTTCTTAATGTGCCTTTCTTTCTGATTCTGGTGTGAAATGTGACATGACTTGACAGAATATACTCTTTATGTCACTTATTAAACCACCTGACTGTCTGGCATGCCAACAGAGCGTTACTGTTGTGTGGGAGGGATTTGTCCAGGAGAAGGAAGTGATTACTGTGAGATTCTCAGTTACGGTGGTTTTTGCATGTGATCTAGCATTTAGGAAACAGGTTCCAGTCACGGGTCGGTAGGTAATTATCTTTATTTCTTCTTGAATAGTTAGTTGCTTTTATGGTTACATATTTAAATGTTTATATTTCCAAATAAATTCCTATTTTTCCTCTCTTTTGAGTGTTTGCTTGTAACTTTGACCTGACCAGAAACATGTTTTTTTAAGGGTATAGGCTTTAAAAAAATATTTGTGTGTGTGTGTGTGTGTGTGTGTTTGAAGGGAGGCATTGATTTGTGGTTGTAAGGATGCATTTGATGATGAGCATTTATTTATTTCTATTAATATTGTAGCTGTGCTGTTTGGATTCATTCAGTGTGTCTAATGTTATGTGCAGCGCATATTGGGACTTTCTCTAGCATTTGCCTTTGCATTTACTTTGAAGTGCAATGTTTATTTTATCCTTTCGTTTATTCTTGGGAAATTGAAGTGTGTGATTGTGATTGCATTGTGTTCTTATGTAGTGAATGTAGCCTATTTTATTACACACTAATTATTGAATTTGTATTATTTATTCTGCTATCGATGTAATGAAATGTTTTATTATTAGTGGAGACATTCAATAATTGTAACGTTTTTAACACTTCCTTAAGTGTGCTGTTTGTCTCAAAGTTTGTTACAATTTTACTAATCAAGTACTGATCAAAATCGGTTTGAACAATTTGAACTTTCGATTCTGTTCTGTCGTAGATGTATTTTCCTGTATCGTTGTGTTGAAGATTGTTTAGATTTAGGGTTAAGTTTAAAGTTTCCTTTCTCGTACTCCTCAGGGAAGGTTTCAGCTCTGCTTGTGTACAGACAAACTTTGCTTAAGTTATTGCTTGCATTTTTATGCAAAACATTTAGCTAAAGTACTTTAGCTAAAGTATTTGTTTCAATACTAGTTGTACTTTGCCCTATGCTGGCGAGCCTTTTACCCAGAGTGTGGGTATCCGGGGCCCTTGTCTGTTGAAATAATGCCCCCTCCCCACCCCCCAAAAGCCAGGGGAATCATCACCACCTTTGTCCCCTCTAGCGACAGTGTGGGGTAAAATGCCCCCCTCAACACCTCATACATTAATTATTAAGCAAACCATTTTTATTATTTATTTTCCTACTCAATGTGTTGCTCCATGAATGTTCAATAAAAATAATATATTATATCTGCAATCATACCCCAGGAGTGGAAAGGAATGTGCCTTTAGTTGTACCCTACAAGTTCAAACATGCTAGTCATGCTACTCCAGCAGACTCTCTAAAGGGTCCTGCACACTGTGCGATTGTTCAAAATCCTTTGCGAATGTCGCTTGTCAGACTGTACTAACATGATCCCCGATGTAAGCCATGTCACACTGTAAGATCTAAGTTGTCATAAATGTCAGACTGTACGATAGTTGAGGTGCTCTAAAATGGACTCACGCAAGAAAATCGTCCAGAGTTTTATATCATCATCAGTGAATAACACGTTCGGTGACGTTGAGCTGCATTACACGCGGGATTTAAATGGCGGCAACAAGGAAATCTCAAGCGCTCATTTTGGTCGTGGTTTGTCTTGAAAAACGAAGATAATTTGACGGTCGTCGTAGGAGAAGTCACACTGCAGGATAATGCGCCAAATCTTCTGACACTGCCAGAATTTCGACTGAGGTCAAATTTGATCGCAGTGGTCATTAATCGGCTGCCGGTGAACATGTAAAAACTAACGATCAAAGATTTCAGATTTTAGCCTAGGATCAGAGGAATCTTTTAGGATTTGCTAAATTTGTTTTAGACGGCCAAATTGTGGCCAAACTCACAGTGTGTACCCGGCTTAAACATTTTTACAACTGGTAAAAAAGGAAGATACCCGTCTTAAAGGGATAGTTCTCCCAAAAATTCTGTCATTATTCCTCACACTCATGTTGTTCCAAACCCAAGACCTTCGTTCATCTTCAGAACACAAATGAAGATATTTCTAATGAAATCCAAGAGCTCTCTGACCCTTCCATAGACAGCAATTTAATGAACACTTTCAAGGTCAGAAAAGGTAGTATAGACAAAGTTAAAATATAGTTAAAAACAACGACTTTATTCAACAATCTCTTCACATCTTTGTCAGTCTTCTACGCTGTTGATGTATTAAATACAGTGCAGCACTTCTGAGTTACGCCAGAACGCCAGCTTTCCATTGGCTGATGCTGTTCACATGAGTCACAATCTTCATTTGTGTTCTGAAGATGAACGAAGGTCTAGCGGGTTTGGAACGACATGAGGGTGAGGAATTAATGACAGAATTTACAATTTTGGGTAAACTATCTCTTTAAGGTGCAGTTGCTTTTACATTGTAACATATTTAGATAGGCTTCTCCATTTAGCATGTGCAGGACGATGATGCATCAGCCAATGTGATAATAAAAGGAAATACATAGAAACTTTTTAAGTTAGCTATCCTAGCACAGGTAAAATTATTCAAAATCCCACTTTTGTTTAAAGGTGCAGTAAGCAATTTTTGAGAAACGCTGCTGATATTTGAAATCACTAAAACAAACACGCCCATATCCAAAAGGAGCACACCCCTATCTTGATACTAAATCAAATCAAAATACCATTATATTTAAAATTGTTTCGACAATTTGGTTGATTAACTGAATAACCAATGACAGACAAAGCAGAATCCAGTAAAAGATTCATTTGAAAGGTAAATTTATTCTACGAATTATAAAAATGTGCATATTTAATTGCTCATATTTTAATTGAAGATATGTCATAACAATGCCAAATTAAACGATTTCACTCAATTATCCTATAGGTTATAATGAAAAGTGAAAATGTTGGAAATGTACATCTAATGGAATTATTGAATAATAACCCCATGAATTACAATACGCTTAAATTAAAAAATAGTAACACTATTGACAACATGCCACTCAGATCCTTCTGTGGGAATTATTTTCTTAGCACTGCAATTTTAACAAAAATCTAAAAACATGAATATTTCCACAAACGCCACGTTAACAAATAGACACTATAAACTTTGATATTCAACTTAAAAAATGTTACAGATCACTATTTTCCAGAAGCACTAAATAAGATCAATTAACCTCAAAATGTTTTTGACTGACTAAATCTAACAAATTATGATATTCAGATAAAACGACAATTAAAAATAAACCCTTTTATTATTAGTAGGGGAGACCAGTGATAGTTAAATGTTTAAAGTTATTTATGTCTACAACTCTGTAAATAACATCTGTACGCGTACAGTTGTTTTGTAATCTACAACCCTATATCCCTAAACTCATACATCCATTCTCCAAATCACTTTAGGTGTATCCCTAAACTGTGAATGTGAACGTCTGTAATGCTCTTAGAAAATATGGACACGAGTTTAAACATTGTATATATATTTATTTTGTTAAACAGATGTACATGCTTACAATAAAATAAAAAAGGGGGGGGGGGGGGCAATGGGTTGTTTGAAACAGCAAATAGACATAAGAAAAAAATACTGATTAAATAAAATGAGCCAAGAATACATGTTTTTGCATCTTCTTATTCAATGTCGTCTCATTTTTGTGTACACAGTAGAAGTGAATGAGGATATGAAAACCATCCCCATCTGAACAGCCATATTTCTGTTTTTAACATTATGGTTATAATTAGGAGCACATTTTATATATCTACACTGTAAAAAAATCCAACTTATGTTTTGTATGACAAATTCAGCTTTTAAAGTTTATTCAACTATTTAACATTAAAAAAGTTTGTGCAATCTAAGTTGAGGAAACTCAAAAATGTTCTACAGCTGTTTTCTCAACTTTTTTTTTACAGTGTAGAATAAGAATCTGCATATTCATATGATACAAACTCCCATTTAAGATCCATTAACCTGGTTGTAAATCAAACATTAGCTTTTCTACTCAAAACTGTTTTCATCCTGTAAATAATTAATTATGATAATTTAGATTATATTAATCATAACAGAGACTTACAACCTCTGAGTATTTTTTCACAGAACACTGAAATGCTTGAGCTTATTTTACACATAATGACACTAATAACATGTTGTCACACAATGCACTAAAAAAGATCGGTTCTCACTCCTAGAAGAAAAGGTTCAATAAAGAGTTCTTTATTCAGGTGCTTCATATACAGAACCTTTAAGGGGTTTGGTTTATGCATTTAGTTTTAATTAATTTAAGACATGTCTGCTTGTATAGAACTTTTTCAGCAAAAAGGGTTCTATAAAGTTATTAAACTATAGAGTTCTATATTGAACCACCTTTTTCTCAGAGTGATTGATGTTTCTATGAAGAACCTTAAGTAAGGGTTAGTTCACCCAAAAATGAAAATTCTGTCATTATCCCTTAAACGCATACCTCGGGTCGTTAGCGTTGGCGGATTTTTTTAAAAGTTAGACATTAACCTTCTTAGTATTCCTCAATCAATTCATTATAAACAATATAACAAGAAAAAAGTTTAATTGTTTTTGGTAAAAATTGTATAGGGTCTTTAATGACCCGAGGAGTGTAATAGTGTAGGTATATTTTTTCTGCACAACAATAAATAAATCTATAATGACTGAATAAGTGCAGTTCACCTTTACTCCTCAAGGTGGCAGTGTCTGATACACAATGATGAAGTGACGTTTCACTCATAGTCACCGCAGGCAGAAAACAAAAGAATAGGAAGAATCATCAGCAAAACTTGAAATGTCTCAGTGATTTACTGCAGAGCAACTGAACGCTATCAAATATTACTGTCACTGTCACTTGATGATGGATCTGGTGAAGAACCTGTCAGAGATCAAAATATTGATTGTGAAGATGTTGAAAATGATAGTTAATATGTTTGAGATGGTGAATATGAGGCCGATGCTGAATGTACTGGGAAATGAGCTCTGGCGAGGACAGTGATGATGGTATAAAACATCTGCTCAAACTGAACCCTTCCAAGATCCAAAAGGGAACAAAATATGCTTTCTTTGATTCTTCTGTAATTGTTACTCTAATATCAGGAGAGTTTTATATGATCACGACAGGTAGAGATCCATCCGTGTAGATCCAGGTCGCTAAAGACCCGAATGTGTAATAATGATTGGCGAAACATTCATGCATTGAAGGGTTATTTAATCACTCTCATGTTGTTCCAAACCCATAAGACCTTTGATGAAATCCGAGAACTCTCTGACCCCTCCATAGACCGCAGTTTAATTACCACTTTCAATGTCCAGAAAGGTAGAAAAAACAGTTAAAATAGTTCATGTGACTCCAGTGGTTCAACCTTGATGTTATGAAGCAATGAAATGGTGTGCATGGGACATCACCATCGGCCGGCGTGACTGCGGTTATGCCCACTGAGTGGCAAAAAGACTGAGTGGCAGCATAGGTTTTCAACATAAATGCCGTAAAAAGAGCACATCTAAAAGGAAAAGAGCTTTGAGATTGACTATAAATACAGTACATTTTACAGAAATGAGAAATAAATGGCTCGCTGCAATTTATAGAAACAACTGTTGACTACAGTGACAGAGGTCTACTGTGGCTGTTGTGACGAACAATGGTTGCAAATTCCTCCACGTAAACAGTGAGGCTGCCATGGTGCGAGCACAACTGGCTTTTAAAGGGAATGGGAGATGAGACTCTGATTGGTTTACTGCATGTTAATCCCAAAACACACCCATGACTCATTAAGAGATGAGGCACAACCCTTTTAGACCATGTGCCGACCATTTTTCCCATCTTTAAACTAGCAAAAGTGGATTCAGACGCACCTGACATGGACACGCACCTCTAAGTGCACCTGCGCTATGCGCTTCAGACCATGCACTCAGATCGGTAAAATAGGGCCCATGACCTATTTTAACAATTTCCTTTCTGGGCCTTGAAAGTGGTCGTTGCGTTGCTGCCAATGGCTGGTTCAGAAACCTTTTGGATTTCATCAAAAATATCTTCAATTGTGTTCCGAAGACATTTGGAACGACATGAGGGTGAGAAATTAATGACAGAATTTTCATTGTTGAGTGAACTATCCCTTCAACAACTTTCCATTGCACAAAAGGTTATTTATAGTGAAATAAAGGTTCTTCAGATTATTAAAATGTTCTTTACACAGACACAAAAAAACAGGCTCACTAAAAGGTTATTTGGCAACGCTGGGAAAACCCTTTCTTTTTAACTGTATGGGATGAGCTGAGAAGAACAATCACACTTTATACAATACTGGTTGTTTCAAAGCAGCTTTACAGTAATAACAGGAAATTTACTTTTTATAGTGCCTGAACTTATATAAAAAGCATCTTCTAAAACTGCATTTTAAATGCATAAGCTATGTAATGGCTTCCAGTGAAATATAAATAACTGAGTTATTAAATAACTAATAAAAAAACACCAAAAAAATCTACAAATATTTTGGCCAAAAGTATTTTTAACGCCACTGTCAGCAGCAAGGTTATCTTCATGATAAGTTGGTAACAAGTTAACAGCAAACAAAAAGTATAAAATATATAATATTTAATTGAGCTAAAAACGGAATAACTGAATTGTTACTGTAGACTGCTGTAGAGTCCTGCAACGGGTCAGGTACCCGCATAAAAGTGGCTAAAACGGATGGATTGTGACATTCCTAAAATTCGCGGGAGGATAATTAACTCCTTGCTGGCGGGAAGTAGCGCGGATGAAAAATATGTGCAATATCTGTGTGTCTAAATTACCATTACACATAAGCAACAACGAAATGACATTTTACCGATCACATCAGTCCCACTGCGACAGTGCGACTTTTGTTGATGCTTCTCGTAGCCTAGTGGAGCGGCGTTGCAGGAGTAGCTATGGATGAAGTAAAAGTTAAATTGGCAAATGTGGAGTATATAAAATTGTTGACAACGAGTCTTTAAAGGCAAAACGGATGTGTGGAGAAATGTGTGGTGTAATACGAGATCAGGAAAATGGTAGGCTACTTGAATGGCGCAAAACAAAGCGCTCTTTAGCCTGTTTCATTAGCCCATTCATGACGCTGTTGTGATCTTGAGAGAGGTGCGAGATAAAAAATAAAGCACTTTGAATGATTTTAGCGTGTGATTTATCATGGGTACGGATTTAATTTTGATATTATCACGGGTGACGGGTCAGATCTGGTGCTGAACTTTGCAGGTACGGGTCTCCAAAATGGTGTAGTACTGTCTTTGTTGTTGTGTTTTTCATTAAGAATAATAGACTAATTAACCCACCATTCAAGCAAGTCGAATTGGCGCTAATTCTAAACCGAAAGTAAAATGCACACGGCCGCACTGTCATTCCTTCATGGCCGTGCAGTCAGTCATTCACGGTGCGTTTCCACTGGCGTTTTCAGTTCAAGTCTATAGAAGCTTAACTTCTATAGGAAATCATTGAAAACACTCGCTTTCCTCCGCTCCGTTAATGCCCAAGCGGCCGTGCACATTTTACTTTCGGTTTAAAATTAATAATTTAAAAGCCCCCGCTGGTCGATTAACCAGTGGGATAATTTCCTCACCATCACATCCCTAGCGCTAACATATATGAGTCTGTTTCTCAAAAGCTGTGTTGATTTCACTCTCACCAAACACATTGCAATACTGTAAACATAATACTCACATAAAGAAAACAGAAAGAAAAGGCACTAAAAGCAAAATCTTCTCTGTTCTTGATTGTGCTCCTTGGTTAATTTCTGCTGGACACAAAGACAATTGCATTAAGTTGAGTAAAAACAGATGAAAACATTTCATTGTGTTTTAATAGAGGTCTCAAAAAATAATGTTAAACAATTGAATTCTCATTATATTAAATTCATCCTAACAAACTGGTGTCATTAGCATAAACATTCAGTCATTATTTCCTCTCCCTCATGTCGTTTCAAACCCACAAGACCTTCGTTCATCTTCAGAACACAAATGAATTTTTTTGATTAAATCTGAGAGATTTTTTGACCACAAAAAGTATTCTTGTCGCTTCATAATTTTAACTATGTTTTTTCTGACCTTGAAAGTGTTCATTAAATTGCTGTCTATGGAAGGGGTCAGAGAGCTCTCGGATTTCATTAGAAATATCTTCATTTGTGTTCTGAAGATGAACGAAGGTCTTGCGGGTTTTGGAATGACATGAGGGTGAGGAATAATGACACAATTTACATTTTTAGGTAAACTATCCCTTCACATGAATCAAACTTCTTTTTCACAAACCTAGTTTCACATTATGAATTAGTAATTCATTTGTGATGTAGCATGTGTATTTTCCCGAATCATTGAGCTGAAGGTTGTTGAGTTTGAGTGCAAAGTTTCCTTTCAGATATTCCTCGGGTACGGTTGCAGTTCGGTTCTTGTATGCCAAATCTTGTCCTTCCACTGAGACTTTACCCTTAATAAGGTCAAAGACATTAAGGGTCTTGTTGTGTCTCCATTTGACTGTAATGTCTTCAGTTGTACGCGGACGCTCTCTAGCAGAACAAGGTAAAACAGCAGAGCCTCCAATATCACCAACAATGGTATTCTGCAAAGGCACTGAAAACACAGAGTAATCATCTTTATTAATCTTGAAATGTTTGCTTTCAGTCAGAGAATTCAAACTCAAGTTCTGAAACCCAACCCAAAATCACATTTAAAATGCATATATTATATGCATAAATCTATACGTATTTTATACATAAAATAAAATGAATACATCTCTGCTGGAGGTTTTACATTTCGAAACGAAATTCTTTTTTTTAACAAAACTGTTTCTTGGCTTAATATTTTAAAAACGTTCGTCCACAGAATAAATATCCTTTTGAAAAATGAAACTTTTTGACTTTTTTATAGCAAGGCGAGGTTAGCTCAGGTTACAAAATTTCATGTTGTGTGATAACACGAAAAACCTATTGAATTAATAGTTCACGATATGTGTGAAAAATTATTTTAACTTGAAAACATGTCAAGCCTTTTAAAACAAAATTATAATTCTGTCATGACAACTCTCGACATGTTCAGCGGTGATAATGAGCGTGACAATGTTAATATGTTTGGTCTTGGTGGAATAGATCTGCTACGCTGCTGCTGCTACAGAGCAAGTGCTGGACTTGCTGCTGCCAATGCAATGTCGCTAGCTGAGCAGAAATACATAATCATGTTTCGCTTGGTCCCCTCAAAGTCGCATTTCTCCTTGGCATAAAGTTTGTGAAGACCATCTATCACTGTTTTCCATGTTTGTAGAGTTAGGTTGTGTGGAGTAAATATATAGGCTGTGTACACAGCTTTTTAAAAATGGCGGGTGCTGGTGTATCGCATGGGTTCGACCAATCAGCGTACACTTACATCACTGGTATTGTGCTGAGTTAGACCCTAATCTGAAGTAGTCATGATTCGCCTCTCACAACGTAACATGCTCTAAAACACACCCCTTTAGCACGCAGAAGAATGTAAGTGGGGTTTTTTTTGTAATCGCGGAAACTTTGAACGATTACATAATCGTGGCATCCCTAATCGTAATCGTGATTAGAAATTTGATTAACTGTGCAGCTAATTTCTGCTAACACTTTATTCTAATGCTCCTCAACTGACTTTAAGTAACTTCAACTACATGTCAACTTATTCTACTAACCCTAGCCTAACAGTCTAACTAATAATCTAATGCCCCCACACACACACACACACACACACACAAACCTTCAATGAGTAGCTCCACAGTCCGAATGACTGCTTCTTCTATGATGTAGCACTGGTACTTTCCTGTGTCACTGTACTGGAGATTGTTGAGTTTGAGTGAGAAGTTTCCTTTCAGATACTCTTCAGGGAAGGTTTCAGCTCTGCTCTTGTATGCCGGATCCTGTCCTTCTCCAGAGTCTTTACCCTCAATAATGTCATACACTTTCATCGTGTCATGGTGTTTCCAATTCACTGAGATGCCTTGAAGTGTAAGATGAGGTTCTTCAGACGAACACGGTAAAATGACAGAACCGCCAATTAAACCCAAAACGGTGACCTGCAGAGACACTGATAGCGAGAAAAGAGAGGTTACAGTAATAAAGAAACATGGTGTTAAAGGGATAGTTCACCCTAACATGAAAATTAGCCCATGATGATTAACTCACCCTCAAGAAATCCTAGGTGTGTATGACATTCTTCTTTCAGATGAACACAATCGGAGTTATATTAAAAATGTCCTGACGCTTCCAAGCTTTATAATGGCAGTGAATGGCTGTTTTTGTTTTAAAGTCCATAAAAGTGCATCCATCCATCATAAACGTGCTCCACACGGCTCCAGGGGGTTAATAAAGGCCTTCTGAAGCGAAGCAATGCGTTTGTGTAAAAATATCCATATTTAAAACTTTACGAACTGTAATCTCTAAATCTCGGCGTTCCAGCGTAGGACGCTCCGCTGAGAATATGCTAGTTCTCGCAACAACCAAGTTTTGTTGTGCTCTATCCTCTACACTTTCAAGATCGTCACTGAAACTTACGCTACGCCTGCGTCCTACGCCTATACACTGGAACGGCAGTCTCTCGTGAACACGTGTACGACAGTTAGCGGAAGTCAGAGATTACAGTTCGTAAAGTTTTAAATATGGATACAAACCCATCGATTCACTTCAAAAGGCCTCTATTAGCCTTTATTAATGGATGGGCGCACTTTTTTGGGCTTCAGATTTTGGGATGCCATTATAAAGCTTGGAAGCGTCAGGACATTTTTAATATACCTCCAATTTCGTCTGAAAGCAGAATGTCATACACACCTAGGAGGACTCGAAGGTGAGTAAATCACCATGGGCTAATTTTCATTTTTGGGTGAACTATCCCTTTAGTGCGCGAAAAAAACTAGATTTTTTTCTTTATCATGGACACTTGTATATGTCACGATTATATTTGTATATAATGAGAAGATCCTTAGTGCTCACCTTCATTAATCACCATTAACAGATGAAGTGAAACAATACAGCACCTGCAAACACAGAAAGAAACAACGTTTTTAAACAAAATTTCTTATCCACATTAGTGTGGACGTAGTTTTATAGTTACACTGTCTGTATAGAAACAAGTGTATAGTTCAAATGAGTTCACACATGCTATTCGTGATACTCTCCAACCCTTCCCGCAGTCTGGGTGGAGTTATATTAGCTACAATATTATATATTATTATAATACTATATTAGCTGCTTTATATTAGCAGTTTGCATTTAGCCGCTTTAGCACAAGTAGGCTACCATTTATTTTAATTTCTACATGACATGAACATAATCAGATCACGTAACGTACCTGATTATCATGACTTAAAGGGTTAAATAAATATAGCTAGTGTTTCTTGAATTAATTGTGGATAGTATTATTATTTTTATTTAAAGAATGGCTCTGGACGAAATGCGGTACGATTGGGAAGAGCCCAGCGTCAAAGAGATGTTTAACGGAACTGTAACACTTTCGGTTTTACGACACCTATATTCTATAGAATTAAATGTAGTGCCGTAAAGTAATTCAAACCTGTCGCAAAATAGTACCGGGCTTTTTGTGGTAAACTCAAAATACAGTGCACTTTAAAGTTAATATTTTGTAGTAAATATGTTTAAGACTCGCGGACAATAATTCTTTTTTTCTTACGTGACATCAGAAAAGTAGTTTATTTCGCGTACTGAGGCGACTCCTCCATTTGGCTTTCAAACAGAGCAGATTCTTGTCGGATACCACAACGCATTTTGTGTAGCTATAAGTTACTCGGCGGCTCCTCTTGAGGAAAGGCTCTGATCAACATCACAGTGACGCGGTTCTCGGGACATATGCTGTCTCACGTGCTATCAGAAATTCCCTTAATTCCCACGGCAGAAGTCGTGAATACGAGTTTGTATTCAAGTGCTTTGTTGTCGGAATGAACAGGAATCATGGAGGACTCCTGCATATTTATTGGGGAAATCTTATTAAAGGCAAATTTATATCTAGTGTCCCATGCACAGCCTTGGATAAATTAGTCCGCTTGATGACGATTCTGTAATGTCGGTAAAATACAGTCTATTGTATTTTCACTGTGTAAACATCATACAAAAGGCCTACATTTCTCATGATTATTCATATATAAATATGCACTTCATTATGATAATACGACACAATCTAGCTGTCGAGGGAAAGTCACAGTGGTTCCCTCAGCTCCACCGTGTTTAAAGTTTATGGCCCGTCCAATCTCAGGAATTTGGGTATCAAAATCTATCGGAGTGTCTGTCCATTCACACCGTGCAAGTAGCGTGCCTTGTTCAGAGATGCCCCGTTTACACGATGGGAAAACGCAGATATTTCCCTGCGTTTTGACCTGTCATTTACACGAAAACGCCGTTTTTATCCCAGAAAACGATTATTTCTAAAAACTCCGGCCAAAGTGGAGATTTCTGAAAACGCCGGGTATTTGTTGCCGTGTCAACGGGGAGAAACGGGGTTTTAGGTTCTCAAACGTCACATAATGCGCCAGAAAATGCTTACGTCATGTGAGCGCCCTATGTTTACAGTTTGTTTGATCATGGATGCTGTTAAGGTGGTACTCATTTTTACTTTTGTGCAAACGCTTTTGGCCTGTTTGCATTTGCAAACACAACTGCTGTACTATATCGAGGAGCAGAGGCGAAGGAGTACACGAAGGAAGTCGCTCGTGCTCTTCGTTGTTGTCGATTTTGAGGATTCTGATTGGCTTGCATGGCTTTATCCTTCTCCCTACACTGCCACCCATAGGTTTGGCATAGTTATGATGGCGCTCGGCGGCGTATTTATGCGGGTTGGTGTAAACGACAACTTTTTTGAAAACGATGTTGTGTGCACGATGTTATTTTAGAAAACGGAGGCGGGAAATATTCGGTTCTATAAATACCCGGCTATGTGTAAACGTGGCCTAAAAAATAACAGACATGAGAGCGTCAAAATTCGCTCTGGCCGTGATGCTGTAGCTCGCCTCGACGCTCTGACGTAGATTTTCTTCTTCGGCGGGTCACAAACCAACTAAAATGGTGCATACCGCCACCTACTGTGCTGGAACTCGAACGAAGCTGATACACGGAAGATTTTCTATATTCTATATTTCAGGGCCACCATTCATCAAGAACGTCATTAATGCTGTCATTTTTCTAATAGACTCTATTCCTGCTGACATAGATGACGCTTGGTGTTTATTTAAAGGGTCCAAAGCGAACAGTCATGGTGATGATCGGCATTTGTGCAGACTGACCACAATTTAAGTTCCCCTCATGAAATCATTTAAATGTGAAAGTTAAAAAACAAAACAAAAACAGATCGATGTAAATAACTTAGCTAGTTACATGTTTGCTAACGAAATAAACCAATTAAAAGACTTTTGTGTTAATGGAGTGCTAGTCTAATTTCAACATGCAGTTTATTGGAGACGTAGGCTTGGTCTTAATGTATAATTTGGTTGAAGTGCAGCATTAATGCAGTTGGTCAAATTGGTGTTGTTTTGAGCATATTAATTGTATTCCCACTAAAAAAACAAGAGTTCTAGAGCAAAAATGTTGCCTATATATATATATAGTGTTGAGTGCCATCTTATCAAACCCGCCACAGCAATGATCAACTTCTCCTCCATTTTGCTCGGGAGCTAATGTGGTCGGAACCAAAGTGTACAGGACTGCGTTCTCTGGATCCGCTCTACATTCAGATTGGTTGTCGCGAACCACGTCATAGCTCACTGCCATACATTTTGACCTGATTTCAACTCTCCTCGACGCCCAAATCGTCAAAGGCCCTGTCCCAAATGGCACCCTATATCCTCACGGTCTTCCTCTGAGTCTGCACTTTCACAACATAACACCGCTTTGACTGCTGGGTAGAAATCCACAGCTGAAGTGCGCATCGAGGGTGCATAGCAGCCACAAAGGGGGCGTTCACAAGCACCCTTCTTTAAGCTTGAATGACGATGGGACACCCTACAGTCTCTTGGCCTTAACAGACATGCTCACGTGGCAGCAATTGTAAGTCCACAAGACCGAAAGTGCACATGAAGTGTGGCGTTTGGGACAGGGCCCAAGACGCGTTGCTCTCACCGGAGCAGAATGAATGAATTTTGACAACTTTTGATGCTCTCACCGAACTGTAGTCTCTAACTATACCTATTTTTATATACCCAGGCCCTGTCCAAAATGGCACACTTCATGTGCACTTTCTGTCTTGTGGACTTACAATTGCTGCCACGTGTGCGTGTTTGTTAAGGCCAAGAGACTGTAGGGTGTCCCATTTGTCATTTTAGGTCCCAAAAGGGTGCTCGTGAGCGCCCCCCTTGCGGTCGACATGCGCCCTCGATGTGCACTTCTGCTGAGCCTGCAGTGGTCCATGGTTTCGCACAACCTTCTTCCGTCGAAGTGGCGTTACATCATTAAAGTGCAGACTCGTAGGAAGACCAGTATGGTTTAGGGTGCCATTTGGGACAGGGCCCCAATAGGATTTTGAACACCATTGGTTGCCAGTTGGCGAAAAATATGGCTGCAGGATTTGAGGAAAATATCTAATTGTGATTTTTCTGGTTAAAATTGCGATTATTATTTCTATTTTATTTTTATAAACGAAAAGTGTATATATATATATATAATAATGAATTTTATTTGTAATGCACTTTACATTTCTGCAATCTCAAAGTGCTACAGAGCATCTAGAAGTACAATAAAAATAAATAAAAACACAGTTAGTTAAATACAAAAAAAGAACTATTAAAAACTATTTAAGAAACTATTCAAGAAAAAAATATTTAAAACACATTCAGTGGAAAGCTTTAGTAAAAGAAATGTTTTTAGGTTTCGTTTAAAAACATCTGTAGTCTGTGGGGCCCTCAGGTAGTCCGGGAGGGTATTCCACAGCCTCGGAGCAGCAGATGAAAAGGCCCTACCGCCCATGCTGCAAAGTTTTGTTCTGGGAACTTGGATGGTGTTTGTGTTAGCAGAACGAAGTGTGCGTAGGGATGTTGGGTGGGTGAGAAGTTCCTGTAGGTAAAGGGGGGCATGTCCGTAAATACACTGGTGGGTGAGGAGGGAGACTTTATATTCCACTCTGAGCGGGACAGGGAGCCAGTGAAGAGATTTAAGGATGGGGTGATGTGTTCATGCTTGCACCCTCATCAGGATCCTGGCTGCGCTGTTTTGGATGTACTGCAGCCGTTGTATGCTTTTGCCAGAGATCCCGATGAGGAGTGCATTACAGTAGTCCAGCCTGGATGAGACAAAGGCATGGACAAGCTTCTCTGCATCTGCCAGGCTGAGTGTTGGACGGAGTTTGGCGATGTTCTTGAGGTGGAAGAATGATGTCTTACAAAGGTGATTGATATGGTTGTCAAAAGTAAGGTTTGAATCCATTTTGACACCCAAATTATTGACAGAAGTGGAAAGGGAGATATTGTGGCCAGAGAAAGTGATACTAGTGATGGGTGAAGAGCGAATCTGATGTGGTGTACCGATCAAGATAGCATCTGTTTTGGAGCTGTTTAACTGAAGGAAGTTGAGCTTCATCCACGTCTCTATCTCCTCCATGCAGGTGGTCAGTGTGGATGTTGGAAAGGAGCAGAAGAAGTGGGGTAGTCTTAATATACAGCTGTGTGTCATCAGCATAACAATGGAACGATATACCATGTCTGCTAATGATTTTTCCAAAGGGGAGCATGTAAACAGAGAAAAGTGTGGGACCCAGCACAGAGCCCTGAGGAACCCCGCAGGTGACATTATGGGTGAGTGATTTAGCTTTGCCCAGGGCAACGTACTCAGTTCTGCCAGTAAGGTACGAAGCAAACCACTCAAAGACACCCTTTGAGAGTCCAATGGTGTATTTCAGGCGGTGGAGGAGAATGTTATGGTCTACTGTATCAAATGCAGCTGTTAGGTCTAGTAGGACGAGTAGAGGTGGGGAACCAGTATCTGCTGCCATCAGGAGGTCATTGGTGATCCTGACCACCAATGACCAATATATATATATATATATATAGTAAAATTTTGTGCTGATATATAATGACTAATAATAATTATTATTATATATATGTATAATATTTAACAAAATAAGAAATATTACTATTGCAATAACACATTTCATTATAAAAAACTAAGAATAAATTTAATAATAATAATAATATTTATATTTGACAGAAAACTTATTTTACAAAACACTGTAGGGTTACCTGTTAACATGCAGGCAACCTATGAATAAAAATCACTAGAAATGTCTAAGGATTTATTATAAAATGTATTATTATTATTATAAAAATATGTGTCAGGAGGTATGCAAAATCAAGAATGAGTCTTTGTCTTTAATGAAATATGAGCCTCTTATGCATCCACTGTGGGGAAAACACTGATTGTCATATACATTTATTTAGAGAAGTATTTTTTTTTCTTATGTTTTACCCAAAATAGGATGGAGTGAGCACTGCTGGGCACTAAACAGGTTTCATTCATACTGGAGGCCAGAGGGCGCCCTTGAGCAGAAACGCCACATTTGCCTTAGAGAGAACTAATCGTCCAAGAACTGTAGGCAAATGACAGAAATAAAAATCTGTTTTGTAATTAGAGATATTTAATGTTTTTTTTTTTTTTTCAGTTGGTTAAATCTAAGGCTGTGGCTAAAGTCAGTTGTACTTCTTGTGTTTATCTTTCCTCCTGTAATTCTGCTTGTTTTCCTCAGGGGTCTTCAATGTTAAAACATAGCGTTCTTAAAGGTGGACTATGTAGGATTTTTGCAGTCAAATATCCAAAAACCACCAGGCCACTGTTATGTATTTTGTTCTGTTGAGTTCTTACAATGTCCCAAATGTTTCCAACTATTTGTAAATTGTGAGAAAATCGCTATTTTTACCAATGAACGGGACGTGTGAGCATAGTGTGTGAGGGAGTCGCCTGTCAATTGCGTCATGTATGCATTACCCTCGTTTCCGGTTTTATTTTGCAGAAACGCTTCACTCCCACTGGAGTGTGAACAAGTGTCACAGCAGCCGCCGGGCAGAGTAACGTCAAAGCGGAGATTGCGCCGGCGAGTGTGTCCCATCATAATAAAAGTCCGTCGCTCGCGAAGTGTGTTTTGTGTAACAATCACTGCGGCGGCCTTGCTCAGTTCCACAACACTCGCCCCGAGTCCCGTTCCACCGGCTGTGAGGTGAAGACCACATGTCCCAAGATTCAGCGCTCAACCTTGCTGTCATCAAACTACGCCTTTGTTTAGAACAGACGCCCTCTAGCGGAGGGAAAAGTTGCATAGTGTACCTTTAATTAATCTTTGAAGTCTGTCTGTTATTCAGATATTTTTTACTCATTTTAAATGGTTGACATTTAAGAAATGTATTTGTGGAATTTAATTAATAATACTGCGTGTAATCTGTTGCCACAATTGTATTGATTATATAGTTTGATACATACTTTAGCTAAAATCATGTTTTTAATCATGGCTTAGTTAATAGTTTGTACAATTTTCAGTTTATTTTGATAAATAAAAGAATTCATTATTGTTCAATAAATATACTGTCATGAAAATATGTTAAAATAAAAATATATTTTAAAAGTACAGAAACCAAAATAAAGATTCTGAAAAAAGTAAAGATTCTGAAAACATTGAAAGAGACCCCATAATTTAATAAAGTTTTACAGTAGTAACAAATAAATATGATATTTTATTATACGTTATGATTAATATCATATTTATAAATAGTATGGTTTCATTGTAAATATGGTGATTATCTATAAGGTGGACACCAGATTTGATATATGATATTTGCCATCTTAATCTAACCATGTCATGTCAACAAATGGAAAAGTCTGACGGCTTTAAAGGTTTGAAATGTGGTGACTATTATGGCACTTGGTATATGAACACACACACACACACACACACACACAAACATTGAGGGCATGATTTGAGAAGACTAGACTAGAGAGTTCACAGGCCTCTCTATAGAGAGCTGTACATTCATAGTGGTTACACCATTGTTTTCATTCTTTACTCTCGCCAGTTTAGTAAATCTGGCCCTAGTCTCTATTTTAACCTGAAATACTGCATTAATTGAAAAATAATGAAAAATATTATCAAAAATATTGAACAAAAATGTATTTAATTGATTTTTACTGGGGTACATTTCGCATGGACCAAATAAGTGTGACTCCCACATGAGGAGTTAAAGGAAGTAAAAAGGGACTTACTTAAGAACATTCTAAAATTGGGATTACAGTGAAATGTTCTGGCTCTGTGAAGATGAAATATACCCAGAAGACAAAGTAATACAGTTTCACGAGTTCACACTTACATATAATTCATGGAGTAAATTGAATGCGTATTTGGCGTGCTGTCCGGGAGGGCTTGAGCTCGGACTTTGGCCCGAACCCAGAGTACCCCGTATGTAAGTGGTTAGAACTAAAAGAGCAGAAACGTGGAGAAGGGGTGGTGGAGGGATGCTGATGAACTGTCAACAAAATGGAGGTGAGACGGCTGCGTATATATACACCTCTTTGTTGATTAGCTGAGTACTCTCCACCTGTGTCAATTATCTGAACATGCTCCTCCACCTGTGTCAATTATCTGAACGTGCTTCTCCCGAACTTTGTTAATAAAACATCATTTCACGAGTTCACACTTACATATAATTCATGGAGTAAATTGAATGCGTATTTGGCGTGCTGTCCGGGGAGGGCTTGAGCTCGGACTTTGGCCCAACCCAGAGTACCCCCAAAGCTAGAAAGCATAGGACAGCCGCCTGCTAAATACCCCCCAAGAAGTGCCGAGCTTGGCGGCTGGCATGAGAGAGGGGCCTGGTTATTTGATTCGGAGGGCCAGTTAACGGCTTGTGTCGCCTATGGCGGCCCTTGTTGGTTCACAATCACATGGTTCTTGACAGGAGCAGGGTGTGGTCTTGTATGTGGAGACCACCTGAAGGAAAAATGGGAAAAGAAATGAGATCTTGATTTAGAGATTTTTTTTTTTTTTTTTTTTTTTTTTTGGCACTTACCCTTTCCTTGCTGCATGGAAACTTTCCATTTTCTTGCTGCTATGAATTGGTCCACTTCCTTACTGAGTGGAAACTTTCAACTCGTGCATACTATCAATCTAGACGGTTTTATCCACTTTCTTGCTGTGTGGAAAACTGTCCACTCCTCGCTGGGTGAAATGTATCCGCTTTCTTGCTGTGGAAAAACTATCCGTTTCCTTGCGGTGTTTATCTATTTCTCGCTGTGTGGAAAACAATTCACTTTCTTGCTGCATGTAATCTTACATTTTTCGCTGCATTGACTCTTCAAAATAAGATAAAAAATAATCGTATTCACTATCTCGCTGTGGAATCTTCTACTTCTCACTTAGTTGGACTTATTCGCTTGAGGAGACTGTTCACCATCTTACTGATTGGACAACTAACGGTATCTTACCGTGGACAACTATCCTGTATATTACTGCGTGGACAACTGTCCTGTATATTACTGCGTGGGCGCCGGTCCAGTATCCTACCGCGTGACGACTGTCCACTATCCTACCGCGTGGGACGACTGTCCACTATCTTACCGCGTGGGCGACTGTCCACTATCTTACTGCGTGGGCGACTGTCCACTATCTTACTGCGTGGGCGACTGTCCACTATCTTACCGCGTGGGCGACTGTCCAGTATCTTACTGCGTGGACGACTGTCCAGTATCTTACTGCGTGGACGACTGTCCAGTATCTTACTGCGTGGACGACTGTCCAGTATCTTACCTGCGTGGGACGACTGTCCAGTATCTTACTGCGTGGGCGACTGTCCACTATCTTACCGCGTGGGCGACTGTCCACTATCTTACCGCGTGGGCGACTGTCCACTATCTTACCGCGTGGGCGACTGTCCACTATCTTACCGCGTGGGCGACTGTCCACTATCTTACTGGGCGACTGTCCACTATCTTACCGCGTGAGCGACTATCCAGTATTTTACTGCGTGAGCGACTATCCAGTATCTTACTCCGTGGGCGACTATCCACCATCTTACCTGCGTGGACAACAATCCACCATCTTACTCCGTGGCCAACTATCCACCATCTTACTGCGTGGGCAACTATCCACCATCTTACTGCGTGGGCGACTATCCACCATCTTACAGCATGGGCAACTTCTTACCTGCGTGTCCAGTATCTTATTGCGTGGACGTCTTAATCTATTTGCTTTTCTTGTTGCGTGGATTTTGCCGCTGACTCAATGTAAAATCTTTCCGCTGACTCACTGCTCGAAACTTTTCACTGGCCCACTGTGTGGAAACTTTCCAATGGCCTACTGTGTGAAACTTTCCATTGAATCACTGTGTGGAAACCTCCTGCTGACTCGCTGCGTGGAAACTTTCCGCTGACTCGCTGCGTGGAAACTTTCCGCTGACTCGCTGCGTGAAACTTTCCGCTGACTCGCTGCGTGAAACTTTCCGCTGACTCGCTGCGTGGAAACTTTCCGCTGACTCGCTGCGTGAAACTTTCCGCTGACTCGCTCGTGGAAACTTTCCGCTGACTCGCCACGTGAAACTTTCCGCTGACTCGCTGCGTGGAAAGCGTTCCACTGAATCACTGTGTGGAAACTTTCCGTTTACTCACTGCATGGAAACTCCGTTGACTTACTGTGTGGAACTTTCCGTTGACTCACTGTGTGGAAACTTTCCGTTGGCTCACTGCGTGGAAACTTTCCACTGAATCACTGTGTGAAACTTTCCGTTGACTCACTGCGTGGCAACTTTCCGTTGGCTCACCGCGTGGAACCTTTCCGTTGGCTCACCGCGTGAACCTTTTCGTTGGCTCACTGCGTGAACCTTTCAATTTCTCCTGGAAATACTAAGAACAGAAAGGAAAAGCATGAGATTACATGTTGGCTGGACAGAAACAAATCCCTCGGTGGACGACCCAGGGGATTTTGAAAAGTATCTGAGGACCATCTCCCAAGAGCTTGGATCTGCTGTTGGGAGAGGCCTTTTTGAGCTGCTGAGCTTGCGGCCTGACTGTTGGAGAACAGATTTGGGATGTTTCTGGAACCAAAAGCGTGTCACGGGTTTGTTGGATTCATCCGTGAACAGGGGCAATTTTGTTTGAGAACTTCTCCATTGAAGATATGTCAGAACTGACTGGTATGGTTGGATCAGTGATGAGAGTTTAAAAATTTAGATAAAATTACCCTTTTTTATTTGGTCAGTCTCACTTTGCTTGATCAGATAAGAGAATGTTTCCCCATCTATTAATGATAAGTCGGAGATGGTGGGGTGGATTTTTTGGGTCGAATTTTGATGTGATCGCGAGTTCCGAACATCTAAGGGAATCAAAGAAGGCTAAGACAAACATGGTGTCGAGTGGTACTGAGAGGCTGGTACCCTGTGCGAGGATGTGTGTAGTGAGGATGTCTAGCATTGGGACGGATTGGCTGGGATCTTCGGATCCCTTGATCTGGAGGGAGGTCTGAGAATTATTTATCTAGAGAGAGGGAGTTAACGGAAAAATGAATGCCGCTCAGGTAACCTTTGATGAACCCTACTTGGAGGCTCTTGATGTTGTTAAGATAAGAAATGAACGAGGTAATTGAAAGGAGAGAAAAATGGACACGTAGGATTGGAGGGACCTGAGAGAAACTGCTTGGACAATGGTATCGAGCGATGCTTCAAGGAGGGGGTTTTAACAGGAGGGTTACGGGAAAAAATTTGCGAATAGCAAGGTACTGGAGTTGGGAATTGGTCAGCCAACTTCCTGAATTTCAGCGAGGATCTGTGCGCGGATGTTTTGGGACACTGGTGGCAGTTCCATGGCCAGGGTCGTTGGATGGCACGGGCATCTGTATTGCAGATGGAGGTGGGAGGGTTATAAACCGGGCTGCGGATGTCGGCGGCAGCCTCACACTTGGGTTTTCCTCAGTGGTTTGGAAAGAAAAGTTAGCTGGATGATGGAAAAAAAAAAATGTGGGCTTTTACTTAGGTGGACTTAAGCAGAGAAAGGCTTGTGCTTATTTGTGCCACTGGAGCTGCAGGCCACTGGACGTAGGTGGGGTTATAACCTGTTGGATAAAACTGTTGAAATGATTGGCCTGTGCAGCTAGCAGATGCAGCCTCATGTTAGCGTCTGACCTGCAGTATGTGTACTGGTTCTACTGTGTGACTCACATGGCACTTTTTAGCTGAAAAATAAATAAATAAAACATGTATGGTACGTAGAAATGCCCTCCCTATTGGATAGCGTGTGCTTGGCTATGATTGCCAGGTAATCATTTAGTTTGTGCCACCTGTGGGGGAAAGCGGAGCAGATAATTCCAGTAAAATGAGAAAGGCAATTGAACCCAGGATAAATGTATGTTTCTGGTTTTAAGGGTAACATAGAAATCTCCAGTCTAATTGGTGGTCTGGTTCGGCTGCGGGAGCATGGAGAGAAAAGAAGGTCACGTAGAATTGGAGATTTCTGGGAGGAAACATTGCTGCTTAGGCAGTGGAGATATTAATCAGAGAAACTGACCTCCTGCGGGAGTGGAGGGAACGGCACTGCTGTAGCAGTGGAGATATTAATCAGAGAACCTGACCTCCTGTTGGAGCAGAGGGCACAGCACTGCTGTGGTAGTGGAGGAATTAACCAGAGAAACTGAGCTCCTGCGGGAGCGGAAGGAACAGCACTGCTGTGGTAGTGGAGGAATTGACCAGAGAAACTGGGCTCCTGTGGGAGCAGAGGGAACGGCACTGGAGATATTAATCAGAGAAACTGACCTCCTGTTGGAGCAGAGGGCACAGCACTGCTGTGGTAGTGGAGGAATTGACCAGAGAAACTGAGTCATGGAGCAGAGGGAACAGCACTGCTGTAATAGTGGAAAAATTAGCCAGAGAAACTGAGCTCCTGTGGGAGCAGAGGGAACAGCACTGCTGTAATAGTGGAGAAAATTATCCAGAGAACCTGAGTTCCTGTGGGAGCAGAAGGAACAGCACCGCTGGGGCAATAAAGAAAATTAGCCGGAGAAACTGAGCGCCTGCGGGAGAGAAAGGAGAAAGTTAGATGGACAAATGGAGAAACATATTTGTGTAACCGAATGGGACTCTTATTTTGAAATGTCCATGCCTTATTATTGCAGGAGGCTCATTCAAAATCATGTGGGATATAATATACAAACTTAAATTATATAACATGTAATGATATAAACCACGGTGAAGAAAATGCTTTGCATGAGTGTGCCTTATTCATTGGTTCAAATGCTCTGAACTGAAGCATTCTGAAGCACTGATTTTGCAAGCCAGTATAATGCAAAACTGCACCAAATTCAGATTTTGAAATGTGAGATCTCACATTATTCAATGAAATCAGCCTTTGAATCTGCAGTGTTGTGAATTATGGTTTTTCATCCCCAAAATATAAGATGGCATACAATAATCATTGATACAATTGTTATACAATAGCCTACTGTAGGTATTGATGTTACATTTAAGAAAAACAGGAGCTCCCAAATACATTGTACAGTTTGCACATATATATTTATAGTCGCAATGCGAGTATGGTCGCGCTGTGACCGAGCTTATGTGAGCATCAAGTTGAGAAATATTGAATCCAATGCAGTGATTTTCAGCTGATCCCAATGGCTGATTGTTTGGCATAACGTGTACTGTTGCACTGCATCATTTTAGTGATTTAGCCTCACGATACTGTCACCGCTTTACCCGCAACGTATATTTATTGTTTATCACGGCAACCCGTTCGCGTCCTTGGTGAACACTTCTTGTGTGACGAAGTATCTGTCTGGATATCTGTAACGCTTTGTACACAGAGAAAAAGACATCAAGAAAAGCTTGATGTGTGCAATATACGTTATCTTAAAACAGGGACTGTTGTAGTTCTCCCTGTTGCACTGCTCGCAGCTGATATCGTCATGGCGCCAATGCACCACGTTACAAAGCATCACTTATTGAAGTTTGTGAATCGATTAGAATTGTTAGAAGACACTCACGATTGTGGATCGTCAAACACAATTACATCTCAGAAAAAGAATATTTTACCCCGAATGCTGATGGAGCGCCGCTTTAGGTAGCTTATAAAGATTGTATCATTGTAGAAATGCGTTGAGCGCGTGTAGATCCGTGTAGACAGCGTGAATAGGAGGCGGGTGGAGCGAACTGCAAGAAATGCCATCTGTGCTGATGAACTGTCAACAAAATGGAGGTGAGACGGCTGCGTATATATACACCTCTTTGTTGATTAGCTGAGTACTCTCCACCTGTGTCAATTATCTGAACATGCTCCTCCACCTGTGTCAATTATCTGAACGTGCTTCTCCGAACTTTGTTAATAAAACATCATTTAAAATTAACATCCTTAGAATTACATTTTAGGGAGGTTTCTTGGAGTTGAAGAAAGAGTATTTCTAACAAAGAAGTTATTGCATTTCTTAACTAATACATGAACACACTGATTGCAAGTGTAGGGATATAACTGTTTCAAACAGCCATTTCTTAAATGTGCTTTAATCAAAGTTTTTAAACTGACGGGAATACTTTTAAATCAAAGGTCACTTTGTAATTGTAATTAACGCAGGTGAAAACTAATGAACTAATCAACAGAGAAAACTAGGTCACAGAGGTCAGAAATAAAAACACAAAAGATCAGACATGTGACGGTTCGCTCCTCCCAGGAAGGCATGCCCTCACGCCGCAAAACAAAGTCCAACTGAGGGAGGGGGCTCTGGAGGAGGACGTGAAGATGGCAAAAGAAACAGTTCAAAGCGTTCTTAGACCCAATCCCAATTCTATTTTATACCCCTTCACCTTCCCCTACCCCTACATTGTGGCAAGGCATAGGGGTGAAAATATTCCCCTAACAAATGGGACACCACTATGTATTACACAACATCATACCCCGTTTCTTTTATTAGTGTCCTGTAACATATAACCAGTATTGTTGTGAATTCTTAAATGATATGGCTATCAATATTATGTATACCGCTGTATTTTATATCTAGGCAGGGTGTATTATGCAAAATACTTAATCCATATGGAAAGAACGTACTATGCAATTTATAGTGGATACGGTTTTGGCGTAAGCCATGTGTACAAGGTCGAAACTTGCACTATTAAAAGGTGGAAACGAAATCTGATGACTCCTCCTCTCTGATCAGAGTGCTGAAGTGGTTAACACAATTAAAGAACTGGCATTCAGTGGGGCGATCCCCAACAAATGGTCCTTCGAGTCCGATCTTGACTGCTTCAGAATGTCATCAGATGGCAAACCAACATCCCCTCCCCATGCTGATACTCGAGCAAGACCTGCCCTTTCCTCCAGTCCTGTTCAGAGGGAGTCAGAGGAGCAGAGAGGAGCAGCAGCCGCAGTGTATGTTAGTCAAGCAGATGCAGCCTCCAGCCCAGGTGGACATCGAGACACACCCAGTCCGAGTCAAGCAGACATACTGAACATGGGCTCATTGACACAACTCATGGAATCCATGAATGCGAAGGAGGAAGAGAAGACAGTTGAAATGGACAATCTTCTCAGAAAATTAGATCGGCTTAAAAACGTAAGCACCGTCGAAATGAGATGATGGAACACATCAGATCATTCTTGAGAGAAGAGGAGGAAAATGAGGACAATGAACCAGTACAGGCTATTGTAACATCGTTCCAAGCTTCGCTGACACCTAGTTCATCAAGCCCTCCGCCCATACACTCACATGACACAGTGTCACATGTCAGCAAACAGGTTACTGTATGCAGATCGGTGAGACATGAACAAAAGTCATATAGGACAGGTGCTGTTTCTAAAGCAGAGGTAGAGAGTTGCAATCTTGGATTCACTCCAATCCAGCCAAATCAATCAAAACCTACAGGTTTACTGTATTCTCCCATCTCGTCTGGCACAGCATCACCCGTCTCTCATATGTCACCACCACCACTATCTGAGCCTGTTCCATCTCATTCTGCCAGATTTCTACCCCTTTATGAACGAACTGTAGCTAACGAAGCTGAACGAGCATTCCAGCCTCTTGAGCAGCAGCTGATGTCACCAGTACCAGTCTATCAGCATCCCATGACACCTTACGGCTATCTTGCAATACCACATTCGCAAATACAGCCAGTGAAGGCATCTACTTCATTCAATTATATCCCTCCTTGTCAAACAATGATGCCGTCAACATTACCCTCTTAAACCATGATTCCTGGTTTACTCCCTGCTGCAGCTGTCATTCCTCCACAGCTGGTACCATCTCAGACCGCAGCTCCACCGGGTGGTAGTATATCTCAGTGGACAATGTACAGCCCATCTAAACCTAAATATCCAGACTTCACAAGTGACAGTAAAAGAGAATTCGCTAATATGAAGCTGGCATTGGACAATTTGCTTGAGCCTTACCCTGAGTAAACGGAGAAATATAAATACCATGTACTGTTGGAACACCTTAAACTGCCTGAAGCTCAGATGATAGCGCAGTCTTGCCGGCATCAACCATATCCGTATTCAGCAGCCATGCAAGCACTTCAATTACAGTACGGTCAGCCACATCAACTGGCTCAAAGTGAGATAGCAGCCATCCTCACATCAGCAGATGTTAAGCCCAATGATAGCCACAGCTTTCAGAGCTTTGCTTTGCGTGTTAACCTCCTAGTCAGTATGCTGCTGTCATTAGAGGGACCCAGGGGGATGGAGCTTAATTGCTGTTCACATGTAGACCGCCTACTTAGCAAGCTGCTAAAGTATCTATGGGATGGCTTCATTGAATTCATTCAACAGCAGGGTAAGCTCAACTCCATAAGTCTTAACCCTTATAATCTACAGGACTTTGCTGGATGGCTGCAAGTCAAGGCACAGCAGCAGAGACTGTCTATCTGATTAGTACAGCGCTACCAGCACGAGAGACTTCCGGGTGTTGGTAAAGAGAAAGCAACAGCAAGTTCAGGTCAGTGGAGACTTATGCTGTGCTGGATGATGGAGCGCAGCGAAATAGCCATCCATCTTGCCAATAGCCATCCACGAACTTCAGTTGAATGGCGAACCCGAAACACAGGCTCTACGCACAGTACGATCTGACATCACTCACCTTTCTGGGTCCAAGATTAACTTGGAAATCTCTCCAAAGAGAGAACCAAAGAGGCACTTACAGATACTTGGGGCCTTCACTGCTTCGGGGCTGGACTTAGTAGAGCAATCATATCCAGTGCAGAAGCTTTAGAAATGCTATGCTCACCTCAGAGAGCTTCCGTTACAGTCATTCCACAATGTGCATCCATTGGTCCTGATAGGATCAGACCATGTCCATCTTATCACAGCAGATAGGCCAGTCTGTCAAGGAACCAAAGGTGGTCCATTTGCAGTGCACACAGCCTTGGGCTGGGCCTTACAAGGGGCTGAGAAGAGCACACAAAGCCACAACTCAGTGCAGCAGTGTCTTTTTGTGTCAACTAAGAATTAAGGTTGACTGCTCCAATGACTTGCTCTGTCGTAATGTTGAGAAGTTATGGCAACTTGACATCCTGCCTTATAGGAATGAGAAACTGGTGATTCGCTCTAAAGAAGACCAAGAAGCGATTAAACTTCTCGAATGCCGAACGCAGAGAATTAAGGTTGAAGAAGTTCAACGCTATGCCAACCCCCCTCCTGCGCAGACCTGGTGCTCCAAAACTCATAAGCACAATCCAATCTGTCATGCCTAGTTTGAGGAGCACAGAGCGGAAACTATGTAACTATGTTGTGTACTCTGGTGAGATTAATAAGCTTATCAAGGCAGGCTATGTTACTAAGCTCCAACCTGAAGAGGTTACCAAATCAGAGGAGACCTGGAACATTCCCCATCACCTGGTGTGTCACAATGCTAAATCCAGACTGGTCTTCAATTGTTCATTAAGGTATAAAGGTCTTTCTCTTAATTATCAGCTTCTGCCAGGTCCTGCACTCGGCCCATCATTGTTGGGAGTTGTTTTGAGATTCAGGCAACACACCGTGGCTGTAAGTGCAGACATTCGCGGAATGTTCCATCAGGTCCGCCTGTTGCCTGAGGACAGACCTCTACTCCACTTCATCTGGCGAGATTTACATAGTGAGAACTGTCCAGAAGTCTATGAATGGCAGGTCTTGCCGTTTGGTACAACCAGCAGCCCATGTTGTGCCATTTTTGCTGTTCAACAGCATGCTCGCAATAACCAAGAGAGTTACCCAGATGCTCTACAAACAGTACAGCAGAGTTTTTATGTGGACAACTATCTGGCAAGCTTTCTAACCGCATTAGAAGCCAAGCTCACAATCGATGGACTGCGCAATCTGCTGCCAGAGGGTGGATTTGACCTCAGACAATGGGCTAGCAATCAGTCATCAGTGATAGCACATCTACCCACAGAAGCAAGGTCCTTACCTGCAGAACAGTGGCTAGTGCAGAACAAGACTGATCCAACGGAGCCAGCTTTGGGTCTCAGGTGGAATTTTGCTGCTGATACCCTAGGATACCACTATCCTCCCATTGAACATGCGGCATTAACAATGAGAACAGCCTATCAAGTGCTAGCAATGCAGTATGATCCCTTGCGCTTCATTGTGCCTTTTACCACACGAGCAAAGGTGCTCATTCAACAGCTATGGTCCAAAAAAAGAGATTGGGATGACCCAAACTTTCCGCCAGATCTTCATGCTGCCTGGAACACCTGGGAAGAAGAGTTAAGGCATCTTAGTGCGATAACATTCCACGCTGTTACTCATCAGTTCCTAATGATGTTGAACGGAAATATGACCTCCATGTGTTTTGCGACGCATCCGAGAGGGCGTATGGGGCAGTGGCTTACTTAGTAGAGTACACTGAAGATGTGATTCATACTTCCTTTGTCATGGCTAGATCGCGAGTTGCTCCCAAGAGGCAGCAGTCCATGCCTCGTTTGGAATTATGCGCAGCATTGGCGGGAGCCCAGCTAGCAAAGATTTTGAATGATGAAATCACTCTCACTCTCAGCACACAATTCTTTGGACAGATTCTACAACTGTGCTGGAGTGGCTTCAGTCCGACTCATGTAGGTTCAAAGTCTTCGTTGGAACATGAGTCTCAGAAATACAGGAGTTGACAGAGCACAGTGCTTGGCAGTACATAGACACGCAGCAGAACCCAGCAGATGATATCACAAGAGGTAAACCGCTCCTAAACTTTACTGTGCCTGGTCGCTGGAGTCAGGGACCATAATTCCTGAAACTGGGTTCTGAGTACTGGCCAAAGAGACCTGAACAGACAAAATCAGAAAAGTTACCTGAACTGAAGAGTCTCACTGATTGCTTCCTAACCACTACAGAACCAGATCAAACCCGTCTAGATGCCGCTCAGTTCAGCACATGGAAAGAGTTAGTGGAAGCAACTCTACAAGCCTGTCAAAAGGTTACAGATGATTCGATGAACACCCAGCTCATCGATCATCGAGAAGCAGAATTGGTCCTACTGAGAGATTGTCAAGCTCAGAGTTTTCCTGAGGAAATAGCTGCCCTCAGAACACACAAGCTTATACCAAGCCACAGTCGACTAAGGTGTCTAGCTCCGGAGTGGGATCCAGAGACTAACATAATCAGAGTTTAGAGGACGATTACAGAGAATGGAAAGCCCAAATGTTGAACAAGTTCATCCAATAGTGCTAGATCCACAGCATCCAGCAACAAAGCTACTCATTAAAGACTTTGACGAGCGTTTGTTGCACCCGGGTACAGAACGAGTGTATGCGGAAATACGGAGGCAATACTGGATCTTGCGGGGGCGCCAAGCAGTTAAACACCACCAGCTTAACTGCGCATCCTGTCAACAATGGCGAGCTCAGCCTAAAGTACCACAGATGGCAGATTTGCCACCAGAGCGGCTCAGGCTTCTCTGCCCGCCATTTTATTCTACCGGAGTGGACTGTTTCGGCCCATATCATGTCAAAATAGGCAGAAGGATTGAGAAGCGTTGGGTTCAAATGCAAATTGTGGCACAAACTGTCGTGGTGCTGAACGAGAACATAGAGAAGCCTTTGCAGCGATGGAATCTCAATTAAAAGAGCAGTTAGCAGATTACCAGATCCTCTTCAAGTTCAATCCGCCTAATGCTCCTCACTTTGGTGGTGTTTGGGAGCGAGAGGTCCGCTCAATTAAAGCTGCTCTACAGGTAGCAGTTGGAGGTCAGTCCGTCTCTGAAGATGTCCTGTTTACAGTCTTAGTAGAAGTAGAGTGCATTTTGAATTCAAAACCCCTGGGATACATCTCAGCAGATATCGCCGACCTCAACGCCATTACACCATGGGGCTGTGGGATGCATCGCTTCCACAGGTGGCATATGCCTCAGGAGAAATGGGATGGCGCAGATGGCAACATTGTCAAAATCTTGTGGATCAGTTCTAGACTCAATTTACAAGGAACTACTTACCTACGCTCCAAACACGCCAGAAATGGCACAAACAGACATCTGGCAGTAGGCTCAGTGGTCTTGATATTTGATCCACAACTTCCCAGAGCCCACTGGCCTATTGGTAAAGTGATTAAGACTGTGTTCAGTAAGGATGGGTGTGTGAGAACAGCAGATTTCCTGGTCAGGGGCAAAGTGTACACCAGGCCAGTTGCCCGCCTCATTCTGTTGCCTGCTCTCGAGGATGACAACAAAGACTCTTAAAGAATTCTCTTAACTGGCACATTCGCTGCTCAAATGTGGGGGCGGCTGTTGTGAATTCTTTAATTATATGGCTTTCAATATTATGTTTACCGCTGTATTTTAAATCTAGTGGATACGGTTTTGGCATAAGTGATGTGTTCTCTTTATGTTTACATAGCTGTCAGAATATGACGCAGTTTTCACCCGTGCAGCATCTCTGAGTGCGAGACAAAGTTATTGATGCAAAACTACCTACAGTTGTATACTGCCATGTGTACAAGGTCGAAACTTGCAAAGGTGGAAACGAAATCTGATGACTCCTCCTCTCTGATCAGAGTGCTGAAGTGGTTAACACAATTAAAGAACTGGCATTCAGTGGGGCAATCCCCAACAAGTATGAAGAGGTATGAAGTGCACAGAAATCAGGCACGAACAGGTTTAACAAATTACTCACTCCCAATGTAGCACTGTATTTGGACTTAAAGGTTCATGAAACCCTACAGCTAAATTTTTGAGATTTTAACAGAGGTATGTGTGTTGAACATCATTGAACATAATGTTAGCATCTGTTAGATTTAATTAAAAGGTGAAATTTTTATGTTTTTCATCCTATTTTCGTCTTCTGGGTTTAAAAACTTCATGGCGTCCACGTCACAGCTTGTGTACCAGCGCACTATAGTACTATGTGACGCATCAGTGTCTCATTATTATTAATGAGACTGAGTTTTCTTATCCTATGAGAAGACACCGTCTCTTAATTATTCATGACAGCACGTGGTTCTTTCCAATGACAAAAGTGACAGTTCACGGAGTAGATGAGAGGAGTTTATGATCATGGGTCGTAAGTGTTTGTTTCCCTGGTGTAAAGGTTCGGTTGTGTTGCATGGCTTTCCCCGCGATGCTGCCAGGGCTAGTCTCTGGCTGCAGGCGGTTGGTTGGCCATCAACTAATGATACCTCAAAGCTGTTTGTGTGTAACAAGCATTTTTCTAATGAAAGTTACGAGAACTGGAGACAGGTGGACTTCGGTTTTGCTCAGCAACGCAGTTTGCGTCTTGCCGGCAATGCTGTACGCATTTATACTGTGTATACAAACATAATTATATATTTATAATGACAATAATAATTGTGTATGTGCATTTCTATATTTTAAACAATTCGGATTAATCTAAAATATGTAGCAAGGCATTCGGTTACTTTCAAAGGTCAAACAGACGGTTGTCAGTGTATTTTATTGGACTTTAATTTTGCCAGCTTTAAAAATCCTGCATTTCGTTATGTTTAACCCCATATTTTTGTTGAGATTTGGCATAGGCCACTGCACTGCACTGACAGATGACAGTTGCTTGCCCCACTCTTTCTCCCCCCTGCCTCGCTCTGCCACATCCACCCCCTCCCCTCTTCTCATGGGCATCCACGCCCATTTAAATAGCATTTTTCAAAAAGATTACGAGGTGGATTTGAGCTGAAAGAGGGGGTTTCATGACCCTTTAAATGTCGCTAATTTCAATTCAAAAGCATTTGAGCCTTCAAGTTTAAGACGAAACAGAACGATACAGAACATACAAGACTAGTGAAGCCGCTTTTCCATCGGGCCAAACTGTTCTCTTTGTTTATTAAAGGGGTACTTCAGAGCTGGGAAGATGAATCTGTATTTAAACTGGGTCATTAATGTAGTAGAAATGTGACTTCTAGACTGAGAAAAAAAAAAAAATATTTTTGTCTCATGGGGATGAAAGACAACAATTCCCAGAATGGATCACTTGCCACAGTTGCCAAGTCCGCTTATAATCCGTGACTTTGGGCTTCTTTTTTTGACAAGTTGCGTTAAAAAATCACGAGTCACGGGTTGCGCTTTTTTGGGGCTTATTTAAAAAATATTGTTGCTTGTTAGGACATTTTTTGAAACTGTTTGATTACAGCTAATAGCCAATTAGTGCAGTAATATAAATGCTGTAGTAGTCAAAACATTAAATGGTAAATGGACTGCATTTATATAGCGCTTTTAACAGACCAACAGCCATCGAAAGAGTTTTACATATTGCCTCACATTCACCCATTCACACACTCACTCATACACCGACGGCGGTGTCAGCCATGCAAGGCGCCAACCAGCTCGTCGGGAGCAGCTGGGGTTAGGTGTCTTGCTCATGGACACCTTGACACTTGGTCAGGTGGAACCGGGGATCAAACCACCAACCTTCTGGTTTGTAGACAATCTACATGAACCACTGAGCCTCTGCCACCCCATAAAGCGCCCTCTTCCCCCATTGGACAAAACTCACATTCAATGTGCAGGCATATTGTATTCAAAAACGTGATAATTAGACGGACATAAATAAACATGTACATTTTCGCAAACAGTGGCACCTACAAAGTTGTCCAAGTATGGAAAAAAATACAACAAAGACTGGGAAAAGGATTCAAGGATATGTCAAGTGGCCGGTGATCAAAGTAAAGTGATGTGCAGCATACTGTAAAAAGGAGGTTGGCGCTCACCATGGATACCTCCTACAACATGCAAGCACAGACAAACACAAGAAGAATTGCAAACCATTTTCCTCAGCACGTTTAACAGACATCGGTTTCACAGTGTCAAAACCTTATTCTAATCAAAAGGCTGAGCTTCAGCTCGCAAGCTATATTGCTTGCAACACAGCAGTCAGTTCAGTTGATCACTTGGGTGAATTAGTAAATTCTGCCTTTGAAAAGGACTTGAGCATCCATCGTACTAAATAAGATATCTCATTTACAGCACTTATCAACAATGTAATAGCCCTCTGCATATTCAAAGACTTGCTAAAAGATATTGGAGAGACCCAGTATGCACTGCTAATCGATGAAAGCACAGATGTCGCTGCAGTAAAGCAGCTGTGTGTGGTAGTGCGTTACTTCAGCGTCTCATTGAACAAAATTGTTTCAACATTTTTGGGCTTAGTGGATATGTAGGGAGAGATGGCTGAAGCAATTGCGACAACACTGACTTATCGGTTTCTTGACAGTATCGGTCTTGATTTTAAAAAGTGCGTAGGCATCGGAACTGATGGCTGTAGTGTTATGGTTGGACGGAAAAACTCTGTTTAAACTCGAGTTTTTAATTCGATTTCACATTCGCACAACTTTTTTCTCATAGTGCTCTGAGGCGCAAAGAATATGCCAAAATGTATCAATTACTCAACCCGATGAAATGCCACTGATGCTAGTGCAGCTTTCAGGCACTAGGTGGCTCTCCATATATGACTGCTCTGTTCGTGTAGTAAAGCAATGGGACGAGCTGAAGTTACATTTCCAGCTGAGCAAAGATGCAAAACGATGCTATGATGCAGAAGTGCTCTACCAGATGTACTGCAATCCCTTGAACAAACTGTACCAGGAGATTCTCGTGCCCATTTTACAGGAGTTTTCTAGAATCAACAAATTGCTCCAACTCGAAAATGGACTGCCTGCAGTCATTTTTTCATGTACTTATCTCAAGAGTAACCACACCTAGCGCCATTCCTCCTTCTCATTCCAAACTCCTTGATGTCAATTTGAATGACACAGCCAATCATCTGCCCATGTGTGCGGTTAATTTCGGCGTGCAGTTTACTATCGTACTTGGAGAAGCAAAGCTCGACAGCACTGTCGAAACAAATATGAAGAACCGGAGGAATTTTTCCAGAAATAAAATACTTAATTATCTTGTCTCAGGGGAATATGAGGGGGGAAAGAACGATATTTTGAATATACTCCCGGGTTTCTACTGATACAAAGCTTAACGCTAATTGCTGAAGTAACCCTTTAACCGTTCCATTCCGTGCCTATCTGAGCCGGCCGGTATGGATATGAATTAGTTTTCTACTAGTTTTCTACTGTGCTGCGATAATGGAGCTCTTTGCAATGTAACATAAACGAGTAAGTCATTGCCTTGGTAACGCAAGAGTTTACAGACGATATGTGATGTAAATATCGACTGCGTTATTAATGACCAGATATATATTTTTAACTGTTATTAATTTGTGTTCACCTCACTCAAATGATCAATCAAAACTAGTGCGTTTAGCAAGCTAGGGAGAAACTGGAAATCAGCCGACACACAAGTTATCAATCCCGAGTGGCAACATCACAACACACAATCTAGCAGCATGGTAGTCTGTTTATGCAGGGAAATACCTCATTCCCCTCCGTTAAGTGTGGTCTTGAAAAATCTTTGTTTGAAAGATTCCTTCCCCTTACCCATACCACTCCAGCCAAACACCCCTACCCCTTCACGTGAACGTGCAAAACAAAAGGGTAGGGGAAAGGGCTAGGTAGTAGAAATGGGATTGGGCTTTAGTCCATGGTGGGGTAGATGTTGGGAGTAGCCAAGGAGAAGCCAGAAACAGGAGGAGCCAGATATTTGACCAGAGACCAGCCAGGACAAGGCCCCAGGGCAGAGTCGAAGGTGGGAATGAGCCATGGTGTAAACAACTCAATGGAAGAAGACACCCTGGGGACGACCAACAAATATGATGCCACAGATGATGGAGAACACGGTGGAGCTGACCGGCTGTTGAGCCTGCGCAAGACGACGACGAGCGTCCGAGCGTCCAAGGTGGAATTGGAGGACAGAGGCAAAGCCGGAGGGGCCAAGGGCAGAGCCAGGTGGAGCCGAAGGCACAGGCAGGACGATGTCTGAACCAAGGCGAAGCCGATGGAATGGGAGAGCCCGGAGAAGCTGCACAGAGTTTCTTCCTACCAGTGGGAGCTGCAGAGGGGCTGAAGGACAGCAGCAGTGGAAGAGCTACAGGAGGCACTGGGGATTCAGAGAATGCTGGAGATACAGGAGTGGCTGGAGATACAGGGCCTGGGTATAACCTCTCCAGAAAAAGTCAATAAGATCCACCTAAAAAATGTCCTTCAGTTAATTAAAATGATCAGAGTCCAACACAATCCTATCCACCGAATTGGGGTTATGGGTGGAGCTCTCCTCCCAGCCCTCAAGCTCAATGAGCACTCCTTCCATGATGAACGGTGTTGCCGGCTCATGCACCTGGTCAGAGTCAAGCTGTGGGATGGGCTCCAGAGCAATGGTTCCTTCCGACCTCTTCCTCAGTTTGGGCTTGTCCATCGCAGCAGGCTGGTCTCCACGCTCTGCAGTGGGCTCTAGCCAAAATTCCATTGGGTCGCTGAAAGGGGAATCACAACTCAATAGCACCCACTCGATGAACTCTGTGAAATCCCCTCAAGGACCCTCGTCTCCACGTTCAGGCTTGTGTGGAAGAAAACACTCGGTCAGTGAAGTTGTTGAGGCACGCCAGGTCGATGAATGCATGGGTGTGAGCCTCTCTTGCAGGGAAAGCGTCTCCTGTTCAAGGCAGAGAAGCTGCACTGCTGGTAAGTCCATCTTACTCACTGTGGAGGGTCTGTCCTTCTGTAACGGTTTGGTTGTGGTCAAGAAGCTAATCAACAACAGCGGAAAAACTAGGTCACAGAGGGAAGAACTGAAAACACAAAAGATCCGGGGCCTCATTTATGAACAGTGCGTATGCACAGACCAGTGCGTAGTGCGTAAGTACAGTTTCAAGCAAAGTGTGGGATTTATCAACTTGTATTTAGACGTAGAAATGTGTGTAAATAAGCACACCTCTGAGCATGCTTACAGAGAATCTAGTGGTAGAATAGCGATACTACACATAAAAAAGCATTTAAGACTGTCACAGTATGCATTAAGCAATCTACATTTACATAGTCCTGTATTTCCTTTAATTATAAAACACTACATTTATATATATATATATATATATATATATATATATATATATATATATATATATATATATATATATATATATATATATCATTTTAAACATGATGAGTAATTGGTGTCGAACCCTATAAAAGACAGCTGTGACAAATGTTGGATGCAATTATTTCCTTAGACCCAACCTACATCCAGTTCATTTACCGAAATCATCAACAAGCCGAAATAAAATGGGGCTTTCACGCTATCGCCAGATTCCCAAACGTAATTGGAGCCATAGACTGCACCCAAATTGCAAGAAAAGCACCATCAACCAACAAATGTAATGATGTAAATAGAAAAGGGTTTAATTCTGTTAATGTGCAAATCATTTGTTGTTGTTAAACATCATTGCAGGACTCATTCTGTGTTTGTGAAGTTCCTCTTCTTTGCCATAATTGGGGTGAGGAAAAAACACTATCACATGATTTTTAAAGGGACGTGTTGTCACCATATGATCCATTGGAGGCGTTTCCGTGAATGTGATCCACATGTGGGATTTTTTACCAATGATTGCATACTCCTGTGCGTAAGAATTGTGAAACATACTTAGAAACATTAAAAATTTCAGTCTTAGGACAAAATATAGAAGATTTTTTATGCACTATTGATAAATGAGGGCCCTGACAAGTGACACTAATCTTGACAAAACATTTTAATTTATAATAGGAGATAGCATCAGAGTTAGTGTGGCTGCCAACTGGTGGGGTTTTTTGGTATAGCGCCTAAACAAAGTCTCACAAGTCTTTACATTTTTTTAAAGTTTGAACTTGGTTAGACATATGTCTTTGACTTTAAAGGAAATTTTGAGACAAAATAATATGGTTAAATAAATATAAATATATAAGTATTAAAAAAAACTGTTTAGTGCATTACACTTACTTCACAGTAAAATTATATAACTTTTTTGCACTTTTATTTTTTTTAAAGCAATTTCACTTCAGCAATAATCTGCTGAGTGTCTTCTTTAAAAAGAGACAAACCTCTGATAAAGTATCACAGGTTTGAACATCTGATCTTGTTGATGAGACCCATGGACCATACTAAGCAAAAAGCAACATATACATTCAACTGCAATGAGGATAAACAAGGTTTGTGCTGACCACAATGAGCTAGTGGTGTTTCGCTCGCAGAGAGCAGTAAACCACCAACATTCACGAGACGCTTAGAAACAAAAAAATATAAATTCAGTTTAGCTTTTGTCAAGTTAACAATTGTGTAGCTCTATGCAGTTCTATGAAAAAATGTCAAAGTTTGATTTGAGTTACTTTTGTATACGATAAAATCTTTTGGTTCTGCGTTGGGTTTAAAATCTGTGTTATGAAGTAAAACCAGTTGTGAATGATTGATATAAATAACGTACAACAATAGAATAGTTCCTTGCTCACTGAAAGCTAATTGAATTGAAAATATATACGAATAGTGTAAAATCTAGCAAATGCACTGTGGAATAATTTACAAAATGTGGTCAGTGCAAACATGACTTCAACTTCCTCTTTATGTGGCTGAAATTCCCCTATTCATAGTTCTGGGGCAAAGCTTCATCTCAGTCACAGCAGAAATCAAGACCGCATCATGCAGGCATGAAGTGCTTTAACATCATGAAGATCATTCAGCTTCATCTTTGTGAGTTTACTGTAGGTCTACTTCGTGAATGTATTGTATGTGCTGTGTATCAACTAATGCCATGATTTATAATGTTTTAACGACACGATCATGTTAAAGGTGTGTGTGTATGTTTATTTCACAGATTTGCTCATATGGTGTGACGCTGCGGAGACTTTTACAGATCAACTAACAGATTTGGGTCAAAATGTGACTATAAACTGTGATTTTGATGTTCAGGAGGTTCATTGGTTTTTACTGAAGCTACCAGATCCCCCAGTTGTGATATTACGCACTTCCACAACTTCATCTAATTTTCACTACAGTAAAGCTTTTAAGCAGAAATATTCAGTGCACAGTAAACATCATCTGTTCATAAATAATGTCACTGTTGATGATTTAGGACTTTATTACTGTGTGACCAAAGATGCACATCCAAAATGCAACAACGGCACCAGACTGCACATCATTGGTGAGTGACGGTTCAGTGATCAAGTTAAACATTAAATCATTGTTAGACACAAAATGTAAAAAATATGAAACCCCTTCAATGATTGCACAGTACCAACTCCAACTCCAGAGATCCAGAATCACACAGCGGTGAAGTACCTTGAGCAGAATCAGTCACTCTGGCAGAATATTAGCCTTATATCTGCTCTGTTGAATGCTGTTCTGATCGTTGTGATCATAGGTGAGTTCCTTGATAGGATTGTGTTGTTCTGTCCGCAAATATGGGAAGACTTAATGTTTAATCTGAATTCACTCTCACTTTTTAAGGACTAGTAAAGGTTTTCGTTCTTGGGAGCAAGAGAACCAGATACAACTTGAAACAATCTCAAGTTACCAACCTACAACCGCCTCAGGTTCTGGATACTAAACCACGAGACTCAAATCAAGTGCAGGTAAAACAATTGTGATCAAAATGAGTTAAAATACTAATATGCTACCTTTAAAAGAATAATTCCCCCTAAAATGAAAACTGTCCCTTATGCCATTCCAAACCTCTCTTTATTTGTCTGTTCTGTGGAGAAGAACTGTTTTTGTCTATACAATGAACGTCAATGGGGTCCAAAACAACACTGGACCTATGGGGTCAAAAAGTTCTAATCCAAAAATATTAACTGAATCTTCTGTTGAGTTCATGACATAAAGTCAGAATTTTCATTGCTGGGCAAACTATTCCTTTGAGGTGCATGTTACCACAGCTTTAGTATACGGTTTTGAATGTGTCCCTTTAAGGTCCTAATATACACCCTTCAGGGGTCCCATTTGAAATACCTGTTGTACACTCTTACAAATAAAGGTTTCAAAAGGTGGTTTTTATAGCGATACCATTGATGAACCTTTTGGGGCTTCTTAAAAAACCTTTCAGTGAACAGTTCTTTAAAGAATCATGTTATTGTAGTGCATGAAGAACATTATAATAATCTATAAAGAACCGTTTGTTCAATGGAAAGATTCCATGGATGTTAAAGATTCTTCATGGAACTATAGATGCCAATAAAGAACCTTTATTTTTAAGAATTCTATTCTTTCTGGCAGTGCAGAGTTGTTTGGATTACATTTTAACTGAGAACTCTAACATTTGCATTGAGGTTAAATGGTATTATTGGTTGTTTTTTCAGTACGCTACGGCAGACTTTTCAACACCGTGTGAAAGGTTTCAGCCCAGAGAAATAAACAGCACATATGCGCTTCTAGAGCTGCCACGACCAAGAACACACAATCAAATCTGACACCATTTAGTTTCCTTTCTCACTGTATTGATAAAAGCATCACATATTGCATAACTACAGATCTCTTTCATCAGCACATTTGGCTTGCTATTTTTTGACCCCAAGGGTTGTGCAAGGGACTTTTTCATTCAGAATAAGCATAATAAAGTGTAAATTGTAAGTTGTGGTTAATATTTGTGGTAATACCAATATTATGACTTTTGCCTCAATAAACACCTAATTTACTGCTTATTAATAGTTGGTACACTCTAAAAAATGCTGGGTAAAAAACAACCCACGTTGGGTTGAAAATGGACTAACCCGACCGCAGGGTTAAAACAACCCAATCGCTGGGTTAGTCCATTGTCAACCCAACTTGGGTTGTTTTTTACCCAGCATTTTTTAGAGTGTAAGGTAATTTTTGGAGCGTTTAAGTTTAGGTATTGGGTAGGATTAGGGATATATAATAAAGTCAATAAGCATTAATATATGTGCTCTGTAAGTAGTAATAAACAGCCAATATCCTACTAATATGCATGCTAATATTTGAAACCTAAAATGAAGTGTTACACTCAAAAAAATGCTGGGTAAAAAACAACCCAAGTTGGTTTGAAAATGGACTAACCCAGCAATTGGGTTGTTTTAACCCAGCGAATGGGTTGTCTTGAGCAAACATTTAACCCAACCGCTGGGTTAAAACAGCCCAATTGCTGGGTTAGTCCATTGTCAACCCAACTTGGGTTGTTTTTTACTCAGCATTTTTTAGAGTGTACCAAACTTGCTTATCTTGGATGTAATATAGTTAACAATATCTTTAATTACTTGTATTTTAGTCAGAATAAACAATTAGATATACAGTTCAATGCTGTAATGCTGGTACATTTCGATTTGAATTGAGCTAAATAAAAAGTTTGCTGGCAGATGTTGAATGTGAATCTATAGACTGGAAGTGAAACAACAGAACAACCTCAAAATGTGCAGCTTGCTTTAGAAATGTTTGGTTTGATATGCTTATTTGTGAGAACTTGCTAAATGATGGCCATTCAGTGTTCAGATATCTATAAAGACTGATTTCCATTGCTAGTTTCATGTCTTTCTACTCTACTTGCATAATAAACTCATTTTAGTTCAATATGTATTTATTTGATCATTAGTTTTGTAATGAGTGGGACAATGAACAGCCAGTTTGACTGTACATTACCCATTTTATAATATATTTCAATATACAGTATACATGTTTGTGTATGTGTGTGTGCATGCTAGTGCACAAAGCATGTAGGCTATAGATGCAACATACACATACTGTTGTGTTTGTTCAATAAAGCTGCTACGATACAAAGGGTAAACTGTGTCCTCATTGTTTACTTCTGAAATTAAATTGGAAAATGTCGTTCCAAACTCGAACGATCTCAAACACAGACGGTTCGCAAGCGTAAGATTTGAGATCTATAGGGTAACTTCAAATTTGGTTTGTTCCCTGGAATTCCGCCTCCTACTGGTAGTCTGTAAATGGAGCATAACATGCTATTTTTTTTTCAATAAAGTAATGACATCCCAGGTTTGCTTTGTCGAGACATACAGTTGCATGGGGGGCATGTTCTGGGTATGATATTTCAACAACAACACAACAGAAAATGTTATAATGCAGGATATTGTTAGAGAATGAATTTATCTATCCTTATACATGCTCGTTTTTTTGAGATCTTGTGAAATAATAAAGTAAAGTCACCTCCAGTAGGCTTTGTCGGCACATATGCACAGGGAGGCATGATATTTCAACAACACACCAGAAAATGTTGTAATGCAGGATTTCTTTAGAGAATGAACTTATATATTGAATTGTCAGACTGGGTTAATGGATATCTTCTAATAAAGAACAAAAATTACATTACATTAAATCTCAGTTGCAAACACAATGCCATCTTTCTCCGTATACTGGAGTACTGAAACAAACAAGATCATTTTTACAGGAGTATATATTTTTAGTTTAATGTAAACTGCTGCCTGAATTACAACCTCATATTTCTGCTACAGCTATTCCTTTAAAAAATACTGCCAAAAGCAATGAGGGGGAGGGGTTAACAACCATCCAACATTTTAAGGTGGAATGGATAGTTTGGAAAATAAGGAGCTGGGTCATTCCTGGGATACAATGACTTTTCCTTTCTCAGTGATTTATTTACTCATATTTTTTCTAAAATGAGCCACATATTCATATTAAATGGCTTAAATTGTAGATTTAGGTCTTCTTTATCACTTAAACAGAGATTATAGACATTATTATATTATTTTTAATAATAATTTTATAATTATTTTTAGTCCCTGAGCTTGACCAATATGTATTCCTAATAGTTAAATGTTATGGGCTTGTGTCTTTCTTCTGTATTTTGTGTGGTTTTGTTTGCAGGCGTGCTGTTTAGTGGGGGTGTAGTTTTTCCCCCTGAAGCTCGTTCCCTTGACTATAAAAACTGCAGTGCTATGGTTGAGGGGTCGAGAGGGCCACGATATGACTGCACTTGACTGAGCGGCTGATATTTTGTTGTATTTCCGTTTGTTATATTGATTTGGTTGCATCCATTCAGATCTCGAACCCACGGTCCGTTCTCCATACGTGCTTCCACTACTGATTTCCACTAATACTGATTCCTGACTGTTTGACATTATAATCTTTTGTTAAATAAACTATTCCTTTGACTACCTGCCAGTCCATGTTGCCCTTTGTTCATGTTGCAATTCAGAGCCGGTTGTAACATAAACATGTCACTATTTTGGTAGTACTTATGAACACTTATGAAACCAAAATGTTACCACATACCAGGAGTAACCCAGCTGGCGAAAAAGGAGCTGGAGTCAGCGTCGCACCAAACATGACAGAGTTCAATCATTGTTTCATCCGACCATAGAAATTTGTTTCTCATGGTCTGAGAGTCCTTCAGGTGCCTTTTGGCAAACTCCAGGCGGGCTGTCTTGTGCCTTTTACTGAGGAGTGGCTTCCGTCTGGCCACTCTACCATACAGGCCTGATTGGTGGAGTGCTGCAGAGATGGTTGTTCTTCTGGAAGGTTCTCCTCTCTCCACATGGAGCTCAGTCAGAGTGACCATCGGGTTCTTGGTCACCTCCCTCACTAAGACCGTTCTCCCCTGATCGCTCAGTTTGGCTGGGCTACAAGCTTTAGGAAGAGTCCTGGTGGTTCCAAACTTCTTCCATTTACGGATGATGGAGGGCACTGTGCTCACTGGGACCTTCAATGCTGCAGAAATGTTTCTGTACCCTTCCCCAGATCTGTGCCTCGATACAATCTTGTCTCGGAGATCTACAGACAATTCTTTGGACTTCAAGGTTTTGTTTGTGCTCTGACATGCATTGTTAACTGTGTGACCTTAAATAGACAGGTGTGTGCCTTTCCAAATCATGTCCAATCAACTGAATTTATCACAGGTGAACTCTGTAGAAACATCTCAAGGATGATCAGTGGAAACAGGATGCACCTGAGCTCTGATTTGCGTGTCAGGCAAAGGCTGTGAATACTTATGATTTACATTTTTAAATTTTTAATACATTTGCAAAAATGTTAAACAAACTTCTTCAATGTTGTCATTATGGGATATTGTGTGTAGAATTTTGAGGAAAATAATGAATTGAATGAATAATAATGAACAAAATGTGGAAAAAGTGAAGCACTGTGAATACTTTCCGGATGCACTATTACCATCATCTTTGTTTTAAAATGTGTTAGAATAATTTGTGTTAAAATGTGTTACAATCATCTTCATGTTACAATGTTACAATCATTGTGTTACAATCATATATGTGTTAAAATGTGTTACAATGATCTCTTTGAATTAACATAAACCATTGGGTAATGTTTTTTTGCACTTTTGGTCACTCACTGCACAGCTTTGCTCACCCGTGGCTTTAACGCCTCTTTGGGTTAGTTTACCGCATGTGAGGTATATATGTAAGGTGTTTAGAAATGTTCTTGTAAAATGTTCCACTAATCTTGCACCTTACAAGAAAAGAACCACAAAGTCTCACATACTTTAAAAGAGTGGGTAGATATTTTTATTTTATTTAAATCATTTGTGCATCATACTCAGAGATTTCTTAATCTTACAAAGAAAAAGAGTGTTAAATTATTTAAAATGTTTTGTGCATTTTTTTTATTCATTTAATTTTTACATTTGAGTGACACACACACACACACACACACACACACACACACACACACACACACACACACACACACACACACACACACACACACACACACACACCTAGTCCATGACCTCAGTTTCCACAAGAGTGCTTATAATAGAAGTGTACGATCTTTGTTGCTAGTTTTTGTCTGAAATGTAAGTTACTCAATTTGTTTATAGAACAATAATTGCCTAATTAGTAACTAAAAGCCTCAACAATTGAATCACTAATCACCAATAGTTGAAACACATCTCCAGCCTCCATCATGTAAGAGCACAATATCTTTCGTGAGAATGGCATAAACCATAGTGCATTGGTAGAAGATACATTTAATATTGTCTCCAGAGCTCTCATCAGCATCACCCTGGAAACCAACAAGGATCACCTGCCAGCACTCAGCACGGGCCAGGCCATCACAGCTGCAGAGATCAACGCACTCCATAAAACACCACACGGTGGAACACCAGTCTGAGCACTACACTCCATGCAGCAACGTGCTCATCCCGCACTTACTTTGGCACAATAAAACCACCCTCCATTTGCTGTGTGATTCTTCACTCCGTGATTATATATATATAAATATATATATATATATATATATATATATATATATATAGCATCAGAAACAAGAATAGGCTATAACACAAGTGGCTTATATAACATAAGTGGCTTAACGTAAATAATAATAGTATTCTATGTTTATAAATCCGCAAATGAGACCCAGTGTCTTTAAATGTCATAACTTAACTTACTCATCTGCACTATTAATGCCCTGTGGTTGTTACACACATGGCGTTACTAGTTTTAAAGAGTAGGAGTTGGTATATTTAGGGTAAGGGAGCGCAAGTACGGGTGGTATTTGAGATCTTATGTGGTGGTGGGCCGGTCTGGGCCAAAATGCCAGGGCCGATTTTTGGTCCCAGTCCATCCCTGCACCCAACATGTGCCGTGATGAAGAGATAATCTGTTTTATTTACCTCACCATAATCATAATGTTATGCCTGATCGTGTATATGGATGCATTGTGTGCCCGTTGGCAATCCATACGTGAGGCGAGGGTGGAAGAAGGTGTAATAAAAAAAAGTCCTCTCATCAATATAAAATATAACATTGTCAACTCAGCAGGTTGAAAGGACAACTTATATTTAGCAATTTATTTGTTTAAGAGTAGAAAATGACATTTTATTTTGCAGTTTCACCATAGTGAAGTGGTCTACTCATGGGTGGTTCAAGAATAACAAACAGCATGGCTCATGGCTGTTCATGAAGTTAAACAATTGATGCTCTTTCATAAAATATTCATCATTGGTTGTATTGTCAACCGTCTGTGTGGCACATTTCGGTGTGGATCGTTTTGTTAATCTTTCACTGTATGCTTTGCAAACGGGCTGTTATTTAAATATGAAGTGTAAAACACAGAGAGAAAACCTACACTGGATCCAGCGGAAAACCCACAGGATGTAAGTAAGCAATGTTACTCATTTTTGCAAAACTTGGAAAACTTTACATAATAACTTATAACTTGTAAAACCTGACATTATTGCCACACTACAGGCAAGCAGTATAACAGGCTATTATCCAGCAAAATGCAGATTTGTCACGTGACAACTTCTTACACAGATGAGATTGGGGAGATTCTGTTTTATATACCTATGCAAATTACCTTCTCTAAGGTCTAAACCTCCTAGGTCTATGATCCTGTCCAATGCAAATTCCAGTTGTTAGTTAATTTCTCCATTTGGAGAATATTTATCTCGATCTCTTTCTCTGGATACTTAAGGAAAGCTGGTAAATGTACTGTAGGGATTCTGTAGTCATGAGCTCATTGGGTCTCATTCACTTATACGTGGATTTTCGTATTTGTGCGCACAGGAGATCTTCTCACGAAAAATCGCCGCCTGTTTTACAAACCGTCAGTATGCACATGGATTTGTTTATGGAAGCCTGTTTCCTCCACAATTCAGTAAAAAAATATGATTCTTTAAGTCATAATAATGAGAAACATTCTCGGAATAATGAGAAACTGTCATTACGACGCATTGTGCGCTTGCGCCATGCTATAGCTACGGTCCCGGTATTTGTGATCGGGCAGCAGTTTTCATGTGGATGAACATTTGTTGGTCCTGAGACTTCCACATAAGATATATGTACATGTTTTAATATTTAGACCATTAGTCTATTATTGTTTGTTCTTTCAACCAGTACAACAAAAAATATTTATGAAACAAATTGCCTACCACCCTTTAATGTAGCATTTATTGCCTCCAATTTTGTTTTAGAATATTAAGTTGTGAAGGAATACCAGTGAGAAAAAAATGTCACGTCTATTTTCAGAACAAACATAAAACCAAAAACAGCATGATTATATAAAAGCTATTCTCTTGAGCATGTTTAAACTAAAGGATTTTTACTTTCAATAATTTAATACGGTACTCCACATAGGAAGAACAGACATGCTAACTAGTTATTTACCTGATACAGACTAGGAATGTGCATGATTAATCGACGATCGATAATTGATCGTTAAGAATTTCGTCGATCACGTAATCGATTAAATTTAATGCATTTTTTTTTATATGTAATGCAGGTTGCGTTCCGTAGTGTGAGTAAGCAATTAAATGAAATTCACTGTGTGGCAGCAATTAAACATTTTACCACCAGGGTGCAATACCACTCAATGCGAGGCTGGCATCGAAGCAGAACTTCAGAACTTTCTGAGGGAGACTTCCCCACCCCTGAATTGCACATCTACAGACTGGTGAAAAGTGAACGGATTAAGGTTCCCCGGGGTTGCCAAGTTAGCGCGCAGGTCTGTGCATCCCAGTAACGTCAGTCCCCAGAACGGGTGTTTTTCGGCGGCTGGGCTGACTGTCATCAGGTTGCGGTCGCGTAGGCTACTGACCCCATATCACGTCAACATCCTTATATTTCTCAACAAAAATCAAGTAGAGGTAACTGCAGGCTGGAGCAATGGGCGTGCCATAAGGTCGGAAAGAAATGGGGCGTGCCATGAGGAATGGGGCGTGCCGTAAGTGTCACGGTAGACACATGCTCTGTTCCTTCTTGTCTTGTGTTTATGTTGTGGTGTGAGCGCATGTGGGGAGTGGGCGTGTATGCATGAGATCACCTGATCCACTCCAGCTGATTATCATCATCACCAGCTGCTAGCAATCTCATTCACTCCATATATACTCATCACTGTTCCTTCCATCCTTGTCAGATCGTTGTTTCATGTCGTCTGTGTTGGTGTCCCGGTGTTCGCGTCCTGCCTTGTTCCTGTTCCTCGTTGTCTTCGTTGGAGTTCCCGGTTTGTCATCTTCACCTCTCACTACACGTCTTCACGGATCCTGGCCATCGAAGTCCCTGCGTCACCATCTCCACCAGCTTGCACTGTATTCATCTGTCTGTCGAATAAATCCCTTACGCATCGCATATTGCTTCCGTTCTCGTCTTTACCAGCATGACAGAACGATCTGACCTACACATGGAAGCAGCGAGCGTATCTTCAGGAACACTTGAGGAGTTTATCCACCACAGCATTCGGAGAATGGACTCGCAGCAGAAGGAGATCGGCGACACGAGTCGCGCAGTGCAAGCCTTGGTGACGCAGGTGTCCGAGCTCACCCAGCAGATCCAGCGCATACAGGCTCCCGCTGCGCCGCCCACACCAGCCGTTCTCCCACCACCTGCAGCGAACCCTTCTCGGTCGGAGCCCCGCCTACCGGTACCGGAGACATATTCGGGAGAACCATCATTCTGTCGTGCGTTCCTGACCCGCTGTTCTATGCATTTTGCATTACAGCCCAACACGTTCAACACCGAGCCATCCAAGGTGGCATTCGTACTGACGCTACTGACCGGGAAGGCGGCGCTCTGGGGAACGGCGGTGTGGGAGAATCAAAACCCATGCTGTGCCTCGTTCCAGACCCTCGCCACCGAGATGAAGAAAGTTTTCGATCGGGCGTTCTCCGGAAGAGAGGCAGCCAGGACTTTGGCTGAACTTCGTCAGGGGGAGAGATCGGTTTCGGACTTCTCGATTGAATTCCCCTCTGGAGGACACAGCGAGACGAGATTCAGCGGCAGGGACGAGGTCAGCCACGTCTACGATCCCGAACCCATGCAGGTGGGTCGAGCTCGGCTTTCCCGGGAGGAGAGGGAGAGGCGGAGGTCCCAGGGCCTTTGCCTGTATTGTGGAGGAGCGGGACATTTCGCGTACAATTGTCCAGTAAAAGGCCCAGCCCGGTAGTAAATTTGAGGCTACTATCGGGTGGGATCTCCGCTACGAAGACCTCATCTACGACATCATCTACCTCCACACTCCTTCCGGTAAGACTTAGATGGTCAGTTCATCAGCACGACTGTCGGGCACTTCTGGATTCGGGGGCGGAAGGTAATTTCATGGATCACAACTTCGCACAGAAATTTCTAATTCCACTCAGACCCCTCACTCACAGAATTGCTGTTCACGCCCTCAATGGACAAGACCTTCCCACCATTTCTCATTCCACTGAGGACATCACTCTTATCACTTCTGGCAACCATTCCGAGACTGTTTCATTTTATATCATGGAGTCACCCCTGGCACCCGTCGTCCTTGGACATCCTTGGCTCATCAAACATAACCCTCATGTGGACTGGCAGCAGAAAACCGTGCGGGAGTGGAGCAAGGAATGTCATAGGTCTTGTCTTGTGTCTGCTTGTTCGTCCGTGCCTGTTTCTGTGTTTCAGGAGGAAACAGGGGATCTGTCTAACGTGCCCAGGAGTACCTGGACCTGAAGGAAGTTTTTAGTAAGTCTTGTGCGGCTTCTCTTCCTCCGCATCTTCCCTATGACTGTGCTATAGATTTACTGCCAGGTAAGTCTCCGCCTAAAGGCAAGTTATATTCACTTTCTGTTCCAGAGAGGAGGCTATGGAGAAATATATTTCTGATTCTCTAGCAACCAAGTTCATTCGCCCTTCCTCTTCTCCAGCGGGGCGGGGTTCTTTTGTGGGGAAGAAGGATGGTTCTCTGCGACCTTGCATTGATTACCGAGGCTGAACAACATCACGGTAAAGAATACCTACCCTTTGCCGTTGATGTCTTCTGCCTTCGAGAGGTTGCAGGGAGCGTCCATCTTCACAAAATTGGATTTGCGTAACGCCTATCTTTTGGTTCGCATCAGGGAGGGGGATGAGTGGAAAACTGCCTTTAACACCCCAGGGGCACTTTGAATATTTGGTTATGCCCTTCGGGCTATCCAACTCCCGGCAGTTTTCAGGCATTGGTCAATGGCGTGTTGCGAGATATGATCGACCAGTTCATATATGTTTACCTGGATGACATATTGATATTTTCATCTTCTCTCCAGGAGCATGTGCAGCACGTTCGACGAGTGCTCCAGAGGTTGCTAGAGAATGGGCTTTTTGTCAAGGCGGAGAAATGCGATTTTCATGCACAGTCTGTTCCTTTCTAGGATACATCGTCGTCTGAAGGGATGCGGATGGACCCTGAGAAGATCAAGGCTGTGGTAGACTGGCCAACCCCGGATTCTCGCAAGGCCCTGCAGAGGTTCCTGGGGTTTGCCAATTTCTACCGGCGTTTTATTCGCAACTTCAGCCAACTAGTCGCACCTCTGACTGCCTTGACCTCCCCCAGAACGGCGTTCAGGTGGTCTGACACAGCCGAGGCTGTGTTTAACAAACTCAAAGGCCGCTTTGTTTCAGCCCCTATCCTCGTAGCCCCTGATTATTCACGTCAGTTCGTGGTGGAGGTCGACGCGTCGGAGGTGGGAGTAGGAGCAGTGCTGTCCCAACGCTCCCCTTCAGACGACAAGATGCACCCTTGCGCGTTTTTGTCTCATCGGTTGTCTCCGGCTGAGCGTAATTACGACATTGGTAACAGAGAGTTGTTGGCAGTCAAGTTAGCGTTGGAGGAATGGCGCCACTGGTTAGAAGGGTCGGGGGTACCTTTTATCGTCTGGACTGATCACAAGAATCTAGAATACATCAGAACTGCTAAAAGATTGAACTCCAGGCAGGCTCGGTGGGCACTTTTTTTCGGTCGTTTCGATTTTTCCTTGTCTTATCGTCCGGGTTCCAAGAACATCAAACCCGACGCTTTATCCCGCATATTTGATTTTTCCGAGCGCCCGGTTACTCCGAGTGTATTTTGCCCAAACGCTATTCGTTTCCACACTCTCATGGGAGGTCGAAGCGAGGGTCGTGAAGGCCCTAGAAGGGGTAACGCCTCCGGCCGGCTGTCCACCGAATCGATTATTTGTGCCAGAGGGATTACGGTCAGACGTCATCCAGTGGGGTCATAGTTCCAACGTGGCTTGCCATCCAGGGGTTAATCGTACTAGCTTTTTAGTCAGGCAACGATTCTGGTGGCCCCGCATGGCTCGCGACATCCACGATTTTGTTCTGGCTTGCTCGGTTTGTGCCACTGGTAAGACTTCTAATCGACTCCAGATGGGTTACTCCAGCCGCTGCCGGTTCCTTCGAGACCCTGGTCCCACATCGCCTAGATTTTATCACCGCCTCCCACCCTCCCAAGGGAACACGGTCGTTTTGACTGTGGTGGACCGGTTCTCGAAGGCAGCCCATTTCATCCCCTTACCCAAATTACCCTTTAGCTAAATTAGCTAAGGAGACGGCGGTTGCGGTCGTAGATCACGTCTTTCGGCTACATGGCCTCCCGACGGACGTGGTTTCCGACAGGGGACCCCAGTTTGTGTCCAAATTTTGGCAAGAGTTTTGTAGACTTCTGGGGCTGACTGTTAGTCTTTCATCTGGGTTTCACCCTCAGAGCAATGGTCAGACCGAGAGAGCTAACCAAGATTTGGAGAGGGTGTTGCGATGTTTGGTATCTAAGAATCCTTCCTCTTGGAGCCAACAACTTTCTATGGTGGAGTACGCACACAACACGTTACCAGTGTCGGCCACGGGCCTATCTCCGCTTGAGTGTAGCGAGGTTACCAGCCACCTATTTTTCCCAGTCTGGAATCTGAGGTTGCGGTTCCCTCTGCTCACGCCTTCGTCCAGAGGTGTCACTGCACCTGGACTAGAGCCCGTGAGACTCTACTCCAGGTGGGGGCGCGCACCAAGGCTAGGGCCGATCGCCACAGGTCTAAGCCTCCGATATACGCCGAGGTCAAAAAGTGTGGCTTTCTACTAAGAACATTCCTTTGCGCTCCGTCGAATAAACTTGCACCCAAATTCATTGGCCCGTTCCTGTCACTAAGATCATTAGTCCAGTGGCAGTCCGCCTCAAATTACCTCCCGCGTACAGGAGGGTTCATTCCGCCTTTCATGTGTCAAAGATTAAACCCGTGTTTCATTCTCATATTAATCCGCCCGTCCCGGTCCCTCCCCCACCGCGACTCGTAGATGGGGAGACCACATATTCGGTTAATCGTATTCTGGACTCCAGGCGGAGGGGACGCGGATTTCAGTACTTGGTGGACTGGGAAGGTTATGGTCGGGAGGAGAGAAGTTGGGTTCCTGCTAGAGACATAATGGATCACTCCCTTATCGATGACTTCAATCGGCAGGTAAAGGAGCCTGGGAACGCCAGGAGGCGTTCTTAGGAGGAGGGGTACTGTCACGGTAGACACATGCTCTGTTCCTTCTTGTCTTGTGTTTATGTTGTGGTGTGAGCGCATGTGGGGAGTGGGCGTGTATGCATGAGATCACCTGATCCACTCCAGCTGATTATCATCATCACCAGCTGCTAGCAATCTCATTCACTCCATATATACTCATCACTGTTCCTTCCATCCTTGTCAGATCGTTGTTTCATGTCGTCTGTGTTGGTGTCCCGGTGTTCGCGTCCTGCCTTGTTCCTGTTCCTCGTTGTCTTCGTTGGAGTTCCCGGTTTGTCATCTTCACCTCTCACTACACGTCTTCACAGATCCTGGCCATCGAAGTCCCTGCGTCACCATCTCCACCAGCTTGCACTGTATTCATCTGTCTGTCGAATAAATCCCTTACGCATCGCATATTGCTTCCGTTCTCGTCTTTACCAGCATGACAGTAAGGTCTTTTCAATTGGACACGAAAAAGCTTCCTGATCCGCATAAAAGCGAGCCATAAACTTAATCACTATAATTACACAAATAATTATACAAGACAAAATACATTTCTTTCATTGAAAAAATCAATAATGATATTGAGAATACATTCAAAAGTATGTTACCTTCGAAACTTTCTGTATGGCTGGGTTACGTGACGCCATCACCACCGCGACTTTTAAGGTTCAATCATAAAAAACATTCATACTGTTTGTGATAAATGCACTTTTTGTAACACATCACTTGAAGATTTTAAACATTTATTTTTGTATTGCCCTTTTTCTATTTCATTTTGGACTGACTTTAAAATAGATATTCCTAAAATAGAAGTTCCTATTAGAATTTAGAACCTCTTGACATTTTGACAGTTTCCAAAACCCATATTTTTCTGAAAAACAAAATATAATTAAATGTTGCCGAAGTTTTATTTGCATGACACAAATAAAAGAAACCCTCCTATATTACCTTTAATAAGACTGATCTCACAGTATACTTTGAAACCCTTTCAAACATGAGATCACAAAACAGTTTTCTACCTTGATTCATAAACTTTTATTTTTGTATTTATTAGTATTGTTCATTTTATACTTGTTATTCTCTGATTTATACATTTTGAGCTGTATTTATTTACAATGCTTTGTATTAATCGTTTTTATTGCATTATACTTGAAATGTCTGTAATAGTAAAATTAAAATAATTTGTTTTTATTATTTTTTAAGATAAAAATGTCTCCTGACACTATTTAAGTCATACTAATTTTGTACTTTCATTTAAAGTACATACAAAGTAAAACTAATGTTATTTTTATAATAGTACAGCAAATGTTTTTGTTGTATAAAGGCATATATATATATATATATATATATATATATATATATATATATATATATATATATAGATAGATAGATTCTTCTCACTGTAACATGTGTCTGTCAACAACAATTAAATAATTACCAAAGGGAAAAATGTCAAGCAAAGAGACCAACAAATTATATCGCACATATATTACCCCGTCATCTTTTTCCTTCTAAAGGAAATAACGATTTTTTTAGCTAAAGGAAATTACGTATAACTATGGTTACTGCTGATTGGCCAACGCAGTTGCCAGGAGGAAGCTCCTTTGACCAATGAGAAACCTCTTACCACGCCCCTACCTCTTGCCACGCCCTACCTCTTGCCACACCCATTACTCCAAGCTGCAGCTACCCGTGTCTCACAAAAATCAGTGTGACGGTGGCAGTTTTTTTTTTTTTTTACCACCGCGGTGGTCTAGGTCTGTGCCGGTGAACTTGACATCCATCACCGCAGTGGCTGAGTAGCACCGGCTGTGGTCGGCCAAACAATTTTTTTTTTTTGTATGTGAATGCGGTTTTTACGTGAATATTATGACAGGAGTGAAGCACAATGCTTTATTTACAAAATAAATAAAAGGTTCGCAATTCAATGTTACATTAAATGTTACCTCGCAGCCATGGAAACATAACATTAACGTACATGAAAAATATATACTGTCTGCCACAAGTTGATCTTGTAATAAAGGTCTCATCGAGAAAAACACGCTGTATTTTTTTATTCATTGCATTTTTGAATTATAAAAGTTAAATAATACATTTTATTATAAAACATATTAATGATTAAACGATAGTCGATCATTAATTCTCCTGATCGACTAAGAAAATGTAATCGAATGCCCATCCCTAATACTGACTAATATGCACACAGCTGAAGCGGATTCATTATATTGGTCTGGAGCGAAGTTTATGTAAGGCAACATAGTGGCAAATCTTCCCCAAAAGTCCTTTATTACAGTCCATGTCGTCACATCCTGCTCCGATTATTAGCGTAAGGCCTAGTTCACACTGCCCGATTTTAGCCCCGATTTTGACCAGTCGACAGGTTTTGCGGAATCGCCAACAAATGCCCGAAATCATAGGCTAATCGGTGCTCGTGCATGCCAGTGACAATCACGCAGTGTGAATGATTAAAGACACGATCAGAGAGACTCGCCTAGAAGTCATAATTATAATCCTGCTGTGTGAAATGCTTTCTGACAAAATAACACCGGCGATGACCGACAGCCAATGAGAGAGCAAGATACAGGGCAGCGGGAGGTTCATGGAGGAGTTATAGGCCAGAATATCAGTATTTTAATAGTTACAATTCTATCAAGCAGAAACGAAGCCCAAACATTTGCACGTCCAGCCACAGCAGCAGAACATGGCAAAATTATTTATTTACCTCAAACGCTCTTCACAGTCATTGCTCCCTGTGTCTCTCCAAGAATTTCCTCCACCATAATCTTTTTTCTTTTTCTCCTTTTTGCTGCAAATCAGCGCACAGACAATTTGGAGCGCAAAACTTTCTGCAGTTTATCATTTTTAATATCAATTCCAGTCTCATGCGAGAACTCCAGTCTGACGCATGTGTGATCTCGCGTTCTTTACTTGTCACATCGCACGTGGGTTTGTTTGGGAACGTTGGGAAACATAGTTTGAGCACCGGAGAGAGAGAGTTGTCGGCGATTCCTCCTCCTGTACAGTCATGCGGTTCGAAACCCCCTGTCGCCGATCCATCGTGCAGTGTGAACACAGCAGTGACTGAATGCTACCCCAGATATTCATGCAGTGTGAAAAGAGCAGTGATTCGACCAGTTTGAAAATCGTGCAGTCTGAACTCGGCATTAGTGTCACATGAACCACTGCAGCTTCAGAGACACAAGGGCACAGCGCAGATCATATGTGCAAGTCGGCGTAGACTGTGAAACGTATCAGATCCTTTGAATTCTGTGAAGAATGCGGACAAACTTTATATATCAGGTAGGTCCTTCAGGGTGTCATGGAGACGTGAAGTGTCTAAGTCACAACAGCTAGCTACTAGAGTTCCACAGGGCTCAGTGCTTGGACCACTTCTCTTCTCCATCTACGGACCACATTACTGCAACAGCCCGGTCCTGCAGATTTGGGTTATATAACATTAGGAAGATTAGACCCTTCCTATCAGAGCAGGCCACACAACTCTTGGTCCAAGCTGTTGTTCTCTCCAGACTGGACTACTGTAATGGTCTTCTAGCGGGCCTTCCAGAATGCACTATCAGACCCTTGCAACTGATCCAGAATGCAGCGAGGGTGGTCTTCAACGAGCTGAAGAAAGCTCACGTCACGCCTCTCTTCATCAGTTTGCACTGGCTAGTCTACCAATATCAAAATTCAAGGCACTGGTGCTCGCCTACAAAGCAACCACAGGCTCTGCACCAATATACCTAAACTCAATTGTTCAGACTTACACACCCTCCAGAAGCTTGTGTTCTGCAAGTGAACAACGCCTAAAATAACACTCTCACTGACCTTTTCCTGGACCGTTCCCACCTAGTGGAACGGCTGCCTATCTCAATTCGAGCAGCCGAGTCTGTAGCCATTTTCAAAAGACAAATCTTTTCCAGCAGCACCTGACCAATTAAGACTAGCACTTAACTATTTGTTTTTCTTAATAAAAAAAAAGTATGGGTGCTGCACTACATTAACTGAGACTTGTTACAGCTCTGGCATGCATGCTGTTGCCCCTTGTTTGTCTGATTGCTTCTATTGCTCTCCTCATTAGTAAGTCGCTTTGGATAAAAGTGTCTGCTAAATGATTAAATGTACATTATAGTAATACTTTTTTTGTACATGCTTTATAACAGAGCCTTGTTAGGGGTTTAACTAAGTAGTAAAGGATGAAGAAAAAGAGTCAGGAGTGCAATTAATTAAAGACATTTTTTACTAAAGAGCAGTTTCATCAGCAGAAGCCAGCTTCAAGTCTCACAAGGAGTTCGTAGGCCGTGCTCCCTCTCGATGGTGCTACCCATCTCATCGTACCGTACATACAATTCTCCCAACAGTTATACTGTTTTCAAGGTCTAGCCACGTCATTACTTCAAGGTGTATGATTCTGATTGGCTCAGGGAAATATTATAAGTTATAATTTTGTTTTGAACTGCTTGTTATTTACAATATTACTATATGAACTGTTTTCATTGTTTTTGTTTTTTTGCGGGTGCATTGAATTGAACCCACAACAACAACAACAAAACATTCAAAAATGTAATTGTCCCAGTTTTTTTAAATTAAAAGATAATAACAAATGAGAGTTTAGTGATATTTTGACCACTCAAATCATTTCCATTTCAGAAATCTGGTCACCTTACTGAACTCAGCATAAGAGTAGGAAAAAAATTCTGACTGAGGTTATCATAATTCACGCATTAAAGATGCGTTAATAAGAATAAATGTCTTACTTGAATGCTGCTGTTAAAAGCTCTGGCAAGGAGAAAAACATGGTGGACTGTGTACTGCTCACTCAGGGAGGAACTAATCTAGTCCATCAGCAGTTCGGGCCTAAGCATAATGTGATGTCACAAATGCTAGAATCTAAGATCAGCTTGTTCTGAAACACTGCGTTTAATTTATGGGGTTAAAAATATTATAGGGCGGTTGTGTACACACAGCTGACACATTTGTTCAAACACTATGTTAAAGTGAATATTGCATAACAGTTTATGCAAAGAAAATTTGCAATACAAATGAAAATGAGCTGTTGATATTGTATTTAATAGTTTTAAAGCACAGAAGCACTATGCTCTGTTGCAAAAGGGTCAAATATCATCTGGCTGACATGGAATTTAAACGGTATGTGGTTTATGTTTGTGAGGGAGGGGCTACATGTTCAGTAAGGATATAAGGAAGTGGTTTGAGATTAGTAGTTTGATTTTCTCTCCTTCTGAGAGGGTATGGAATGATTCAATCTCGTTTTGTTTTAGTATATAGTTTTTGCTATGTGATCTGGCATTTAGGGTTGAACAGATTCCACTGGTAATCCGGTAGGTGATTTTAATTTATTTTTTTAATTTGTATAGGTGGATAATTATGGAAGAGTGTTTGCTGTGAATATTTTGTTTTGAGTATTTGTCCCAGTGTGACATGCGTTTGAGCGGTAAATCTTACTTCTGTTTTTATGCAGTTCCTGTGTTTAGAGATCTATGTAAAACATTGTAGTTAAAGATTCAAACTATTTGAACAAAACTTTAAAAGTTTCTGAAAAGGACTCTGCAAAAGTCCAGGTAGAGCTACATTCTAGTAAATGAAACTTTAGGCTACAAGTCTGAGCTAGTTTTAGGCATGCTACTCTTCTTACACTACAAATGTTTTTTTTTTTTTTTTTTTAAAAAGAGAAATGAACCCTTTTTGGACTGTAGCATGAACAGCAAAATAAGAACTATAGCAAGCTGAATTGCAAATTTAAACTTAATTCAGCTTAATCTCACAAAACATTAAAAACATCTTGAAATAGGCTATGTCAAAAAATAAAATAGAACTTTGACATTCACATATACATTAACAGACATTGTTTGTCATGGGTAGTGCTGTGTAGAACTCACTCACAGGTACAGGAGGCCAAAGTCCAAGGAAACCGAGATGCAAATAAAATAGCACGACAAAGAAAGAGGAGCACTGTGAATTAAGAATCTTTTAAAGATGTATAACAGTATTCAAATATAATACAATAAGAACTATAAAGACAGAGCACTAATAGTGTCAAAAATGTCATACATTTTGTGAAAGGTGTTTTTATGCATGTTTGACCTAAAAAATTATTTTTAAAAACTCGTAAAAGGGGGTGGGGGTGATCAATTTTGAGCAAATACATAACCAGCCAATGTTTAAAACTATCTCCTTACCTTAGCCTGATTCACAACGGTAAGCTTGTAATAATGTGTTAAAATTTGAGCGGTACTGTTGGATTTCCGCGGGAAATTCAAGAATGTCTTCTCGTCATTAGGTCGCGTCTCTATACATAAAAAAGGAGTCCTGGGTAGTAGGCTAGCGCATGTGAGGATGCTGCAAGTGGCGGATCATTAATTGCCTTTTCTCACAGCACCTGGAATAATTAAACATATAATTTTGATGGTCACGCATAGCTACTCTTCAAAACATTTTCATCCGCGCTGAGGAGCCGTGCCGATGCCCAACCCATGTAAAGACGATAATTCCGCAAATAACTGCAATTGCAGGTTTCAAACAGAGATGGCAACAAAGAGGCAAAACTTATGGACTGCAGGAATATAATATACATAACTATGTTTTTAGTGGTGTATAAAGACCGTACAAAATGAACTGTTATGTTTTTATTACCGTAGAATGAGCCATTTCTATTTACATACACAAATAAAACATAAAAACAATTACGATCAAATTTTTGCTTTGCATTCATGTACATTAAGGTGCATGATATCATGAGAGCAGTTTACCGTGTTGTTTTATCGCTCACATTACAAGATCACGTGGCGATAATATCAAACAGGTTTGAAATGTTTGAGACATGTACCGATTTGCCCACGATCCAGGGGTTTAGTCGCAGACCTTGGAAATCTGTCTGCAATAGCAAAATCCAGCCAAAAGTTGTGTAGTGTGAACCTGCCTTAAGAGAATAGAAACTCAACCTTACACTCCTGAACTGACGACTCTATAGGGAAGAGAACAGAACTAATTAACAAGTTAGAAGCATGACAAACTAGCACATGTCAAGAAAATGAATGAAACCAAAATGCAGACAATAAACTAAAACAAACTCAGTTTCAGTTCAGTTTCAGTTTATTGTCCCCTAAGGGAAACTTGTCTTACAGCCAGGTAAACACATAAGTAGCACAACAGATAAACACCGCATACACATACAAATAACAATAAAAACTATTAATTAAAAAAAAAAAACACTGTTACACTAATACTCATCAAGATCAAGTATTATGCAAGTTTAGCAACCGAATTGCACTTGGTATAAAAGAGTTCTTTGTCCTATTGGATTTAAAACGAGGGACTCTGAATCTCCGGCCTAAAGGGAGGACCTCAAAAGAACAATGAAGGGGGTGATTTACACAGCCCAATATGGCATCTGCTTTCCTCATAACCTGCCTCTCATAAATAGTTGTCAAGGAAACCTGTGGGCAGCCTATTAACTTACCAGCCACTTTTACAATATAGCTGAGGTTATTTTTCTCCCTCAGGCTAATGCCCCCATACCAGGCAATAAAAGCAAAAGTAAGAACAGATTCAATAAAAGATTTATAAAATAAAGACAGGATAACCTTATCAACATTAAAAGAGTTAAGCTTCCTTAGGAAGTACAATCGTTGTTGTCCCTTTTTACAGATCATCTCTGCATTTATGTTAAATTTAAGTTTATTGTCTATCACAGTGCCCAGATATTTGTACTGCTCCACCACTTCTATGCTGATTTCTTTTATATAGGTGGGTGGAGGACAGCCAGATTGTTTTCTCCTAAAATCTATGAGCATATCCTTGGTTTTAGAGGTGACCTGTCACACCAACTTACAAACTCATCGACCACTAGCCCATGCTGAGATTCATGTTTCTGCAATAAACTGACAATAACTGTATCATCCGCATATTTCGGAATGTGTCTATTACTATACTGACTCCTACAATCGTTAGTGTAGAGGATGTATAGTAAAGGTGAGAGTACACAACCCTGTGGGGAGCCAGTGGAAGAGACACGCCTCCGAGAGAGACAACCATTCACCTTAACCCGCTGTGTTCTGTTTGTTAAAAAGTCCATAATCCAGCACGCAAGATTACTCTCAATGTTAAATTCTGATAATAATTTACTAACTAAAACGTGTGGCTGTATAGTATTAAAAGCAGAAGAAAAATCCAAAAACAAGAGCCTGGCATGTGTACCAGGACCCTCTAAATGTCTATAGAGGAGATCTAAGAGTGCAATCTGGGCATCCTCTACCCCTCTGCTAGCCCTATATGCAAATTGCAAAGGGTCCAGGGCCCCACCCACACTAAACAGCAGAAGCTGCTTAACAATCCTTTCAAATGACTTCATGACCAGTGAAGTCAATGCCACTGGTCTGAAGTCATTTAGTGTGCTCACAGAGTTGCCCTTTGCCACTGGAACTATGATAGACTCCTTCCAAGCCACACTGTCAGAAAAAAAGGTACAGTGCTGTCACTGGGGCGGTACCCTAAGGTACAAAAGTGAAAAGGTACATCTTTGTACCTTACTCACCCCTAAATGGTACATATTAGTACCTTAAAAGATACATATCAGTACTCGAAGAGTGCATAATAGTACCTTTTCGGTTTTGTACCTTAGGGTACCGCCCCAGTGACAGCAATGTACCTTTTTTTCTGACAGTGCATTGGGACCCTTCCCTGTTCCCAGGACATCTCAAAGATGTCGGCAAACACCCCACAGAGCTGCTCTGAACAGCACTTCAACAATCTCCCAGTAATTCCATCCGGTCCTGGACTCTTAAGCCCCGTTTCCACCGAAATTACCCAGAACAATTTGTACCAGGAACTTTTTTTACAGGAACTTTTTCCCCCCCAGACCTGCTACTGTCTGCGTTTCCACCACGGTCTAAAGTACCGTGAAGATTAGGCAAATTATTAGTCCGGTGATGTAGGATTGCGCGCGACTGCTCCTTCCAGTCACCGACAGACAGTAATATTTTTTGCTTGACACTGCAACAATAACAAGTATGGAGGCGATTCAAGCAGGGCTGCTTTTGCCGGTTATGTAGGCCTACTGGTTTACTAAAGAGTTAACAAAACGGCGGAAAAGAGAGCACTGATACTAAAGCGTATTCTGCTTTAAGTGTGTAAAGCTAGATTTAAAATAAGACAACGTATGTTATTATCAGCTATTATGGACATTGACCGTGAGATGGCGAGACATACGCGCGCCACCGACAAAAAGAGCATATACTTTTAAAGAGCAAGATACTTTTAAAAATGCCGGTTGAAATAAAATGCTGCGTGAACTCAACCAATCAGCATGTTCAGCGCCCAAGTTCCACCCCGAAAGTTCTTTGAAAAGTACTACCGCGAGCAGGGACTATCGGAGGGGGAAATGTTTACCCGGAACTTCATTTAGACCCTGGTTCCTGCGGTGGAAACACACCGAGTACCAGCTCAAAGTTCCTAGTTCCTGGGGAAAGTTCCTGCGGTGGAAACGCGGCTTTATTTACCTTAATTCTCTTAAATACAGACCTAACCTCCTCTTTTGTTATTGAGAAAGGACTAGATTTTACCTGAGCCGGTTCTTCCGTTAATTTCTTTAGTTTGACTGAAAAGTCATGATTATCAAAACGTGAAAAAATGATCAATGCTTCAGATAACTCACTATCATTTGTATACATTGGCAATTGGACTGATTTTTTTTGTGTTTTTTGCAACCCTATCATTCTCTTCACCCGATCCCATGCTACCTTCAGGTTGTTACTGCCCAGTCTTTCCTCTATCTTATTTTTGTATTGCAATTTAGCCTTCTTGATTTCTGCTCGGACCTCCTTCGTTGCCTCCCTAATTTCATACTCATTCCCGTTATGAAAAGCACTATGCTTTTTCATTAATACTTGTTTCAATGAGCTAGTGACCCATGGCTTATTATTTGCATACACTTTGACATGTTTTTTGGGAATAATAGAATTCACACAAAAAGAAATATAGCAACATACAGCATCAACAACCTCATCAATATCCGAGGCAGAGTCAATGAAGACAGACCAATCGGTGCAGAACAAACTCTGAACAAATTTGCATATGAAATATGTTTTTATTTACAACATCACCTTTTAACCAATAAGACCCTTCAAACAATACAAGCTTTTTTTAATTTGATTACACATTTGATGTCAAGGTACAATTTATCTAATGCCGACTGCATAATCACAAATAAAAAGCATATTTAAGATCAAGGCATACTTTACAACAAACAGAGATGTCGACAAATCACATGGTAAAGTTAGCAGAAGTAGGCCTAATAAATAATACACATCTAACTCATTCTGTTAACAGTTTGGAGGAGAGACATTAAAGTTATGAACCGCAAATGTAAAGAGTCTCTTTCTGAGTCTGAAAAATAATGTAGCGTGATAATCGGATTAATATAGGCCTACAGTTGAATTGCTGAATATATGCACCGATGCAGAGAAATAATTTCATTTACATCTGTTAGCTTAATTAATACAAATTAATTGATTAATACAGAAAACGGCAAAACTCAAATCTCACAACATGTAGATCAAGAATGTGGGGTCAAAAAAAAGAAAAAAAAGATGGCAATAGTCAATAAACAGAAGTTTTTGCTAAAAACTGAGATAGCAGTTTACTTTTTGTGATTTAGTGATTATTTCAGTTGTTTATAAATTCATAATTTCAGCATTATGTACAGTCTCCTTTTGAAATACACAGGTGCGACCAGCAGAGGGAGACAATGTTAAATTCAGTAGTAAGAAAATTTTTAACTTGTACCTGATAATGGGAAAGCGTGTTCCAAATGAATGCATTTTTGGAACTATATCCAGTGCTCAGCCCTGTCTTATACCGCGAAGAACAGCAAACCTTGGTGATGTACGAGAATTTAAAATGATGCAGCTATCAATTTCTTTGTACAGCATTTGGACAACATTAATAAAATTGGAGGGGAATCCAAAAGCCTTTAAAGAGAGACTCGGTCTCCCATGGTACGGAGCCTGGTGGTGGGGACTTGAAGAAGCAGGTGGCCTGATGATCTGAGGGTGCAGATGGAGGATTTCAGAGTGATGAGTTCTTGTAGATATGGCGGCGCATGTCCGGTGATGCATGTGAGCAGGAGGATTTTGTAGTCGATTCGGGATGAAACAGGGAGCCAGTGCACTGAGTGTAGGATGGGAGTTATGTGATCAAAAGAACCGACACTTTGGCCCACTTTCGGTCTTGTGGACTAATTATACAAAGTTAGTCTATGGCAGGCAGGTATGGCATAAGCTTAAAGAAGGTTGCTCGTGAGCGCCCCCTTTGCGGCTGCCATGCGCACTTCAGCTGAGACCGCAAGTTTACAAGTTACGCAGAAGACTTCTACCCGGCAGTCAAAGAGGCATTACGTCGTGAAACTTGCGGTGAAAGTGCGGACTCAGAGGAAGACCGTGTGGGTTTGCCATTTGGGACAGGGCCTAGGTTGCCAATTTGAACAGGGCCAAAGAAAGAACCCGTTGGAATTGGAAACAGGAAGTAGGAGAAACGAGAAGACGCACAAACCGCAGATCATTGTTGGCGATAGCTATTACTTACCATGGCACTAAGGTATGTTTGTGCGTTGACAAGTAAACACATTACACGTGACCGCGTGCACCAATGTGTTTACGAAGTTCGGTCTTACCATCATGCCACGTCACATTTTTATTATATTTATATACAGATATTAGATGCGACAGTGAGGTCGTGCGCATGTTAGCTACTTTCGGTTTAGAATTAGCGCCAATTCGGGGGCGCGTTGCTTTAATTGTGGGTTCGGCCACGTTTACACATAGCCGGGTATTTAGAGAACCGAATATTTCCCCTTCTCCGATTTCAAAAATAACGTCGTGCACACAACATCGTTTTCAAAAAAGTTGTCGTTTACATCAACCCGCGTAAATACGCCGCCGATCATAACTATGCCAAACCTATGGGTGGCAGTGTAGGGAGAAGGATAAAGCCATGCAAGCCAATCAGAATCCTCAAAATCGACAACAACGAAGAGCACGAGCGACTTCCTGTTCCTTTCAAAACAACAGACATGGCGCGAGGTTCGTTCGTGTGGACAGACAGCGAAGTGGAGTTACTCCTAAATGTCGCGTTAGTACAGCAGTTGTGTTTGCAAATGCAAACAGGCCAAAAGCGTTTGCACAAAAGTAAAAATGAGTACCACCTTAACAGCATCCATGATCAAACAAACTGTAAACATAGGGCGCTCACATGACGTAAGCATTTTCTGGCGCATTATGTGACGTTTGAGAACCTAAAACCCCGTTTCTCCCCGTTGACACGGCAACACATACCCGGCGTCTACATTAATCCGGATAGATTTGAAAACGCAGTTTTCGTTTCAAAACAAGTACATGTCTGCAGGTTAGTAATAGGAGTTACCTCATCAGTGGATGTGGCCATAAACAGAGGGACGGTTTCAACTGTGTTCCCTGATTTGCCCACGTCACAGTGTGGGTAGGGTTTAGGGGTGGGGTCGGGTGAAGGGGATCATTTTCATTGCTTGATGTATAAACACCCATCAGTTTGAAAACACCCACTAATTTAGAAACACCCACTCTTGTTCCGCAAAGACCTCCTACTCTTTCAAAACGCTCTCCGTCCACACTAACGTTTTCCAAAAGTTCCTCATCCACACTGAAACGTCAGTAAACGCCTAATTCAATTTACTGCGCATGCGAAAAAACTGCCTTAGACAAAATGATCACACACAATTCTTCTGGCAGGATCATTTTATTTAGCAAAATAATATGACCATTCACTGACGCGTCCAGGTCGCACTCGATCAGCATTATTATGTTTGGTATGAAACGCAACTCTACTCATGTTTTGCAATTTAAGCCTAAATGCAGTAAGTAAAAAGCTAAAGGTAGGCAATAAACGCACTACACCACGGTCGCACGAATACAACGTCACCTTCGCTTCCCACAACTCTTTTCCAGACGTTTTGAGTTAGAATAGTTTGTAAGTGCAGAATTCGAATCATGTTGACTGTTAAAGCGGACCAAGGTTACCTGTTTGGCGTGATGACGTATAATGGTTAAAGGGATAGTTCACCTAGTAATGAAATTACTGTCATTACTTACTCACCCTTAAGTCATTCCAAACCCGTAAGACTTCTTAGGAGCACAAATGAAGATCTTTTTGATTAAATCTGAGTGTGAGTGCTCTCTGATGCTTTTTATGATTAACGTATTTAGTTTAGGTGTTTAATAACATACATTGATCAGTGAACATAAACAGAAGCGAACCAAACGGTGCGCGAGAACAAGTTACATTTGAGTAAAAGCCTAAATTCAATCTGTTCATCATGAAAAGCTATTATGTCTTCAGAAAATTTTGACTAAACCGCTCAATTCTGAATATATCAGACGGCACCACGAGACAAAGCGTGGCACCTTTTTTTGTCTAGATCATGAGAAATAATACAAAAAAATAATGCTGCATGCCTGCTTTCTTTTAGGGCATCTGTAAAACGGCAACTAGGCTAGCTTGAGAAGGCAAAATATGGTTTATGAAAGATTTCTATATTAAAGATCACCCATATTAAAGGTCATTGAAGCACTGTTCATTTATCATTGAACAAGATGGCCAATCAGAGGTGTTTATGAATCCATTCAACAGCACTCAAAATGGGAAATGCTGGTATCGTCACATTTTTCACAACTAATGTTAGTACTTTTGACAACACTACTATGTAGGGATGCACCGATGTATCGGCCGCCAATATTTATCGGCCGATTTTTGATCAATTTACATCCATCAGCATATCGGCTATAGCATGAAAAAGGCCGATATCACAAACCGATGGTTTGTAACCGTGTTAATTACTGCGTGAAGGCACTGAGCTTTGTAATGTCTGCTGCATAATCCATGAGTATAATGTAATATTCCTGCTGCGCTGCTGTCTGCTTTTTAATGTAAATCAAATAACAAAATTTTCCAAGTTTTTTTTGTACATTTCCACGATTATATAATTTCCAAGAGATCACAGACGGAATCCAGTCATAAAAACGGATTTTACTGCAGTTTTGATGAATACATAAAATGAAACAGCGATACTGGTAGTGTCTGTGAATATTAAGACGCAAAAAGACTGTTTGAATATGAATCCTGTATGTTTCTGTGTCTGTGTGAATGGTGCAGACTAGGGCTGTCACTTTACGTTCGAAAATCGATTGCACAATCGATCGGACCAACCAACACAAGTTTCGAAAACGAACATAGGGAATTGATTTTAACCATATGTACACAAGTAAAAAAGTTATTAACAGGTATTATTTATATGTTGAATTATGTTTTTAAAAATTACATGAGGTGACGATTACTGTGTGCATAGAAAGAATGTGCAGTAAGCCTTTTACGCTATTTCCTCCAGAGAGCGCCTTTCTGAATATTCCGTTAATTTCTGAAGCTCATTCAGCTCAGCGCCGCGCGCTCAACCCGAAATGCTCTTTGTGACATGCTGAATCAAATATAGGTTTATCTGAAATAAATGGCTAGGCTGAATGACACCGTAGCGGACACCGCTTTTTACCCGTGAGCGGTTCATGAGTCGAGCTCCGCACATGCTCTGCTGAGGTAGGCTGCGTAGGCAGGTTTTCTTTTTTTAGTTACTTTTATTTCCTGTCACTGTGCAGGCTCTTTTATTGTAGGCTATAAGACTGTAAATGCTCAATTAAGGTTTAATGTAGGCCATAGTCAATTGCATTACGATTGCAAGAAGAATCAACCATGTCAAAAATGCGATGTGCAAGTCAAATGTCCCGGTGTGTGTGTGCTGTTATAGCAGACCACTCTGCTTAATGTTTTTTTTTGTCAGAATGTTGCACTCCTGTTTGTCATTGTGCACGAAACTTCAAGCCAATAATGTGCGTCTCAAGCGCCCGCTTTACTTTCATCCTAATGCCCGTTAGTTTTCCGTGGATTGGGGTATATTTAGCGTTGAAATTGAAAACGCCATTTAAAAATCGATTTTAGAATCGATTCAATGAACACTTATGTCTCAAAAATCGAAAAGTTTCATCATTACCCCTCTCCTTCACACACACACACACACACACACACACACACACACACACACACACACACACACACACACACACACACACACACACAAACACTGAAACTCGTTTTTCAGCCTCAATTTGAGGTCATGAATGCATCTCCAGTCACTTCATGAGCATTTTACCGTTTCATTTGACAAACTCTATCGTCATATCATAAACCCACACACACAGGAACTCGAAGGTCTTCACGGCAACCCCTCAAAAAAAAAGTTAATAAAAGTAATTGTGACAGGATTAGTTTTGTAGCCTAAAATAGAATTTAGCTACGTCTCAGTGGAATAATAATATATGCATTTAATTTATACACTGACGAATATGCAGTGTTATTTAACATTAAACCTACTTAAAAATGTTTTTCACATGTATCTTGTTCTGTTGTATTTATGTTGGCGTGTTAAATGAATCCAGTCTATGTTCATTAGAAATTATTTGATAATGCAACAATAAACTTTATTGTACTATGTACTATGTCCAGTACAGTTTGGCTACAGAATGATTGCTTAAGACGTTTAGTATGTCAATTGTCATCTGTATATTATTATTGAAACAAGATGGGGCTGGTCTTGGGCAGTAAACCCTCAGGCTGAAAATGGGCCCCACTCGAGCCCTGCTCACTAAAGCCCTATTCGGATGGGATTACAAGGGTAGATGGAGTAATGTAATTTTACCACAGCACGACTGTAATATTAATGGCCAATTCGCACAGGATAAGAAAACTAGTAGAAGTGGGAGGGGTAACTTGATTTACTCACCACCATGTCGTCATGTGCATATTAATTTGCTTCCTGATATCATATGCGCAAACACATATAATCTATATATGACAGTTAGGTCCGGTCAAACGATTTATTAACGATTTATTAAATGAAGTTCTGATTGGATTCTGTAGGCACTTTCCTACAGTGGCCCAGTAGTGCAGCCGTACTAAATTAAACCACAACACAACGAAATCGCCGCAATTTCCCAAAAAAGTGAGGATTTTGTTCTCTTGAACACATGGAATGGAAATGGTGCCTTAGTCGCATATATTTAAATTTAGCACATAAGTTAAATTCTAGAGTTGTTCCGATTCCGATACTAGTATCGGAAATATCACTGATACCACAACAAATTCTGGCATCGGTATGGGCGAGTGCTTGAACCCATGATTTTCTTAAACAAGACCCATAGTTATTATGAACGCTAGCTTTGCCTAACCGCTGCACGGCTCTTCTTCGCTGCTCAGACTGCATTGCAAACACAGGAAGTTGTGCTGTGTTGCCACAAGCAACCACTGTTTAGAGTATTAGCGTAGCCTATTTCAGACTCGACCAACCAGCCTGTAAAACGGCAACTAGGGATGTCTCAAGTAAGTCGGTACTGAAGTTTTAAAAATGTGATGATACCAGCATTTCTGTAGTACCAACTCCCAAGTATATTCGGTACCCGCAGCTGCGTTCAGTCGCTTCCGTGTTAATCTAAGTACAGGGCTCCAGACTGTAGCTGAATATATATATATATATATATATATATATATTTATATATATATATATATTTATATTTATATTTAAATGTATATTAGTGGTGGGCATAAATATTTTTTTTTAATCTAGATTAATCTCACTGTGATCTTGAAATTAATCTAGATTTATTTGAATTCTGCCGAAGGCATTCAGAATATGTGTGCTACCCAAATAATGACTGGTGCTTTCACACTTGGTTCGATTGCCTGGACCGTGTTCATATTATATTATTTGGGTCCGAACCATACAGTCTATGGTCCGAAACCGGAGGTGCGTTTGCGTCATCAGAGCAGCAGCTGTTTACACCGTTACTTGGTAACGACGTTGAGCGAGAAGGTGGAAGAATGAATAGAGTTGTTCACCTAACTTTTATATTTTTGTTTTTGAACCGTTGGTTTTGTTACCAAAGCTTCAGTAGGTTATGGTTTTGCGTCTATCTGCCGAGGATGTACTGCAAATGCTCTAAAGAACGCTGACGACGAGCAGAAATGAGATCTACAGCTCTCTGCTTACAGTACGTCAGTCACGCTCGTCAGGACTCGAGTGAGGTTCGCGGGTGCGCGCCCGAGTTCGGATGCCAGCGTTCAGGCTTGATGTGGTAATTTCACAGTAGGCATACACGCAGGTTCGAAGACTCGTTCTCACTCCCTACAGTGCATATCAGCTAGGTACATCCGTGCTAAAATATCAAGGTGAAAGTCATCATAGTGTGCGTATATAGACCCTGCTCCCAACCCAACTTTGAGAATAGATTAACGGCGATATTTTTTTTTATCGCCCGATAAGAGTCTCACGTTAACGCAGCACGTTGACGCCGATAACGGCCCACCACTATATATATATATATATATACTAGTGTCTGTGAATTATGAAACTGCAAAATATTATTTAAATATTACTCCTGTCTCTGTGTGGATGGTGTGCGCAGATGCGCGGGCGCACACACACATAGGCCTGTCACGATAACTACTTTTTGGTTTGCGATATATCGTCCCAGAAATAATTACGATAAATTATATTATTGTCATTTTAAGACTATTTTATGCCACTGAATATATAATACTAATATAACAGCATAATAATGCAAGTAGACCTACACACTTTCAAATGACAAACTTTTAATTATTTAGATCATGGAAAAAAATGAACCTGAAAAAAAAATTGAATAAATAGTAAATAAACATTTTCCCTTGTGAAACAGCTTTAACACTCGTCATTCTGCGTTTTTTCACCTGTCGATAACCGCTCTGTGTATGAAGGAACTGCCCGAGATCCACTTTCTCCTCCATCACGGAAAACAGACAAGATGACAGCACAATCGAGTAAAATGTTGGTGACATTCATTATCATGTAAACATAATGGCCAATATATTGCATCACAAAAAAATGTATGTACATATATTGTGCGATATATCAATTAGGGGTGTCACGATTCTCTAAATCCTCAATTTGATTATATTTTCGATTCTAAGGTCACGGTTCGATTCGATTCTCAAATTATTTTTTTCATTCATTTTTTGCTATGCCATTTTTAGACTAGACTTTAATAATTATATTAATATCAGACCTTTGTTCGCAATGTACCACACTATATTGTCAAATTTAAAAAAATTATTAACTACATAATGTGACGACAACTTATATCTTCAGTTATTTGAAAACTTAAGCAAAATAACCCAGCAATCTGTAGTCAAGGCAACTAAATGTGTGCTGCTCCGACCTTCAATAACTTTCTCCTACATTATTGTACATTTAGGGAATCACCGTAGCTGTGAGATGCGTTCTACTTGTTCATGTTTTATTAAGGGATAAGTCTGAAGCACACCATAAAATAATTCTGGAAATTCATACAGGGCTAGTATATACAGCTGCCTGTATCTACAGAAGGCCGGGAAAAAGGGTATCGGTACATCTCTATTAAATTCGCAACTTTGGGTGGAAACCGTTGATGAAATGTATGTCTGAAACAGAAATATTGTCTTGTAGTAATGTTCTTAGTTAACGGATATGGACAAGAATCATAGTTTGTGCAACCAACCTGTGTTTATCAGACCAATATTAACTTTGCTTTCACCCGTTTGTGCAGATGCTGCATCATATTACTTCTACATCTGACAGGCAGAGGTTAGTATTCACAGACCTCTGTTCCGATATTGGTGTATTTTATATTTGGTCCAGTTTTTGTTGCTGTTTGTTTCCTAAAGTAAAATTCTCCTTTCCCCAGTGTCTCTGCAGGACTCTGCAAACAAATTTGAGCGTGTTGTTGGAGACTCTGTCACCTTGCCATGCTTGTATGAGAATAAACAAAGTAATATACTTTGGCGACACAATGTTAGCAGTAAAGTGTTAAATATTATAAATGGCCAACTTTCACTAGAAAACCAGGACATAATATTCCAGAATCGAGTGGACAGTTTCTCTTCAGAGTATGTGAATGGAAACTATTCAATTATACTGAAAGATGTGGAGTTAAATCACACCGGAAACTACACTTGTTTTATTCAAGAATCAAATGAGGAAAAGAAGCTACAACTTTTTGTCAAAGGTAAATTGAATCTTTGTATGCTAAATGAGAGAATTTGAAATCGCACACTGGAATAATGCAGCATTTTATCTCTATACAACACTAATACATTTACTGAACTGCATCTCTCTACATTATATTGTTTGTCTTACAGAAAAGCCTAAAGGAAATGAAGAACCAGCTCAAAAACAAAGAAACTCGTCCATGGATGCACGATCACAGAAGATTATGACTTTCCTAACTGCTCTATTGGGACTTACTCTGCACTTGATTTAGTGACAATGGCCAGCTGTGTTTGCTTTTGACACTATTATTCTCAATCTGCATCTGGTCTATTTGCAACTGCAGAAAGAAAAGCTTGTTTGGACAGCATTTTTAATACTCATATTTGGACCAGTGGATCACAATCACCCTGGACTATGCCGCTGACTTGAGGTCCGTTAATGTGTTGAGTCTGTATTAAATGGGCCAAGCAGTGTTAGTGCTCTTGTTATTCTTCCGCTCTAAAGTGTATGACTGCAGCACATGGAGCCATTCATAGGAAAGTTATATAATTTGGCACACAGAGTACGTTCTGAACATTAACTATGGCTCGATACCACTTTTTCCTTTGAAAGATTATGCATCGACTATCTATCTATCTAGGAAACATCACATTTGATTCTATGTGCTAAAAACTGCCCTCAAGTATGTTATCTTTTTATGTCATGTTAATATAAATAACTATAACTCTGTAAACATGACATATTGAATCCCTATACCATGAGAGTCATATCAACTTCTTTACGTTAGATACATTTTATCAACAAAAAAAATTCCGTTAGTGTGCTTGGCCCCTTAACCGCTACTTTTAGCAATATTATGTTTACCGTTACATTGTTTGGTTTGCTTGTTTTGTTTCTGTAACAAGTGTTCTGTTTTTATTTTTCATGTACAATACTTCTTCAATTATTGGGGATATAAGCAATTTGTCACATAGATAAAATAAGAAACATTCACTGCTCTTATGCTATCTACCTGAATGCTATTGTTAAATGTATATATTAAAAAAACTGGCCCCACTTTATATTAGGTGGCCTTAACTACTATGTACTTACATCAAAAATTAAGTACAATGTACTTACTGTGTTCATATTGTATTGCAAAACACCTTTGCTGATATTGAGGTGGGATACGGGTAGGGTTAGGGACAGGTGTGGTGGGATGGGTAAGTTTAAGGGTAGGGTTAGGTGTAAGGGAAGTGTCAACTGTGTAATTACAAATGTAACTACAGAAATTAATTACAGATGTAATTACATGCAGGTATTTTTAAAAATGTAAGTACAATGTAAAAAAAATGATGTACACAATAAGTGCAATGTATCAAATTATTAATTCAAATGTTAGTACATGGTAGTTAAGGACACCTAATATAAAGTGGGTCCAAAAAACTTAAAGCACTAATTTTATTTGTGATTTACTTATTTTGTAATTATCCTATTGTTTGCATCTTTGTTCTTTTTTATAACAAAGCAAATAAAAATAATGATTTAGTGTTATGGTGGATATAAAAAGTCTACACACCAAAACAGCTGGTTTTTGTGATGGAAAAAATCTGGATCATATCAGAATTTTGTGCACATTTATTGTTATATATTACAACCCATGCAATACCACTGAAAACCAAATTTCAGAGAAAGAAAAAAACTTGTGATAACTTACTGAACAAGTGTGTACATCCTCAACTAATAAAAAGCTGTTTTGTATCAGCTTGGCACATCTTGATTTAGGAATATTTTCCCAAAAACGTTCCAGATCTGTTGAAGGGATAGTTAACCCGAATATTTTGTCATTATTTATTCAAACCTGTATGAGTTTCTTTCTTCTTTTGAACTCTAAAGAAGATATTTTAAAGAATGTTGGTCACTAGACAGACGTCGGCACTTATTGACTTGGAAAATAAATAATATGGAAGTCAATGGTTATTAACATTCTTCAGAATTTTTTTTGGGTCAATCTTTGGGTGAACTCTCCCTTTTGTATTTGGAAGGGCATATCATAGTATGTTAGTTAGTTGTAACTATTAATAACTGTTTTAATTATCCTGTTTTTATTTTTAATTCTTACACGTGTTATTCTTATTTCTTATCACTGTTTTAATTTCATTTTCTATGTAAAGCACTTTGAATTGCCATTGTGTATGAAATGTGCTATATAAATAAAGTTGCCTTGCCTTGCCTTGTAATTGTAAGGCACATAGTTTTATGCTCTTTTGCAATTACACATTTAGGACATTTAGTACTTCAGTAGCACCTGCTGGTGGAATCCTTACACTGCAAATGCACAGATTGTTCTAACCGAGTTGAATTTGTGGTCAGTGATATTGAGACTTTGGCGATATTATATACTTAAGAGCAAATCATTTTAAACCAGTGTCTAATATCTTTTGTAACATGAGTTGGTGTTTTATAAATCATAATATAAAGCAAAAATCTGTCATTTTTGTTTTGAAGGTTAAATGTATTTTTGATTTGTGTGCGTTTTATATTTGTACAAGGGGGATTCCCAGATAGCATTGTGACATTGAGTCAATGTTGAAATTCCATCAGAATCATCATTTTGGTTGAGGTTGAAATTTCAATGCTAAGTAATATTGGATCAATGTTGAAAATTCCATGCTTTCCAGTGTTGAAAAGACAAACACTGAATCAATGTTGATTTTTGGTCAGCTTAATTTTCCACTGGTGAGACTTAATTACAATCAATCTATCTGTCCCATCATTCAACACGTTAAAGCAAATCCAAATAAATTGGGTACATTTCTGTGAACATTCATTATCCTCAAAGGATGAATCTCCTCCAACGAGTGTATGGATTTTCAAAGAACTCCTACCATAAATTGAACTCAATGAGATACACCAGTTGATTGTCATTAGTATTATTAATAATGTTTTAATTATTGTTTTAAAATCTCCTCCATCATGTAAAACATCTCCAATCCCCAATTTTTTTTCTGCTAGCTATACAGCGCAAGCAGCGAGATATATAATGACTGTCACATAAAGATTTTTGTGACTGTTAATAAAGAATTTAGAATATTTTCCCCTACTTATTGAATGCGCCCAAAATCCAATCCAGTAGGTGGCAGTAATGCAGCTTTAATCTGGCTGCCAACCACCAATCAGATCAAAGCACAGTTTAACAGACTTCAAGCATGAAAAAGACAGACGCAGGACAGCGACAGTGTTTTTCAGAGGTAAGTACAAAAATATTAATAAAATGCATCTCAATTTTCATTTGTGTTTTTCTTTTTCTTTATTTCTTGCAACTTTTGTGCTTCTTCTGGGCGAGTCAGTGTGAACTGCGATGATAATAGAGTCACGTGAACGCCCTCGTACACAACCAGTGGCCAGGATAATCTTAATACATTGAGTTTCAGTTTGTTTTTCACCAAACCCTATTATACTTTTATTCATCTTTATTTCTTAAGATTGCCATATACTGTGATTTTTGTACGATTTCGAACGGAATTCTGACTCGTGCAACTCTTATTTGGCTGGGCCAATTTTTAACTTTGTCATGCGTCGTTTGTTGTGAGGTGTTTGTCTATCGGATTATTTTAGTATCAAAATGATTTGTGCGTGCAACAAATAAGATGTGTATTTGTGGAAATGGCGCCGTACATGCATTCATTGTACCATTCATACTCGGTCATCCCATATTCGTCCAGTGTAGAAACGAGAGGCGATCGGACGGCTAGATGAATTTCTGTCATGGCAGTAATTCTGGTCACCACTCGTGAGGGTATCGCACAGCTGAAGCAAAGCTACGGACTGATTGACCTATCGGCACGGTGAGGGGAAATAGGACAATCAGTTGGGAGCTCTGCTTCAGCTGTGCGATACCCTCACGAGGGCCGACCACAATTACATCATTCCAATTTCATCTTTAAAGGGTCATGAAACCCTACAGCATTTTTTTTGAGATTTTAACAGAGGTATATGTGTTGAACATCATTGAACATAATGTTAGCATCTGTAAGATTTAATCAAAAGGTGAAACTGGTAAATTTTTATGTTTTTCACCCTATTTTCGTCTTCCGGGTTTAAAAACTACATTGCGTCCACGTCACATCTTGTGACGTAGCAGCGCACTATAGTGCTTCGTGACGCATCGGTGTCTTATTATTATTAATGAGACTGAGTTTTCTTATTCTATGAGAAGACACCGTCTCTTAACTATTCATGACAGCACGTGGTTCTTTCCAGGGCTAGTCTCTGGCTGCGGGCGGTTGGTTGGCCATCAACTCAGGAGGAGAAAAGTCCTCCACCTCAGCAGAGCCCTGTGTACTGCTATCACTGTAAACTTCACGTTCGCTGTCCATCTTTACTATGGGTGTTCTGGGACGCGTAAGTTAGATCTCGCCATATGTAATGAACGGTTGTTTTTTCCGCGAATTTTTTTTATTTTTAAAAATATGCATTTATACTGTGTATATATACAAACATAATTATATATTTATAATGACAATAATAAATGTGTATGTGCATTTCTATATTTTAAACAATTCCGATTAATCTAATATATGTAGCAAGGGATTCGGTTACTTTTAAAGGTCAAACAGACGGTTGTCAGTGTATTTTATTGGACTTAAATTTTGCATTTCGTTACGTTTAACCCCATATTTTTGTTGAGATTTGGCATGGGCCACTGCACTGCACTGACAGATGACAGTTGCTCGCCCCCCTCTTTCTCCCCCCTGCCTCGCTCTGCCACATCCACCCCCTTCCCTCTTCTCATGGGCATCCACGCCCATTTAAGTTGCATTTTTCAAAAAGATTATGAGGTGGATTTGAGTTGAAAGAGGGGGTTTCATGACCCTTTAATGTGGCAAGAAAAGAGTGAGATCTTTAGTTCTGTTGGCAGCTATATCAAACTGCAGAAATTTAGCAAACTGTTGCGACTCCAGTTCGTGTTGTAAATGGATAATCTCTTCCAAACCACCGCTTATCCAGCTCCTCTTTTATTAATTTAGCTACTTGATCATTAATTTACTTGTTTCACTTTCACACTTTTATTTATTTCTATACTATTATTTACTATTAAATATAATAATACTATAAGATAAAACATCGGATTTCACTTTGCTTTTCCATTCATTCCTCCTGTGAGTCTGCAGGTGCTTTAAAGGGAAAAGTATCATTAAATAGCCTTGAATTTAAATTCAGTGAGTTTTAACTGGGATGTAAAGATTTTGATAAAATGTCAAGTTTCACTTAATTTTGTAGTACATTTATAATGTTTAATTAACCACACTTCCAAATATGTACTAACTTCTTGTTGTTTTAGATGCCTTACAAGTGAATGCTGATAAAAGGAGGCCTCGGAGTTTCTCTTTGCTGGGATGGTGCAAAAATGGCCCCATTACGCCCCTCAAAGGCTTGGGGCATTGCTCATGGTGGAAACCCCAGAGTTTAGAGTATTTAATTCTTTCTTCTACCTTCTTTCTTTCAGTAGTACTGTCCCATTTCTGTCTTTATTGGCAAGTTTCCATTTGCATTACTTCCATTTTGCAGATGCAGGTTGTCATGTTTTTCCAGGCTCTTCTCCTGGCATCTGTGTTATAAATTCAGATGTAATTGTTTTAAGACAATGTGGGATTTCCTGTTGTAATTGTGGGGCATAAATAAATACATTTGCATGTGAACTGAAGGATGTTGTTTACTCTGAGTGACTTTTTGATACAAAATCATATCAATTGCAGCCATACATGGTCTCTGATTGAAAGGAATCAACTAAAGAGACAATTAACTGGCATAGAATCCTGCTGTACATAAAGCAAGATTGATTTTAAAGTGTTTCTATGTTGATTCAATGTTAAATAAGTGATTTAATTTAAGTTGAAAAAATATTGATTTTATGCCCATCTTGATCTATTTTTCATAATTGAAATAACATTATTTCAGGGTGCAAACCTGATGAAAAATCAATGTTAGATTTCAACATTTTTTCAATGATAATTTGATCAATGCATCAACATTGATTCAATGTTGATTCAGTGTTAAATAAATGATTTAATTATAGTTTAAAAAAATAGTGATTTTATGCCCATCTTGATCTATTTTTCATCATTGAAATAACATTATTTCAGGGTGCAAACCTGATGAAAAATCAATGTTAAATTTCAACATTGATTCAATTATATTTTAGTTGATGCATTAACATTGATTCAGTGTTTGTCTGCTATTGATGTAATCTAATCATATGATTTCAAATTCATTTGAAAAAGGAAGAAATAAGTGCTTTGATCAGTAGCCCTGCTCTGACTTCCTCTCCTGTCTGTGAGGTCGAGGTTTGTGTTTCCTCTCACAGTACGAGATGTTTGAATGATCAGTACAGCAGATATTATTCATCTGCATCCCACAATGAAGATCATACAGCTGCACATCTGTGAGTTTCTCACATCACATTTCATTGAGTCAGATTTCTTTTGATTTTATATCTTAATGAATGTGTTTCTTTCTCCCATAGATCTGTTGATGTTGTGTGAAGCCACAGAGAGTCTAACAAACACACCGGTGACTTTAGGATCTGATGTGATTATAACCTGTGATCTTGATATTGAGGAGATTTACTGGTACAAAAAGAAATCACCGGATCCTCCAGTGTTGATCTTACGCACTTTTGATAGCACATATGAAGGCGGTAAATATGAAAACAGCAGCTTCGCTCACAAATACTCAGTGAAGACTAACAGTCGTCTGTTCATTAAAAACATCACCACTGATGAGTTAGGAGTTTATTACTGTGTGAAAACGAGTGAACCGGTAACATTCAACAACGGCACCAAAATCCACACCAGCGGTAAGTCATTTTATCATTTCATGTCTTTGTGAACCACATGATGGGTTCCATATTGAATATTCTGTATGAAGAACTAATATGTTTTGCAGTTTCATTGTTCTGTTAAAGACTGAGATTGAAAGACTGAACAACAAACCTTTTACAGACTCAGTCCAAAAGAACATCACAGACTCAGTTCACAGGAATCAGACAGAAGACGCTCCACAACATCAGAGGCCATGGAACGATCTGACCATCATCTTATCTGTCCTGCTGAATGTGCTCCTGATCATTGCAGTGATGGGTGTGTACTTTTTAAATCTATATTTAGGTGAAATTCTCTTTGAACTTAAAATACAGGAAGACAAACTCTAGATTTAGATTTCCTATAATCTTAATTTAGTTTTTGTTGGTTTAAACTGTTAAAAGGCGTTGTGATACAGTGATGTTTAATTCACTGTTGTTTCAGGTTTGGTGAAGAACTGCCTTCATGCAACTAGACGATCTAAAAATACTTCAGAGAAACCTCAAAGTGCCACTGCAGCTCAAAACACAAATGATTCAGAGGTAAGATAATTGTGTAATGAATATTAAATTAATCATAATAATGCTTAAATAGCTTACTAATCAAATGCTCGATTGTTTCAACCCATATTTGGGGCAAATATGTACAAACCCAATCGTTGGGTTTAAAAATGTAATTTAAAAATGTAAATTTAAACCAACGGTTGGGTTTGTACATATTTGAGCACTTTTATTATCCCCATGGGGAAATCGTTTCAATGAGTTTCGAAATACATGCACTAAAAACAATGTACAAAAATATGGAAATCACACAAAAATCGCAGAATCAAAATGACAAAACAGTCCCCCAACACTCATCACTACAAAAACACTATCTTGCATTTTACCGCCTGCGGCAAGAAATATTTTTTTAAACAACCCAGCATTTTTTAGAGAGACAGTAGTAAAGATCTGTTATTTGAATTATCTGAATTGTGTTTCAGAACAATGCACCAGAATAACATATTATCACATAGTATTTTGTCTTATTATGCACCTCTCTGCAATACTGATTGGTCAGTTGTGATATTATATTAAATTATCTAAATATGAGATATTAAATAATTGTGTGCAATATAATGAACACAAAATCTGGCTGATGTACATAGCGCAAGTTTCATATCTCTCATCAGGGGTGCAAACTTGTCACCGTTTTCAAAAATAGGTCATTGTTGTGATTCTAATTTTAAGTCTTTGAATCAGTCAGCGAAAAACAACTAATTTCTCCATTTACGCGAGAGACTGTTTCTGACTGCTGCCTGAGTTCCTGTCCACACGGAAATGGGTATTTTCAACATTGCAGCTCTTTCTATGCAGTTTGGCTGTTCGTCCACATGAAAACGCAGTACCCGGTTACTGAAACCGGACTTTTAAGAAACTCCGATTACAGTGTTGTTGTGTAGATGGTGAAACTGGAGATTTCAGCTTGTGATGTCGAAGTGTTCGCCGGGTGGACATAGCTCTTAATAACTCTGCAAACAGCACTTATCACATGTATACAATACATGCACAGTTATCTCATTGTTGCAGAACAGAGAGGCGCCAGAATGCAATAATACAAAATAGTAAGGCAAGTTTGTGAAGCTATTACAGTCCACTTGGGCCCTGCACCTGTGTATATACAGTTACCTGTCACTAAATCTAAAGTAAAGGAACTTGTAGAAGGGTTTCACAGAGCCCATGGCATCCCTCTGTGCCGTGGATGGGACCCATGTGGAAATCAGGCAGCCAATCATAGCATGTTTTTGCGTTTTCATGTGGACAGAGATTTTTTTTTAAACTGCTATTGTGTCCTAAAAATCGGTTACCTTAAACAAGCTACAGCTGCTTGAACCCCAGTGCAGGAGCGGTTACCACAGAAACATAAGTGGTTAGTTGATTGCTGTCGTGACTCTTGACACTTTTGAATCAATGCCACGTAGAATTAAGGCAGTTCTGAAGGGGGGTCAAACACAGTATTAGTATGGTGTTACTAATAATCCTTTAGGTGATTGGATATGGCCATTCATTGCTTATATCTTAATCTTTCAGTATGCTGAAATTGATTTATCCATGCTTCCCGGTGAAAGCAGGCCTGGCCAGGATCAACCCATTTACTCTCTTTTACAGCCAATAAAATTGTAAGATATTTAAATGTTCATTATTTTAATATATACAAATATAAAGTTTAACATTTCTGTACTTCGATTTGTGGGATTTTATAGATTTGAAACTTTGGTAGTGTATTTTGAAATGTTTAAAATAGTAAAAAAAAAAAAGAAAACTGAGTCTGTCTACGTTTGACTCCTATTTTATATAATATTCATATTAAATGTACAGTAATGAACAGAAATAAAGATTGATATCAGATTTGAAAACAAGTTGTCATGTTAATTGCACTTTTTATTTAAAAGTTTGGTAACACTTTAGTTTAAGGTCCAATTATCAACTAGCTGCTTATAATCAATCGTATTGGTAGGTTATTGGCTGTTTATTAGTATTTATGAAGCACATATTAATGCCTTATTCTGCTTGACCTTATTCTACATCCCTTACCCAATACCTAAACTTAAACACCACCTTACTTACTTTTAATATGTTTATTGAGTTTATTGAGGCAAAAGTCTTTCTTGATAGTTTGTTAATTAAAAGTGAGAATTGCACCCTAAACTAAGGTGTGACCAAGAGTTTCATACACAAGCATTCAGTTTAAAATAAACTTCTCATACTTGTGTGAAATGCAGACAGTTAGTAATGATCAGTTCTAAGAGGATTTGTCACATTACGTTTTAAAGTTATATATTAAAGTTCATATTGGTTGAAAATAAAGTGCTGAAAGTAGCGGACACTGGGGCTATTTGCCACCACAGGAAACTGTCTCTAAGGCTGTATCTATGAAATTTTTTAAGTTTTGAGTCCATCGTGTGTTTCCTTGACTGGTGGTTTTAACCACGAGGTTGCTCTGCGCACTGCACTATGACCAAAAGTATCTTGCATGTATGTTTTTGTGTGTTGCCTTGTTGCCTGCTTAAATAATTGTTTTATGTCTTAACATGCAGTGTGGTCGATGCTGTACATAGAGTGTGCTAGATAATGTTCTCTGGTATTAAATGTTGCTATTTTGAATGGACATCATATCTTGCTTTTACATCTCTGACTTATTCAGATTAGCAGTGCAAGTTGCAAGTAAACCACAGTGTAGGTGAGGTTTCTTGGTGCAGCAAATTTCATGAAACTTGCAACAAATAATCCTTCTTAAAGGGGTGATAAATTGAGAAATAAACTTTCCCTTGAGCTTATAAAAGGTAATGGTAATATAAGAATATCCTGTAAGCTGAAAACTTCCTTGTTAGTCAAAGAAAAGCTTTTATTGACACCAGGCCCAGAAAACAAGAGCTCTCAAATATATACTGATCAATGACGTAATAGAACGGGGAAACGCCGCCTCAACAGATAAATGTGTTTGACTGCTTCTGTAGCTCCGCCCACCGACTCGTGCTAAACGGAGCTAATCGCGCTACCGAGCAATAAACATGCCAAAGATAGCACGATAATTGTTTGTAAACAAGACACAGGTCAAGACTGTATTTGCAGACATATTGAGATTAAAACACAATGCTGTGCCTTCTATATTGGATCCGACAGGAATATTGCAACACACTCGTGTGTAAAACATGTTTTTTTAGTTTGTGATAGTATTGCATTGTTACAGATCATTTTGATTATGTGTACGTGTCTAACAGAACATACATCAGCACGCTGTCACAGGCTGGAAAATCCTTTATTTGTTAGTTCATTCCCAGCCAACATTGCCATTTGGGCCCTACATGGGCAACCCTTGTGGGGCCCGTATAATTTTGTCCATCGGCTCCACATGGGCCCCATGTGTGTTAGCCCACAGGGGCACATGATGGGTCCATAGTGGGCTCTAAGTGGGGCCCATTTGTATGTTCGTTAAAGGGGCCAACATGGGTCCCATATGGGTTCTAATAAATGGGGCCAAAGTGGGCCACATACAGAACCTTTATGGGGCCCAAATGGGTGATAACACTGAGCCCACAAATGGCCCATCTATGGGTTTTTTGTGGGACCCCAGTGGGTGAGAACTGGGCCCCATTTATATTTCTTTTTTTTATTTATTCCTGTAGGTGAAATGAATGTGCTGATTTGCAAACCCTGCCAACTCTGTGATGTTTTAATAAACCTGTACCGGACCTAATATGATTTAAAATGACATTCAACTCTAACACTTTTTACATTTTATTGATCATAAAAATAAAAATGAATTCAAACAGGACATTCTTCAGTACAGTTCTTCAGTCCATCACTGTGGGTTTGGGCAGACCCATCAGCTTCATATCTAAAGAACAGTAATGAAAGAAAAGACAGAAAATGCATTTCTTTTAAAATACTATCAAAAACAGGAACTCTTTCAATGCGGCACGCCCATTGAAACCGAGCGCTCAAGAGAGAGCCTCAATACCAGGGTTGAGAATAGCCTATAACTGTCAGCGCCGTAGTAGTAATAACCGCAAAGGATCCAATAGCGAGTCAAAAGTATATATTTATTCTCAAAACACAAGAGACTGGCGGGTTAATGTGGGAATGAAACACAGGTTTTAATTTGGAAACATGGAACACGGGGTGAATCCTCCTGTGCGCTGAAGGTAGTTTAAGGCGAACTGCCACCGGACTAAGGATCTTGGTGACAGGAAACGGGCCAATGAATTTAGGAGCAAGTTTATTACATACAGAGCGGAATATTCTTAGATGAAAGCCACACCTTTGACCTACGATGTAAACGGGAGGCTTAGACCGGTGGCGATCGGCTTTGGCCTTCTCGCGGTTCTGCTCCATGTGTGGCAACACCTCTGGAAGAAGGCGTGAGCGGAGGGGACCGCGACTTCGGATTCCAGACTGGGAAAAATTGGTGGCTGGTAACCTAAACTACATTTAAACGGAGATAGACTCGTGGATGACACTGGTAACGAGTTATGCGCATACTCAACCCATGAAAGAAGCTGGCTCCAGGAGGAAGGATTTTTGGATACCACAAATCGCAACACTCTCTCAAGATCTTGGTTGGCTCGTTCTGTCTGCCCATTGCTCTGGGGATGGAAACCCGAAGACAAACTTGCAGTCGCTCCTAGTAATCCACTGTTGCGGCAAAAATAACGTTAACTCCATTGCATTTCTGAATAAGAGACAAAACTTAGCCAATTGTGTCTTTTATAAAGATTTAATTCTTGCAAGAATGAATCCACAGTTGGAGCAACCATGCTCATGGTGACCACAAGTGTGAACTGAGGAACAATAGAAGGCCCAAGCTTTTATACCTCTCAGTGTCTCAGTGTTTTTCCGCATCGAGGAAAAGGTGATACAAATGTCTTTCCCCTTTACCCATCTGTAACAAAAGCAAATAAGAAAGCAAGGGACACAGTGGTTCCCCCTCTTATCTTCCCCATCAGTGTTTGTGTCAAGGCCTCAAGCGTGTGTGTGATTAAATAAGTGACACCTAAGGCCCGGAGAGTCCCCAATCTAGGTGTCCCGTGACCCCATGCTAAGAGGTGTTTTTGAATAACAGATGTTGATTTCTGTATAACCTTAAACATAAATCTTCTTCTATGATACAAATTTTCCTCTACAATTCCCTTTTATCATTCTTTGATAATTCACAAGAAAAATTTTAAATGTATATATGAATGTTGTTCTTCTCAAGTCGCACAGTCCAAGCATCGAAAAGGGCACCACGGCTTTGCTTTGCTCCAGTCTTTCAGATGGCAAGATGAATCGCACAGCTGTACGCCCAGAAAAAGTTATGAAGATTAGTCTTTTCTGCTCTGTTAATGAAAGGATGCCACCTCTCTGTAGATTGTGCAACTCTGATTCTGTGGGCTTGCAATAGGTTCTAAACTTATTGTCTCAGCTCCATGTTGTGCCAGCGTCTGCTCCTGAGGTGATAGCGGCAAGTGATGTTTGTGTGACCTCCGTCCGCACAGACGTGTGCCTCCAGCTCCTCTCGGCTCCTTCTCCCGATCACTGGTGGGATCTTTCTCAGCTACCTTGATGGGAGTGTTTGTCATCAGAAGCACGACAAAAGGCCCTAGTCACCTTTTCACTCTCCATCTGTTCCTTCTGTAGCCACGTATCACGACATCAAACATCTGGTCTGATGTTATGTAAAGGAGTCCCTTAACCTGCACACAGATCTTAGACACAGAGAGGACATTTCTTTTGCAATAATTCACAAATTATATTGATGTAAGCTATTGTTTACCCTTCCATTAAACAGTCTCGAACAGACTCAGATTTGCTCTAGGCCTTTCCTTCTACAAAATTTTTCATAAAAATACTTTACCCCAGACAGTTTTCATCAGTTTTCATTTAACTAATTCAAAATTTTTTCATAAAAATACTGTATCCCAGACAGTTTTCATTTAACTAATTCCCCTTTGGCTGCCTGATCATCCATGCAGCCATCTAAACATAATGGTCAAAGATTGTTTGGGGTAAACAAGGCTTGCCATCACCACACCATTTTGAAAAGTGCAGCCACATCGTTTCCACAGCTGTTTCTCCGCTGTTGTGGCGAAGGTCTCTGTACTCTGTAAAGAAGTGAAAGCGTTTGTGTTTATTTCAAATATCAAAAGACATTATGGTTCCTTTGACTGCTTCTGCCTCGGCCTTCGCAACCTCATCTGCCTGTTTAAATAAAATCTTTGTTATTAATGTGCGCGCATTCACAGATATCAACCTGGTCAGTCAAGAAAATTGTGTCTTGAGGAGCAGACACAGTTGAACCATTCAGAATTGGGCGCCCATCCGATATTACAATTTTCCTGTGTTTCCACAATGCCCCAAAATTATGCCCAACTCCGAACTCAAAACGCAATTCTGTTCAAATTGTTATACTTTTACCTTTCATCAGCTTACATATTTCAGTCAGGGCTACAAGCTCCAGTCTTAACCAGGCAATCTTTATCCTGATTCTTTCGTGTTTCAGTGAAAGTTAATATAAAAATCTGTATTTCAAATCTGGAAGCTGGGCTAAATGAGTAAGCTCTGTTACTGCACTCCTGTCAATTTAGGGGTGTGTGATACCTTCAAAATCCAAACACACGACACCTTGTTGCTTTCAAGTGTTTTAACGACACATCACACATCCCTAGGCCAGACCCTCAGTCACTCCTCAGAGACCAAATACATGATTAGTGTAAAGGAAGAAAAACAATCATTGATTCTCTTGATAAATCCAAATCATCACAGACCCCAATGTTGTCCAACTCAAACTAAACGACAAAAAAAAAAAGTAAGATAGATAAAAATCCATCTAAGCGCTTTAAATCTCCATATAAACATCCTTCAGTTTGTGCTTTGGCCACAGTTCAGAGGACTCCTCTGCCCATGCAGGGTATGTTTGACATGCACTGATTCTCTTTGTGCATCTATCATGGTTGTCATTATCCTCTCTAACTCAACTTCATGTTTATATTCAGATCTAAATGCTCCCAGTTTCTCACTGAACATCATATTCTTGTCAAACTTCCTCCAGTTCGTTGTTTCAACACAATTCTTTTACAAACCACCATGTTTTTGTTCAAAATTACTGTTTCCATCAACTGCACTTTCACTCATCATATCTAACCATTTATAACATAAACCTAAATTTGTTAATGTTGAAAACTTTTCATCAAAACAACATAATTATCTATTCGTATTACATTCAATCAGCTCGTTCACTCATCTATCTCTTGTGACATTATGCTTAATCATATTCAATACCCAATTCTTTATCAAAATCTTTCCAATAAATTAGGATTTTAAAGTACATTTTCCTTTCAATGTCTTGAATCTTCTTTTTCCTTCTTTCCCTACCTTCATGTTCCTCCTTCACTACATTCATAAACCTCCTCTTTGGTCTTCCTTAAACCTCCTGTCTTTTCCTCAGTGTGACTGTCTCCAAACCGCACATCATCACTGTTCTCACTACTGTTCTGCACACCTTCCCTTTCATTCTTACTGTAACCCTCACACAACAGACCTGACACTTTTCTCCACCCATTCCAACCTGCCTGCACACACACACTTCACCTCTTTCCCTGGAACCTCACTGTTCCACTTGGTTCCCTCTCATTCTCACACATGTATTCTGTTCTTCCTGCGGCTAACGCTTCATTCCTCTTCTCTCCAGAGCAAACCTTCACCTCTCTAGACTTTCGTCCACCTGCTCTCACTACAGATCACAATGTTATCCTCAAACATCATAGTCCATGTAGATTCCTGTCTGACCTCCTCTGTCAGCCTGTCCATCACCACTGCAAACAAGAAGGGCTCAGAGCCGATCCTTGATGCAGTCCCACCTTCACCGTGAAGTCCTCTGTCTCACCCACGGCACACCTGTCCACTGCTCTGCAGAAATCCAAAATATTACTGTCCTCCATCTCAATCCTAGTCACACAGAAAGCATCACAGCCTCTTGTTTTGTTTTTGTTTTTGTTTTTCTCTTACATTAATTGTAGTTCTCTAGATAAATTAATGTCCTGCCTCCATTTAATGGAGGAAACACAAACATAAAACTTTTCATTTTAAAGTTTATATTCCTTTGTTCGCCCTCTGGCCTTTCATAATTGTGACGGATTCTCTGGATAATTTAGATAATGACTTAAGCCAATTTGTCATTTTGTCTCTGTCCTCAAGTCTATAATTTTTACGCTTACTATTTTAACTAATCCAGAGAGTATTTCAAATCCTCATCATAAATGACAAAAGTAGTCATTATTATTACAGTAACAGACCAAGCTGGATATCAATCCACTTAAAGCTCGTCCATGTTCTGGATCATCTTTTATCAGAATCACTCAGAATAATACGCTTCTTTTAAAGTCTGTCGTTTGGCTTAACCCATCTGTAGTGATAAAACACTACACTCAATCAGGACACATAAATATGAACTGCTCATTCTCAAAATTTGCTTCTACTTGGTTTCTTAATCATTTTTAAATCATGTCTGTTCTCTATTAAGTTGTCTTTAGAAAAGTCAGCTGGGTTGTTTTGGTTTTGTCTCAACTTTAACATGCCCGATTACAGACACTGTGCCGCCCCCGCCTCCACAAGCAGCCTCTCTCTCTCTCTCTTACACAGATAATCTTTTCAACAGCCTCTGAGACTTTAACTCAGAACAAACTATAATCTTTAGTTTAAATACCTTTGTTATCCAGACCTTCTCTTTTGAACTTCAAAAGCTGTCCTCATCTTAAAGCCATCACCATGTTTCCGAATTATCCTATGCCATATCTAATGACCTGCAGGATTTAAGACTATGATAGAGACATATTAGTTCAATATCACACAGTTTTACTTATACCAATTAATACATTTTGTTCTGTTCTCCATAAAATTTATGACAATTCACAGCATGGTCTCAGCTGGCTCTTGAATGCCCCCTACGATCATAACTTTCCCTCAGGGTGCTCCTGGCATTCCTGGCATTCAAACACAATATATGCGGGTTTTTTTTTTTTTGTGAGCGGTATTGAGGAACCTTGCTTTTGGGCGGACTGCTGTGTCTGTCTGGACTCGGCCCCTACAAAACACAGGTTCCCCACACAATGATGCTGCTGGCCTCACAGACATCTGCTCGACTCATACACACCTCACATAGTCTCCACCCTCCTTTTGGGGCGGAGTCTTAGTGTCTACGTGATTTCTCTGTCTTAGGTCGTCCCCGTTGGCCAAAAGGGGATCTTACCCGTCTTTGGGAAAATCACTGCGTGCCCACTGCCCGCCTTGAGATCTTTGACCCTCAACAGGATCAGCTGTGTTTTGGAACTTTGTGGAAAGTCCATTCAAGAGTCATCAGAGCCATCTGGTCTGCTTACTATAGGTAGAACATGGAGACAGGTTAATTATAACGATACAACTAAATCACTAAAATCCACCACTCAGTGAATTTAGCCAGAACAACTGTCCTTTCAGTTTAATGTTCTGCTACCTTTGTGTCTCGATCCATCGGTCCTGTACATGGTGAAGGCTTAGATCAGACACAACATTTTCAGTTCTATATTTTAAAAACATCTCATTTTGTTTAATCAAAATATCTATCATTGCCCTCCATGGCAATCCTTTAACTATTAGTCAAAAATGTCCTTTTATCAAATCATTGTCTTTATGATTTCAACTGATGCCCTGTGCTTAACCATAAGTATCTCATCACTTATGACACATGCTCAGATAACAGCTTTGTGCTGGGTTTGAATGAGAGAGAGAGAGAGACTCTGAGGCCTTCAGGGCTGGCACACTGCATCTTCATCTGCACTCCAACTTTTCACTCTTTACACAAGCTAGTGAGATCTGGTTAGAAATTAATATTGTTTACAAATAAACTTCAGACATTTTCCTTTTAAACTCTATCCTTAGACTGAAATTACACTTTCAAATCACCCTCAGATTGAGTGTGTGTTACTCAAGCTAGGCCACAGCACCAGAAATGACGTGGTGGTGCCAGATTCAGATAAGCAAATCAGCATTTATTACAACTCAACTTTATTACAAATCTTTTGAAACCAAAGCATCAACTTCTAGTGCTTCCAACATATTAACTTACCTAAAGTTATTTCAACAACCCAATATTCAGTCCAGTAAGCATTATCAGAGTTTTGCAAAAGTGAGAAGAGCAAGAACATATTTATTATAACCCTATTGTTATTTCATTATTTTCTTAGACAGAGTTTAAATCTCATCTCTGTATTCATTACTGGGTTTAGTGTGGTGGCCTCATTTGTCACACCTTCGACACCTTATGGGTGAGTGGACACAGCCCTGCTGACCACAATTAAAACACTCTGTGTCATTCAGCAATTCATGGTATCTTTCATCTGCTTTTTCAAAACAAAAATCACATCAGATTCCCACAGTTACTGGGATCTTTCCTTCAGGGTTTAATGTTATCAGATTCCCACAGTTACTGGGATCTTTCCTTTAGGGTTTAATGATATCAGATTACAACCCATGATTATTCATTATTCATTATGCACTAACATTTAAATTTCTCTTGTTCTCAATTAATTTATAGCCAGTTAAACTGCCGTATAATTTTCTAAACATAATTAAAACATTGCTGCCCATTTTCTTAATAAGTTCTACTTATTTCTTTAAATTGCTGGCTTCAGAGCAGAGCTGCTTACAGCATTTGCTCTCGTCTCAAAAACTTTATCCGGCCTGATCAAGTTACTGATCATGTCTCTCAAATTGTTAGCTCTAATTTTGTTATCACAAACTGTTATCCATAGCTTAATCAAAGTTCATACTCACCAATGATCTTTAAACAGCTGTAGCTTCTGTGTGATCAGACAACATCTTCCTTTCCTGTTATCTGCTTCTTATAACAATCTTCATTTGCATTTCTCACACACATTTCCCACAACAGCCCTTGTTAGCTCTAATTTTGTTATCACAAACTGTTATCCATAATCAAAGTTCATACTCACCAATGATCTTTAAACAGCTGTGGCTTCTTTGTGATCAGACAAATTTTCCTTTCCTGTTATCTGCTTCTTATAACAATCTTCATTTGCATTTCTCACACACACATCCCCCACAAAAGCCCTTAGATTTGTCTCCTCTCCTCAACAGATTCTTTCACCCCTCTCATCCTGTTGACTCACAGCATTTATTTTCTTTTGGAAATCATGATATTTAATTAATTTCTCTATATCCCCATACATCTCTGGCCATATACTTTTTCATTTGACAAAATACCGGTGTATCATATTCTGCTAGCTTCTTTGGGATTTTCCATAGTGGCAGTCTTTCTGTGGTCTTTGCGTGCACGCTATTAATCTGTCCGACGCCTCCATACAGATCTGATCCTTCACCCAGGACAGACGGGCGGACGCCCAGCGCCTCTGTGATCTCAATTCTCCCAGAATATCTTGATCGCATTCCACGATCTCAACTCTCCCAGAATTTCTTAATCACTCGCCAATCTCAATCCTCCCAGAATTTCTTAATCACGTTCCATGATCTCAATTCTCCCAGAATTTCTTAATCGCGTTGACCACAGAACCAGACTCCCCCTATGGTTTAACCCTTAGTTTCCCAAATCTTAATTTAACCAAATTCACATTAAAATTCCCAAAATTTTGGATTTGTCTCTTACCAGAGTGTCCTTGCCATCTCGGGTTCGTTTTCTCTTATTCCAGTGGTCGGACCCTCCAGAACCCTAGAGCAGCCGGCCCTTCTCCCTTAATCAGTCGGGGTAAGGCTGTGACTCTACGTCCAGGATGATCAGTCACCGTCCGCTCCCAGGGTTCCGGAAGGCACATCCAAGGAATCCCACTTCTGACACCAAATTGTTGCGGCAAAAATAACGTTAACTCCATTGCATTTCTAAATAAGAGACAAACCTTAGCCAATTGTGTCTTTATAAAGATTTAATTCTTGCAAGAATGAATCCACAGTTGGAGCAACCATGCTCATGGTGACCACAAGTGTGAACTGAGGAACAATAGAAGGCCCAAGCTTTTATACCTCTCAGTGTCTCAGTGTTTTTCCGTACCGAGGAAAAGGTGATACAAATGTCTTTCCCCCCCACCCTTCTGTAACAAAAGCAAATAAGAAAGCAAGGGACACAGTGGTTCCCCCCTCTTATCTTCCCCCATCAGTGTTTGTGTCAAGGCCTCAAGCGGTGATGGGGGGGTTTACATTTACATTTTATGAGGTAGATGTAGGTTTGACTGTGTGTGTGTGTGTGTGTGTGTGTGTGTGTGTGTGTGTGTGTGTGTGTGTGTGTGTGTGTGTGATTAAATAAGTGACACCGGAGAGTCCCCAATCTAGGTGTCCCGTGACCCCATGCTAAGAGGTGTTTTTGAATAACAGAGACAGATGTTGATTTCTGTATAACCTTAAACATAAATCTTCTTCTATGATACAAATTTTCCTCTACACCACCTAGTAAAACCAAATTGGGGTTTCTGTCGGAGACCACGTCTACCAGGAGGTCATGTATCTGAAAGACGTGGTCTATAACAGTGGCCGCTGTCTCCTTGGCTGAAGGTAATTTGGGTAAGGGAATAAAACGAGCTGCCTTCGAGAACCGGTCCACGACGGTCAAAACGACCGTCTTGCCCTGGGAGGGCGGTAACAAAATCGAGCGCAATTTAGTGTGGGACCAGGGTCTTGAAGGAACTAACAGCGGTTGGAGCAACCCATCAGGAGGATGATTGGAAGTTTTACCACATGCACAAACCGAACAAGCCAAAACAAACTCCCGAATGTAACTAGCCATACCTGGCCACCAAAATTGTTTTCAAAAACTCCTGGATGACAAGCTACATTGGAGGAATGCCCCCACCGAATGACGTCTGATCGTAACCCCTCAGGTACAAATAAGCGACTCGGTGGGCCACCGGGCGGAGCCGTTACCCCTTCTAAGGACGTTTTGACCTTCGACTCGATCTCCCATCTGGTGGAAACAATGACTTTCCTTGCACCCTGGAGTGGACGGGCGATCGGAGCGGTCAAAAACATGTGACAAAGCATCGGGTTTGGTGTTCTTAGACCCCGGACGGTATGAGAGAGATAAATCAAAACGTCCGAAAAAAAGAGCCCACCGAGCCTGCCTGGAGTTAAGTCTTTTAGCAGATTGGATATATTCTAAGTTCTTGTGATCGGTCCAGACAATAAAGGGAACCCCAGACCCCTCTAACAATGACGCCACTCCTCCAATGCTAATTTGACAGCCAACAACTCTCTGTTACCAATGTCATAGTTACGTTCGGCTGAGGACAAACGGTGAGAAAAAAACGCGCATGGATGCATCTTGTCATCCGAGGAAGAGCCCTGAGAAAGGATCGCTCCTACCCCTTCCTCTGATGCATCGACCTCCACCACGAACTGACGTGATGGATCAGGGGCAATCAAAATGGGAGCCGAATCAAAGCGGCCTTTCAGTTTGGTAAATGCAGCCTCGGCTGCACCAGACCACCTGAACATAGTTCGGGAGGAGTTCAAGAACGTCAGAGGAGTGGCTAGTTGGCTGAAACTGCGAATGAAACGCCGGTAAAAATTGGCAAACCCCAGAAACCTCTGCAGGGCCTTACGGGAATCTGGAGTTGGCCAATCTACCACAGCCTTAACCTTCTCGTGATTCATGCGCATTCCCTGGGATGAGATGATGTATCCCAGAAATGGAACCGACTGTGCATGAAAAGCGCATTTCTCTGCTTTGACAAAAAGCCCATTCTCTAGCAACCTCTGGAGCACTCATCTGACGTGCCGAAAATGTTCCTGGAGAGAAGAAGAAAAAATCAGTATGTCATCCAGGTAGACATAAATGAACTGATCTACCATGTCTCTCAGCACGTCGTTGACGAGTGCTTGGAAGACCGCAGGGGAGTTGGACAGCCCGAAAGGCATGACCAAGTATTCAAAATGGCCCCTGGGGGTATTAAACGCAGTCTTCCACTCATCCCCCTCCCTAATGCGGACCAAGTGATAAGCATTATGTAAATCCAGTTTTGTGAATATAGATGCTCCCTGCAACCTCTCGAAGGCTGAAGTCATCAACAGCAGAGGATAATTATTCTTTGCCGTGATGTTATTCAACCCTCTGTAATCAAATACAAGGTCGCAGTGAACCATCCTTCTTACCCACAAAAAAGAACCCCGCCCCCGCTGGAGAAGAGGAAGGGCGAATGAACTTGGAAGCTAGAGAATCAGAAACATATTTCTCCATGGCCTCCCTCTCTGGAACCGAAGGAGTATACAACTTGCCTTTAGGCGGAGACGTACCTGCCAGTAAGTCTATAGCACAGTCATAGGGACGATGCGGAGGTAGAGAAGCTGCCCGGGACTTACTGAACACTTCCTTCAGGTCGAAGTACTCCCTCGTCACGTTTGACAAATTCACCTGCTCATCCTGTAACACAGAACTAGACACAGACGTACAAGCAGACACAAGACAAGAGGCGTAACACTGATTACTCCAAGCAGACACAGAGTTATGGCCCCAGTCCACCCTGGGGTTGTGCTCCGTTAACCAGGGGTGACCAAGTCGATGGAAATCACCGGAGAGTTAATAATGAAAAACATAAGTCTCTCAGTGTGATTCCCTGAAGTGGTGAGCGTCATCATGTCTGTGGTGGATGAAATGTCAGGGAGTTCTTGTCCGTTGGGTGCACTGACGGAAATCTTGTGATGAAGTGGTGTGATAGGAATGTGATGGTAAAGTGCAAAAGTCTTGTCCATGAAATGACCTTCCGCTCCCGAGTACACTGAAGCCTGACAAAGACGCGAGCTGGTCGCCCATTGCAGTCTTACCGGGAGGAGAGTGGTGGACGAGGATTTACCCAGCATTGACCCACCCACCCGTTCAGAAAATGTCCCGCCGTTCCGCAGTAGAGGCAAAATCCTCGAGACCGGCGCCGTTCTCTCTTCTCCCGGGAAAGCCGAGCTCTCCCCACCTGCATGGGCTCATGATCGAAGGGTGGACTAACCGTGTTCACCCTGGAGGGCTCTGGAAACTCTGAATACAGTCTGGTGCGTGGACATTGATCGCGTTGTTGTAGGTGCATATACACACGCATTGCCAGCTGCATCAACTCATCAAGGCTCTTGGGTAATTCCAAAGTATATATTTCACCCTGAACACGGTCAGCCAGCCCATGCAGGTAAACATCCCACTGCGCCTCCTCCTTCCACTTGCACTCAGAGTGGGTGCGAAATTCGATGGTGTAGTCGAAGACGGGTCTATTACCTTGACGAAGTTCCGCTAATCTGCGAGCCGCCTCTCGACCCACGATAGCCCGGTCAAAGACCCATCTCATCTCCTGTGTGAGTGCTAGGAATGAGGAGCAGCAAGGTTGTTTATTCTCCCACACCGCCGTTCCCCATCGCGCGTCCCGAGAGTAGGGTTAGCACCAGCGTCACCTTGGATTCCTCTGTGGCAAACGTCAATGGCTGTAATGAGAAGAACATAGAGCACTTGGTAAGGAATGATCTGCACAATTCTGACTCACCAGAGTAACGTTCAGGCATGGGAATGCGCGGCTCATGATGACTGGTGGTATTAGATGGGTTGAGGGGAACAGGGTCTGGCGCAGTGGGTGTTACTAGTTGTTGCATCCGGGTAGAGAGCTCGGACACCTGCGCCACCAATGTCTGAACTGCCTGTGCAGTAGCGAGCGCCTGCTCGTTGTGCTGATCCATCCGATGACTTCTGTTAGATAGATATTCCTGCAATTCAGCCATCCTCGCTGGATCCATTGGTGGTCAGATCGTACTGTCAGCTCCGTAGAAGTAATAACTGCAAAGGATCCAATACCAAGTCAAAAGTATATATTTATTCTCAAAACACAAGAGACTGAGCATATAACCACAAAGTGGAACAAAGCACAAAGGTCCTCAGAGGGAACCGAGCAGGAGTTCAGATCCGCAGACCAGGAACAGAGCAGGAGTCCATGCAGGTCGGTACAGGAACCGATGAAGAGGCAGAGACAGTCAGAGTGGCGCAGGGACGCAATGGGCAAACACAGCCGAAGATCTCCAGGAACAGGAGGGAAGTGACTCGAGAGCGATCCACACACACACTGGAACTCCGGACAGGAAATGACGATCTGACAAACAGGAATTGGTTATGAGACACTATATAAGCAGGTGTAATGCGGTGCAGCTGGTGGTGGTGATGAGCGGGGATAATCAGTAACTCCGCGTCCAACACAACCATACAAACACACAGAGAATGAGTAAGTGAATTCATGAACCGTGACAATAACTTCATTATATATATATAGTCAGAGACATTCACACCAGTGGCCTGCTGGAGGTCATTTTGTAGGGCTCTGGCAGTGCTCATCATCTTCCTCCTTGGGGAAAAATGTCAGTGGCCTTCACCTGTAAAAGCATCCCTGTTTTGGGAGTCGTCTCATTGTTGCCCATCTAGTGCATCTGTTGTTAGTTTCATTAACACCAAAGCAGCAGAAACTGATTAACAACCCCCTCTGCTACTTAACTGGCCAGATCAATATCCTGGGAGTTTAACTGACTTGATGCTATTCAACTGATTAAAAAGTGTTACTTTAATTTTTTTGAGCAGTGTCTATACTCTATCTATCCATCCATCCATCCATCAAAAATACTTAACATGAAAATTACTTTTCTTTAGGAGGGTTTGCCTTCACCTTGCTTCCTGGAAGTAGGGGTAGGAAGTTGCCAGCCTCATGTGAGAAGAAGGAAGTTACTTTCTTTTTATCCTTGAAATCCTTTATTTGGTTGTTTGCATGTCATTGAGACTTAAAACATGGATAACATCTATAAAAATACTTACAAAAGGAAAATGACAACTATACACTGCGGCAGGGCTATTCAAATCTTACACTGGAGGGCCAATGCACTGCAGATTTTAGCTCCAACCCTGATCAAACACACCTGAACATGTTAATCAATGTCTTCAGGATCATTAGAAAATGATAGGGAGGTGAATTTTGATAGGGTTGGAGCTAAACTCTGCAGTGCATTGGCCCTCCAGGGTAAGATTTGAATAGCCCTGCACTGCGGCAACTATAGTTGCCAGTGGGCGTTTGTTCTTGGAAGTGTAACATTTAGTCCACTGAAGGCAAGTTTTCAGAACCCAAGTGCAGCTTTTATTAAAGGTCCTGTTCTTCGTGATCCCATTTTTCAAACTTTATTTAGTGTGTAATGTTCCTGTTAGAGCATAAATAATACCTGTAAAATTATAAAGCTCAAAGTTCAATGCCAAGTGAGATATTTTATTTAACAGAAGTTCCCTTTCAAAGCCTACAGCGAACGGCCGGTTTGGACTACACCCCTGCACTTCCTGCTTTAATTACGTCACTAGAACAGTTTGTTGACTAACCTCCGCCCACAAGAATATGCAAAAAAGGGGACGTGGTCTTGTTGCTCTCCCTCGTGGAGAAGAGGAAGTGTTGCGTTTGTAGAGTGTGTTTATCGCCATGTCTACAATAACATTGAACGCATGCATCGTGACCTTTCCGGGCAACGTGCACTAAGCTGCTGTCGAATCACAACACGGGAACCGCTGGCACAATCAGAACTCGTTATGTATTTCTGAAGGAGGGACTTCATAGAACAAGGAAATGATCAATCCATTTTTAGGACAGTGAAAACAGCGGTATACAGATAAGCAAATTGTGTGAGAAATACTGTTTTTTTACACGCAAAACATGAACACGTTATATTGCACACTGTAAACACAATCAAAGCTTCAAAAACACATGAAAAACGGGACCTTTAACAAAATCCAAAACATAAAGACTTGGCTTGATTAAACTTAAACAGGCAAAAAGACTCACCAACAAGTGGGTTACAATGTTCAGTATCAGACAAAGACACACGGCAAATATGAGGGCTTAAATACACATGGGATAATGACAAGACAAGGGACATCTGTGAACAATGATGAACCAATGAGAACATGACACAGGACATGAGGGCATGAGAATCACATTACAATGGAACACATGACAAAACCAGGAAGTGCATAGCAGTGAGCATGGCAGTAAACAAAGCAAGCATTGGCCCTATCCCAAATTGCACACTTCATGTGCACTTTCGATCTTGTTGACTTACAATGGTGTGCACATGTCCGTTAAGTCCACAAGACCGTAGGGTGTCCCATTCGTCATTTAAGCTTAAAGAAGGGTACTCGTGTGGGTGCTATGCGCCCTCAATGCGCACTTCAGCTGAGACAGCAAGTTTGCGTGCTATGCAGAGGATTTCTACCCGGCAGTCAAATCGACTCAATTACGTTGCGGAAGACCGTGTGGGTTTAGTGTGCCATTTGGGACAGGGCCTAAGAAACATGACAGTGAACATGATAAACTAAGAAACATGGCAGTGAACATGGCAAACTTAAAAACATGAACAATAACCCAAACACTCTGTGACAGGAAGGAATAGTGAAAACAATTACAAAATACAAACCTATACATAAACTTCAAGCTATGAATCTTAAACAACTTCAATTAATATAACCACAATTATTATAACTATGCCATTTCTGGTGTGTTTCTTCAGCAGAACCAAAAAATATTTGGAAGAATGTTTTCAACTGTTTTTTTTTGTGACCATACACATGAAATACAATGCACGGGGAAATACAATACTGACTTTTGTTGTCTGTGGAACATTTGTGTTCCACAGACAACTTTTCTGAGAGTGTAGAATTGTTTAAATCATAAATCTATCTATTTAAAGTCCACAGCAATACATTCTGTTCACACGCTATTGGTTTCCTGTCAATTTTTCAGTGCGATGCAGCAGACTTTTCCACACCCTGTCAGAGGTTTCAGTCCAGGCAAATCAACAGCACCTATGCACTTCTAGAGCTGCCGAAAGCAAGAACACCAAACCATTGACCTCATTTCTCATTGTATTTCATAAAATGTCATTTATATTTTATATTTTTATATATTCTTAGCTTGCAGAAATGACTGCTGCTATTGTTGTGTTAATATAGATTTGAATTCTGTTTGATAAAAAAGTTGGTATTTTAAACATTTGTTTAGCTGGGTTGGAACTCAAACAGCAAAAATCCAAAACTAGACTATCTACAGTATTTGGTAAGTAGTTGTGTAATGAGTGGGATAATGAACAGCCAGTTTGACTGTACATTATCCGTTTCATAAAATATTTTAATATACAGTATACATGTATTTGAGTGTGTGTGTGTGTGTGTGTGTGTGTGTGTGTGTGTGTGTGTGTGTGTGTGTGTGGACTGGTAATCCCTACGGTATGGGGACAAAATGTCCCCACAAAGATGGCAATATCCAAATTTTTGTCCTTGTGGGGACATTTTTTTGGTCCCCATGAGGAAAACATCTTATAAATCACACTAAGTGATGTTTTTTGAAAAAGTAAAAATGCAGCATGTCTCCTGTGATGGGTAGGTTTAGGGGCAGGGGCAGTGTAGGGGATAGAAAATACAGTTTGTACAGTATAAAATGCATTACGCCTATGGAATGTCCCCATAAAACATGGAAACACAACATGTGTGTGTGTGTGTGTGTGGACTGGTAATCCCTACGGTATGGGGACAAAATGTCCCCACAAAGATGGCAATATCCAAATTTTTGTCCTTGTGGGGACATTTTTTGGTCCCCATGAGGAAAACATCTTATAAATCACACTAAGTGATGTTTTTTGAAAAAGTAAAAATGCAGCATGTCTCCTGTGATGGGTAGGTTTAGGGGCAGGGGCAGTGTAGGGGGATAGAAAATACGGTTTGTACAGTATAAAATGCATTACGCCTATGGAATGTCCCCATAAAACATGGAAACACAACATGTGTGTGTGTGTGTGTGTGTGTGTGTGTGTGTGTGTGTGTGTGTGTGTGTGTTAGCACACAAAGCATGTAGGGACACAACATACACATGCTGTTGTATTTGTTCAATAAAGCTGTTACAGTATAACATTATACTACTCATTGTTTACTTCTGAAATTAAATGTGAAAATGTCGTTCCAAACTCGAATGATCTCAAACACAGACGGGTTCGCAAGTGCAAGATTTGAGAGCTATAGGGTAACTCCAGATTTGGTCTGTTTATCACATAGAGATAACATATGGCTTCAGAAGACTAGAAATATAGCCCATGCATTGCATTTACTCAAGGGAGAACAGTGTATGTAACTTTATTTGTGGTTTTATGCCCTTATAGAGCTTGTATAAAACCATTGCAGATATGATAAAATCTCATTTTGTGTATTTATGACTGTGTGTTATGTGTTACAATCATCTTTGTGTTACAATGTGTTACAGTAATCTTTGTTCTACAATGTTACAATCATATATGTGTTACAGTGTGTTACAATCATATGCATGTTAAAATGTGTTACAATGATCTCTTTGAATGAACAAAAAAGTATTGGATTAAACCTCTTGGTCACTCACTGCACAGCTTTGCTCACCCGTGGCTTTCACACCTCTTTGGGTTAGTTTACCGCATGTGAGGTATATATGTAAGGTGTTTAGAAATGTTCTTGTAAAATGTTCCACTGGTCTTGCACCTTACAAGAAAAGAACCACAAAGTCTCACATACTTATCAGAGATTTCTTAATCTTACAAAAGAAAAAGAGTGTTAAATTATTTAAAATGTTTTGTGCATTGAGATAACTTTATTATATATATATATATATATATATATATATATATATATATATATATATATATATATTTAACCTAAATATAACATATAGTCCAACCCCCTCCACACACAAACACACACACACACATATAGACATAGTCCATGACCTCAGTTTCCACAAGAGTGCTTATAATAGAAGTGTACAATCTTTGTTGCTAGTTTTTGTCTGAAATGTAAGTTACTCAATTTGTTTATAGAACAATAATTGCCTAATTAGTAACTAAAAGCCTCAACAATTGAATCACTAATCACCAATAGTTGAAACACATCTCCAGCCTCCATCATGTAAGAGCACAATATCTTTCGTGAGAATGGCATAAACCATAGTGCACTGGTAGAAGATACATTTAATATTCAGATTCTAAATAATCTATTTTAACGGTTCTCTCTGGAATGATTCGGGCACAAGTAACGGGTAAACAGCGTTACCATGTGTTCACCCGTTACTTTTCTCAGCGCTAGCCAGAGTGGACCAATCACACACACGTGTGATTACTGGATAAGGATGTTTTTTAGATTTGTTTGTAGAGAAATTGGTTTAGCGAATTTCCATGTATATGTCAACTAGCAGGAGTTAGCACGAATACATGTTATAATAGTAAGTCGACACACTCACATAAGACAAACTGTGCTAAGATTTGAATGCTTCTCAAAGTCGGATATTTGTCAGGGCCTTCACGCGCCCTCTGGGGGAACACTTTGGTGTAACAGGAAACATGGTAACACTTTACGGTAAGGGTTCATGAATGTATGCATTAATTCATGTATTAATATCTCATGAATCATAAGGAACTAACAGGAGTTAAAGTCTTTCATTCATGACTTATTGGATGAACAACACCTTAATTAAAACATTTACTAAGAGAGAAGTATCATTTTATCTAAAGTCAATAGCGCAGTATTTGTTGTTATTTAAAGGGTGTGTTATTGATATGAGCCTATAGGCATGTACACTCTGTTGTTATTACACACACAGGGACGCGCAGCAGCACACAAACATTTTTAAATATTACAAATAAAAGCATTACAATGTAAAAGACAAATTACAATGTATTATTGTGTACATAAAGATAAAAATGCCTACATGCCATATAATGGATAGTCATTGCATGTATCTGAATGACCTATTTGCAGTAATGACTAATTAAATTGGCTACTTATTTGACCAATTGGGGCAATACACACATGTATTTAAACTGGCCCGTCAGGTTGAGGGTGTCTATAATCCATGATGGTGCGAGTGCAAATGGCTTTTAAAGGGCATGGGAGATGAGACTCTGGTTGGTTTATTGTACATTATGCCCAAAACACACCCATGACTCATTAAGAGACGAGGTACATCCCTTTTAGACCATGTGTCTGGCGTGGTGACATTTTTTTTTTTCGTTAAACAAGCAAAAGTGCATTCGGACATGCCCAAGAGGGCCGTGGCATTCAGACAATGCCTTTATAATAGGGCCCATTATCTGAGGCTAAAGGCCCTATAACAAATGTAAGCATTATAATCTCTTTAGCCACAATATATTGTTAGCCTGTATTAACTGAAGGCAAAAATACAGACTTTGTATTCAAGAATTGTGACACCACTGTCTCACATGTCTGTTTGAATTTTTGGTTGTGAACTCAATTCAAGTGTGAATGAACTTTATGCTATCCATTATGCTAAGCTTGCGACGACCCTGCCAAACTAAAACAATCTAAATGTAGGAACGATGTTGAATAAGCTCTATTTCTAAAAACGGTGGAGTGTTCCTTTAAAGTTCATTCACACTTGAATTGAGTTCACAACCAACATTGCAAACAGACATGTGAGACAGTGGTGTCACAATTCTTGAATACAAAGTCTGTATTTTTGCCTTCAGTTAAAGTTCAGTTTGCTTCCCCATAATATAGTCCCAAGTCAATATCTGCCTAGAAAATCGCCTAGTCTTAGTCTGCATCGCTACTTGTACTCGTTGTGAATACACAGGCCACTAGAAGTAATTAGGTGTGGCGGGGTTTGATCCCTTTACTTGGGACATGCTAGCTGGCAACATAGGATTCCATTCATTATGCTAAGCTAAGCTAGCGGCGACCCTGCCAAACTAAAACAATCCATGCACTCAGACAATGCATTTGCCCACATATCTAAATGTAGGAAGGATGTTGAATAAGCCCTATTTCTAAAAACGGTGGAGTGTTCCTTTAAGAACTATGGAGGACAACTCTGTTAAACGCTGTTCGTCACAAAAAATGAATGGCATGGTAAATATCTTAGTTCATGGCAATTTAAGGGCAGTTTATGGAAGCTCCAGACATTAATCCTAATCAAAAGCCATTTTAAATTGTGATAATCTGAATGTATCTGAACATCCTGAATTACTAAAAATCTAAATATTGTGACGAGGGTTATTTTTTTTTATTTTTATGTCCAATCCTGTTCCTGCTCCTTATCAAACACACCTGTCTGTGTTTATGAAGTGCTCTGAAGATCTTAATTAGCTGCTTGAGTTGTATTTGATCAGGGTTGGAGCTGAACTTTACATGAAGATAAATCTCCAGGAACAGAAATGGGCACCCCTGTCCTGTCCGACACCTTGTTCAAATGCTTTTACCATAATGCAATACTGCCATTGACCAGCAGAGGCCAGTAATGACCCACTGTATGACAAATAAATATGCCTTACTGATCCCTTCATCTGTTTTCTTTCTTTCTTAACGTTAAATTCAACTTGATAGTTTATCATTTAAAGCAAATATATAGTTATACATATAAGTGTCCTTATGGGTATACCCCAAAAATCTAACCAAAAATATTTACATTTGCATAAATTAAAAACAGCACAAAATGCTACCATATAACCTATTCTTTTGTTTAATATTTAAATAAAGTACTTAACATATATTTTTTTAAATGTGCGAAATGTGATGTGTTTCATGAGACTCAACCTATCTTTCCACTGTCTCGTCTAAAGTCACTTGACTGATATGAAATGTAAACAGATCCTTTATCTGTGAGGGGAGGGACTGTACACATAGGGAAGTGATACATGTGAAAATACCTATCTGATGCTCCTCTTCCCTAAAGACAGGGTTTGGCGCGTGATCTGCTATGTAGGAATAGATTCCAGTGGAGGTTCGGTATGTAATGTGCATGTCTTCAACTTGTTTTATAGTTAGTTAGCCTGTTTTTAAAAATTCTGTTATATATAAATTATTTTGTGAAGAAAATCTTTTTTTTTCACAAGTCTACTTCTCTCTTCTGGGTGCAGCATTTGCTGTTGTTTAAAAGGTAGACAAATATTTATGGTCATATAAATATTTACAGTCAGTATCCATGGCTTGTGTGCTGATAGACAGATAGATAGATAGATAGATAGATAGATAGATAGATAGATAGATAGATAGATAGATAGATAGATAGATAGATAGATAGATAGATAGATAGATAGATAGATAGATAAACCATTAATACGTCACACAGACTTAAATACTGTTAGCTCAAGAAGATTGTGGTTATGAATTCCTGTTCTTAAACAAAAAAACTCAATTTATTAAAAAAGTACACCATTAAGTATTATAAGTTCATGACTTTTCAGCAGGTACATGTAAAAAACTATGTTACATAGCTGAGAACAATTAAGCCGTATAGTTTTCACAGATCTACTGAAATGCTTTAGCCGGATGTAAAAAGATTGAAAGAGTAAAATAGCAATGAGTTACACGATAACAGTCAAATGCTGCAAATCATTTATGCCTGAAACACAACTTACACTTTTAGATTTGTTAATCAATACTAAAATGTAATTGGTTCTCGCATGTCTGTTTGCATGGTTGGTTGTGAACTTTGCTAGCGTAAATAAACTTTAAGAGTTATTGAGGATTGTCTGTTAAACTAATGGCATGGTGGAGCTCAAGAGTAGTTTATGGCACTGTTACAGAAAGGCGTTTCATAAACTCCAGAGATTAATCCTGGATTAATCAAAAGCCATTTTAGATTGTGATAATCTGAATGCGTCTGCAGATTCTGGTCTGAATTACAAATACAAAAAGGGAGACGAGGGTCAGACTTTTTTTTTATGAATTTTTGATTGAAAGAGTAAAATAGCAAACAAATCTTGATATATACGTAACACTTTGGTTATGTTCCATTTCATTTAGAGAAGTGATTTTGAATGTGACAATGATAACATACACTGAACAAAATTATAAACTCAACACTTTCGTTTTTGCTCTGATTTTTCATGAGCCGAACTCAAAGATCTAAGACTTTTTCTATGTACACAAAAGGCCTATTTCTCTCAAATATTGTTATAGTGAGCACTTCTCCTTTGCCGTGATAATCCATCCACCTCAGGTGTGGCATATCAAGATGCTGATTATTTGAAAGGAATAGGCCTATTGTGTACATAAAAAAGTCTTAGAGCTCATGAAAAATCAGGGCAAAAACAAAAGTGTTGAGTTTATAATTTTGTGCAGTGTATATTATCATTGCCTCGCAGGCAGTGTTGCCATGTCCGCGGTTTTCCCGCGGAATTGGGCTATTTCAACACTGTTGCCGCGGGCTGTTTTTCATGTGACCCCAATAAAGTGATATTTAGCCCCGGAAATGTGAATTTTAGCAGGGAAACCCAGCTAAAAACCACATATTTTACCATTCCATCCACTCACGACAGAAAACAAACACACGGAGCATGAATTTTCGAATCCCGATACAAAACAGAAACCAAACTAGACTGAAGTGCCAGGATCCGAACACTACATTCCACACACAAAAGCACAGAACCCTGAAAAATAGTTGCCCTGACCGAAACAAATATATAGTGTAACTTGGTAAAAACAATATTGCTAATGCAGACATGTTACTTATCTTGTCAATATTCAAATACAGAGCAGAACGAGAACAGAAAGCAAAGGCACTGCAGTCACAATCTTCTCTGGTCTTGATCGCGCTCCTTCGTTCCTTTTTCCTTCTCTTTGGCTGTTTTTTCCTTCTACCTGGTTGCTCTTTTCTTTTATTGGACAAAAAAAGATGTATTAAAACACGTTTTTAGTATTATAAATTGAGGTAATAAAATGTTTTTGCCACAAACCTTTGACAAGAAGCTCCACACTTTGAATTTCTAATGCGTAGCAGACATATTTCCCTGTATCATTCTTTTGAAGATTGTTGAGTTTAAGTGAGAAATTTCCTTCCTTAAAATGATCAGGAAAGGTTTCAGCTCTGTCCTTGTATGCTAGATGTTGGTGTTTTACATTGCCTTCACCATTACTAATGTCATACACATTCAGGCTGTCATTGTATCTCCACCGCACAGTGATTTCTTGAGGTTTAAGCTGAGCTTCTGTAGAAGAACAAGGTAAAAAGGCAGAGCCTCCAATAAAACCCACAACGTGCTCCTGCAGTGACACTGTAAACAGAAAGAAGATTAAATAAAAGGTACAAACATATTTTGTTCATGCAAAAACAAGAAATTGCTTTACAAAAGACTGTTAGGGCCAGATTTACTAAACGGCAAATTAACGTGAGATTCCCATAAAAGCTCAGATGGGAGTGGGAAGTTCAGCGCGTGATCTACTAACGACATGCAAATTAAACACACACATATCCGGATAATTTCCATAATAACCAATGCAAGCTACCTGTTAGCGTCACCTCGCGTGATTCATTTAAAGGGCACCTATTATGCAAAATTCACTTTTATGAGGTGTTTGAACATAAATGTGTGTTGGCAGTGTGTGTACACAACAACCCTATAATGGTAAAAACCCACCCACCCCTTTTTTTTATCCCCATAAATCATAAGCAGTGTCTCAGAACAAGCTGTTTCCAGATTCCTGCATTGTGACGTCACACTGCAGAGGCCCCGCCCACACGTGTTGATGGACACTGACATACTAGCACAGACCCCTCCCTCAGAGAGCTGAGCTGAGCTGTTCACACAGCTATTAAAGCTACTAAAATTTAGTCAGTCAAGAGCAGTGAGTGAATTTCTGTTTATCTTCTGTTGTTTGATAGAGAACTAGTCTTGTTTAATAGACTACTCAAGGATGTACTGACATACAGCTCTGTGCCCATGCGACAGGAGCATGTGTGTGTGTTTAAGTTGAGAGCAATTAGGCTTTAAAACGCATGCATATGATAATATTTCATGATGATGAACAACTGCAATGTCACATGAACATTTCATGCACTGCTATGAATGAGCTGTCGGGTGGGGAGCAGCAGCTCATTTGCATTAAAGGAGTCACACACAGAACAGCTCATTTTTCTTCAACCCCAAAATTGCCATTTTCAAAATGGTATATTAAATGATCTGTTAGAAATTTTGATCTGAAACTTCACAGGCACACTCTGGGGACACCTGAGACTTATATTACATCTTGTAAAAAGGGGCATAATAGGTGCCCTTTAAATAATTTCCTTCCATGAATTTTGCGTCTGAAATGGAAACTCCTACAAATGCATATGCAAGAAGTTCAGCCGCAAAAATAACCCTGTCCTTGCCTTTTCAGTGCTAATTTATCACTGTGCATCTTTAATAAAGGAATGGGCATTTCAAGCAAAAATAATATTCGATGATCATTGGGAATTGTTCGATTATTATCCCCTGCATGCACACATGTATAGGCTACACACACATATAAACAGAGGGAGAGAGACCATTCACGCTCTCCAGCTGTATGATAACAAACTGTTTAATTCATTAGGGAATAGGCTATACTGTATTAACTCAAGCCATATAATTATTGTAACATGCTGAAACATATGTCTGTAATTTGACATCGCCCCCAAGTTACTATAGCCGTTATATGCCACGCAAGTCTACAGTGAGACAATGTGTAGTTCTTCTGTTGTCTCAGGGTGTTTTTACACTAGCAGTTTAATTCAAAATGGGGCACGGTTCGAATTAAAGATTGCTAATGTGAAAGCTGTCATACGGAGCTTGGTGCGCACTGAGGTACCGAACCCGAGAACCCAGAACCTGAGTCTGGTTGCACTCAAACTGTGCCGCGATTCAACACTAGGTGCGCACTTGTTCAGGAAGAAAAATAACCAGCCGATTACAATGTCATTAGTTCAATAACATACATAGTGTTGATGATTTACCTTGGATACGAGCGAGAGTGAGAGCGAGCCAGCAGTGAATTCGAGCATAGCGAGTGCAATCAGGGCAGCAAATGATTCACTGTCTCCTCAAAAGAGTCTGTTTGCAAGCAGCAAAAGCCGCCTTCAAGCCACACACATACGGTAAACCCAAATGGCAACCTTCCCCAGTTTCTCTTGAAGCCAATTTTGGAAGTGACTTAAACTGCAATTAATCGACTGGCCGCTAGGGACAGGCTCCAGAAGGGAGCAGAATCTCATTGAGCCATCATGTTAAAACTCATTCGTTTACATTATATAAAGCCTTTGTTGGATTTGGTTTGTTGATGAACATACTCTTAATGTTAATGCTGATGCTGAGGAAATACAGCTGCAACATCTCATAATGTATCTAAAGCCCCGTTTCCACCAAAATTACCCGGAGCAATTTGTCCCAGGAACTGTTTTTCCTCAAGACCTGTTGCTGTCTGCGTTTCCATTGCGGTCTAAAGTACCGTGAAGATTAGTCCGGTGACGTAGGACTGCGCTTGACTTTCCAGAGCCCACTGGATTTCGTCCTCCGCAAATACATGCACTTAATAAAGCCTGAACCACGCCGCCAGTCCATCTGTCGTATTTTTTAAACTCCATTGTTGATCTGAATAGCAAACGACTCTTACTGCACGCACCGCAACAGACTTTTAGGTTGAAATAAAATGCTGTGTGAGCTCAACCGATCAGCATGTTCTTGAACTTTGAAGAAGTACTACCTCACGAGCAGGGCGGTTTTGAGGGGGAAATCTTTACCAGCTTAGGAAACGCAGCTTAAAACTGAATAGTCTTTTGATGCCTTTTGAGAAGACTACAGTAAAATTCAACCCGCCAAAGTGGCTAGTGAGAGTGACTGTGCTACACGCCACAGCTGAAATCCACCCGCAAAAAACGGGTGTTACTGTCAAGCCCTTTTTGTACACGTTTTAATTAGACATTAGTATAATTAAAAGGAATACAAGCAGTTAATTCTCTTTAGCTGAGCTATCCATGAAACAAACAAAACAAACCCTGAAAATGTATAAAAGAACATGTTAAACAGACACTTGATATTTAATCTTATTAGATGATTAGTTAATCACATCTGGTAGATTATACTTTCAGTAAAACATTTGCAATGTGTTTGCAAACATTGTTTCTATGCATGCTTGGCCCTTACAAGTTTTTGTTGTATTTACACAATTCTGAACAGCAGGGGTCACCAGCGTGTGGCATCTCGAACACTTCGAAACAGTGAATCATTTTGCGAAGCAAGTGGTTTCATTGATTCAAAGCTTTAAAATGCTTTGTTTCTCCCATCACTACTATACAGTGTGTAGTACAATCGCTAGGATTTTTGATAGTCGTTTCGTTTCCGAAGATTACGGAAGTGCGTTTTAAACGATAGACCAATCACAACAGACTGGAACATCTGGCCAATCAGAGCAGGGTAGTTTGTGGAAAGGGGGGATTTAGGGGCTTTCGTGCTGGAGGAACTTTTTCATAGTTCCTAGAATACCCGTATTTTTACCCGTATGTTCGGACCTAAAAAATTAGGAATGATTTTAGTTCTATGAACTCGTTTTGGGGGAGGTGAATTAGCTCCTACTTCAGAGTTAGGTCTATCCCACCACGATAGGAACTACCAGTGATGTAAGTGTAGTAGGGCTGTCGCGCTAACCGCAATACTGCAACAACTGCGATATTTGTTTTCTCTTTCTGCTAAACTATGCCCTTCTCGTTTTACCCTTCATGCATGTGTACTGAATATTAAATACGTTAATTAATGATAACATAATATGTACATTAGTGAATTGTACAGAGGCTCTGTAGATTTATACTTAACAAGCCTAAACAGACAGTGGATGTGTGAGAGATCGACTGATCGCATGTGATTACCTGCGTCTTGTCCTTCAGGCCGAGACGCCTTCTTAAAAAAGGTTGCCATGTCCAAGGCATGCTCTATCTTAGCATCTTCGCATTGCTGGTCAGCGGAGTCTTTAAATGATTTTAAACAGCCGTTTTAAAATGATTTTTAAGTTTAAATGATTTTAACAGCCGTATCATTCATCGTTTTTGAACGTGTAGTTGAATGAACGGCTTAAAGACTCATTTAAAGACAGTCCCTTGCCGCCACCTTGTGGCGTAACAACATAACAGCACTGACTGACATCCTCTCTAGAAGGTGCAAAGATGAGTAGTTCTGCTTTTACCGGTGACATAGTAGCAGAAAGTATCATGTTCAGGCAGATTCGATTATCAGAACTAACTGTTATACATGTAACAATAGCCCTACAATTGTATTGTCAGGTTTATGGTCTGTTATGTGGACCCTTATTTGACACTCTAATTGGTTTAATTCACTTCCTGCTTCAACGCTCTATTTTCGGTTTCTGAATATGACCACACAGGTTATATATATGGCGATAATACCGCATATCGTGCTATTGAGCCACTCAAAATTACCACACGGGAAATTTCATCTTACAGTAAGAGGGGTGCTTACAGTATTGTGTTTCTGCGACATTAGTAGCACTGGTGGAATTTGAAAAATAAAGCAATTTTGCAAACGGCAAAACGCCACGCTCAAACATCACAAACACAGCTCCTACGGGGGCTTGAGAAGGCATTAATATGTATAAGTAGACTGTACTAAAAAACAATAGACAATAGAAGGTCCCTACATATTGTATAATATAACATGTTGCTATGTTTCAATAGGATTTTTCTTCCAATATAAGGGGTAATCCGAATTATTCCGGCCCACCCACACTATTAGAGGCCCACCCGTCATCCATTGTCTGCCTATACGGCACTGCGGCAAATGCTAATACTTCTTCATGTTGTCTACTTTCTTTGTGTAACAGTGTGCGGTGCCAAAGCCCCTTTAAAGAGACTATATTATGAGAAAATGGAAGTATTTTTTGACTTTTAATGCATATGAAACTGTTGTAGGAGACTCCAAAACAAAATTAGTAATTTAAAATAGCGTAATAGGGCACTTTAAGGGATCCAATTTGCTGTATTTCCACTTGATTTCAAACTTGTTTCAGTCAAACCATTCAAAGTATTCTCTAATGCGCATTCGCCCTTACTACTCACCTTCATTTAATGTTAACAAATGAAGCAAAACAATACAGAATCTGTAAACATAGAAGAAAAAAATATACATTATTCTTGAATGTGCTTAGGTCATGACAATAACAAAATGACAATGACAAATTGGCTTGTTCTAAGAACGCATGTTAATAATTATTTAAACTAATAACAATAAAACAACTACAGTATAACTGAAAAAATAAAGGTTTTACAGTATGCTATCTGTTTAAAAACACGTTTGGCTAGTTAACAAAACTGTAGAACTGCTGAAAGTCTAGGGAGAGATGGTTACCCAAGTTCAAAGATGCTAATCATGTTAAAATACAGGCCCTCCAGCGGTCCGCATGGAGCCCATAGTATTCAGAGTAGAATTGCGCTATTATCGAGTATTACTATTTTCCCTTTAATCTCCATAGCCTACTGTTCAAAATCTATTCTACGATTCTAGGGACAAATGTGTATCAAATAAAGCAAATTGAGCTCCATCTTTCTTTCTATTTACAATACTATTTCTACTGCAGCGTTAAGTAGGCCTAGCTATCTAGGATGGTTTCGATTTCTTTATAAAATACTGTACATCATATTAGATATTATTATTAAAAATAATCACAGCGTACCTGATTTTCATGACTTATGAAAGCAAATAATATACAAATTGCAACGTTGTTGTTCTTTTTCAATGATTTAAATTGTAATGTTTAACGGTTTCTTCAGTGTGGAAGTTTCGGGTTTACAGGGACTGACGTTACACTTCAAGACGGCTCTTGTCCAATAGAGGATCGATACGTCACGACGTGAGATCCCTGACTAATTTTAATATAACGCATTTTTGCAGTAAAGTGGAATCGCAGTAAAATACTTAATCGGATTTATTCTTATTTTGTTATAAGTTAAATCGATGTTTATAAAAATAAAAAAAATAAAGCCGCAGAGTGTGACGTCAGGCGTCTGCGCGTTCACACCGAGAGGACACCTCCCGCGGTCTTTCTTGAACTGCAATTTACCGACTGGCTAGGGACACTACGTCCATATTCTTTTATATCCACTGGTTCACACCAAACGGTAACCTCCCGCGGTCTCTCTTGAAGCAAACTCTCTTGAAGTGACTTTTTTTTTTCTTTTCTTTTTGTAATGCAAGAAAACATAAACAATAAGGGCATAACTAATAAAATAAAATCTCAAAATAACAGAGCACAACTAGATAGGAAGGAAACAAAATCAGAGAAAAAGCAAGAAAAACACGAAAAAAGGAGAAAAGAAAAAAAATGTATAGGCCTACACTTGGGGCAAGTTCAAGCTCAAACGGCATGTTTCCTGGAAACGGTGTGCAACAGAGTTTGAGATACACTTCTCTTGTTTGGTCCAATCAGCAGCAACATGTATAAACTAAATAAATTGTCTCCCCCAATATTTGCAATCTCAGGACTAATAATATATTTTACACAAATGAAGGCAAATATTGTTTGCAAATGGTCCCAAAATGATTATTTCCCAACTAGAATTAGACCGAGAATTTCGTTCACTGTTCTGTTTCTTTATGCTTTATAAAAATTTAAAAGATTGGTCCCCCCCAATGTTCAAGACATGGTTACGGCCTTGATATAAACCATGCGGTATTAAAGCTCGCACAATGTGTCCAAGTTGTACAAATTTGTCCGTTGCAATTAAAGATATTAGAAGACATGTTTGTGTTTTCATCCTGAAATGCGAGGCAAATGTTGGATCCCAATAATTAGGAACCAGTTTCCACAAATCCCTTGATTGGGATGCTCTCTTTTATTCTGGCTGGCAAGGGCAGTGACTGTAACATCGAGCGTGTTTTGCAGTATTAAACATGTATTTATACCGATTTCATCAGGCTCTGAAAAATCCTTAAAAAGAACACAAAGAATGGCCTTCTCAGCTGCCGTAGTTGCAACTCTTGCGTCATCAGAACAGGGTGGGCGTTCAACACACTACCGTTTCCGTTTAAAAAACATTTTGAACATTTTGTCAGGGTTGAAAGCAGCCCAGGGTCTTCCAATAGTTAACATTTTTTCAATAAACCAAGTATTCTTATACCATTTTTCAATTTTTAAAGATTTACAGAAAATCTTAAATTCCTTCTGAAAAACAGAAAACAATGGCTTTGTTTTAAGGCATTTGCATTTAGGAATATAACATTTCCCCAAAATGAAAATATTGTTCAGTAAAAAAAAAGTATTTTTAGAAAATGAAGGAATCAAGTTAATTGCAATTTTAAGCCCCTCGTACATGTCAGCCCAAAAGGCTCTACTAATTAAACAATCGAAAAAACAATGTGTCGTTGTTTCGATTTCGGAATCACAGAAAGTATTGTGATCAATATTTAATCTATATCTAAGAAGCTCTAAGGATGGTAAATATCGTTAAATTATTTTAAATGTACTTCCTTAGCTTTGGGAGGTATAGAAAAGGAAAGAGACCGTTCTTAATATATTGATTGAGTTCTTAGGAAAATGTTCTTACTTTATTAAGTAACTCACATTATTTTGACAAACTTGATTTGGATTTTTTTCTTGGGTTAGTAAAGTTTGTATTAATTTGTTTGGTAAACTATTCATAATAGAGTCCAGCCCATTTATTTTTATGGTAGATGAAGTGCTTTAGTTACATAGGGCTCTGTATTTCTAACCAACATACCAAAAGCCTTTGGAGTACACTTCAATATCTTATCATATTGATTGTGATCACATTGAGAATTATACTTCTAAGTCATGTGATTCATAAAATGACCTTCCTCATCAAGAGGATGAACACCAGACCAGATACCTCTCTCCCACAAATCTCTTATAAAGAGTGACTTGTTCCTTAATTGAAATATACCTGTTGTTTAAAATTGGTGAATTGTGAGGGGAACAATTGTGTTTATAAATCAACTTCCAGTATAAAAGAAATTCGCTGACAATCTGAGAGGGAGATTTTGTAAAATCACAGCGTAGTAAGAATTCAATTCCACAAAGATAGGGGCAGAGAACCAAAAACTATTATTATTTGTTAGAAAATGTTTGAGCCAATTAATCTTAAACATCCCATCCATTCATGCAGTCAAAATGTTCTTCTTTTTAAATTATTTAAATTGTAATGTTTAACGGTTTCTTCAGTGTGGAAGTTTCGGGGTTACAGGGACTGAAGTTACACTTCATGACGGCTCTAACCCTAACCCCCCTCTTTATAGTCCTTTACTATCCCTTTTTAATATGTAACCCAGGGAGTTTTTTTCCCCAAAGTTATCAGGAACTATTTAGAAACCCTTACTAATATGTTTCTTGAGTACTTATTTCAGGAGTCGTTATGATGGATATATGGAGACCTGCCCCTTTAAGAGAGTCGTTTGGGAATAATGTTCGGTTGTAATATACATGGGGAAAACGTGGGTTTTGCAAGCAAGTTAGAGTTAATCTTTTAGTCATTGGTGTATAATGTTATAAGCCCGCCTGATACGTAGGTAGAGGGGATGTATGATTGGTTCTTGTGAGTTTGGGGCGGGAAAAAAGAAGGAAAGAAGGAGGCGAAGTTGTGAGAAGTGAAGTGTGGAAGTGCACCGCGGTATGTGTCAGAAAACTCGTGATTAATCCGCCTAGGATTGATTTATTTTATTTCTTTAACAAAGCAGTGTGAAAGTATTATATCTGGCAAATCGGCATTTAAAATAAGCTACTTTCTCAGGAGTTTTGTGTGGACTCGTGGAGAAAAGAGGAGTCATCTGTTAGTTTGTCAGCGGCACTCGTGTGAGTTTAGCTTTATTGTGTATGTGTGTGTGTGAGTGGGCCCACGCGAGTTAATGTGTTTATTTTCCACTGCGTCATTGGTATAGTATTTTGGTACTAACAGTTTTGTGGACTGGGTTTTTTTGTCCCTGAAAAGGGCATTTATTATCCATTCAAATTGCTTTCAGGGGTTTTATAATCATGTTGAGGAATCATATTTAGGGATATTTGATTTATTCTTGTCTGGAAAAGGTATACTCCACTGTTGTATTCATATTCATCCGTGGGTTATTAAATCCTTTGTCAAGTGCATTAACCTCAGAAAGGATTCACTAAAATATCCTAACGGCCCTTCTGTGATCTCATCTTGAAATAGACATCGTTAATTGTCTTGTATTGGTTATTTCTAGTTTATTTTCCCACATCTGACTTCTAAATTTGCTTGAATAAACAGTGTAATTGTTGGTTTGAAGTGATCTCAGTCAATTATTATTATTTTCACTTAAGGTGTAGCATTGGTAAGAGTGAAAAGGTGATTATTGCTATTGAGTCCATTCACGTTAAAAGCGTAGTATAGACAAAGAGGAAATTTGGTATTGTGTCAGAGGTGTTAAGAGAGTTCCCTTATAATAAGTCGAGAGACTGTAACATTCGAACCCGAGTGCCCGCCCTTAGTGCTCAGTTACATAAATTCTGAGAGGGTAGAGGGTGCTACACAAAGTGGTGGCCCGTACGGGGAATTTTTTTTTCACCTTTGTTCAATAATTGACGCCGAAACCATCTGATTAAGGTTAACTTTGTGAGGTTTGTAGCCCTGAGTGTGGTGATGGATTTAACTGGAAATTCTGAGTTGCAAGCAGAACTTACAGCATGGTGCAAAGACTCTGTTCTGGATGAAACGCATGCCATTTTGCTGATAGGGGTTCCTGCAGAAGTGGATGTGGCGCACATTGAGGATGTAGCTCAAACAGTGAAAGCTTGGGGAAGGGTACGTGTCAGAGCTACCAGAGTAGGTGCTAGTCCAGATACCTTAAAAGTATTATGTGAGTGTCGGGAGGCTGTTGACCCTATGATCATTCCGCCTGTATTGCTGCCTGATGAGGGGGGAGATCCATGGAGGATTGTAGTGCGTAAGGGGTGTGACACTTTCCCTGCAGAGTTTCCAGAAAAGCTGGCAATGTTCCTTGCTAACGAAGGGAAGTCCATGCAGGATTTACAAGCCTTGGTTTCTCCTTCCAGTCATGGTGCTAGTTCTCCTGAGGCAATAATTCGGGCTGTGGGGGACCTGTTGGACAAAACAGGCAGACAAACCACGAACAGCAGTGCATATAGAAGGTTACATACCTTTTCTGGTTCTGTTCCTACACCCCCAGGAGAAGAAACTATGGACAACTGGATGGACCAAGCGCGGATGATGATCGCAGAGTGTGAATGCTCTGAGAAGGAGAAGAGAAGAAGAATTGTGGAGAGCTTAAAGGGGCCTGCTCTTGATATTGTCAAAGCCGTGAGATTTTCTAGCCCTGATGCTAATGCTCTACAATACCTAGAAGCTTTAGAAAGTACTTTCGAACCTCAGAATCAGGTGAAGATTTGTATTTCGCTTTCCGTCTTCTCCGCCAGTGTTCAGGTGAAGCATTGTCGGATTTTCTCCACAGAGTGGAGAAATCATTAAACAAAGTAGTACAAAAGGGTGGACTGTCCCCACAGATGGTGGATAGAGTGAGAGTAGAGCAATTGATTAGAGGAGCAGTAGAGTCCGACATGATGCTTCTACAGTTAAGGCTGCGAGAGAGAAAAACTCATCCACCTACATTCTTAGTTTTGTTAAATGAGATCAGAGAAGCAGAAGAGAGTGAAGCAGCAAGGCAGAAAATCAGAACTACGGTAAAGCATGTAAAGAGTCAGGACCAAAAACTCAGTTTTGCAGTTGTGAGCGAGCTAAGGGCAGAAATACAGGCCTTGAAAACCCGATTGGGGGATGAATCCGCAAAGTTTTCCACTGCTTCCAGGATGCTAGAGTCACATTCTAAGCCCACTAAGATAAGTGTGGAGACTCCACAAGATGTAGAAGTCAAAGCCCTAAAACAACAGATACAACAGTTACAGCAGCAGATAGGAGTGATGAAGGTAGGCTATGGTTTATCAGTAGAACATGCCCAACCGCAACCACAACCCAAACCTGTTTCTGCTCAGTCAAGGGTCAGATCCACCAGTGACCGTGAAGATTACTTCTATTACCGGTGTGGGGAAGATGGGCACATCGCCACAAAATGTAAAGCTCCTGAAAATCTTGCTTTGGTTATTCAGAAACTGCACCATTCACTGAAGAAGGCGAAAAGTGGAAGGATTGATGCTTCAAAAGACAGTTCCAAGGCTGGCACCCATGATTGTTATTCTGCAAGAAATCAAGTTGATGTCTTAGGAACAAACTGTCTTCCAAAGGGACTGTTGGGTCCCTCATCGACGGTTTCAGTAAAGATCAATGGACATCCGTGCAAAGCGCTGCTAGACAGTGGGTCTCAGGTAACCATTGTTTTTGACTCATGGTATTCGAAGTACCCGCCTAAGGTCCCCTTACAGCCTCTTCATGGACTTTCTATTTGGGGATTGAGCTCCTCAAGCTACCCATACAAGGGGTACATTGTGATTGCCTCATTTCCTGCGGTGTTAACTGGAGTGGAAGAGTCTATCTCCATTTTAGCTTTGGTTTGTCCTGAGCCTCAGGGGTTTCAGCAAGTTCCTGTGATAATTGGGACGAATGGCAGTTTCTTTGGAAGATTAGCTGCACTGAGTGAAGACCATGCTACTCCCCAGGTCTTGCATGCCTTAAGGATCCAGTCCAACTACCCTGGTGTCTGTTTATCCAAAAAGTCAGAAGGAAGTGCAGATCTGCCAGATGCAAGGGTCAAATGGGAAGGTCCCAGTGCTCTTATTGTTCCTCCAAGAGGTGAGGTATATGCAGACTGTAAGATGGAGTATGAAAAACCATTGAAGAAGGACATTTGTAGTTGAATCCGCGACTGATGATCAATTACCTGCAGGACTATTCGTTCCACCTGTGGTGCTGCCTTTCTCAGCAATAAACATGAACACATTGCAGCTGTCTGTGCATAATGAAACAAAAAAGAGGTTGCTGTACCCCCTGGCACTGTTCTTGCTCACATGTTTCCGACTGATACCGTCACAGAGACTCGCAGAGAGAGGATCAGTTCAATGAAAATCGACCCGGATTTGTTTAACTTTGGCACATCGGCCATTCCTGTTGAATGGGAAAGAAGGTTACGGGAAACATCACATTCAATTAAATGACCCCAGTCCATTCAGAGAGAGATCCCGTCGCATATCGCCTGCTGATATTGATGATGTGCGCAGACACATAAAAGACCTGCTGGCAGCTGGTATAATAACAGAGTCCCGAAGTCCTTATGCATCACCCATTGTGATTGCCAGAAAGAAAAATGGAAGTGTGAGGATGTGTATTGACTATCGGACACTCAACAGTCGAACTATTCCTGACCAGTATACCACCCCAAGAATAGATAAAGTGTTGGATTGCTTGTCTGGTAGTCAATGGTTTTCAGTATTGGACTTGCGAAGTTACTATCAGGTGGAGATGGAGGAAGAAAGCATTTACATTTATGCATTTGGCAGACGCTTTTATCCAAAGCGACTTACAGTGCACTAATTACAGGGACAATCACTCTGAAGCAACGTGGAGTAAAGTGCCTTGCTCAAGGACACACTGGTGGTGACCTGGGATCGAACCAGCAACCTTCTGCATGTCAGTTAGGTGGTTTAACCCACTGGACCACCATCTCCAAAAGCAAGGACAAAACTGCATTCATATGCCCATTGGGGTTTTATCAGTTTGAGTGCATGCCGCAAGGAGTTACTGGAGCTCCTGCTACGTTCCAGCGTCTTGTGGAAAAGGTAGTGGGAGACATGCACTTATTGCAGGTTATGTTTACCTTGATGATGTAATTGTGTTTGGTCATACCCTGGAGGAACACGAAGAGAGACTCTTCAAAGTGCTTGACCGTCTTGAGGAATTTGGGTTAAAAGTGTCTATCGATAAATGCCAATTCTGTCAAGAAAAAGTCAAATATGTGGGACATATAGTTTCTTCTTCGGGAATTTCACCGGACCCAGAGAAGGTGGAAGCAGTCACCAGCTGAAAAATGCCGACTGGTCTCAAATCCTTGCGGTCTTTCTTAGGATTTTGCGGGTTTTACCAGCGTTTTATTAAGGATTATGCCGCAATTGTGTGACCTCTGACAGACCTTACCAAAGGTTATCCACCAGTGAACGGGAAGAGAAACACTGCTTCAACGGGGAAGTAATTCAAGGAAACTGAACCCTTTGGTGAACGCTGGACTCAAGCATGTACAGAAGCCTTCAAGAACATTGTTCGCTGCACTACCAATGCTCATGTCTTAGCCTTTGCGGATTCCACTAAGCCCTATGTGCTTCAAGTTGACGCCAGTTTGAATGGGTTAGGTGCAGTCCTAAATCAAGAATACCCAGAGGGGTTACGTCCAGTAGCTTACGCAAGCCGAAAGTTGAGTGCTACAGAACAACGTTATCCGACTCACCAACTTGAGTTTCTGGCACTCAAGTGGGCAGTAGTTGATAAGTTCCATGACTCCCTATATGGTGTCAAATTTGTTGTGAGAACTGATAATAACCCACTCACTTATATCTTGACGAGTGCCAAGTTGAATGTCACTGGACATCGATGGCTAGCCGCGTTAGCCACTTATGATTTCAGCTTACAATATAAGCCGGGAAAAGAAAATGTGGATGGGATGTACTGTCTCGATATCCTTGCCGTCTGGAGTCTGAGGAGTGGACAGAAATGCCACCTACAGCAGTGAAAGCAGTGTGTCATCTAACCAGCTCATCCCAAAGTGAGGATTCTCCTTCAAGGTTGATAGACCAACTCTGTGTCTCTCCACAAAGTATTCCAACGATGTATGCCTGTCCTGCACAGCTTGAAACTGGCCAGATGGAGTGGTGGACAAAAGCAGATCTAATGTCAGCTCAAGATCAAGACCCCATTATTGCTCCAGTAAAAAAAGAGGTGGCTTTGAACAAAGTGCTTACCATGCCCAAAAGCTCAAATCCAGCTGTGGTACTGTTACAACGACAAAGCAAAAAATTAACCATCAGAAACAGTCTCCTCTATTGAGTAACCACAGATCAGGATGAGAAAGAGAGGTGGCAAATGGGTTCCATCTTCAGGTAATGAAATCCTTGCATGATGATGCTGGTCACCTAGGGGTGGAGCGGACTGTTGAACTGCTAAGAGATAGGTTCTACTGGCCTAACATGAATTAAGGATATTGAGCGGTATGTAAAGACTTGTGGAAGGTGTGTGGCCAGGAAATATTTGCCGCAGAAGTCAACTCCGCTGAATCGCATCACAAGCAGTGGGCCCTTAGACCTTGTATGTATTGATTTCCTCTCTATAGAACCTGATTCAAAAGGGATTGCGAATGTCTTGGTCATAACAGATCATTTTACAAGGTATGCTCAAGCCTTCTCCACAACGAGCTATGATGATCAAAGAGCTATGACAGTTGCTAAGGTCTTATGTGAGAAGTTTTTTGTGCACTACGGTCTACCTGCACAAATACTTTGTGACCAAGGAAGAGACTTTGAAAGCCGTCTCATTAAGGAACTTCTTGGGATGTTGGGTATTCGAAAATCCCGTTCCTCACCGTACCATCCGCAGGGTGACCCACAACCTGAGCGATTCAATCGCACCCTTCTGTCAATGTTGGGTACACTGGATCCAGCAAAGAAAGCTAGATGGAGCCAACATATCAGCCAGTTGGTACACGCTTATAACTGTACCAAGAACGAAGCGACTGGCTACTCTCCATACTATCTCTTGTTTGGGAGAGAGGCTCGTCTCCCTGTGGATCTTTGTTTTGGTACTTCGCCTGATGGAGAGAACGAAGTAACATATCAGCAGTATGTGGAAAACATGCGAGGTGAACTTCAGGAGGCTTACCAATTAGCAGAGGCGACTTCCTTGAAAAGTCATCAACGGAACAAACAACGTTATGACAAGAGAGTGAAAGCACAACTGCTGGAAAAAGGAGATCGTGTTTTCATACGAAACCTGGCACATACAGGGAAACATAAGCTGGAGGACAGGTGGAATTCTGTGCCTTACATTGTAATGGAGAAATGAAGGAACTTACCTGTATACAAGTTACAACCTGAAGCAGGATCTGGATGAGTGAAGACTCTCCACAGAGATCATCTATTGCCAATCGGAGACAGCGTGAGAATTCCTGCACTGAGAGATGGAGAAGACTCAAAACCTCCAGTGACTAGATGTCACGTAACATAAAACGAGAAACAGGGTCGAGGACTCAAGTGCAGTAAAAAAGGGATTTAATTATAAACAAAACATAAACTCAAAACAAAAACCCACGAGGGGGAAAAACCACATAATAAGAAACAAAAGACAACTTACACAAACCAACAAAGATCACGGGAAACTGGGAGACGTAGACATTACAACGATCTGACAAGGACTGCAAACACACAGGAACTTATAAAGGGGAGAAATCAAGCAGGGAATGAGGCAAACACAGGTGGGGCAAATTAAACCAATAACGAGATAACAAGGGGGTGGGATCTAACAATGACAGAGGCACATGGCCACACTAACAAAACCCACATGTGCACACAAGACAGGACAGGCATGTGACATTACTCTCCTAAGGAGCGGCTACCAGACGCCCACACTAGGGACGGGAGGGACAGACCAGGGGGGCACGGGAGGGACAGACCAGGGCGGCACGGGAGGGACAGACCAGGGCGGCACGGGAGGGACAGACCAGGGCGGCACGGGAGGGACAGACCAGGGCGGCACGGGAGGGACAGACCAGGGCGGCACGGGAGGGACAGACCAGGGCGGCACGGGAGGGACAGACCAGGGCGGCACGGGAGGGACAGACCAGGGCGGGACGGGAGGGACAGACCAGGGCAGGACGGGAGGGACAGACCAGGGCGGGACGGGAGGGACAGACCAGGGCGGCACGGGAGGGACAGACCAGGGAGAAACAGATAAGGAAGGGGAAAACAAGGGAGAAACAGATAAGGAAGGGAAACAAAGGGAGGGACAGGGAACACAAAGAGTTCAGGCGGCCGGGGGCCCGAGGGGCCAGCAGAGTTCAGGCGGCCGGAGGGGCCAGCAGAGTTCAGGCGGCCAGGGGGGCCGGAGTGGCCAACAGAGTTTAGGCGGCCGGGGGAGCCGGAGTGGCCAACAGAGTTTAGGCGGCCGGGGGAGCCGGAGTGGCCAACCGAGTTCAGGCGGCCGGGGGGGCCGGAGTGGCCAGCAGAGTTCAGGCGGTCGGGGGGGCCGGAGTGCCCAACAGAGTTCAGGCGGCCGGGGGGGCCGGAGTGGCCAACCGAGTTCAGGCGGCCGGGGGGGGCCGGAGTGGCCAGCAGAGTTCAGGCGGCCGGGGGGGCCGGAGTGGCCAACCGAGTTCAGGCGGCCCGGGGCGGCCAGCAGAGTTCAGGTGGCCGGGGCGGCCAGCAGGGTTCAGGCGGCCAGGGCGGCCAACAGGGTTCAGGCGGCTGGGGCGGCCAACAGGGTTCAGGCGGCTGGGGCGGCCAACAGGGTTCAGGCGGCCGGGGCGGCCAACAGGGTTCAGGCGGCCAACAGGGATCAGGCGGCACACCTGTCCCTAACTTTACCCTTAAACTTACCCATACCACCACACCTGTCGCTAACTTTACCCTTAAACTTACCCATACCAACACACCTGTCCCTAACTTTACCCTTAAACTAACCCATAACACCACACCTGTCCCTAACTTTACCCTTAAACTTACCCACACCACCACACCTTTTTGCTAACTTTACCCTAAAACTTACCCATACCACCAGACATGTCGCTAACTTTACCCTTAAACTTACCCATACCACCACACCTGTCCCTAACTTTACCCTTAAACTTACCCATACCACCACACCTGTCCCTAACTTTACCCTTAAACTTACCCACACCACCACACCTGTCGCTAACTTTACCCTTAAACTTACCCATACCAGCACACCTGTCCCTAACTTGACCCTTAAACTTACCCATACCAGCACACCTGTCCCTAACTTTACCTGCATCCAACCTCTATATCATCAACAATGATTTGCAAAACAATATGAACACATTTTTTTATTAATTTTTTATTTAAGTACATAGTAGTTAAGGCTACCTAATATAAAGTGGGACAGAATTTTTTTTTAATTTAAAATAATAATGTAATACTTACCACGCAGTTTTTACATTATGAGTTGCTACACCGTCTCTTGTGATGCTTACTCTGCTGTGTGTTCTTGCGTGGCTTTGGAGAGTTCTGAAGGGAGGGAGTGATATCTCATGTTTACAAAGCTAGCTCACTATTGCTAGCCTCTCTGAAACTGCCTGTCCTACCTTTAACTTTAACTAACTAAAGCATCTTCCCTTAATGCATATTTTCATTTTTCAAACAGTGAATGAAAATCTGCATTAAGGAAAGATGTTAACATATAAACATCTGACATTTATGTGCAACTCATGGGTCTCCAGCAGGGGACAACAACTGAATAGGAATAACAAAATGCAACCATGTAGGGTGACAAAATAGGCTTCAACTTTTGAAATGGAGAGAAATAAGCTTCTCTTCTCTTTTTTTTTCTTTTTTTCGTTGTTGACATCAAAGGCTGAGAATCCAATTGTACTATTTTAATGCAATTTCACCTGTCACTTGCCAAATAAGACAAATGTTAACATGGATAAGTTGCGTGATATGTCCTCATACTTGAAAGTCATTAACAAAACTAAGCAAGTTAAAAGAAAATACATCTCTGACAACACCGACAAGAAATGAGGCCAAACATGGTTTGCGCTGACCACAAAGAGCTAGTGGTGTATCGGCTGCAGAGTGCACCACAGACATACAAGAGACGTTTAGAAATGAAACACTCAGACAATAAAGAAAACCTATAGCAAAAAAGTCACATTTTTCTGTCTAACACATCAATTTGCATTAAAACTTTACTTTAAGCTTAAAATGGTTAACTTTAGGTAATGCATTAAGTCCTGTTCACAACAAGGATGATAACTATAATGTTAAATTTAGCCACACCATAACTATAATGATAACTACACAAAGGAACAATATCTTTGCAATCACTTTCAACCCCAAGCTGGAGAACGATAAAACAATCAAAACATTAACAGAATGTTTAGAATAAACAGAACAACATCATGCTTTGGTGTGGATGCTAATTATTAATATTATGTAAAGGTTATTTTACGATAACACGTAATGTTAAATAATGTTAACAAATCAACCCTTAATGTAGTATTAATGTGCTTTGTCACTAGTTGAAAGAAATGCACAAACAGAACAGATGTGATCAGGGCTGACTTCAACTTCCTCTTCATGTGGTTGAAATTTCCCTCTTGAAAGTTTTGGGGTAATGCTTCAGTGTGTGAAGGAACCAGGACCGCGCGCGTCATGCTGAAGTCTTTAAGCATCCTGAAGATCGTGCAGCTTCACCTCTGTGAGTTTATTGTACTTTATGAATATTTTATGTACTTTGCAAAATAATAAATTGACTGACATTTTATACAGTCACATTAAAGATATGTGTGTGTGTGTGTGTGTGTGTGTGTGTGTGTGTGTGTGTGTGTGTGTGTGTGTGTGTGTGTGTGTGTGTGTGTGTGTGTGTGTGTGTGTGTGTGTGTGTGTGTGTGTGTGTGTGATGTTTATTTCACAGATCTGCTCATATGGTTTGAAGCTGCAGAGACTTTAACAGACCAACTAACAGATTTGGGTCAAAATGTGACTATAAACTGTGGTTTTGATGATCAGGAGGTTAACTGGTTATTACTGAAGCTACCAGATCCTCCAGTTGTGATATTACGCACTTTCTCATCTGGAAATCCTGTTTACTACAATGATAGATTTAGACACAAATATCCAGTGCAAAGTAAAAATCATCTGTTCATAAATAATGTCACTGTTGATGATTTAGGACTTTATTACTGTGTGACCAAAGCCACACATCCAAAATACAACAACGGCACCAGACTGCACATCATTGGTGAGTGACGGTTCAGTGAAGACACTTAAAAACAAACAAACAAAAAAACATAAAATGTTAAATCTCTTTAATGGCCTCACAGTGCTGAATATATGATATATTATAGAACCAACTGCAGAGATCCAGATCAAGAATCACACGATGGTGTGCACTGAGCAGAATCAGAAACATTGGCAGATTATCATATGCGTTCTGCTGAATATTGTTCTGATCGTTGTGATCATAGGTGAGCTCTTTGATAGAATTACATCTGTTGCTCCTTCTGTAAAAAATGGGAAGATTTATTTCACTTAAATCTGAATTCACTGTCATTTTAAAGGACTATTGACGGTGTTTGTTCTTGGAAGCAGAAGAACCGGAGATAAACATTTTCAAAATACAAACCGACAACAGCCTCAAGTTATGAATCTTGAACCACCACAAGACCCCTGCAGCCAAGTGCAGGTAAACCAATGAAACCATAACTGACCATAAACCATGATATAACAATATGACATTTCAAACTCGTATTTGTATATTTCTTAAGTAGAACACAACAGAAGATATTTGTGTTCTACAGACAATCTGAGAGTGTAGAACTGTTTGAATCAGAAATGTATTTATTTAAAGTCCACAGCAATACATTCTGTTCACACGCTATTGGTTTCCTGTCAATTTTTCAGTACGCTGCGGCAGACTTTTCCACACCCTGTCAGAGGTTTCAGTCCAGGCAAATCAACAGCACCTATGCACTTCTAGAGATGCCGAAAGCAAGAACACCAAACCATTGACCCCATTTCTCATTGTAATGTAATTTTTATTGTATAACTATGGAGTATTTTTAATATATTTTGAGCTTGCAGAAATGACTGCTGCTATTGTTGTGCCTTTAATATAGAAGGTATTCATCAACGTCACTTTCCAGGCAGAACTGAGTGGTAGAAGATCTGCTGCATGACTGGATTTTATAGGGGAAAACACGAGTAAAGCAAACGGTTATCAGATTAAACTAAAGGTTGGACTCGATATTGTGTTCCTTACGACTTACAAAAGATCCAGTGATCCATGGATACTGACATGCAGCCAGGAATCATGTTTGCCTGACATTTATATGAGCCTGATTTCGATACATAAATATTTATCACTGTCAGTCCTCACAATTTCGAGAGTGAATCCCACATATGCGGTTGGGCCTATGTCTTGAGGTGTGTATGTGAACGCTTGTCAAGAATGGAAAACAAAAGTTTTATTCAGATTTTAAATATTATAGGTCTATTCATTATTTCTCAAAAGTGCACAAATAGTGCTCCCTTTTTAATTAAAAGCTGTCACTCATTCAATAGGGCTCATTCATGAAACACGAGCAGAACAATTTTTTTTGTGAAAATCGTTCTTAAAGCCGTTCTGATGGAAATTTTCGGATTCACCAAAATGTTCGTATTTTCAAAATGTTAATTGGTACGAAAGAAATGTACACCTGCTCCCTAACACGTGTAAATGCTGCGTAAAACATTTGAACGTTCTGTGTTCTAATTTAGGCAAAATGATGACATTGCATTTTGATGCACTATGCACCCTATTTCATGAGTTGATTTGCCTGGTCTTTTTTTTAAACTTTAACTTTGGGTAATAGAAATAGTTACAACGTCACTGTCACTTTTTACCCAGCCGTCCAATCACAGTGCAGGAGGGGTGGGACAAATACAACACCGACCAATCATCCTATACTTGTACAACGACTGAACAACAATGGAGTAGTTAATATTGCTGGTTAGGCCCCACTGCATTTTTATATTCAGTAATATTCTTAAAAATTAGATACTAGTAACACATTACTGCCATGGGCATTCTGTATCATAGCAAACAAAATATCTGCGCTTGCAAAGCGCCACCAGCTGGCCATTTTCAGAAGATCACCAGGCATTTATTAACTGGCAAAAAAATTATTTGGTGGACACACGATAATTGAATTTTCATTGCTAGGCATATGGCCAACTTGTCTCTTTATCGTGTATGCAAAATACTGGAGCCAAACCTAAGAAAAAAGTCCAGAAGATTCCACAGCATTCCTGGGCACGTAATTTGCGTAGTTGTAACTCATGGGCAGGGCTCAAGATGGTGCCCTAAGCACATGGTTTAAGGAGAGCCTCAGAATTTAATCTGTTTATTTTGAGTAAAGTGATAGTCATTATTATATTTAATGTAAGTGTGTTGGCTTTAAATTGTTTAAACAACATCTTATTTCATCAAATGTCGACTTGTGAGAGAAAAAGAGATAGAAATCAGGCAGGTCCAAGACAACAGCTACGTCTAATAGCGTTAGCATGGAGGAAAATGTCCATGACTATATATCGGCTGATGAAGACTTTACCGCTGTACCTGTCACCCCCAGCAAATCCCCTGTGTCTAAGAAAGGTAAATCGGAGCAGTTACCTACTTCAGCCGCTGTAATGGAGACCTCTGGCATAGTCCTACAACTCTCGCAACTCATTAACTCCAGATCTGATGCGTTGGAGAAACTGATCTCTGGGGATCGAGGGACTCAAGAAAACCATTGACTTTGCATGTGCTGAAATAAAGGACATTAAGGAGAAATCTGCCGTTCTTGAGAAGCGCATCACCAACGATGAGGCACGCCTGGGCTCAGCTGAGTTGCGTATAGCAGAGTTAGAGAGTTATTCACGAAGATGGAATCGCCGTTTATTCAGAGTATCGGAGGCCGATAAACAAGATGTGAGACAAGAAGCTATTGGCATATGTCAAGCTGTCCGTCCTACAGAGAAGACCATACTCCCCAGTCTAATTGACAGTGCATCGTCTGGGCCAGAATAAAGGAAAGGAGCTGTCCAATATCAACACGATCTCATGACAATGCGTATCAATAGTACGAGTGTGCAATCTCGTAGAATGTATACGCCAAAACTCATTTTGGCGTGCATTTGGTACGCCGTTTTTGGCGTGCATATGATACGCACTTTATGGCGTGTATATGACACGCTTTTGGGTAGGGTGAGGGTGGGGTGTGGGGTTCGTATATAATACGCCATAAAGTGCGTATCATATGCAAGCCAAAAACGGCGTACCATATGCACGCCAAAATGAGTTTTGGCGTATACATTCTACGAGATTGCACACTCGTACTATTGATACGCATTTTCGTGAGATCAGGCTCCCAATATTGATAAACCCAGAGGTATAATTATTCATTTCACATCCGGGGTGATTTGCGACTCAGTGTGGAAAGCGGCAAAAAAGTCTGAATATCTAAAGAGTCACGGTCTGCGTTTTGCAGAAGATCTGTCTAAGATGGACAGAGCACGGCGTCTCCAGCTGTGGCCTGCAGTAAATGAAGCCCGTCTCCAAGTGAAATCTGCTTATTTTGTTGGTGGACGTGCCTTTGTTGCCGGAATCGAAATGAACCCACCATGAGAGATGAGTTTTTCTAAGTGCCTTTGCCATCCATCAGGTCCGGAATTAACCCAATATGCTTATGATGAATGAGGACATAGCTATTCGGTTCCCTTTATTGGATGGTTTATTTTTTGTTTTTATAAGCCAACATGGGATTTATACACACATTTAACTTCAAATGAAAACACTGTTTTCTGTTATTTTATTTTTAACATGAACCGTTTTCATGGCCTTTGGAACTTCGAGTTTCACTGTTTTCTACAATTTAAACGCGGTGTTTCCTTCCACTTGTTCTTGCAATCTCACTTATTTTTGTGGATCACTTTTCACTTTCGTTCTGTCATTGTCTATAGTTACACTAAATGCCAGGGGGTTAAGACAACATATTAAACGGAAAGCTTTATTTTTATTTGCTAAACAACATAGGACTGATTTTTGCTTATTTCAAGAATCTCATTCGATTCCTGACGATGTGTGTTTTTGGAGGACTCAATGGGGTAACGACATCTGGTGTGCGCATGGATCTGAGCGCTCCGCCGGTGTCGTCACTTTAAAGAACAGATTTACCGGGGAGATTCTGCATACACAACGTGATGAATCGGGACATTTTCTGTGCCAAACTCTCAAAATTCATGGGTCAGTATTTCTCATTGCGAATATTTATGGATATAATTCTTAAAGTGAAAACGACAATTTATTTGAAACTTAAGAAGAGCATATCCTTCAGAGATTGTCGCAATTCCCGGATCTTTCTCTTATTATAGGGGGTGATTTTAATACGGTAATGGACGGCTTTCTCGATTGTTTACCAGCAAGACCAACTTATAATCAAAATACAAATCTAAAATGTTTTATGGAGAGATTCAATTTGGTTGATATATGGAGGTCTACGTTTCCTGATTCGTTGACATACACTTGGAGCAACAAGTCTGGTAACAGGCAATCTCGAATAGATTACTGGTTAGTATCTGCGAGTATACAATCATCAGATTTCTCTGTTAATGTGATTCCTTCACCGCTCAGTGACCATAAGGCTGTTCTTATTTCCATTAACATCAGCACTTCACATAACATGGGTAGAAGTTCATATTGGAAACTTAATAGTTCATTATTGCAATATGAACATATTAGAATAAAGGTTAAAAATTTAGTTTTATGTCATTTATATAAAGCACTTCCAAGTACTTTCAAAAACAGGGTAGCTTAATGGCAAAAGAAAGATGTAGTCAAGATAACAATATTATTTCAAAATTAGCTACCCTCTCCTCAAAATCATGTCCAAATGAAGACGAACAAGCGGAGTTAGTCACTCTACAACTGGAGTTGGACAAATTACATAAGAAAAAGGCAGAAGGAGCCTTCATTAGGTCAAGAAAGCGATGGTTGGAGAAAGGGGAACAAAGCTCAGCATATTTTTTGGTTTGGAGAAATTTCATTTTAGAAATAATACAATTGAACAACTTAAAATAGTTTTTTTACAGAATTTTACAATGGATTATTTTCATCCAAATTTTGTGATCAGTCGGCTTCACTATTTCTAAACTCTATTTTGGTAATTAAGTCCGTCGACCCAGTACAAAAAGAGCTCTGTGATAGCTTAATTACTGTTGAAGTTTTAAACGCTATCGCACATATTAAGGTTAACAAATCTCCTGGGGTTGATGGCCTCAGGGCCGACTTTTATAAAACCTTTTCTGACCTTATTGCCCCCTTTCTCAAGGAAGTTTTTATAGAGAGAAAAGCAATGTCTTCCACCTACTTTAACTCAAGGATTAATTATGTTGATTCCAAAACCAAAAAAGACCCATCACTGTTAGATAATTGGAGACCAATTTCTCTCTTAAACAATGATTATAGATTTTTGCCTTAATCTTTGCAAATAGAATCAAATCAGTTATGGACCCCCTTATAGATGAGGCTCAATCTGGCTTCCTAAAGAAAAGACATATTTCAAATAATATAAGATTAGTCCTAGTTGTGTTGGACTATTCGCATTTGAGTACTGATGATGGATTTATAATTTTTTAGATTTCTATAAAGCATTCGATACGGTGGAGCATGCTTTTATTTTTAGGTCTTTACAAAAATTTGGCTTTGGAGACTTTTTCTGTAAAGCCATACAAACAATGTATAGGGACGCAAACTGTTCTATTAAACTTAAATGTGGTTCGTCCTCTAGATTTTATTTAAAATGTGGTTTAAGGCAAGGTTGTCCCATCTCCCCTTATCTCTTCTTGTTTTGCACTCAGCTTATAAATATTTATATTAAATCAAGCCAATTAAAAGGCATATCCATTGCTGGCAGGGATATTATCGTACCCCAGTTAGCAGACGATACTGCACTATTCCTGAAAGATCAACATTAGGTCCCAGTAGCTCTTAAAGTAATCGATGCCTTTTCTAAAGCTTTCGGCCTTTATTTAAATGTCAACAAATGTGAACTCTTATCTGTAAAAGACTGTCAATTACAACAAATTGCTAATATCCAAGTGAAGGAATCAGTGACATGTTTGGGAATTGTTATTTCGAAAGACCAAAAATCTAGATGCAAGATACATTTTGAGCCCATTCTTCAGAAGACTAAAGCAAAGCTGAATCACTGGGTTTTAAGGGATTTATCACTAAAAGAGTCTTGTTAAGTAAAGCTGAGGGACTGTCAAGATTAGTCTACACTGCGACTTCACTAGCTGTTTCTAAAGACATGTGTAAAGCTATTGATACTGCCTTATTTAATTTTCTTTGGAGAAACAAAACTCATTATATTAGGAAGTCTATAATAATGAATACTTATGAATCAGGTGGTTTGAACTTCCTTGATTTTAAATAATATTTTTAAAATTAATTGGATCAGACACTTCTTTATAAATCCAAATTCTCTTTGGAATTTCATTCCAAACCTTGTTTTCTCCAGAGTAGGTAGTCTTGATTTTCTCTTGATTTGCAATTATAAAATTGAGAAAATCCCTCTGAATTTATCTTCATCTCACAAACAAATGTTGCTTGCATGGTCCCTGTTATATAAGCATAACCCCCACCCCCATATATATTTAATTTGGAAGAATCATAATATATTATTTAAAAATAAATCCTTATTTTTGAAAGATGTTTTTTTAGCAGGTATAATTTGAGTAGATCAATTACTAAATCAAGAAGGTATGAAGTCAAGAAGGTGAGTTTCTAAACTTCCATAAAAATTCCAGTGACACCCAGGTAGTTTTCAGTTGTCATGGATGCAATTCCCACAGGGGTCTTGGCATTATTCAAAACTAATACCCAAACCAGTATTGCTCCCCTTTCTTCCTTTGATTTATTTGATACTGTAATCGGAAAAATTTGTTTTACCACCAGAGGCGTAAATGTTAATAAATCTATTCGTTCATTATTTCAAAAGATATTGTCACCAGGCCAAACTGTATTGCTTATTGAAACAGACTGATCGAAGGTTTGTTATGGAAGGCCATCTGGACCTTACCAAACAAATATTTATTGGTAAATAAAATAAAGAAAGTAAGTTTCAAAATCTTACACAGGTACTACCTGATAAATAATTTTATTGTTAAATTTAAAAAGGATATTGATCTGAACTGTTCTTTTTGCAATACATTGGCTGAAACCTTGTTTCATTTATTTTGGCATTGCATTCATGTTAAAAATTTTTGGAAAGATTTGTCCAGATTTATAATTGACAACATTGACCCCAATTTTTCTTTGTGTTTAGAAAACGTTATATATGGTTTTAATAATATTCCATCAAATAAAAGGAAAGAATACTATATTATACATTTAATTTTAATTTTTGGTAAATTCCATATTTAGAAATGCATACATATATCAATACTATCCTTCATTCCCACAATAAGAAAGCAATTAAAACTGTCTCTGTTTGTGAATCATTTGATATTTTTATATAATGTTTAGCATCACCCCTGGTCGACTGTTTTGCTTTTCTTTTTGAATGTTTTTGCAGTTCTAACTGTACATTGACTTTGTTTATTTGAAGAGCAGTAAAAAAAAAAAAAAATCTTAGCACCACGTCCTGGATAACAGAAAATGGGCAAAGAGGCGGACGTGGGCGGAGCTGAGGTGACGCGATTACTAACAAAAAACAGATAAATGGCTACCCACCTGCCACTCAAAGTGGCCACGCCCTTAATTATGCAGAAATGTAAGGCTTTATATAATGTAAACAAATGAGTTATAACAAAATTCACCCCCCTCACAGTTGTCATGAAGGGCAAAATTAGCCGTTTAGACCAAAACTAGAATTTGTACCAGGCTGTAAACATGTTTTTTTCTGCTGTAAAGTTGGGCATTTTAACATTGGGCTCAAAGGGATTCTGCTCCCTTCTGGAGCCTGTCCCTAGTGGCCAGTCGACGAACTGCAGTTTAATCCACTTCCGTATTGACCTCAAGAGAGATTGCGGGAGGTTGCCGCTTGGTGTGTATGCCTGCCTTATTTACGAATGTTTGGAATTCATTAATATACACACGTTTAACTATCAAATCCATGGTATATGAAGCATATGTGACTAAGGAGGAGAGTTTTCATAAAGGTCCATTTTAGGCGCAAATTTCTCAGAATTTGCTCATATATTTGAAAGATTCATGAATGAGGCCCAATGAACGCAATCTCACAAAGTTCTGTTTTATTAATCAGTGAGGCTGACGACACAGTGAATCTCTTATTTACAAAATGTCTACACTTAGAGAGGATTAGCGTGCGTGCAGAACTCGGCACTGGACAAACACTTGAGCGGTGAGTGGATTCTAACTTCAACAACACCTGTGATTGGCCAGTGCGTTCAAGAAATCAACAAACATCTGTGATTGGCTACATTACTCACCGAAGCGAAAACACGTCGAAAACTGAATCATTTGACGAGCACAAATAAAGATACGCACTGGATCTTTTGCCAACTCTTTTTCGCTAATAATATGCTATAATTACGAAGAAAACAGATCAACAATATTATGTTGATCTACCAGCAGTTATGGACAGCTTTTCCCTCTAAAAGCAATCAGTAGCAGAAGCAAGAGGAGGCAGTGGTGTGAGTGAGAAAATTACATGCTATTATCAAGTCCGTCTCCCTCAGTCATGTAAGGTTCTGATAGAATTTTCTTGCTGTTCCCCCCGGAGCACCTGGTGCCGGAGCACTTGGTGCGTGTGATGCGCATGGTCGGAGAGGTGGCACCTGGTTTTTTAATAAATCTGCAAAAAATGTCAACAATTCTGTGTTTTTTCTGTCAATATGGGGTGCTGTGTGTACATTAATGAGAGAAAAAAAATGACTTGATGATTTTTGCAAATGGCTGCAATATAACATTGAGTGAAAAATGTAAGGGGGTCTGAATACTTTCCGTACCCACTGTATATATATATATATATATATATATATATATATATATATATATATATATATATATATATATATATAAATTAAGACTACAAGCTAAAACCGGCAAATTGATCTTATTTGCCGTATTTTACAACTATTTTCCCGCTAACGAAAGTAGAAGCCCCTCCCCTTTCCATGAACTTCTGTTGTGAAGTGAATTTCAACTGAAAATGTTCAAGCATCCAACTACTCGATTTATTCGCGCAAGTCGCGTCTGGTGTGAATGCACAGTCAGTCTTTTTGCCACACAGTGGGTGGAACTGCAAGTCACTTCTGCCGATTGAGACATCACATGCATACCCTCTATAGATTTGATTTCTGTTTGATAAAAATGTTGGGTTTTAAACATGTGTTTAGCTGGGTGGGAACTCAAAGAAGCCAGCAGAAATCCAAAACTAGATTATCTATACTATGTTTATTTCAAATAACCTGATTGTTTTCTTGAAGGGCATTAGTCAGATTAGTTTGTATAAACTAACTGGCTGTTCCAGGAAACAGATTTCCTATAGTGGATTTCCCTGCTGTCTCTTTCTCCTTAATAAACTTATTCCAATTCAGATCAGTATTTCATATTTATTTAGTAAGGGTATATTTTGATAAAGAACAGTTACCCTAACTGTACTTTATTATATTCCCAGTGTTAAACACATACACTCAGGTTTTTGTATTTAATTAAAGCTGTTACAAAATTCGATGTTATAATGACGATATGGTTTATATAGGGTGAATACTCGAAAGTGGGACACTTTCTGATAATTTACATTCTGCATAATATTTTATTATGATCAAAATGTCTTCTTAGACCCTCATATGATACTATTCTTAATAGCTTAAGCGCTCTTCTATACTAAAATAAAAAAATAAAGAAACATTAAACACAGGATGGATGACTCTTGCTCAATAGTGTCCATACAACTAGTGCAAGTGAATGCTTCCCTGTCTTCAATGAGGCCATTCTACTTGCCTCAAGTCTCATGTCCTCGCAAACAATGCACATGATCCAATCCTCTGTCTTTTTGGGATCATTTTCATCAATATATCTGGCTTTGCAAATATTGCAAATGTCCCGCCCATCCGAGCTTGTACCCTCAATATTTCTTTTTTTTTTCTTTGCAAGTTAGCTCAAAATAAGCAGATTAAAGGGGTACTTCAGAGCTGTGAAGATGAATCTGTATTTTAAACTGGGTCATTAATGTAGTAGAAATGTGAAATAATTTTTGAATTTGGTGCCTTCTAGACTGAGAAAACACAGAAAATTTATTTTTGTCTCATGGGGATGAAAGACAACAATTCCCAGAATGCACTTCGCTGCCCTCGTAACTCTAGGCACAGCTTACTGGTTTACTTGCCCTCTGCGTTCATTTTCATAAAATCAGTAAGACATCTTAGAGACGCTACAATTAAAAACTGAACTTGTCTGTTCAACATAATGTGAGTGAGCCGAACGAGTGTCGTGGCACAAACGCAGCAGGAGTCCGATTACATTCATCACATTGGCTGAGGTAACCGCGGGATTCGCGGCTGCATTCCCAGCGCGTGTTCAGTCTGGCGCATTTTCAGTTCATGTCTTTGGAAGCTTAACTTTCATAGGAAGTTCATTTGAAAAGTTGAAACACTCCCTTTGCTCTCCACCGCTCCGTTTACATGAATCTCCGCTGCTCCCCGAACCGAGTCCTGTGAGTGTGATGTTGAAAACATGTGGAAATAGCGCCCTCTGCTGGCTGTAGTCTTCAGCCTCTGGCCGAAAACTCCTCCGATGACGCAAAATTACGATATTTGTATCATCGGAGGAAATTTTCCAGAAATGAAATACATAATTATCTCATCTCAGGGTGATATGAGGGGGGAAAGTACAATAATTTGAATATACTCCCGGGTTTCTACTGATACAAAGCTTAATGCAAATTGCTGAAGTAACCCTTTAAATCTATCTTTGTTGAAATATCTAGCTAGCTAACTAAATCTGAGGAACATATAAAAAGAGAACACAATTCCCCCATTAGAATGACTTGAATAGCTGTCCCAGTTTGCCAGTAATACCCTGTCGCAGTTTAACAGTATTGGTTTTACATTAACATTATTAATGTAATTAATTATTAACATTATTTAACATTATTTTTATAACCCATTATTCACCTCAGAATGGAAAAATTCACGGTTCACTGCAAGGTTGTTTAATATGCTGTGCTACAGGAAGCTATGTCATAGCCACAGAACCTATATATATATTTCTTTCTTTTTTCTCACAGGCCTGTTTGCTTATGATGAGCTCAGTGGTGTTGATTTTTATTAGGTAATGGAAGCATATAGCCAACGTTATAAACTATAAAGCTTAACTGTTCCACTTTACCGGTATCACCATATTACCAGAGGGTCTTATATTCCCATACAAAAAAGGTTTGCATTCTGAACAAACATCCTGTTTATTCAGTTCATATCAGGGGAAGCAGTTAAATCACAGATGTTTCGGCTGAAAGCCTTGTTCACGTACAACCTTGAAAACTGTTTTCACATCTTGCTTAGCTGTGGCAAACACCGCTATAGAGAAGTTTAACCAAAGACTGAAAGAGACAGTTTAGAGAAGGTCCTATTAAAATGTTCCACATGGTCTTTGGGATTTACCATCTTTGTGACAGAGTGCAAACTAATCGTTTTTCTATTTGACGTTATGCATCATTCTCTCAATTTTCTTACAGGTAGAGCGGTTTATGTCACATGGCAATATAAAGGTTGTATGGACCTATATATCAGATCATAACACATAAGGTACACAAAGCCTAGTGAATGAGAAAAGCTATAGTAACTGGGTAATTTCCCCATTTTATTAACCGCTAGAGCAGCGTCAGTAGTTAGGCTACATACTGCAGCTTTAAGAATAGCCAGAATCACTGCTGATATGTTATCAATGTCACTTTTCTCATCGCTGGCCAGAATGGACAGATCAAAAACATTTGTGATACTGGATAAGACTGCATAAAACATTTTTAAGAATGTGTTTTCAGAAAGATTGATACATCAGGTTTACATTTGTCAACTACAACGCCCAGCGAATATAGACGTAAAGACTAAGGTAGCCTACTTAGTGTACAAATTTGGCCTGAACGAATGCTTTTCGAAGGAGGATTCAGTTTCCTGAGCTTCACGCGCCCTCTGGAGGAACACTTTGGTTTATCAGGAAACGCACACGTTTGCCCGCCAATGATTTTGGGAGACAAACGAAAAGCATTTTGGGTAACTTTGAAAGATGGCGGACGACGCTGAGCAGGTATGCTATTTTGTTGCCTTTACAAGAGTTTATGTTTTTATGTATTTTTGACAATCGCGGAGCTGAAACATACCCGGTGTTTTCATTTATGTCTCGGTGTATGTCAAAGCAGTTTATTCAGAAGGTTCACAGGTTGGCTCATATATGGCCATTCAATTACAATAATATTGTATTACCGAAATATTGTATTACTGAAACTCAAAAATTTGCAGCAACAAACCACCAACACTGTCGAAGAGCCTCTGGATCTGATCCGGTTGAGTCTGGATGAGAGAATCTACGTGAAGATGAGGAATGACAGAGAGCTGCGCGGCAGACTGCACGTGAGACAAACACACACTCACTCATTCATCTTTCATTTGCCATAAAGATTTCTTCCCGTTTAATATCGGTGTAATGCCACAATGCACAACAACACAATATTAAACGACATGAAACCGTTTTAACTTGGTCTTTTCCAGTGGCAACTCTAGCACAAAGTTCTCAAAAGGATGCAGACAACAAATCATTTATTATATGATATGATATGATATTATATGGTGTGTGTATGTCTGTATATATACAATCATGGTAAACTTTACATACGCCTTGCAAAATTGTAATTATTAGAAAATAAGAAGGATCATACTTCATGCATTTTATTTAGTAGGCTACTGTCCTGAATTAGGTATTTTACACAAAATGTTTACATATAGTTCACAAGAAAAATTTTTTGCATACCCTTGATTCTTAATACTGCATGTTGTCACCTGGATGAACCTTTTTTTTTTTTTTTTTGAAGGTAAATTGTACTTAATTTGTCTTCTGAGATCTTCTGTAGCTTCTGAAGGCCAGTACTAAATGGACAAAATGAAAGATTTACACACATAATTACACAAAAAATAAATTACACATCATCCTGTTCAAAAGTTTTCATCCCCAGCTTTAATGTATTGTTTCATTTTTATAAATTAAGATTTTTTTTTTGTGGTCTATGTGTAAACAAATTTCATGTCAAATATCTAATTCGGGACAGTACTAAATAAAACAATAATATGCATTTTGTATGATCACTCTTATTTTGTTAAAATAATTAACATTTTGCAGATTGTTCGAGGTGCATATGAACTTGTGACCGTGTGTGTGTGTCTGTGTATGTGTGTGTACATGTATGTACCTACCTACACACACACACACACACACACACACACACACACACACACACACACACACACACACACACACACACACACACACACACAATGCTGTAGAAAAATGTTTTTAAACATCAATGCAATTAATAATTTAAAACATTTTTTAATTCCTCATGATTATGTGGTATCAAACGTGTATATAATATTTTACATTAGGCCTATGACCAGCACTTAAACATGATCCTCGGAGATGTTGAAGAGACCGTGACGACTGTGGAAATCGACGAGGAGACGTATGAGGAGATTTATAAGGTAACTTGTCAATAAAAATTAATTTTAGAATGCAAAAGTACATTTATAATAAACTTTATATTGGTGATAAATAGAAAGTAAAACACGTATTAATGTAACAGCAGCAACTGAGCATGGCCCTGTTTTACACATGATATTAAGATGCGTTTTGGTCGTTCAGATCACAAGTAGACGAGGGAGACACATTCCCGTTTACACCTGGAGTTTTAATCTGTCTCTTTTGTCCACTTGCAACCAGAGATTGACCGATGCCGATTTTTAGAGGCCAGGGTCGGCCGATATGTGCAGCCGATTTTTAGGGCTGAGATCTTGAATTTTCGCCTTCGCCTGCATGTTAAAATGTCACTAATAATAAATGGATGCACTACATTTCTAAACTTACCTTAAATGATACTTTAGAATTGTAATGTTTTACGTTACTTAAAGGGGTACTTCAGCGCTGAGCCGATTGGGTGTCACGGCACAAACGCAGCAGGATTGGATTACATTTATCACATGTGCTGAGGTTATCGCGGGATTCGCGGCTGCGGCTGCATTCACAGCACGTGAATAGTCTGGCACATTTTCAGATCATGTCTTTGGAAGCTTAACTTTAAACACTCACTTTGCTCTCCACCGCTCCGTTTACATGAGCCGAGTGCTGTGAGTGATGTTTAAAACATGTGGAAATAGCGCCCACTGCTGGCTGTAGTCTTTAGCCTCTGGACAAAAACTCATAATTCTATAAAATACATAATTCTCTCATCTCAGGGGGATATGATGGGGGAAAGTACGATAATTTGAATATACTCCTGGGTTTCTACTGATACAAAGCTTAATGCTAATCGCTGAAGTAACCCTTTAATTTATTGAACACTGACTTTAACCATTTCTCGAATCTTAATTTTCTGCATGGTATTAAAATCCAAAGTTAACCAAGCAAATCAATAAACTGACCAAGTATTAATATAAACATGGCCATAAATGGCATTCCCATTCTATGAAATGCATATATACACTATATCTAATTTGCATTGTAATGTGTTTTTAGGACAATATGTAATGTAAAAAGATGTATAATAATAGGAGTAATAAAAAGGAATATTTTCATAAGAATGTCCAGACAAAACTGTATGTTGTCAGAGAAATTCACTAAAATATAATAATCTCTACAGAGGCAAAACCTGTATTCTGGGTCTCAGGAGGATATTTCTGTCTCGTGCAGAGTGAATCCAGCATTTATATTTATTCAATGGATTTTATAGACCGTATAGCCTCAACACTGAATAAAAACTTGGATCACGGTCAAGAGATCTGCCTACATTACTCACCAAAACAAACGCTGCAAACACGTTGTAAATAGACGGCACTCTCCAGAGCGTGAACACACATGTGCAAATCTGCCCTATCTGCTACGCCAGTATAATTACAGTATATCAGCTGAGGGTGCTTTTGCTTGCGTTTGAGGGTGCTTCAACCTTGATTATACTTTCCGTGAGCCTCCGCTGACTGCGTGCGCCTCCGATCGCTGCGCACAACCGTCCACTCCTCGTTGATATAATTTTTTCTGCGCGGACCCTCGCTTGTGCGTCTGCGTCGAGTATAAACAAGGCTAGCCTGTCATACACTGTTCTGGGCTGCTCCAGGAGTGAGGACAGCTCTGTCTCTCCGAGCACGATGCTGTCTGTGAGTGGGGCGGAGTAACGTAGCCCTCGCGCTCAATCACACTGCAGTGTTTGTGAGTGCTGCTGCTTTCTCCACCCCACGCACAGTGAAATTCTCCGACTCCGATACAGGAAAAAATACCAAATATCAGCCCGATATATCGGTCGACCACTTCTGTCCTGATTTCTTGGAAGGGAGGGTCTACGGAGGGGTAAATGTTTTTTTTTCCCAGATCCCCTTTTGATCTAATGGACGAAATAAGCTTGAGCAATTTACATATGAACACCAGTGTTTCCCACATGATTTTGTGAAACTATGGTGGGTGTACCTCTGTCTCTCATGGGGGTCCGGGAGTCCCCAAATATAATTAATATTAATCCTATGACAGTAATAGCTATCAGTTATGGGAATAATGGCGTTATAGATAAATGGCGTAACAAACGGTATAATTTTTTTCAGTAAGGAGTAATCAAACGAATTACTGTTTCTCCCGTTACAATGGCATTAGCGTTACTGAGAATAAAATGCGCCGTTACTATAATTGAGCTCACTGAAGCAGTTTTCATCCGGATAAAAACCCACTATAGGTGTTGAACTAAATGAATTATTTCATATTAAACCTAGGCGCCGTTCACACAAAGCGCACTTCGTTCAAATACATTTTCTATGTAAACATGCAGTAGTCTGACGTGTAAAACCGCTCCGCTTGCAACTGTTAACGTTTAGTCGCATACAATAGTCCATAAACCAAATCATGTCCTCATAAACCACGAGTAAACACACAAATGTTGACAAGCAAATACAGTTACAGTACCACATAGAGACACCCTGCTGTAGTCGCTGCTGCTCCTGTTCAATTTCAGCCTCCGGATCAGATTCTGGATCATATATTTATATATATGGTTGATTCTGATTGATAGCCATGGTTTATTTAGGATAACTTTTTCTTTTCCACGTTTAAGGATGTCACAGCTTTCACAGACGCTCTCAATGCAGTAGCTGCGTGCACTCGTAGCTCTTTAGCTCCTCCCACACGGTACGCCTCCAGCCGCTCGTTATTTTCCGGAAAGACTCGGAACAGCGTATCTTCCTTTTATGAATATAATAAAACTAGACTTTTCGAAGATATGAAGGGTGCAATACTACTCTATAGGTACTCAAGATTGACAATAGATCGACTGAAACTGAGTGTAAGTAGACCTGGCAGATTTTTATTTTGTACTTACACATTTTAATTGTTCTTAACTTGAAATGTTTGAGCACTAATTTACACATTTAACTTTAAATTTTCATGTAACCTCAATGTGAACATTTGTATTAGTATAAACTTAACTAGTTACAAGCGAATTCAGAAAATGCTAATTTGCTAACATGTTAACAATCGCATGGTATAGCACTTGCTAAATGAGTTCAGCAATATAAATCATTTAAAGGGGTACTTCAGCGCTGGGAAGATGAATCTGTATTTAAACTGGGTCGTTAATGTAGTAGAAATACTCTAGGCACAGCTTACTGGTTTACTTGCCCACCGCGTTCATTTTCATAAAATCAGTTCAGTTAGAGACGCTACAATTAAAACACTGAACGTGTCTGTTCGATATATTATGAGTGAGTCGATTGAGTGTCACGGCCGTCATGGCACAAACGCACCAGGATCGGATTACATTCATCACATGAGCTGAGGTAAGCGCGGGATTCGGCTGCATTCACAGCGTGTGTTCAGTCTGGCGCATTTTCAGTTCATGTCTTTAGAAGCTTAACTTTCATAGGAAGTTCATTTGAAAAGTTGAAACACTCACTTTGCTCTCCACCGCTCCGTTTACATGAATCTCTGCAGCTCCCCGAGCCGAGTGCTGTGAGTGTGATGTTGAAAACATGTGGACATAGCGCCCTCTGCTGGCTGTAGTCTTTAGCCTCTGGCCAAAAACTCCTCCTTACTCCTGATCTGAGGAATTTTTCCATAAATAAAATGCATAATTCTCTCGTCTCAGTGTCATATGAGGGGGGAAAGTACGATAATTTGAATATACTCCTGGGTTTCTACTGATACAAAGCTCAATGCTAATCGCTGAAGTAACCCTTTAACAGACTTTCTCTCAAACCAAGCAGCAACTCTCCAAAAACCCACATTAACAGAAACTCTTCTGAATTAGCATAACAAAACATTAATCACTACTAAATCTCCCATGTAACATTAATCTTGCACAACAACTAAATTTAAGCTTTACTCCTTTCAAGTGCTGTGGACAAAGCGTGCTGGAAAATATAGAATCCCAGCCCATAAAAATAAATAATTTCATTAAACTCAAAACATTGAAACGGTTCAGTTTACTTAAAATATATCAGTTTTGTGAATAAAGAAAAAGAAAGCGCTAAATGGTCATAAGTTCATTTGACTGATGTAATTTGTTTAATTTGAGTTGGCTCTACTAATTATTTAAGCGTTAGGGTTTACGGTGTATCCGATTCTTCTCAAGTATTCGTTTCCAGAATTGGAATTGATTTTCGATTCCCAAACCTTGTCTTCAGCCAGCAAAGTTTAAACCCTGTCTGGTTAGCTCGCTTTCCATAATGTTGATGCGTTAGGTCAGTAGGCAGAGAGTAGGTGGTCTTTTGTGGCTATCTCATCACATCATCCACTTGTGATACGATTGACCAAAACTTATCTTAAAACCAGGTGTAAACAGGGCCTAAGAAAAGGACTAAAAAAAGGTGCACGATTGGGACACACCAAATCTTTATTATTGAAAAAGAAAAAAAGTTTAAAAATCATTTTTACCTGGACTATGTCCGAAAACTTCAGAATACTGCCTTCGGAGGACTGAAATCAATGTTAGCTTCACTTCTTGTCTCCTAAGATACCTTCATCTGATCCATTTTTGAAGACAGCATAGATGTATCCTTCGTTGCCATTGATATCTCACAATCCTATGAGTCCCATTCGGTCAGGGTTCCCACTTGTCCTGGAAAACCTTGAAAACCTAGAAATTTGATGATACATTTTCCAGTCCTGGAAAATACATGGAAAATTTGAGAAAATGTCAAAAGGCTCTGGAAAAACTTCTTGTTGTCCTGGAAAATTATTATTTTTAAAGTTAAAAACAACTTTATCACTGGCCCAAAACAATTACCGTTGGCTGCAAAAACTTATCTCACAATTCTAAAAAAAATTCTCGCAATTGCAAGTTTATATAATTGTAATTTTAAGTCAGAATTGTGAGTTATAAAGTCAGAATTGCATGATATAAACTCGCAATTGTGAGTTGTAAAGTCCAATTCTGAGAGAAAAAAGACTGACTTTTTGCGAGAAAATAGCAATTGCTAGAAAACAATTCAGAACAGCAAGATAAAAAGTCGTAATTACCTTTATTTTTATGGTGTGGCGGAAACAAGCTTCCTTAGTCATAATGTTGGATTAAGAGCTCATTAAAAACTGATTTTATAGTTATAGGCAATAAACTGTATGCCTTTTAAAGACTTTGAGAGCAATAAATATTACTTAAGGGCACGATCCTATTATTCTTGCTGTAGTAAAATGAAAATGTCCTGGAAAATGATCGCTATACAAAAGTGGGAACCCTGTCGGTGACAGTTGAACTCATATATACAGATGGTGTCTGAAAATGGCAGTTTCTGGACAGTTTGCTTGTTAATTAAGTTTTTGACTAATGTTTTCCACTTATGTCATTTCTAGTGAGAAATTACTATTGTAGTAACTAGGTGTGTGAGATTTCGCGTCATATTTTCATGATTGTGAAGGTGAAGTTACCCACATGAAAAAATACTATAGTTTACTCTAGTAAATACTATAGTGTTTTTGAACCATTCTATATTAAATATACTACAATAAATTAACAAATTGTAGTAAATACTATAATATACTACAATTTACTGTAGTATATTTACTATAGTATGGTTCAAAAGCACTATAGTATTTACTAGAGTAATTTTACTGTAATTTTACTATAGTATACTATAATATAATATAGTTTTTTTCATGAGGGTAGGACAGAATATGCCAATGCTACGTTCACATTATGCCTCCACGATACGATAAGTGTCTCGTCACACCCCTAGTAGTAACTAAATATTTCCTGAGTTCTCACCAAAGTTCGGTTTATTTTGCTGCACATCATTAAACCGTTACGCTTCCTCAGAATTCTGTCTGAAATCAGTTTTGTGAGCTACATTCGTGCTGCAAACGTCTACATAGTCATTGCCTGATAGGGCAGCGAGGCAACACGTTTTCAGACACAGCCCTTGTTTTCCCCCCAAAATAATGACACTTAATTTTGCATTGTAATTAATTTAGGCCATCAGTCATTGTGTTTACATGCATAACCCATTTGTCTTGCAGTCAACGAAGCGGAACATTCCCATGCTGTTTGTCCGAGGGGATGGAGTCGTGTTAGTGGCGCCACCGCTGAGGGTCGGATAAAAAAAGCTTTCCTTGCGTTGCACTCAACTTACCTACAGAATTATGCTTTGGACTCTAAATTCTTCAAGTGGGTGGACTTTTAAGTGGATGATGTTTTCTTTTGGAACCACAGAGTTGTGAATCTGTTTATTTTGTAAGTCGACCTTGCGTTTTATGTTTGGAAACCCATATTGGCTGTTCATTTGCGCCATATGTTTTTTGACTGTCATTAAAATTCTTGGAGTTTGATCTTTTTTGAATGACTGCTGTTTTCACTAATGTAATAAAGTTCTTATGTTTATGATGCAGAAACCTACCAAACATCATCTGTGTTGGCTGCACAATAAGCTCCACAATAACTCAAGAGGAGTTATAATGGAATATTTTGTAGTAAATACAGTAAATACATTTTGTATATATAGGCATAAAATTATGACCTTTATTATGACATTATGAATATTTTGTTGGTCCCCCTTTTGCTGCCAAAACAGCCCTGACCCGCTGAGTCATGGACTCCATTAGACCCCTGAAGGTGTGCTGTGGTATCTGGCACCAAGATGTTGGCAGCAGATCCTTGAAGTCCTGTAAGTTGCGAGGTGGGACCTCCATGGATCGGACTTGTTTGTTCAGCACATCCCACAGATGCTCGATTGGACTGACATCTGGGGAATTTGGAGACCAAGTGAACACCTCAAACTCGTTGTGCTCCTTAAACCATTCTTAAACCGTTTTTTCTTTGTAACGGCGCAGTAAAGGATTAGTTCACTTTTATAAAAACTTTTGCTGATAATTTACTCACCCCCATGTCATCCAAGATGTCCATGTCTTTCTTTCTGCAGTCGAAAAGAAATTACAAAGCGGAACATAGATGTATCGTAGATGCCTCATAAGCGGCTGCACGGATCAGTAGAATGAGGCATCTACGTATACATCTATGACCACGCTCGTATTTGACCTCACTTGGCGGAAGTTGTGCCGGAGCTCAGACATGATCACGCTCGTCTAATAAGAGGTAAAAATAGCATAAATACTGCTCGGTTTCTCTCAGAAACTGATCATTTGGCTAGATAAGACCCTAATTCATCTTCTGGTATGGTTTAAAGCCCTTTGAAGCTGCACTGAAACTGTCATTCGGACCTGTAACCGTTTGGGGTCCATTGCCTCCATTATAAGGAGAAATGTTTGCATCAAAAACCTTAATTTCTTTTTGACTGAAGAAAGAAAGACATGGACATCTTGAATGACATGGGGGTGAGTAAATTATCAGCAAATGTTTTTTTAAAAGTGAACTAATCCTTTAAGGGTAGAGAAGCGTCCAGGTACAGGAGAAGCGTCCAGGTCCGTGAAGAGCCGCGAGCCGTATGTAAGTGTTTTTTGTGAATACTCCGTTTTGTTGTATTACTTAGTGTACTGCGTGCTAGAAGAAGGATACATTTCGATTCTCTTTTATTCCTTCCTTATTCTAGCTTAAGCTTATTCTATGTAATATCCAAAACCTGGTATTTAAGGCACTTTTTGCGTTTTGCGCCTATTCATGACCGATCGGTTCCTGTACTCCTATGTTGTAAGTCGCTTTGGATAAAAGCGTCTGCTAAATGCCTAAATGTAAAATGTAAATGTAGATGGTCTGCAGCAATGGTTAGGTAGGTGGTACGTGTCAAAGTAACATCCACATGGATGGCAGGACCCAAGGTTTCCCAGCAGAACATTGCCCAAAGCATCACACTGCCTCCGTCAGCTTGCCTTCTTCCCATAGTGCATCCTGGTGCCATGTGTTCCCCAGGTAAGCGATCCACCCGGCCATCCACGTGATATAAAAGAAAACGTGATTTATCAGATCAGGCCATCTTCTTCCATCGCTCTGTGGTCCAGTTCACAATATTACTGTTTTTTTTCTTTCTGTGTTTTTGATCAAATAAATGCTGGTATGATCAGCTTAAGATACGTCTTTCAAAAACATTAAAAATATTTGCATTAATAGAAATCCATTGTTCATTAGGTGGCAGAGCCTGTTATAAGCAGAAAAAATGTATTGTATTTCTATTTATTACATTTATTTTAGAATTTAAAGAGCCACCAACAAGGCATGGAGCTGGAAAATATGAAATTGTAAATCACAGAAATAGTTTTTCCTCTTACCTCATATTTCCATCAAAACTGTTTTTTTGCAAATGTAATTTTTCCTCCACTTTATTTTTATTTTTTACCATCACCAGGTCCTTATACCATTTCTAAGAATTATAAATTCTTGATAATGATTAATATGATTGTTTGGTGTTACTTAAAAAAATAAAAATAAATAACAATTACCAGTATACAAAATATTGGGACTGCTTGTTCTGTGTCCCAGGGATGTTGGAGCCCGTTTCAGCATCTCAGGTAATGGAATGGTACTGAAATTCATGTGTTTGGTGATGCATCATGTAAGCCAAACACCATTGTAATTTGATATGTAGCTTTCCATGATTGATATTTACATGATGGTGTATACATGATAATACTGTGGTGCTTCTTCTTGGTACTTGTTGGTTGTGCATTGTATAATTTGATTCTGTAAGTAGTGTAGTGTAGGCCAGTCTGTCTGTAAACTTTAAAAAAAAAGTTTTACGATCTAGGGCGACCCCTGCTTCCCACCCATCTTCCAGGCCGTGCCCTCCGGTTCTACTCTAAACTAAAGTATACGGTCATGTATATTTTCAGTGCATTGTAGTCATCAGGGGCCTGTTTCAGAAAGGAAGTTAAAGGGTAAGTTTACTCAAAAATTTAAATTATCCCATGATTTACTCACCACCAAGTCATCCTAGGTGTGTATGACATTCTTGTTTCAGACGAATACAATCAAAGTTATATTTTTAAAAAAATCCTGGCTCTTCCAAGGTTTATAATGACAGTGAATTGTTGCTCTGTTTTTGAAGTCCATAAAAGTGCATCTATCCATCATATAACTGCTCCACAAGGCTCCGGGGGTTAATAAAGGCCTTCTGAAATGAAGTGATGTGTTTGTGTAAGAAACATATCCATATTTAAATCTTTAGACTAAAATAACTGACTTCCGGCAGATTGCCATACACATCAATTTACCACGAAAAAGTAACCCTTGAACCCTTGACGCATGCGTATTGAGGAACGCAGAAGTGCAGAGGATAGAGAAAAACAAAACACCGGTCATGAATTTGAGTCTAAAACAAGAATTTTTAAAAAGTCAAATGGCGGAGGATTTCGATGTAAGAGAAGAGGGGCTTGAGTTTGTTGTCCAGCCCTGTCCGCGAGAGGCGTCAAAGCTTGCGATGCTCCTGTACATCGCATCAGGGGTACGGCTTTCCGTCGGAAGTTAGTTATTTTGGTCTATAACGTTTTAAAATAGGGATATTTTTCTTACACAAACTCGCCACTTCACTTCAGAAGGCCTTTATTAACCCCCGGAGCCGTGTGGAGCAGTTACATGATAGATACATGCACTTTTAATGACTTCATAAACGAGAAAACAATTCACTGCCATTATAAAGCTTGGGTTAGTCAGGATATTTTTAATATAACTCTGATTGTATTCATCTGAAAGAAGAATGTCATATACACCTAGGATGGCTTGAGGGGAAATTTTCATTTTTGGGAAACTATCTTTTTAAGTGAAAACTGAGTATGTTAACCCTGAAATGAGGGAGACTCTGGGTCAAACCCAAGAAAGGCAACCCCATTTTTGAAAGAGAACCTAATGTGAACCTAACCTGGTCATGAGCAGATTTGCTTCAGTAAACCCAGAGTTTCTTTCTGTCTACTCCCCCTTTTTAAAGCTTCAGTGGTGTTTTAAATACTTCATTCATTCAGTACGCTGCACAAATGCTTTTCTTAAACTGTTTTTGTTGTTGTTGTTGTCTTATTTCAAGTACAAATATCTGAAAAATTCTAGATCTAAATCTAAAGTAAGCGCATTTTACTTAAAACAAGTAAAAGTATCTGCCAGTGGGGTGAGACCAATAATCTTAATACAAACGGAAACAAGATTATTTTTCTTAGGCAGATAATTTGAAAAATACACTTAAATTAGTTGGAGTAGAAGTCAAATGTTAAATTCATTATCCTAATTAAGAATGTAACGATCAGAGAACATTTATGTGAAAAGAGCATTAGACTATGTGGGAAAAGCTGCTGCACATTGAAATAGACACTGAATTGTATTCATTTAATATCTCAACTGAAGTTGCATTTCCATGTGTTATTCTCTTGATTCAAACATTTATATTTATTAGTTATCAGCTAATAACAAAATGCTGGTAAAGATGGTGCTAATCTCGGATATGACCAGCAGAGGGAGCCAACGTTACATTCAACCCAAACATCTTTTGTTCCGGTGTGAGGCGCTGTTGTTCTCCGTCCCAGCAGCCGCTCGCCTGATAGTGTCTGTTATCATAATCTCATGTAATTATATTGAGTGTATTCTGAACTTGCCCAACAATTAACATTAAATTCACATTCTATCACATGTTAAACGGCGCTATTCTTCAGTTACTTATAAATAGAGCAGTTGTTTGGAGAAGAAGACCAAAATAACACATTCCCATGATATGGGTCTTTCCCATTAGCGCGACAGTGACGCAGAGTTTCAATGAAGATGGCCTAACTTTTCCCACAGCCTAAAATAGCCCTCTGGATCTGGGGGATAACCAAATACAGCTAGTTTTGGGACTGGACCAGAGGGAACGCAGAAATGAGCAGCTGAGAAATGCACAAAAACCAGCGGAAACTCAAAATAGTGTTATTGTAACATCAGACTGGTGAGAAATTAAAGCTGCAGTTGGTAACTTTTGTAAAAATTTATTTTTTACATATTTGTTAAACCTGTCATTATGTCCTGACAATAGACTGTATAAAAATATGGACGTAGTGTCTGTGACGTCACCCATAGGATTCTGCAGAGCAGTTTTGAATTGTAAAGTAGGGTCGAGCTGGCCGTTGCCATCTTAGCAGCGCATCACCGCACGTCACTCCCGGATAACAGAAAATGGGCAAAGAGGCGGGACGTGGGCGGAGCTGAGGTGACGCGATTACTAACAAACAACAGATAAATGGCTATCCACCTGCCACTCAAAGTGGCCACGCCCTTAATTATGCAGAACTTTAAGGCTTTATATAATGTAAACGAATGAGTTATAAAAAAAATCACCCCCCTCACAGTTGTCATGAAGGGCAAAATTAGCCGTATAGACCAAAACTAGAATTTGTACCAGGCTGTAAACATATTTTTTTCTGCTGTTAAGTTGGGCATTTTAACATGGGGCTCAATGAGATTCTGCTCCTTTCTGGAGCCTAGTGGCCAGTCGATGAACTGCAGTTTAATTCACTTCCGTATTGGCTTCAAGAGAGACAGCGGGAGGTTGCCGTTTGGTCCTGACCGTAGAATATGAGACAGATAATCTGTGAAAAAATCAAGCTCCTCTGGCTCCTCCCAGTGGTCCTATTGCCATTTGAGGAAACACACCGCTCCCGGTAAGAAACAACAAATCAGAGCCAGGAGGAGTGTCTTAGCATTGTCAATCAAGCTCGTGCGGGCTGATCACACCCCTCTCATGCACAAGCGCGTACAGGCAGGCGTTCAAACTCAAGATCAACGATGTGCCGCAGGCCCCAGCTTTGCTTATGCCGCCATTAAACTCAAAAGAAGAAGAAGCTTTGCTTATGGCGGACAAACAATCCAAACTGCCAATTCCTCGAGTGGCACCTGCTCATAAAATAAAGACGGGTAAACGGAAAAGGACCCTGCCTGATTCTCCGCGCACACCACGGCTTCCTCTTCTCCCTGCCCGTTGACTCCTTACAGAACCATTTAACATGATGTATTTTTTTACAGTATAGTATATTTTTTACTGTAAAACATACAGTACTTTTATTCATTTACTGTAATTGTTGTACTGTAAAACTGTACAACTTCTCATTTACTGTATTTCAACAGGTCCTCGTAAATAACGATAAAAGAAGCAATGACAACTGTTTAATTTTTTTAAATTGTTTAATTCTTTGTTTTTTTATAATTCAATTGAAAAACTTTTAGTTTTCTGAAAACCTGCAGCAACTTTGCAACATAAAACTTTAAAACAATTCATGAACAGTTTGAGTAATAAAAACATACAATTTCCAAAGGTCTCATGTCCAGTCTATTTACAAAATAAGATCAAATGGCTGTACAGAAAAAAATAAATCTACAAATAATAATAAAACAGAAGAAGAACAATAATAACAAAACAACATTGAAGAAGAAAAAATAATATTTTTGCTCTTATAGCTATGGAAGCTTGTTTCCATCACAGAGAAAAAGGTAAAGAACGTAATTGTGACTTTTTATCTCACAATTCTGACTTTATAACTCACAACAGCGAAGAAAAAAGTCTGAATTGTGAAATAAAAAGTCTGAATTGTGAGACGCGATTATCTTTTAAATGTTTTATTTGGTAGTGAAAACAAGCTTCCATACTTAGTAGTACAGTGGCCCAGTAGTGCAGCCGTACTAAATTAAACCACAACACAACGAAATCGGCACAACACAACGGAAACGAGCCACAACACAACGAAAACAAGGCACAACACAACGGAAACAAGCCACAACACAACGGAATCGCCACAACACAACGGAAACGAGCCACAACACAACGGAAACGAGCCACAACACAACGGAATCGCCACAACACAACGGAATCGCCACAACACAACGGAAACGAGCCACAACACAACGGAAACGAGCCACAACACAACGGAAACGAGCCACAACACAACGGAATCGCCACAACACAACACAACGGAATCGCCACAACACTACGGAACGAGCCACAACACAACGGAAACGAGCCACAACACAACGGAAACGAGCCACAACACAACGGAATCGCCACAACACAACGGAATCGCCACACCACAACGGAAAGCGAGCCACAACACAACGGAATCGCCACAACACAACGGAAACGAGCCACAACACAACGGAAACGAGCCACAACACAACGGAATCGCCACAACACAACGGAATCGCCACAACACAACGGAAACGAGCCACAACACAACGGAAACGAGCCACAACACAACGGAATCGCCACAACACAACGGAATCGCCACAACACAACAGAATCGCCACAACACAACGGAAACGAGCCACAACACAACGGAATCGCCACAACACAACGGAAACGAGCCACAACACAACGGAAACGAGCCACAACACAACGGAATCGCCACAACACAACGGAATCGCCACAACACAACGGAAACGAGCCACAACACAACGGAAAGCGAGCCACAACACAACGGAATCGCCACAACACAACGGAAACGAGCCACAACACAACGGAAACGAGCCACAACACAACGGAATCGCCACAACACAACGGAATCGCCACAACACAACGGAAACGAGCCACAACACAACGGAAACGAGCCACAACACAACGGAATCGCCACAACACAACGGAATCGCCACAACACAACTGAATCGCCACAACACAACGGAAACTAGCCACAACACAACGGAATCGCCACAACACAACGGAAACGAGCCACAACACAACGGAAACGAGCCACAACACAACGGAATCGCCACAACACAACGGAATCGCCACAACACAACGGAAACGAGCCACAACACAACGGAAACGAGCCACAACACAACGGAATCGCCACAACACAACGGAATCGCCACAACACAACGGAAACGAGCCACAACACAACAGAATCGCCACAACACAACAGAATCGCCATAACACAACGGAATCGCCACAACACAACGGAAACGAGCCACAACACAACTGAATCGCCACAACACAATGGAAACGAGCCACAACACAACGGAATCACCACAACACAACGGAAACGAGCCACAACACAACGGAAACGGGCCACAACACAACAGAATCGCCACAACACAACGGAATCGCCACAACACAACAGAATCGCCACAACACAACGGAATCGCCACAACACAACGGAATCGCCACAACACAACAGAATCGCCACAACACAACGGAAGCGGGCCACAACACAACAGAATCGCCACAACACAACGGAATCGCCACAACACAATGGAAACGAGCCACAACACAACGGAATCGCCACAACACAACGGAAACGAGCCACAACACAACTGAATCGCCACAACACAACGGAAACTAGCCACAACACAACAGAATCGCCACAACACAGCGGAAGCGAGCCACAACACAACGGAAACGAGCCACAACACAACGGAATCGCCACAACACAACGGAATCGCCACAACACAACGGAAACGAGCCACAACACAACGGAAGCGAGCCACAACACAACGGAATCGCCACAACACAACGGAATCGCCACAACACAACGGAACGAGCCACAACACAACGGAATCACCACAACACAACGGAATCGCCACAACACAACGGAAACGAGCCACAACACAACGGAAACGAGCCACAACACAACTGAATCGCCACAACACAACGGAAACGAGCCACAACACAACTGAATCGCCACAACACAACGGAATCGCCACAACACAACGGAATCGCCACAACACAACGGAATCGCCACAACACAACGGAAACGAGCCACAACACAACTGAATCGCCACAACACAACGGAAACGAGCCACAACACAACTGAATAGCCACAACACAACAGAATCGCCACAACACAACAGAATCGCCACAACACAACGGAATCACAACACAACGGAATCGCCACAACACAACGGAAACGAGCCACAACACAACGGAAACGAGCCAAGACACAACGGAAACGAGCCACAACACAATGGAAACGAGCCACAACACAGCGGAATCGCCACAACACAACGGAAACGAGCCACAACACAATGGAAACGAGCCACAACACAGCGGAATCGCCACAATACAACGGAATCGCCACAACACAACGGAAGCGAGCCACAACACAACGGAAACGAGCCACAACACAACGGAATCGCCACAACACAACGGAATCGCCACAACACAACGGAATCGCCACAACACAACGGAAACGAGCCACAACACAAAGGAAACGAGCCACAACACAACGGAATCGCCACAACACAACGGAATCGCCACAACACAACGGAATCGCCACAACACAACGGAAACGAGCCACAACACAACGGAAACGAGCCACAACACAACGGAATCGCCACAACACAACGGAATCGCCACAACACAACGGAAACGAGCCACAACACAACGGAAACGAGCCACAACACAACGGAAAAGCCACAACACAACGGAATCGCCACAACACAACGGAATCGCCACAACACAACGGAAACGAGCCACAACACAACGGAAACGAGCCACAACACAACGGAAACGAGCCACACAACGGAAACGAGCCACAACACAACGGAAACGAGCCACAACACAACTGAATCGAGCCACAACACAACTGAATCGCCACAACACAACGGAATCGCCACAACACAACAGAATCGCCACAACACAACGGAATCGCCACAACACAACGGAACGAGCCACAACACAACGGAAACGAGCCACAAAACAACGGAACGAGCCACAACACAACGGAATCGCCACAACACAACGAAATCGCCACAACACAACTGAATCGCCACAACACAACGGAAACGAGCCACAACACTACTGAATCGCCACAACACAACGGAAACGAGCCACAAGACAACTGAAACGAGCCACAACACAACGGAATCGCCACAACACTACGGAAACGAGCCACAACACAACTGAATCGGCACAACACAACGGAAACTAGCCACAACACAACAGAATCGCCACAACACAACGGAACGAGCCACAACACAAGCGGAATCGCCACATCACAACGGAAACGAGCCACAACACAACGGAACGAGCCACAACACAACGGGATCGCTACAACAACACAACGGAAGACAACACAACTGAATCGCCACAACACAACGGAAACTAGCCACAACACAACAGAATCGCCACAACACAACGGAATCGCCACAACACAGAACGAGCCACAACACAACGGAATCGCCACAACACAGGAAACTAGCCACAACACAACGGAATCGCCACAACACAACGGAAACGAGCCACAACACAACGGAATCGCCAGAACACAACGGAAACGAGCCACAACACAACAGAATCGCCACAACACAACGGAATCGCCACAACACAACTGAATCGCCACAACACAACGGAAACGAGCCACAACACAACTGAAACGAGCCACAACACAGCGGAATTGCCACAACACTACGGAACGAGCCACAACACAACTGAATCGCCACAACACAACGGAAACTAGCCACAACACAACAGAATCGCCACAACACAACGGAACGAGCCACAACACAACGGAATCGCCACATCACAACGGAACGAGCCACAACACAACGGGATCGCTACAACACAACGGAAAGCGAGCCACAACACAACGGAATCGCCACAATACAACGGAATCGCCACAATACAACGGAATCGCCACAACACAACGGAAACGAGCCACAACACAACGGAAACGAGCCACAACACAACGGAATCGCCACAACACAACGGAATCGCCACAACACAACGGAATCGCCACAACACAACGGAAACGAGCCACAACACAAAGGAAACGAGCCACAACACAACGGAATCGCCACAACACAACGGAATCGCCACAACACAACGGAATCGCCACAACACAACGGAAACGAGCCACAACACAACGGAAACGAGCCACAACACAACGGAATCGCCACAACACAACGGAATCGCCACAACACAACGGAAACGAGCCACAACACAACGGAAACGACACAACGGAAAAGCCACAACACAACGGAATCGCCACAACACAACGGAATCGCCACAACACAACGGAAACGAGCCACAACACAACGGAACGAGCCACAACACAACGGAAACGAGCCACAACACAACGGAACGAGCCACAACACAACTGAATCGAGCCACACAACTGAATCGCCACAACACAACGGAATCGCCACAACACAACAGAATCGCCACAACACAACGGAATCGCCACAACACAACGGAAACGAGCCACAACACAACGGAACGAGCCACAAAACAACGGAAGCGAGCCACAACACAACGGAATCGCCACAACACAACGAAATCGCCACAACACAACTGAATCGCCACAACACAACGGAAGCGAGCCACAACACTACTGAATCGCCACAACACAACGGAACGCAGCCACAAGACAACTGAAGCGAGCCACAACACAACGGAATCGCCACAACACTACGGAAACGAGCCACAACACAACTGAATCGGCACAACACAACGGAAACTAGCCACAACACAACAGAATCGCCACAACACAACGGAAACGAGCCACAACACAACGGAATCGCCACATCACAACGGAAACGAGCCACAACACAACGGAAACGAGCCACAACACAACGGGATCGCTACAACACAACGGAAACACAACGGAATCGCCACAACACAACTGAATCGCCACAACACAATGGAAACTAGCCACAACACAACAGAATCGCCACAACACAACGGAATCGCCACAACACAACAGAAGCGAGCCACAACACAACGGAATCGCCACAACACAACGGAAACTAGCCACAACACAACGGAATCGCCACAACACAACGGAAACGAGCCACAACACAACGGAATCGCCAGAACACAACGGAAACGAGCCACAACACAACAGAATCGCCACAACACAACGGAATCGCCACAACACAACTGAATCGCCACAACACAACGGAAACGAGCCACAACACAACTGAAACGAGCCACAACACAACGGAATTGCCACAACACTACGGAAACGAGCCACAACACAACGGAATCGCCACAACACAACGGAAACTAGCCACAACACAACAGAATCGCCACAACACAACGGAAACGAGCCACAACACAACGGAATCGCCACATCACAACGGAACGAGCCACAACACAACGGGATCGCTACAACACAACGGAAACGAGCCACAACACAACGGAATCGCCACAACACAACTGAATCGCCACAACACAACGGAAACTAGCCACAACACAACAGAATCGCCACAACACAACGGAATCGCCACAACACAACAGAAACGAGCCACAACACAACGGAATCGCCACAACACAACGGAAACTAGCCACAATACAACGGAATCGCCACAACACAACGGAATCCCCACAACACAACAGAATCGCCACAACACAACGGAATCGCCACAACACAACGGAAACGAGCCACAACACAACGGAAAGCGAGCCACAAAACAACGGAAACAAGCCACAACACAACGGAAAGCGAGCCACAACACAACGGAAACGAGCCACAACACAACGGAAACGAGCCACAACACAGCGGAATCGCCAGAACACAGCGGAACGAGCCACAACACAACGGAATCGCCACAATCAATCAACTCAATCAATCAACTTTATTTATATAGCGCTTTCACAATGACGATTGTTTCAAAGCAGCTTCACAGTGTTAAACAGGACAACATTGCAACAAAATTTGATTTGGCTAGTTTAATTTGGATAGTTTATAGAATTATATATGACCAAATTAATAAATTCTATTTGTATACAACACAACGGAAACGAGCCACAACACAACGGAATCGCCACAACACAACGGAAAGCGAGCCACAACACAACGGAATCGCCACAACACAACGGAAACGAGCCACAACACAACGGAATCGCCACAACACAACGGAAACGAGCCACAACACAACAGAATCGCCACAACAGAAACTAGCCACAACACAACAGAAACGAGCCACAACACAACGGAATCGCCACAACACAACAGAAACGAGCCACAACACAACGGAAGCGAGCCACAACACAACGGAATCGCCACAACACAACGGAAACGAGCCACAACACAACTGAATCGTCACAACACAACGGAAACTAGCCACAACACAACAGAATCGCCACAACACAACGGAAACGAGCCACAACACAACGGAAACGAGCCACAACACAACGGAATCGCCACAACACAACGGAAACGAGCCACAACACAACGGAATCGCCACAACACAACGGAAAAGAGCCACAACGGAATCGCCACAACACAACGGAAACGAGCCACAACACAACGGAATCGCCAAAACACAACAGAATCGCCACAACACAACGGAATCGCCACAACAAAACGGAAACTAGCCACAACACAACGGAATCGCCACAACACAACGGAAACGAGCCACAACACAACAGAATCGCCACAACACAACGGAAAATAGCCACAACACAACGGAAACGAGCCACAACACAACGGAAACACAACAGAATCGCCACAACACAACAGAATCGCCACAACACAACGGAATCGCCACAACACAATGGAACGAGCCACAACACAACGGAATCGCCACAACACAACGGAAACGAGCCACAACACAACGGAATCGCCACAACACAACGGAAACGACAACAGAATCGCCACAACACAACGGAAAATAGCCACAACACAACGGAAACGAGCCACAACACAACGGAAACGAGCCACAACACAACAGAATCGCCACAACACAACAGAATCGCCACAACACAACGGAATCGCCACAACACAATGGAAACGAGCCACAACACAACGGAATCGCCACAACACAACGGAAACGAGCCACAACACAACGGAAACGGGCCACAACACAACAGAATCGCCACAACACAACGGAATCGCCACAACACAACAGAATCGCCACAACACAACGGAATCGCCACAACACAAGGAATCGTCACAACACAACAGAATCGCCACAACACAACGGAAACGGGCCACAACACAACAGAATCGCCACAACACAACGGAATCGCCACAACACAATGGAACGAGCCACAACACAACGGAATCGCCACAACACAACAGAAACTAGCCACAACACAACTGAATCGCCACAACACAACGGAAACTAGCCACAACACAACAGAATCGCCACAACACAACGGAAACGAGCCACAACACAACTGAATCGCCACAACACAACGAAAACAAGCCACAACACAACGGAAACGAGCCACAACAAGGCTCAAAACAAGGCTGCAAGACTGGTTCTTGGTTGTTCTTCGAGAACTAGTGTTGCAGTGATGCATGAACGTCTTGCTTGGCTGATAGTCAAGGATAGACTATCTGTTAATATGTTAGTATACCTTCATAGAATTATTAATACTCGGACTCCAACATTTTTTTATGATAATATAATTTACTATTCAGATATGCATTCACATTACACAAGAGGGGTGAATAATCGACAGATTTCTTTACCCCTACCTAAATCTGACTCTATGAAGAGTACCATTTGTTATAGGTCAATTGTGTTTTGGAACAATCTTCCAGTTGGGGTTCGTGAAATCAAGGGGAAAAACTGGTTTAAAAAAAGACTAATACTGTATTTGTGGCTGTGACAGTGGGATGTGTAGTTGTAAAGAATAGTCTCGCATCAGTAGCCTACTCAGTCAGAAAAAAACTGTTTTTTTCCAGAAGTTGCAAACTTCTCTTACAAACAACGCAACAGTTAAACCTTTTCAGATTATTTTTTGGTGGTGCTCAAGTCCTACAAATCATTTGTCAAAAACAATTTGACACTGTATCAGTCTTGATAACACGACAGCTTATAAAAACAGCTTTTTTTTGTTGTAGTTTTTTTTTGCTTGATTGCTGTACACCTTGTTACAAATATTAGCTTTAAAAATTGTTCTGTTTTTTGTAATTAGTCCGAGATTACAAGGAGCAGCATCACGCAATTCAAAGTCAACGGAGAGCGTTGCCCCCCAGTGGCCCCACTCCCTCTGGTGTAGACGTGGCATAATGCGCGCTGTCTCTCTTCTCCACTAGAGGGCGTTTTTCTCCGCGATGAGCGCAATAACAACCAAAGGAAGCAAGCAGCCATTTGAGAGAGACACAGAGACCGAGACAGAGAGAGCGCGGACATAGAAAACAACTGGTGATTTAAATTAAATAGAGTGAAAAAAAGTGAGTATTACGCTCATATGTGTTCAATTAATGATTTATGGTGATAAATATGATTTATAACAAACAGATGACGCACAAATATAAGTTTACATGTTGTTAAGAAGATGTAATTTTTTTAAATTGTCGTAAAACCAATGCTGTTACGAAGATGTAAAGATTTTTTATGTGTTTTGTCGTAAAGTTAATCCAAATCCAAATGTGATGTTAAAAATCAACTGCGTCATTGACCAAGAATGTAGGCTATCTGCATCAAGTTTTGTCATTCCTGTAATTTCATCTGAAATTTAATGTGATTTAAATCTGTTGTCAGATTCAGTGAATATGAATAAGTGATGAGTTCTCTGCATTATGCAGGTTTTTTTTTTTGTTCCTGTTGATGCTTTTGAGTCAACCTTGGACGAGTTTAGTGCCTAACTGAAGTCACAAAGCGACCCGAATTCAGTATCCTTTATCTGTCATCAATCCCTGAATACATAAGAGAATACGACACACACACACTTCGGATACTATGAGTGAAACTGAGCTTAAAACTACCCGGGTAGTAAATCTTTCTTCTGTTATTTGACTACTTCTATTTTTACTGCTATTTTTTTCAACGTCTTAGATTTTATTTATTTATTTTATTTTTATTTGGGGTCAGACTCTAAAGAAAAAGAGACAACTAAGAACATTGCATTGCTACAAGAACTCGTGCATTTAAGAGATACGTGCTTTTGCATGGCATTGCAACAAGAACTTGTGCATTGCTTTTGCATGGCAACAAGAACTCGTGCATTAAGAGAGATACATGCTTTTGCATCATTGCATTGCAACAAAAACTCGTGCATTAAGAGATGTGTGCTTTTACATTACATATAAGAAAATACTTTCTGAATTGTGGTTGGGGAAACTTTTTTTTTTCATAACAAACAAGCCTGATTGTATTTACTCTGTACTCACTTTAAATTTGCAAGCCTCATTTCAATTCATGGTATTGGTACAATAAATTGTTTTCCTCTTTCACAAGTTGTAGAGAAAATGCTGTCTCAAATCCTCTTTATGTTAAGTATAGTGTCATGCTTCTGTGCCCATTCAACCTGATCTGTTAATAAAGGACTCCACACGAGGGTGTTATCACGGGCTACACTTACAGTTGTTTATTGATGGGCCTAGGTGTTCCATTAAAAGGAAAAATCCTTTGTTTTTAATAATATATATATATATATATATATATATATATATATATATATATATATATATATATATATATATATATATATATATATATATATATATGGCACTGAAAAATGTGTAATCTGGAAAACAAGAAAAAATTATGTGTGTTCCCAATGTTTTTGAGATGAGATGTCGTCATGATACAGCGCCCCGCCCTCAGAGAGCACGGCATCCTCCCCCTTCCGCCATTTTGGGAGGATGCCAGGTAGTGGATTTGGACTGAGACTGGAGAAGAGATCAATCAATCAATCAACTTTATTTATATAGCGCTTTTACAATGACGATTGTTTCAAAGCAGCTTCACAGTGTTAAACAGGACAACATTGCAACAAAATTTGATTTGGCTAGTTTAATTTGGATAGTTTATAGAATTATATATGACCAAATTAATAAATTCAATTTGTATATTTAGTTGAGTAACTTGGATCATAATTTGAGTGTCCCCAACTGAGCAAGCCAAGCCAAAGGCGACAGTGGCAAGGAACCAAAACTCCATCAGGGCATGATGGAGAAAAATAAACCTTGGGAGAAACCAGACTCTGTCGGGGTGCCAGTTCTCCTCTGGCCTATTATTAACAGTGTATAATTATTACTCTGGCAACCTTGCAGGTCATAAATCATATTAGATAGGAATATTCAAAATTTTGGGTATGACGCACGAGACGGGCTCATTTAGGATGGCGCGTCGATTACACAAGAATATGAATACTTGAAAGATCGGAGTTATTGCGCCGGAGACGGGTTAATTGAGGATGACGTTCGGTGAGGCAAATTCAGAGGAGACACTAATGGACACGGTCTCAGCAGACACTCCAGGATGAGCTGGTCATGTCCAGATGCAGGTCCACCATCCGATCCGGACACGGCCTGGATCCGGCCGACTGCAGTAAACCTCGGGATAAACAGAGAGACTAACATTAGTGTGGATGCCACTCTTTTTATGATGTAACGAGTACATCAGGTGTTATGGGAAGTGTTCCCGGTTCCGGCTGACCTAGTTAATGCAGCCTAACAATCAGTCATTTGATTTGAATAAAGAAAGTTAAAAATGTTCTATGTGTATGCCATAGTAAAGAGATGTGTTTTTAGTCTAGATTTAAACTGACAGAGTGTGTCTGCTTCCCGAACAATGCTAGGAAGACTGTTCCAGAGTTTAGGTGCTAAATAGGAAAAGGATCGACCGCCTGCAGTTGATTTAGATATTCTAGGTATTTTCAACTGGCCAGAGTTTAGAGACCGCAATTGGACGTGATGGAGTATAATGTGTTAAGAGCTCGCTTAAGTACTGGGGAGCTAAACCATTTATTGCTTTATAAGTAATAAGCAAGATTTTAAAATGTATGCGATGTTTAATAGAGAGCCAGTGCAGTGTTGACAGAACTGGACTAATATGATCGTACTTCCTGGTTCTAGTAAGAACTCGAGCTGCTGCGTTTTGGACCAGCTGGAGTTTATTTATTAGGCGAGCAGGGCAACCACCCAGTAGAGCATTACAATAATCTAGCCTTGAGCTCATGAACGCATGTACTAATTGTTCAGCATTTTGCATTGAAAGCATGTGACGTAATTTAGAGCATGTGACGTTTATTTTTAAGATGGTAGAATGCAGTTTTACAGATGCTAGAAACGTGGCTTTCAAACGAAAGATTGGTATCAAAGAGCACACCCAGGTTCCTCACTGACGACGAGGGCTTGACAGAGCAGTCATCGAGGGTTAGACAGTATTCTAGGGCACTACTTGTGGAACTTTTCTGTCCAATAATTAAAAATTCAGTTTTATCTGAATTAAGTTGCAGGAAATTACTATTCATCCAATTTTTAATATCAGCTATGCATTCCGTTAATCTTGTGAATTGGTAAGTTTGTCAGGGTGTGAAGAAATATAGAGCTGAGTATCATCAGCATAACAATGAAAACTAACGCCATGCTTCCTAATGATATCTCCCAGTGGTAGCATATACAGGGTGAAAAGCAACGGTCCTAACACTGAGCCTTGCGGTACTCCATACTGAACTTGTGATCGTGTGACATCTCTTCATTTACTGCTACAAACTGATAACGGTCAGATAAGTAAGATTTAAACCATGCCAATGCAGTTCCACTAATGCCAACATAATTTTCGAGTCTATTCAAAAGAATATTGTGATCGATAGTATCGAATGCAGCGCTAAGATCGAGTAACACTAATAGAGAGATACAACCACGATCAGATGATAAGAGTAAATCATTTGTAACTCTAATTAGAGCAGTCTCAGTACTATGATACGGCCTAAATCCTGACTGGAAATCCTCACATATACCATTTCTTTCTAAAAAGGAACATAATTGTGAAGACACGGCCTTTTCTAATATTTTTGATAGAAAGCGGTAGATTCGAGATTGGTCTGTAATTGACTAATTCTTTAGGATCAAGTTGCGGTTTTTAATAAGTGGTTTAATTACAGCCAACTTAAAAGTTTTTGGTACATATCCTAATGTCAAGGATGAATTAATAATATTAAGCAGAGGATCTATGACCTCTGGAAGCATCTCTTTTAATAGCCTAGTCGGTATAGGGTCAAGCATACATGTTGTTGATTTTGATGATTTAACAAGTTTAGCCAATTCTTCTCCTCCTATAGCAGTGAATGAGTGTAATTTTTCCTCAGTGAGACTACAATGTTCTGTCTGAAGTGATACTGTAGTAGACGGCTGCATGGTTATAATTTTAATCCTAATGTTATCAATCTTACCAGTAAAGAAGTTCATAAAGTCATTACTGCTGTGTTGTTTACAAAGCGTCAGAAGTTGAAGCTTTATCCTTTGTTAATTTAGCCACTGTATCGAATAAATACCTAGGGTTGTGTTTATTTTCTTCTAAAAGAGTTGAGAAATAAGCAGATCTAGCAGTTTTATGGCCTTTCTGTATGCAATCATGCTCTCTTTCCACAAATTGCGAAAAACCTCCAGTTTTGTTTTCTTCCAGCTGCTCCATTTTTCTGGCTGCTGTTTTAAGGGCCCGAGTGTGCTCGTTGTACCACGGCGTTGGATTATTTGCTTTAATCTTCTTTAAGCGAGGAGCAACTATGTCTAAAGTGCTAGTAAAGAGAGAGTCAGTAGTTTCTGTTGCAACATCAAGTTCCTCTTGGCTATCTGTAATTCTGAGGAGATGGAACTGATGAGGAAGATTATGTATAAAGCAATCTTTAGTCGCAGCGGTTATAGTCCTGCCATATTTGAAGCGAGGATGGCTTTGCAGCCTTAGCTATATTAAGTATACATGATATTAGGTAATGATCTGAGATGTCATCGCTCTGCTACAGAATTTTAATGGTATCAACATTTAGTCCATGTGACAGTATTAGATCTAAAGTATGATTAAGGCGATGAGTGGGTCCAGATACGTGTTGTCTAACTCCAATAGAGTTTATAATGTCTTTAAATGCCAATCCCAATGTCTTTTCATTGTCAACATGGATATTAAAATCACCAACAATTAGTACTTTATCTGCAGCCAGTACTAACTCTGATAGAAAACCAGCAAATTCTTTGATAAAGTCTGTATTGTGCCCTGGTGGCCTGTATACAGTAGCCAACACAAATGTCAAACGGATTTATCATTTACACTACACAATGTTACATAAAGCACCAAAACTTCAAAGGAATTATATTTGAAACTAGACTTCTGAGTAATACTGAAGTTATCATTATAAATTACAGCAACACCTCCCCTTTTCCTTTCAGACGCTCGTGTTTATAACAATAATCTTGGGGAGTGGACTCATTTAAAGTAATGTAGTCGTCAGGTTTTAGCCAGGTTTCTGTCAAACACAGCACATCTAGGTTATGATCTATAATCATAATCATTAACAATAAGCGTTTTTGGCGAAAGGATCGAATATTCAGCAACCCGAAATTTATCAATTGTTCATCCGTATTATATCTGTTGTTTATTTGTTGGACATCAATTAAATTTTTACTGTTGAATGGTTTTGATGTTTTTGTATTTACTGATTCGGGAACAGACACAGTCTCTATGTGATAATATCTAGGTGAAAGCGTCTCTATGTGCTGGGATTTAGCTGACTCTGGTGACGTGAGACAGCTAGCAGACGGTTGGTTTAGCCAGTTTGTCTGCTTCCTGACCTGGGCCCCAGTGAGTCAAGGTTTAGCTCTAAGACTATGTGCCAAATTACTAGAGAGAAGAGCAGCACCAGCCCGGGTAGGATGAATTCCGTCTGTCTTCAACAGGTCGGGTCTGCCCAAAAACTTTTCCAATTGTCTATGAACCCTATGTTATTTTGCAGACACCACTTAGACAACCAGCCATTGAGTGATGATAATCTGCTAACTATTTCATCACTCCTTTTAACAGGAGGGGGCCAGATAAACAGACTGCGGTGACATCGTACTTGCGAGTTTACACACCTCTTTAATGTTAATTTTGGTGATCTCCGACTGACGAACATCATTAGTGCCGACGTGAATAATAATCTTAGAGAATTTACGATTAGCTTTAGCCAGCACTTTTAAATTTGCTTTGATGGCAGGCGCTCTGGCTCCCGGTAAACATGTGACTATGGTGGCTGGTGTCTCTATTTTCACGCCTGTAATAGAATCGCCAATAACTAGGCACTTTCAACAGGATCCTCAGTGGGTGCATCACTGAGTGGGGAGAACCTGTTTGATGTTCTAATCGAACGGCAGAGTGGTTTTTAGATCCGCGACTATGCTGTCTCACAGTCACCCATTTGCCCTGCTGCGGGGCTCAGCCGGAACCAAACAATGAGTGTTCACTAAGCTAGTCGCATCCAAAACAGTATCTAAAGCTGTACCATTCTCACTGCTCTCACATAAAGTCTGGATGCGTGTCTCTAAATCTGAAATCTTCTCCGTCAGCCTGATTAATTCCTTACATTTAACACAAGTGAAGCCCTGTTCGCCAACGGAGATAGATATGCTAAACATGTAGCATGCAGTGCAAGTGACAATGACAGGAGAAGAAGACATGGCTTACCGTATTTGTTGATGAATCCAAAACTTACCACACAACATACTCCACTTACTTTGTTTGATGGAGTCTATTTAATAATCCAACTCACCACAGTTGTCTAATGAACTCAGAAAACAGGAGACCCGGGTGCCGGGATGGAAAGCTACCAGGCAAGCGAAAAGCTAACACGTGGTAGTGATTTAGATTAAAAGCTAGTGATGTCAAATTTAACTTGATAGACTATATTAAACAATATATGGTGATGAGTAAGTTATTTTTTAGCAGTATAGATAACAATAGGGATGGCTGACGCGAAACTGACGTTTCGACGCTGTGTCGAGATCCCGAAGCGCAGATGTTTCGAAACACTGCTCCGAACTGTAATTCGACACACCCATGTCACGTGACTACCGCTAAATGAAGCGCCGAAGTGTTTTATCGGGTGCGCCTGTCGAAACTGCTTCGATTGAAAGGGGCGGGAACAAACCACAGTCACACATCTGTATGAACCTCATTCCCCTCGGTTTAAAAGTAAAGTTAATCCATCCTCACCTCATGGGTTTTGTGAGAGGAGATAGCCTACATTTTGTTTTAAATTAGATTTAAATTAGATATATTTACTGATAGGTATAGACAGTGACAGATAGTTAGGATAGATATAGGCTATAGTGACACATTCATATGGGCAAAGTTAGATAGTGACAGACATATATGAATATATGTCTATATTCATGAATATATATATATATATTCATAGGTGATATATAGATGGAGGCTCCACATAAGAGATGCCGTACATCTGTGGTGTGGAGCATTTCCATTTGGAAATACCAAATGAAGTGAGATGTATGATTTGCAACAGTAGAAGTGACAAGATACCTCAAGAGTGCATTTTTGCCCAGAACGCATGATCCATTAATTTATTGGAAAGAGAGAGCAATAAATTTCACTCATTTGTATGTACTTGCTGAAAAATATTAGTGCATGCAAGCAACATGTGTCTCTTGTGAGAGGATTTTTTCAAAGACTGGAGAAATTATATGTAAAAAAAAATGTTTATTTTAATAAACATGTAATGTAGCAACTGTGACACATTGTGGCTGTATTTATTTTATTAATCTTAATTTTTCATGACAAAAAACAACAAGGAGGCTACAGGTTACAAAACCAAGTAGTTGTCAGACAGATGTTAAAAACTATTTTTTTTAACTTAAAAGTGTCATTTCAAGGTTATTTCAGATCAATACATGCAAGTGACCACTAGATGGCGTAATCGAGACGGGTGTCGGGTGTTGTTTCGAAGCTCCGGCACATTTGCTTCAACTGTTTCAGTGCTTCACGAAGCCTCGGTCTGCCCATCACTAGATAACAAAGAAAATATATCAAATAGAGATTCAAACGCAGCTATACAGAGCTACAAACACTGACGCATGCAGCAGCAGCAGTAGGTAGACTGGAGCAATCGATCAGGGAGCAATCGATTCAGGATGATTGCTATCTACATAGTTTTCTAAACTACAACGGAACATTAAGTTTTAATATTCACCCAATCCGATCTGAGAAAGCAGCTGCTGGTCAACATGCGCCATTATTTTACCACAGGGTGTCAGTTATCGTCTATAGTGTGTGACACCTGATGAATACGATCTTTGTATTACATTTGTATTAAACATTTTGATCACTATTCTGTCATTGTCAGTCATTTTATTTTATGTAATTTAGGCTACATGTTAATGTCCAAAACGCTTAATTAAAATTCAAAGTAGACATTTTCCCCTAACGTTATATTTATTTAAGGCACATACCGAAAGTTTATTCTACTTGAGAAGGCTGGGTTAAAAGCACCAGCGCACACAAACAATCCTTTTTGTTAGTCAAATTCATTTAGAAATGTAAACTCAGTACGATAAAAAAAAAAAAACACTTAATAATGAGAGAACGAGCAATGGACTGTTACCAAAGCTTTCGTAGGTATAATGGCTCTTGTGTCTATCTGCTGCAAATGTTATGAAGAACGCTAAAGACGAGCAGAAATTACAGCGATCTGCTTACAGTAGGCTATGTCAGTCACGCTCATCAGGAAAATTTGCACCCGAGTTCGGAAGACAGCGCTCCTGTTTGATGTGGTAATTTCACTGTAGGCATACACGCAGATTCGAAGACTCGTTCTCACTCCCTACAGTGCAATTCGGCTAGGTATACATCCGCGCTAAAATATCAAGGTGAAAGTCATCATAGCTTGCGTAGTATAGACCCAGCTCACAACCCAACTTTGAGAATAGATTGACAATATTTTTTTTATCATATAAGAGTCTTATATTTCATACACACACACACAGCTCAAAACAATTAAAGGAACACTTTTTTAATCAGAGAATAGCATCAAGTCAGTTAAACTCCCGGGATATTGATCTGGTCAGTTAAGTAGCAGAGGGGGTTGTTAATCAGTTTCTGCTGCTTTGGTGATAATGAAACTAACAGGCAACAATGAGACGACTCCCAAAACAGGGATGCTTTTACAAGTGGAGGCCACTGACATTTTTTTCCCCAACTCATCTTTTCTGACTGTTATTCATTAGTTTTGCATTTGGCTAGGGTCAGTGTCACTACTGGTAGCATGAGGCGATAACTGGACCCTACAGAGGTTGCACAGGCAGTCCAACTCCTCCAGGATGGCACATCAATACATGCCAATGTTAAAAGCTTTGCTGTGTCTTCCAGTACAGTCTCAAGAGCATGGAGGAGATTCCAGGAGACAGACTGTTACTTTAGGAGAGCTGGACAGGGCCTTAGAAGGTCCTTAGCCCATCAGCAGGTCAGGTATCTGCTCCTTTCTGCAAGGAGGATCAAGATGAATACTGCCAGAGCCCTACAAAATTACCTCCAGCAGGCCACTGGTGTGAATGTCTCTGACCAAACAATCAGAAACAGTCTTCATGAGGCTGGCCTGAGGGCCCGACGTCCTCTACTGGGCCCTGTGCTCAATGCCCGGCACCGTGGAGCTTGATTGGCATTTGCCATTGAACACCAGAATTGGCAGGTCCGCCACTGGTGCCTTCTACTTCTCACAGATGAGAGCAGGTTCATCCTGAGCACACGTGACAGTCGTGAAAGGGTCTGGAGAAGGCATGGAGTTTTGCTGCCTGTAACATCGTTCAGCATGACTGGTTTGGTGGTGGGTCAGTGATGGTCTGGGGAGGCATATCCATGGAGGGACGCACAGACCTCTACAGGCTAGACAATGGCACCCTGACAGCCATTAGGTATCGGGATGAAACCCTTGGACCCATTGTCTGACCCTACGCTGGTGCAGTGGGTTCCTTCTGGTGCACAACAATGCCTGGCCTCATGTGGCAAGAGTATGCAAGAAGTTCCTGGAGGATGAAGGAATTGATAACATTGAATGGCCACCATACTCACCTGACCTAAATCCAAAAGAACACCTCTGGGATATTGTGTTCCTGTCCATCCGACGGCTCTAGGTTGCACCTCGGACTGTCCAGGAGCTCAGTGATGCACTGGTCCAGATCTGGGAGGAAATACCCCAGGACACCATCTGTAGTCTCATTAGGAGAGTGCCCCGACGTTGTCATGCATACAAGCATGTGGGGGCCATACAAACTACTGAGTACTATATTGAGTTGCTGCAATGAAATTTCAGCAAAATGGACTAGCCTGCTGCATAATTTTTTCACTTTGATTTTCAGGGTGTCTTTGAATTCAGTCCTCTGTAGGTTGATCATTTTCATTTCCATCGAACAATGTGGCATCCTTTCATAACACATTACCCAGTACATATTAGTATTGATATCCAGCATGATATTTTTCCCCATTGAGATCTGATGTGTTTTCAAAGTGTTCCTTTAATTTTTTTGAGCAGTGTATATTGAAGTAGCTGTATGTCCAAGAAGAATGCACCATCAGAACAAAGCATTTCTAAAGTTTATGGATTTGTATATTTCATAATCAATTGTATACTGCAATGTTTATTATAATGACTACAAGATTAAGAATATATTTCTTCAGTAGGTAGCTTATTTAGCTAATTATGCATTTACTATTCTGACTTTAATGATAATGCTACATGATATCCAATATAATTAAGTCAAATATATATAATTAATTACATAATTAACCTGGCATTGAAAGACCACACTTGTGAGTGTGAGTCTGTCTAAAACACTGTCTTTTAGAATAACTTTTTTTGTTGTTGAAAAATTGTACTTTCGCCCCTGCTCTCCCCTACTAGTTTATTATAAAGCAGTTTTTTCAGTATTCAAAATGGTATAAAAAGTGCAAATACTTTTTATTCTGCCTCACGGAATTAGGTTATTTTTTCTTCAGCGAAGAAATATAGACATAACATTTAATAGTTCACCAAAAATAAAAATTCTGTTATCACTCACCCTCAAGTAATGACTTTCTTTTATCTTTCGTTCATGCTCCAAACAAAAACAGATATTTTAACAAAATCTGAGACCCATATTTCTAAAAATTAATTGCAAAAAGAGAGATTGCTCTGTATAATTTAACAGTTTAAATTTAGATTATTCGCTTTCATCAAAGCACACATTAATGGCAGAACTGGTAAATGGAAGCTCGTAATCATAAAACAACATCAGCCGTTTAATATAGCTCTGGAACCAATCAGGTAAAATATATAGAGTACCAGTAAATACAGGTCCTTCTCAAAAAATTAGCATATTGTGATAAAAGTTCATTATTTTCCATAATGTAATGATAAAATTAAAATGTCATATATTTTAGATTCATTGCACACCAACTGAAATATTTCAGGTCTTTTATTGTTTTAATACTGATGATTTTGGCATACAGCTCATGAAAACCCAAAATTAACTTATTTCATCGGACCAATAAAAGAAAAGTGTTTTTAATACAAAAAAAGTCAACCTTCAAATAATTATGTTCAGTTATGCACTCAATACTTGGTCAGGAATCCTTTTGCAGAAATGACTGCTTCAATGCGGCGTGGCATGGAGGCAATCAGCCTGTGGCACTGCTGAGGTGTTATGGAGGCCCAGGATGCTTCGATAGCGGCCTTAAGCTCATCCAGAGTGTTGGGTCTTGCGTCTCTCAACTTTCTCTTCACAAAATCCCACAGATTCTCTATGGGGTTCAGGTCAGGAAAGTTGGCAGGCCAATTGAGCACAGTAATACCGTGGTCAGTAAACCATTTACCAGTGGTTTTGGCACTGTGAGCAGGTGCCAGGTCGTGCTGAAAAACGAAATCTTCATCTCCATAAAGCTTTTCAGCAGATGAAAGCATGAAGTGGTCCAAAATCTCCTGATAGCTAGCTGCATTGACCCTGCCCTTGATAAAACACAGTGGACCAACACCAGCAGCTGACATGGCACCCCAGACCATCACTGACTGTGAGTACTTGACACTGGACTTCTGGCATTTTGGCATTTCCTTCTCCCCAGTCTTCCTCCAGACTCTGGCACCTTGATTTCCGAATGACATGCAAAATTTGAGCGACAGTCCAGTGCTGCTTCTCTGTAGCCCAGGTCAGGCGCTTCTGCCGCTGTTTCTGGTTCAAAAGTGGCTTGACCTGGGAGTGCGGCAACTGTAGCCCATTTCCTGCACACGCCTGTGCACGGTGGCTCTGGATGTTTCTACTCCAGACTCAGTCCACTGCTTCCGCAGGTCCCCCAATGTCCGGAATCGGTCCTTCTCCACAATCTTCCTCAGGGTCCGGTCACCTCTTCTCGTTGTGCAGCATTTTTTGCCACACTTTTTCCTTCCCACAGACTTCCCACTGAGGTGCGTTGATACAGCACTCAGGGAACAGCCTATTCATTCAGAAATTTCTTTCTGTGTCTTACCCTCTCGCTTGAGGGTGTCAATGATGGCCTTCTGGACAGCAGTCAGGTCGGCAGTCTTACCCATGATTGCGGTTTTGAGTAATGAACCAGGCTGGGAGTTTTTAAAAGCCTCAGGAATATTTTAATTAGTTGATTCAGATGATTAGGGTAATAGCTTGTTTAGAGAACCTTTTCATGATATGCTAATTTTTTGAGATAGGAATTTTGGGTTTTCATGAGCTGTATGCCAAAATCATCAGTATTAAAACAATAAAAGACCTGAAATATTTCAGGTAGTGTGCAATGATGATAAATGATTGTATCATTACATTATGGAAAATACTGAACTTTTATCACAATATGCTAATTTTATGAGATGTGGAGATGGAAGAATGCGATGGAGCACCATCCTGCTGCAGAATTTGGCCTCTTTTAAGGTTGGGAATATAAGAATATATATTTCTTAGAATTTTAGACTATTGAAGTTGCCTTCCTCCCTGCAGAACTCTCGCACACCCCCATACTGGATGTAACCCCAGACCATGATTTTTCCGCCACCAAACTTCAGTTTTCTGGGTGAATCTCGGATCCATGCGGGCTCCAGTAGTTCTCCTGCAATATTTGCGGCGACTGTGGTGTAATTCAACAGAAGATTCATCTGAAAAATCCACCTTCTGCCACTTTTCCAGCGTCCATCTTTTTAGCAGGCTGTGGGCTTTGGCAAATGCCACACGGTTTTTCAATTGTCTTTTGTTTAGTGCTGGCTTCTGGGCACTGATTCGACCATGGAGGCCATTTCGAGACAGAATCCGACAAACTGTTCTGGTTGACACAGGGACTTCAGGTGACCAGGTCTCGTGGAGCTCTGCTGCAGTGGAAAATGGGCTGGCCTTGGATTTTCGAGCCAACAAACTGTACTCTCGAGCAGTTGTCTTGCGGGGTCTGCCTGACCTGGGTTTGTCATAAACGTCTCCAGTCTCTTCAAATCTTTATTTTATCCTCTGTACTTGACACTGTGACACTTTGAAGGTGTCTGCCACATCAGCAGTGGATCTGGTCTTCAGCCTCTTGATAATCAAAACTTTAGTCTCAGGGTGAATCTTAGGCATGTTTGCAGAGGTCTAGTTGCAGTTGATGTGAAGGTCTAGTGCACTGGGGTTCTTTGTATACACACCTGAGATCTAATTGATTCATTATTAGTCACAGGTGAAGCTCATATGACAAGGCGACAACACTTATGTCTTTGCAAAAATTCACTCAATGGGCTTTACCAAGCTGTGAATATTAGAATATTTTTTGACAGTTTCATTTTCCACTGAAACATTATTACAAAAGCTGTTGGGATTAAAATGAGCCATTTCTTGTAAAAAAAATCTTGATAGGAAATATAATTCAGCGGCACTTCAGGTCAATTTGTACACAAGACTTTTGTCAGGGACTGTGTATATATATATATATATATATATATATATATATATATAGGGATTTTAAAGGGATACTCCACCTTTTTTTCATATTAAACTATGTTATTCCCTTTACTAAGACGAGTTGATGCATACCTCTCTCGTCTCAGTGCGTGCACTTAATCGCTCTGACGCGTGGTGACATTTTGATTGCACGTTTTATTTTGTGTCACTATACTTGGTCGTTCAACTATTCGTGTAACTGTATTTAAATAGGGAAAACGTGGAGGTGTTTGGTCGCTTCTAACTTGATCTCTGTTTGGTACCGAATTAATGAACTGGGCTGAGTGGGCTAAGCTAAGTGCTATCAAAATGTCACTGCGAGTCAGATCGATTAAGTGCAGGCACTGAGACAAGAGAGGTATGTATCAACTCGTCTTAGTTAAGGGAATAACATAGTTTAATATGAATAAAATGGTGGAGTATACTTTTAAGAATATCTTTGGAAAATGTATCCAAATTCCTTGTGGGAATTTCCATAGTCTATTGCAATTAACATATGTTATGGACAATAGCCTTTTAAGTTGCATATTCTTTTACAAGTACAAATGAGCATCATATTAAATGATGCTTATTACAATGCTTAATCATAGTTGACAACAAATGTTTGTAAAACATAAGTTGTTACATTGTAAGAATACACTTATAGAATCTAGTACATAACTATAATGTATTTATGTGGTTGTGCATCAATGTGCTTTATAAAATATATATTAAAATGTTAATGTGTTAAAAAAAATCTTACATAAATGTTTAAAATATATTGCAGAAGGCCTACACATGGTTATAAAGTTTGTATACTCTTAAACCCTCTAAAAGCTGAATCATTTTGCTATGTTCTTACACAAAGTACACAAAAAATATACTTTGAGTAAGAGTAAAATATGTATGTTTTCTGTAAATTCACTAATCCTTCACGTATGCTTGTGTTAAGCATATTTCTTAAGCTTAATCAAGAATATATTTATTAACAAATTACAACCCGAATTCCGGAAAAGTTGGGACGTTTTTTTTTAAATTGGAATAAAATGAAAACTAAAAGCCTTTCAAATCACATGAGCCAATATTTTATTCAAAATAGAACATAGATAACATAAATGTTTAAACAGAGAAATGTTACACTTTTATCCACTAATTGAGCTCATTTCAAACTTGATGTCTGCTACAGGTCTCATAAAAATTGGGACGGGGGCATGTGTAGCATCTCCTCTTCTTTTCAAAACAGTTTGGAGACATCTGGTTATGAGTTTCTGGAGTGTTGGTGTTGGAATTTGGTCCCATTCTTGCCTGATATAGGTTTCCAGCTACTGAAGAGTTTGTGGTCGTCTTCGATGTACTTTTTGTATAATTATGCTCCAAATGTTCTCTATAGGCAAAAGATCAGGCCAATTCAGCACCCGGACTCTACTACGATGAAGCCATGCTGTTTTAATAGCTGCAGTATGTGGTTTTGCATTGTCCTGCTGAAATACACAAGTCCTTCCCTGAAATAGATGTCCTCTGGAGGGGATCATATGTTGCTCTAAAACCTTTATTCACCTTTTAGCATTCATAGTGCCTTCCAACACATGCAAGCTGCCCATACCCTATGCACTTATGCACCCCCATACCATCAGAGATGCTGGCTTTTGAACTGAATGCTGATAACACGCTGGAATGTCTCCTGCATCTTTAGCCCGGAGGACACGGTGTCCGTGATTTCCTACAAGACTGTCAAATTTGGACTCGTCTGACCATAGAACACTTTTCCACTTTGAAACAGTCCATTTTAAATGAGCCTTGACCCGCAGGACATGACAGCGCTTCTGGACCATGTTCACATATGGCTTCCTTTTTGCATGATAGATCTTTAGTTGGCATCTGCAGATGTTACGGCGGATTGTGTTTACAGACAGTGGTTTCTGGAAGTATTCCTGGGCCCATTTAGTAATGTCATTGACACAATCAGGGCGATGGGTGATGCAGTGTCATCTGAGGGCCCGAAGACCACGACCACTTACGCACAGAGATTTCTCCAGTTTCTTTGAATCGATTGATGATGTTATGCACTTTAGATGATGAGATTTCCAAAGCCTTTGCAATTTGATGTTGAGGAACAAGTATTCCACAATCTTTTTACGCACTTTTTCACAGGTTTCACAGCCTTTGCCCATCTTTACTTCTGAGAGACTCTGCCTCTCTAAGACATCCCTTTTATAGCTAATCATTTTAAAGCTGATATCAATTAATTAGATGTTTTCCCAGCTGAATCAAAATGTTCTTCCTTTCAGCCATTTGTTGCCCCCGTCCCAACTTTTATGAGACCTGTAGCAGGCATCAAGTTTGAAATTAGCTCAATTAGTGGATAAAAGTGTAAAATTTCTCAGTTTAAACATTATGTTATCTATGACCGGTGGGGAAGATGTTGTAATTGTGAATAAAATATTGGCTCATGTGATTTGGAAGTCTTTTAGTTTCCATTTTATTTAAATTTAAAAAACATCCCAACTTTTCCGGAATTCAGGTTGTACTATATATGAAATTCAATATATTTTGAATGCACTTCAAATAAGCATGTTGGGAATACAAATGTACTAATCTACTTACATTTCAAGTATGTTTTTAATACATTTAATAGTATGTCTTTTTCACCTGGGTCGCCAAGTCCCTTCCATCCCATTGGTATGAAGGACTAATTTTCCTTGGGCTTACATGTGGTGCTGGGTAAATTATGACTGTGTTGATCTTACCAAAAACCCATGTGTCTCTCTTATAGGTCTGTAAGAGGATGATGTTCTGTTGGTGTGCTCTAGTGTTGTTGACTCTGGTCCCAGCCGTTACAAGTAACTATCCTGGAGTTAAAGTCAAACTAACTCAGAAGGGACTTGATTATGGTAAGTGTAAGCAAAATATAACTGTGCCCTGTGATAGTTCAAATTAATCTGAAAGTATGATTATGGCAGGGGGCTATATCACTGTCAACAACGGTTCTTTAATGGCATTTCAACAATATAACGTCACATCCTTTCGGTTCTTTAATGGCATTTCAACAATATAACGTCACATCCTTTCATGCTGCTCTTGTAGTGATATGCTGTGAGTTAGCAGTGAGCACTTCTCACATATGCACAGTCACATCACTAATCCAACTATTTCCCTGCTGGTGTAGAATTTACCTTCGCTTATGACACAATGCTTCCACATTGTTGATTTGAATTTATTGGCGATCCATGTTTTCACTTTTATACGATAAGGGGCCACTATTACGCATCTTATTAAATAGTACCGACTCCAAGAAGAATTAGAAACAAGATAAAAAGCATTGCTTGTGCACAGTTAAGTTAATGTGATAAATCACATATTTAAACCATATACAAATCAAAACTGCCTAAAGTTACTGAATGAAATGTCAAACCAATAATGAGGTTGGAGACTGCAAACTTTAGGGGTGTTGATGGACTTGATCTTCTAAATCTATGTTTTGATAATCTTTTGAACCCGGTCCAGATGTTGATGCCGGCTCGCATCTTGACTCCACCCCCTTGCTGTCTTTAGATCCGATTGACAAGGACGTTAATCGACTCAGAGCTCTATCGTGTGCAGTCCAAAGCAGTTGAGACACTCAGATTAGAGATTAGATTGGCGCCAGGCAGAAGGGCTATGAAAATGTACCTCCGTTGGACAAAGCCATGGCCGCATGCTTGTGTCTGTCCGCCACCATTGGGTGGAAAACCAAGGCCACTCACCCATGCAAGCCCTGCCGTACCACCTCGGCTATCGCTGGGCATGCAAACACCTTGGCTGGTCAGGCAGCTTCTGCGTTACTCAGTTCTCCAGGTGTACCAAGTGAAGCTCTTCAAAGACTTGGATGAGGGAGGACACGACTCTATCACCTTCAGGGAGCTCTGCAGTCCCACAGATTTGGCCCTGCGCACCACGAAGACCACGGCTCAAGTCATTGGACGCTCGATGGCCAGCTTGGTGATGCTGTGGATTGAGGTGGACATTCTTTTCCAGAGCAACCTTCCCTCGTAGGAATGGTCACTCCGCTCTCGCTCAGTTCAGAGAATTTGGGACATCTTCAGGAAGAAAAAATGTCAACCTCTTTGCCTCAGAAGACAATCATCACTGCCCAATATTTTTCTCAAAGCCACGATTGGCCCAGCCTCCTCCTTTATGCTTTCCCCCGATCGCTCTGATCCCTCCAGGTAATCAAGCAAGCCAGGGAGAGCGGCCACAAAGTCCTCCTGGTGGCTTCTCTTTGAAGGACCCAACCATGGTTCTTAGAGCTGTCTTGGTTATCGCCCATGAGGCCATAGCCAATCCCTCTGACATGCGACCTCCTCTTGCTAGTAAGAAGGACAATTTGGCACCCTAGACCCAAGCTGTGGGACGTTCATGTGGGGTTTCTCAACAGGAGCCTTCAAATCTCCTAAACACTATCTCTCAGGCCAGAGCTGTGCCTACAAGACGTCTCTACGCCCTGAAGTGGGCCGTCTTTGACTCCTGATGTAAAACCTGGGGCAATGACCTTCTAACATGTGACATATCCCAGATATTGCCATTTCTCCAAGACCTAAAGGATAGAGGCCATTCCCCCTCTACTTTGAATGTCTATGTTGCAGCTATAGCAGCTTTGCACGCTCCTATAGCAGGGCAGTCTATAGGAAGAAACAACCTTGTTGTTCACTTCCTTAAGGGCTCCAGGAGGCTAAATCCTCCTAGACCCATCAAGGCTTTTTACTTGGGACCAATCTGTGGTTCTTAGGGGCCTAAAAAAGCCCTCCATTTGAACCAATCCAGACTGCTGGCCTTCAACCCCTGTCGCTAAAGACCAACTTGCTGTTAGCTCTAGCATGTGGGAGATTTACAAGCGCTCTCTGTAAGCCCTTTGTGTCTTGAGTTGGAGCCCAACATCTCATCCTGAAACCTAGACATGGGTATGTCGCGAAAATTCTATCTACCCAGTTTAGGGCGCAGATGGTAGTTCTCTCCGCCCTTCCTTCTTCTCAGGGTGAACAGGAGTTGAATCGGATATTTTTGCACCTAAATTTTTGACCAACAAAAGCATCATTTGTGGGTAATTTTGGCAATATTGAATACAATTCAATAAAATATTCTATACAATTTATCACACTAGACCATCCACTGAAAATGAATATAGAAAATAATAGAAACAATTAGTGTTCAGTTAGTTCCACTTCTGTTCCTGTATACTCATTGTCCTATCATAATAAAAAGGCAAAAATAATCAATATTATTTATTTAATAAAAAATGTTTCACAAGCTCACACTTACAAATTATCGGATAGAGTAAAATAAGCCTATTTGCTATGTTGTCCGAGAGGAGCGAGGTCTCCAAGCACAAACCCAGAGTAGGCCTACTCCCCTGAATCCCCAGCTGGGCTGAGAGTGAGGAGCTGAGGTGGTGGAGGGATGCAGAAATGAGGTAACTAGGTGATTTGGCTGTATATACTGTATGCCTGATTAGATAGTGCTCTTCCTCCCGAACCTGTTTATAAAACATAATTTGTTGTTTGAATTCTGCGATCTCTCTCAAGAGGCTGATAAATAGCTGATATACTTGTTTAATTAGTGACAGTCTACTTTTTAAAATCTTTATTTGAATATGGCAACATGATACATTCTACAATATTTTTATCACTGACTGAGACTCCTCCCCCATCAGCCAATCACTGTGGACACAGTAAGCGTGATCATGCATAGCAACAAGGTTAACCCTGCCCTAACTCTTAGCTTAAGACTTATTTCTGTTCCTTAATAAAAGTTGCTCTCAGCAGCTTTGAGAATAGGTTTTAAGAGAAAACTCTTAGCTAATAACTTTTGCTAATTACTGTTACTGGTTTTACAGCTTCATGGAGATCATGGAGTGGGGGCTGGTGTCCTTTTTGAGAATAGACTCTGAATCTGAACTTTAATGGTTGTAATTCAAGAATGCTTTGGAATATAGTCCTAAATTTGGTCTCGGTTTAAAGAAGACACTTAGTAAATTATTTCTGAAGTGAAATCACTTCAAAAAATTATGAAGTAGATTTTTAGTTTTTTAGGGTTTTTTTCTGCACTTTAACAGCTTATTTGTCTTTGTCATCAAACCATAGAAGCTGTCTACATTTTGAATTCGAAGATGTTCTTGGAACTGTATATAAGCAAGTTTTTAATTGCACAATTCCTCTATTTTTAATGTACCCTTCCTTTGGGGAGTACTAAAGGTTGGAGCTAGATGTTCACTGCAGAACGTGATAGCAAATTACATCTGGCCCAGATGTGGCCCACATCTCCCACATTCTTTGGCCCACATACCGCATGGAATGACGGCGATGACTCAGGTTGAGCCATTGTCCACATCTGGGCCTCATCCGGGCCTCATCTGGGCCAAGTATGGCACTTGTGGCTCAGATCTGGCAGCGGCAAAGTCCACATGGGCCACACACAGCAAGCCACAACTCACATTAAACAGGCTTGATGTGTGTTGCCCAGATACGGCCCATATGACCTTAGCCACTGCCAGAACTGAGCCATAAGTGCCATAGTTGGCCCAGGTGAGGCCCGGATTTGTATGCTATCTGATTGGTTGACAGAGAACCGTCACTTGTGCATGCTTTTCTGGCTGTGTTTTTCCTTGCAGCTTTGGCTCAAACAAAGTGTATCTTATTCTTGTGACAAACGGCCACAGTGACAGTCTACAGTACAAAAGTTTGTTTGTTTGTTTGTTTGTTTGTTTGTTTGTTTTAACAGGTGTGACAGTTGCAGTCAATTCTATTAAGAATATGCTCAAAACAATGACAATTCCAGACATTTCCATCCCACTGTATACAATAAAAGAGTGAGAACAATGTTCATACAATATTCTCTGGCCAAATCAAATATATATTGTATATTATTTTATAAACATTGTATATACATTTTTATTTGATATTAAAATATATATTTTATTGACAGACTGAAGATTCAAAGTTGGGATAATTTTAAACCAGCGCAGAAGATTGACTCAACTGGAGTCACAATAACAGTTAATGTTGCCAACCTTCGCATTACTGGAAACTGGGCTCCGAGGTTAGTATAATGTTCATATCACTAATTTTCATCAAATAAATCATTAGAAAAAAGAATAGTAGTAACAAACTGGTAAAATTCTTCCCACAATCCTTCACACTTCACACAATTCTATTTTTAATAAAAACACAATAAACAAACAAAGGGGAAACATTTGGAGGATGTAAACCTAAATAATGTGATGTGCGGGTACAGTTGTTTGCTTAATTTAACAGATGGAAAAAATGAAATGGTAAATGAGGGAGGTGCAAAAAGTTGAATGTCTCCCTCATGTTACTGTCAGGATGTCTGCATGTCACTTTGGTGACATCCAGGATACATCAACTACAAAAAGAAATACTAATATTAAACCTACTTCTGAACCTGTTTGTTCAGAGGCTCTATACAAAAGTGGCTTTAATGTGAATATGCCTTTTTAAAGTATCTGAGCCAGATACTCAACTAGCCTGTGGAAAGACACATATAGAGAGGTTAGCACATAGTGAGCTAAATCAGGATTCCGAAGAGGTAATAATGCCATGAACTTTATTCCAGAGATCCGTTTGAGCTGACTTTGAAGACACTGGATATTAGTGCCACTGCTGCAGTTAAAACTGATGAAACTGGCCACCTAACACTCAGCATAGGACCATGTGATGCAAGAATTGGACATTTCAGTGCCAACCCTAAAAGGTAATTTTGTTCAGCTCACGACATCACAAATAGCAGCTGGCTAATAACTGGCTAAATCAGGATTAGTATGGTCAATAATAAAATATACGTACATCCACTTGTATGTTCTGCAAATATTACATAACATTTAAAAAGAGACCAATTTATTCTGGTTTATGTTCCCAGTGGGTCAGTCATAGAAATGTAAACCAATGGTTTACAGCTCATAAGAACTAACACTTTAAAATATTGTATTTACAGTCGGTTGGTTGAAGGACTTTCCAGGGTTAATTCACTTTTGAGCATTTTTCTTCGGAGAAAGGTGAGACACTCACTGAATATTCACTGTTCACAACAGAAACCAAGAGTTCCCTTTCAGTCGGTCATGTTCGTCACTGACAAACTGGGATAATTTCTGGGAGCCCCTAGCAGCTTTGAGTGTATCGAGAACGGGCCAATGGCCATTGGCCTGCGAGATTTGCATCTCGTGCTCCGCACCACGGGTATAAACAGGAAACGGATGCAGCGCACAGTTGTCCTTCACTTCGGAGCTGAACGGGTGCAGATGAAGTTGTCTCTCTCTCAGCAGAGAGAGAGAGAGAGAGATTTGTGGATAGTTGGTGTTCCCACACATGACTATCTCGGCGTTAAGGTTGAGACTCTCCTACCGAGTCCCCTTACCTATACCCCGATCTAGTGCTATTCTTGCTGGACAGCAGAATGGACCTATTTTGGCGAATAACCAGACCTGAGGATCACGGTTAGGGCTACCCTGCAGAGGCAAACTCTGTGGGCCCGCAGCGCTGCAGCCGGTTGAGTTACCGAAAGAGCGCATGGGTGTCCAGCGTAGGGTTGGGCGATGTCCCCTAAATTGGCAGTTGATGATGTTTACAGTAAAACTGTAATGGATGATGTTTTTGTTGTTTTTTTTTTATTTATGTATACACATTTATATTTATATCACAGCAGCCGCCAAGTGAACGTCATAACATCATTTTAAACACACTCAAATGGATCTAATATGATAAACAGAGCTGCGTTACCTCATACTCGTGACCGTAAAAACGGAAATGGCGCTGGAGACAGTGAAAAAGTCATAATAACCGTCATAATAAAAGTCCCACAGCTCACGAGCCATGTGTTGAGTAACAATCGCTCCAGCGGCCTTGCTCAGCTCCCACAACACTCTGTCCTGATCTGTTTCATACTACAGTAACATTAATAATCGCTGTCCTGTCCTGATTCTTTTCCACCGGCTGTGAGGTTAAGACCACATGTCCCAAGATTCTGCGCTCAAACTTGGTGTCATCAAACTACGCTTTTGTTTTGAATAGGCACCCTCTAGTGGACGGTAAAGTTGCAAAGTGCACCTTTATAAATACTATTTTCTACTAAACTATAATTTAGTTATTAACCCAGTGTTTTGCATGTGAATGCTGTTTTATGCACAAAGCTTTGTTTTCAAAGGATTCGCAGTTAAATGTTACATCGCAGCCATTAAAACATAGGCTATGGATTCATGCCGAATGAGAGAGGTAAGCTGAGCCCAGAATCTTTTATTTGAGTTCTTTTTATGTTCCACCACTGCCCAAAACTTCAACAAAAGAGTTGTTTCCAATATCTCTGGGTGCCAAGAGAACGCACTTTGCGGTGTACAACGCTACAATGCCTTGTCACCCTCAGGTGCCTCTCATCACCATGCTGGCTGTGCTCAGAATGCACACAAGAGGCCTCCTCACACCCATGGGCCTCCTCACACCTGTGCGCCTCCTCAGCGGAAGCAGTGTTGCACTGCACACTCAGACCTCACTTCAGGCCGAGTCGGGTCCCTGCATGTGCCTCGCTGCACCTCTGTGTCTATGGTACCGTTGGTCCCTATCACCCCGTGTCTTGCTCCCATGAGAGAGCGTGGTGTTTGCATTCTCAACTACCTTGATGACTGGTTGATCCTAGCCCAGTCAAAAGAGCAGTTGTGTGAAGACAGGGACATTGGTGCACAGTCATCTCAGCCTGTTGGGACTTTGAGTCAACTGGGAAAAGGGCAAACTCTTCCCGGTGCAGAGGATCTCTTTTCTCGGTATGGAACTGGACTCGGTCAATCGACAGCGTGCCTCACAGAGGAGCGCGTCCAGTCGGTGTTGAACTGCTTTAATTCATTCAAACGCAGAACAGCGGTACCACTGAAACACTTTCAGAGGCTCCTGGGGCAAATGGCATCCGCAGTAACACAGCTCGGGTTCCTTCATATGAGGCCGCTTCAAAACTGGCTACACGACTGGGTCCCGAGATGGGTGTGGCAGAGTGGTTCATTTTGTATAACAATAACAGAATTTCCGCCAAACTTTCAGCCCGTGGGCAGACCCTTCGTTTCTATGGGCAGTGATTCCCCTAGAACAAGTGTCCAGGCATGCTGTGGTCTCCACAGATGCCTCTGCCACTGGCTGGGGGGTATGTACGGACTTGCAGTTTCGGTCTGTGGACGTGACCTCAACTGCAATGGCACATCAATTGCCTCAAGTTGTTAACAGTACGTCTTGCGCTGGGCCGCCTCAAGAGGCCATTACTAGGTAAGCACATTCTGGTTTGCACACACAGCACTGTGACCGTTTGCGTACATCAACAGACAGGGTGGTCTACACTCCCGTCGCATGTCACAACTCACCCGCCATCTTCTCCTCTGGAGTCAGTAGCATCTTAGGTCGCTTTGCGCCACTCACATTCTAAGCCTGCTGCCCCACAGAGCAGGTCTTGTTTGTTGCGCCGCATTTGCATTACCAGACCTGGTTCCCAGAAATAGTGCTCCTTGCGACAGCACCTCCTTGGCTCATTCCTCTAAGGAAGGACCTTCTGACTCAGAGGCGGGTCACCCTGTGGCACCTGCGTCCAGACCTCTGGAAGCTTCATGTCTGGTCCCTGGATGGGACGCGGAGGTTCTTGGTGTCCTACCATAGGCTGTGGTAGACACCATCACTTTGGCTAGAGCTCCCTCTATGAGGCATCTCTATGCTTTTCAAATGGAACCTATTTGTCTAATGGTGCTCTTCTCGACAAGAAGACCCCCAAAGATGTTTGATCAGTTCTGTGCTTTCCTTCCTGCAAGATGGGTTGGAGCGAAGGCTGTCTCCCTCCACCTTCAAAGTGTAAGTTGCCGCCATTGCCACACATCATGATATAGTTGATGGTAAGTCTGTGGGGAAGCACTGTCTGATCGTCAGGTTCCTGAGGGACAGAGGAGACTTAATCCACCTTGTTCTCACTCCATGCCCTCTTGGGACTTATCTTTGGTGCTAACCGCACTGTAGAGAGAACCCTTTGAGCCTTTGCAGTCAGCAGAGTTAACAATCTTGTCTTGGAAGACAGTGCTTCTGACTGCACTGGCTTCCATAAAGAGGGTAGGGTATCTGCAGACATTTTCAGTCGAAGAATCGTGCCTGGAATTTGGGCCGGCTAACTCTCATGTAATCCTGAGACCCCGGCCCGGATATGTGCCAAAGGTTCCCACCGCTCCTTTTCGGGACCAGGAGGTGAACCTGCAAGCGCTGCCCTCGGAGGAGGCAGACCCAGCCCTGGCTTTTCTCTGTCCCGTTCGTGCTTTGTGGGCCTACGTGGACACAACGCAAAGCTTCAGAACCTCAGAACAGCTCTTCATCTGTTACAGAGGCCAGCAGAAGGAAAAAGTTTCTATAAGCAGAGGATGGCCCACTGGATAGCAGATGCCATCGCATTAGTGTATCGACCCAAGGTGTGCCTTGCCCGCTTGGGATAAGGGCCCACTCCATTAGGAGTGTTGCCTCTTCCTGGGTGCTGGCGCACTGGGCCTCGTTGACAGATATATGTAGAGCTGCAGCCAGGGCAACACCTAACATGTTCACTAGATTCTATAGCCTCCATGTAGAGCCGGTTTCTTCCCCTGTGCTTGCTTCAACCAGCCAGTAACACTGAAGTGCCTGTTCTAGTGTCGGCTTGCTGCGCCATATGTGCGTTATATTCTCCAGGAGTTTCCCAGTTTTGGCCCCTATGGCAGTCCCATGTGAGTATTCTTCCACGGTACAGCTTCCTACGGTTAGCCTGTGTCTATCCCTTGGTGAAGCCCGCTCTGCCGTCTCTGTGCGGTGTAGTCCCGCGCCTAGATCGGCCGGGGTCACCCCTGGGACTGTATGTTGTGCTGCCCAGATGGCCAGTCCATATGTTTATATTCCACATGATACCTCCTTATGGGTAGGATGTGGCTTCCACAGTGTCATCCCCGGGGCACACTTTCCCAGCGTTATCCATTGCTCTCCTGAGTGGGTCTTGCAGAACAGCAGCAGTGACTCTCCGTCGTGAGTTCCTGCCCCGAACAGACGGGGGTCTGAGAAGCTTACACAGGGCGCTGGAAGTGGGACCAGCCATGGCGTTTTCCATAGAGATCCCAATTCGTCGGTTCCCTGAAGGAGGGAATGGACACGTACATCTCGTCGCCATGGTTGCTGTACCATCACTGCATGGCTGAGTCACTAGTTCAGCTCCAAATGTGCGCTGCACCCACTTCCTGTTTATACCCGCTGTGCAGGTGCAAATCTCACACGCCAATGGCCATTGGCCCATTCTCTTACATAGGAGGGTTACGTACGTAACTGAGACGTTTCGTTTCATGTTAATATTACCTATCTTCTGTTTCAGATCTGCTCCATGATGAAAAACACCATTAATGATTATAACACCAAGCTGGCAACGTTTAATGGTGATATGAATAAACACTCACTGACTGCAATGAGTATGGGAAATCATTTCATGAGCTATCAAAAAAATAGTTATTTCTGTTGTGGCCCTTTAATTTTAGATGAACTGATTGGATCTGCTGGGGTTGACTTCTTGATGGGGCCTACTGTCATCTCTAGAGACCGCATTGAGTTCAGTTTAAAGGTTATATTTATTTAAGTCTAAATTGAAATACAGAAATCAACACGTGTCATGTGACATTACTCTGAAACACATTACATGAAAATGTACATTTTTGTATCTGAATTTGTTTGTTTTTTGTTGACAATTTTAGGACATATTCTTCTACTTGGGACAAGAAAAAAAAACATACCCCTCCCCCACTGATTTCACATTGCCTTCCCAGAATGCAAAAATGCTCTACATTGGAATATCTACTTTCACCATCAACAGCTTCCTTGCGGATTTCTACAAATCTGGTTTACTAGGCATCAGGATCTTTGATGACATGGTGAGCTTCAAATGTCACGAGCTGTCACTCTTTGAGATTGTTTGAAAAAGTGGTTGGGCGGTTTTTGCACACAAAGGTTTAGATTACGAATGTAAATGAGTATATATTTATGTTTGTATGGAGCCCCCATGGGCTTGCATAAGACTTGGGCAGTAATCCTCATTTTACTGAGTGATCTCATTCATAAATAAAGGGCTATTCTTTTCAACTTGTTTAAATGCTACACTCTTATTTCGCCAAATAGTAACAAACACAATCAGTAACAGCTTTTTATATGTATAGGTCCCATCTTGGATTCTCACTACCACAACATTTGGAGCATACATTCCTGAAGTATGATTTTGCCATTCTATTAAAATAATTCCAAATATAAACTTAACAAAGAAGATAACTAATATTTACATAGTAATATTCTCTATATAAAACCAACAAAGCATGAAAGGCAATTTTATTTCAGATTTCTGCAAAATACCCCGATCAGAAGATGATGCTGGAGATACAGACAGCAAAGGAGCCTGCCGTTAAATTTGAAGCCAACAGTTTGGTTCTTGAGATCCTCTGTACATTCACTGCTTTTGTTATCAAATCTGACACAGAACAGACTAAACTCTTTGCCCTCAATCTGGTGAGTAAATATTTACTGAATATTTGCTTAAAGAGATAATCTGACATGTCAGTTTTCTTTTTATATGTGTCATTAATTAATTTTGTGGTGGTTCTACTTTCACCACGTAGAACATGTTCCTGGATCAACATACTTGTTCCAATCAACCAATCAGATTTGAGGGATAGGATTAGAGTTAATGTCAAGTTTAAGCTTTCAACAAGGGTTAGGTTCTTATTCACCTTTATGGATAATTTATGGTTTAAGGGTAGGGTTAAAATATTTTTCTGGACAAAATATGTTTATGCAGGAACATGTCTTGCTTGGCAAAATCACAGTGACCAGTCCTGGGGACCCACTGCTCTTCACATTTTGTGTCTTCTTTTTAACTTTTTATTTAAAAAAAAAGTTGCCAGCCACTGCCAGGGTTTTTGACCATTTTCACCAAAATTTAATAGCCCATAGAATATTTTGTGTTATGAGTATCTGAGCATGCAATACATCAAAAGAAAGAGCAGACCCTTAAACAAAAAACAAACCAAAAAAAAAGTTTTACTTCATGCATTCTTTTTTTTATCAACACTTGAATATGGGTAAGTTTCATAAAAAACGCAACATTTTGAGCAAATAGCTGAGAAAATCAAGTTTTTGTCAAAAACTGCCCGATCGGATTCAGAGCGATGATCAAACACAGATGGAGGAGATCGAGTCCATCAACATCCCTAATGCTTTCACAGTCCTATAGCTCGTCCTGGGTCCACATTTCATGCAGTAACATTAGATAATTTTGATGATGTTTAATGTTGACAATCACGTTATTTTTCATATGCATCTGCTTACATGCGATCGTTTGCTTAACTCCGTCTTAAGGGGTCTAAACACTGTGCGATTGTTCAAAATCCTTTGCGAATGTCGCTTGTCAGACTGTACTAACATGATCCCCGATGTAAGCCATGTCACACTGTAAGATCTAAGTTGTCATAAATGTCAGACTGTACGATAGTTGAGGTGCGCTAAAATGGACTCACGCAAGAAAATCGTCCAGAGTTTTATATCATCATCGTTCGGTGACGGTGAGCTGCATTTCACGCTGGATTTAAATGGTGGCTACAAAGAAATCTCTAGCGCTCATTTTGGTCGTGGTTTGTCTTGAAAAACGAAGATAATTTGACGGTCGTCGTAGGAGAAGTCACACTGCAGGATTGTGCGCCAAATCTTCTGACACTGCCAGAATTTCGTCTGACGTAAAATTTGATCGCATCAGTCATTAATCGGCTGCCGGTGAACATGTCAAACTAACGATCAAAGATTTGATTTTAGCCTAGGATCAGAGGAATCTTTTAGGATTTGCTAAATTTGTCTCAGACGGCCAAATCATGGCCATAATCGCACAGTGTGTACCCGGCTTTACACGCGTGTGTTTTGATCTGGAGATTCTGTACTCATTCAGAAGATGCGTAATAGCGCCCCCTAGCGTCTAACAGTGAAAACACGGAAAATTCCGTGTTTGGCGGTGAAGCGTTTTCTCACAAATAACGGAAAATTCCATGTTTTGGCGGGAAAGAGTTAAGGAAGCATCACACAAGATTAGGAAACAAGGATATGCAAACTTTTGATCATGCTAATGTGTGTAAATTTAGTTATTATTGTCTATATTTAAATTACTAAGGTAATATGTCTTTTCATCCAACAGGGGGGCAAAATCAGCTTTCAAGAAAATGCTGAAAAGAAGCAGACTTTAACCCTGGATAAGTGAGTATTTGAGTACTGTATACAATCTATCTATGAATGTAAGATAGTGATCTCAAATAACGTTATGTAAACTGTACATTCTCTTAAACAGAATTGAAGCAAGCATTAAAGAAAACAACATGAAATCATTTGAGGTAGTACAAAGCAAAGAGAAGTAATTATTAAAATCATGTTTTAAAATGAATCAAGTTTCACCAGAACAATAATTCTGATCAACAGGTCACAAAACTCAACACTTTCTTGGACATGGTCATGAAGAGTGCTGTGTTTCCTCTAATTAATGGTAAAGCATTTTTTTTCATATTTCGCTGTAATGAAGGATGATTTTGTTTTTAAACATATTTATATATGGGAATGTTATTTACTCACAAACCTTTCCAGCTCACTTGGCAAAAGGATATCCACTTCCTGGTTATCCACTTCCATACTCATTTGGGGACATACACCTTGTAAATGCACAAGTTGAGTGTATTCCTTGTGCAAATAAACAAGTAAGCTCACTTTTCTATTTTTGTGATGTTTTATATATATCGAAACATTGCATCTTGGTGTGTCATGAGTGTAACCTGACCCTATAACCTGATGTGTTTTCTTGCACAGGGTTACTTGTTGTTTGGAACCGATGTTCATGTGGAAGAAAACCCCTCACCTGAACATAGCGGAGCACAAAAAAATTAGTAAAGATGATTAACCCCTTGCCTGTCAGCCCCCATTTTGGCAAGTGGGGCATTTTGACATACACATAGTAAAAAGGCTGCTGCTCACAAGTTATTCCGAATAGACACATAACAAACATATTTCTAGAAAGCCAACACTTTAGAGTTTACAGCTGAATACTCATAATTACTCAGGCAGTTATTAATATGGAGATATGTAGGCTCAAACATAAAAATAAATGTATAAAATGTTATGTGAATGTAGCATAACAACCTATAACCACAACTAAAGTGAAGCCAGAAGTGTGGTCATGCGTCATTTCAAATCTGAGGCTGTAATGTCCAAAAATATGAATTTTATGACTATATTTTCTAAGACCATGTCGGGATTTTTTAAGAAAAGATGCTATCAAATATGTAGTTGGCCTGAAAACACCCATTTGCAGTCTTTTGTCTCATGTCTGACAAGGAGAACAGCGCAATTAAGGCCACGTCCTCACCCGACGGTCGTTTAACACCTTTAGACGTAATCATCATTATCCTTTTGTTGTTATTCTTTTGTTTGTTATAGCCATTATTAAAAGCCATTATATGCATGTGATGCTAAAACATGTTATATTTATGTAATCATCCATTATTGATATAAAATAGACAAAATCACATGAAAAATCACACAAAATCATATGCCATGATTATCGTGTGTTTATTAGCTTCTTAGTTGACGTGTAGGAATGTAGCATTGGTTCTTAACAGAGACAGAATGAGGAAGCACACGGAAGAGTGTCATGCAGAGGGCAGGATTGAGTCACGTAAGATGATTGACAGCTCCAGAGGACGAATGACGGCGTGATGACTCATCTGACGCAAATCAGGAAGAGGAGAGCCATAGACAGAGCTGGCACTGTACATGTTTCAGCTCTTTCAGATATGATAATTCAGTGAGAAATTAATAGCCATCTTTGAAAAAAAAACAATTTTCTCTTCATTATATATATGTTTTAAAATGCATAAATAAATACATATTGCATTCTCCCCCAGACTGCATTTATTCATTTCCTACTTGTAATATAAATTAATTCCTGAAAACAGTGAATATATATATATATATATATATATATATATATATATATATATATATATATATATATATATATATATATATATATATATATTTACTTTTAAGTTTTCAACTTTTTTTCTACAACCATTTATCAAACAGCCTACACTGCAAAAAAAAAAAAAAAGTTGAGAAAAATTAAAAGTTTAAGGCAACCAGCTGCAGAACATTTTTGAGTTTTCTCAAATTATTTGTTTGAGTTTTCTCAACTTATTTGTTTGAGTTATATCAACTTATTTCATGTTAAATAGTTGAATAAACTTTAAAAGCTGAATTTGTCATACAAGACATAAGTTGGATTTTTTACAGTGTACCTAAGGCTTTGTATACATCAGGGGTGTCCGTTGAAAAAACAGCATATGCTGGTTAGATATTTTTTGAAACTATGGCAGCTGGTTTTGAGCTGGTTTAATCTGGTCCTTAGGAGGTCATGAGCTGGTCAAGTGGATATCATGGTCCATCAGTACAACTAGACGGGGGTTTACTGCGCATATTTAACACATAGTGTGAGCAGACAAAACCATACATTGTGAGCACATAAATCGTGAGCTTTGGCTTTACTTTGCATGCAATCTACTCATACTAGTGTAAGCAGGTAACTTTGCTGAAATCGCACAGTGTATGCATTCAAATAAAGGTTTTAAAATAAGAATGCTGCCATATTCAAGTAAAGGTTTTAAAATAAAAATGTTGCCATATTTAAATAAATATAAATGTCCCAAATGGCACACTTCATGTGCACTTTTGATTTTGTGTACTTACAATGGCCGCTGTGGCATTACATTGTGAAAGTGCGGACTCAGAGGAACACCATGAGGGTTTAGGGTGCCATTTGGGACAGGGCCATTGATCATGGCCTCTGTTCACGGCAAAGTAAGCGATGATCGACACTACTGGCTGCTTAATTAGCTAAGCCATGGCAGTAAATACAACCAGTAGATCCCCAGATAAACACATAGCCTACTAAGTAGGCCTGCTTGGCCCCCGTTTCCAGGGTGTGGTTGGTGGGTGGGAGAAGTGGGGGCCTAGAGGGTCTCGAGATTTGTAGTTTTTAATCACTGTTAACACCTGCTATAAACCCCATGAGTAGATCTGTGATAATCAAAAACCGGCAAAATAACCTCAAAACTGAAGTTGCATTTCCTTGTGTTGTTCTCTTGATTTAAACACATTTATTAGTTATCAGCTAATAACAAAATGCTAGTAAAGATGCTAGTAACGTTTTACCTTTTATAATTATTTTTAAAATTAGTTTTTAAATGGTGCTAATCTCGGATATGACCAGCAGAGGGCGCCAACGTTACATTCAACCCAAACATCTTTTGTTCCGGTGTGAGGCGCTGTTGTTCTCCGTCCCAGCAGCCGCTCGCCTGATGATGTCTGTTATCATAATCTCGTGTAATTATATCGAGTTTACTCTGAACTTGCCCAACAATTAACATTAAATTCACATTCTATCACATGTTAAACGGTCTCTTGGGTCGAAACTAAGAGTGCTATTCTTCAGGTACTTATAAATAGAGCAGTTGTTTGGAGAAGAACACCAAAATAACACATTCCCATGATATGGGTCTTTCCCATTAGCGCGACAGTGACGCAGAGTTCTCAATGAAGATGGCATAACTTTTCCCACAGCCTAAAATAGCCCTCTGGATCTGGGGGATAACCAAATATAGCTAGTTTTGGGACTGGACCAGAGGGAACGCAGAAATGAGCAGCTGACAAATGCACAAAAACCAGCGGAAACTCAAAATAGTGTTATTGTAACATCAGACTGGTGAGAAATAAATGGGATGGATATTAATAAGATGAAAACGTGAAATATTAGCATACATATTAACAATACAATGCTATTTGTATGTTGTTCTTTTTTTATTAGACAAAAAATATGACTTTACTGACTAGCTTATTTGAGATCCCACATGAAAAAATACTATAGTATACTACAGTAAAATTACTCTTGTAAATACTATAGTGTTTTTTTAACCATTCTATAGTAAATATACTACAATAAATTAACAAATTGTAGTAAATACTATAATATACTTCAATTTACTGTAGTATATTTACTATAGTATGGTTCAAAAACACTATAGTATTTACTAGAGTAATTTTACTGTAATTTTACTATAGTATACTATAATATACTATAGTATTTTTTCATGAGGGATCCCTTTGGAGGAATCGAGGAACGCTTGGCTCCACCAAATACTGGATAAAATATTTTATCCAAATATTTGGATAAAAATATAACCATGGTCTTAAGATGGTTGACATATTTTGTCTAACTTCTTCCAAATGCATCTTAAATTTATTGTGCTGAAATATACACTGGAAACCCAGGATCATTTATGAGGATACATTTTTTTGCATGTAGAGAATATTTTATACCTACTAATTCACTCACTTTGGCCACCTGTCAGTAACTTTATCCTGTAACTAAACTCAGATATCTGTGAGAAAGAAAGTCTGGCAGTTTTCATGAATATTTTCTGCCTCTTTACTTGTGTGTTGTTTCATATTGCAAACATGTTCCTGGGCTTTGCACTGATTACATAAGAGAAACACTGGAGCATGGCCATGTGATCGTTCCCTGCTCTTTCGGTTAGCTGAACCTGAAACAATTCAACAAGAATGGCCTCCAGGTGAATGCTTATAACTGACAAAATACATCCCATATAAAAATGACAGAGGCAAAATGTATATTATTGACCAGATACTATACTATTGGCATACAGTGACATAGAACTGTTAAAGGTTTTGCCACAAACTCAGAATATGAGTGGGATACTGCTCCATTGGGCTGTGATTATGGGGACAGTTTCAACCAAACCAGGAAAGAAAATGCCTCTGCACTCAATTAAATAGACCTACAACCAATCAGAGCAATGGAGTAAGTGACGTGTGTTGAGCGATACATAGTTGTCAACAGAACTCAACTGCACACACGCTGGAAGAAATAGAAGAAGAAAATGAGTGTAAACGATCTTTGCCGTTGTTGTAAAACGAATTTCAGGATACACAGAGTACTCACCAACAGGATCATCATTTTTGAGAGAAATAGTAAAGGTAAATGCATATGTATTAGTTCTCCGTTTAGGATCAGAACGAATTCAACCCAAGAGCTCTTTGGTGACGTGGATGATTACGTTGCGTTATCTCTCTATCATGATATAAAGCCCGCCCTGACAATTTGATTGGTCCGAACAACTCTGCTTCGAGCATAGTTGCTCCACAACGGATCATGTCCAGACCGAGCTTCCCGACCTCAAATGTTGTGGGCGGGGTTAAGTTCGGCTGGCATCCAGGCTACAGCATGAGTGTTTAAGGTTCACAAAATGGCCCCATTCACTGCTATTGTAAGTCTGTAACCTGAAATAATTTTTTGTTGTACTCAACAACCTGGAATACCAACCCGATCTCACGGCAATTCGTACATATTTTACGAGGTGGCTAATTAAATGCAATTTATGCGACCTCACTAAATCTGCAATTCATACGATTTTTACTAAATCGTACATATTTGTGAGTTGGCAAATTCGTATGAATTAAATTTAATGACCTACCTCAACCCTGCCCATAAACCTACCCATCACTGGGGTTTAGGCAAAACGTCGTGCAGTGAGGTCATACAAATTTGTACGAAATAGCCACCTCGTAAAATATGTACGAATTGGTCGTGAGATAGCGTTGGGAATACTCCTTTAATACATAGCTTTCTCTTTGGCTGAGAACTGCTGGGCTTTGAATCCACACTCTTGTTACACCCTTCAGGATCAGTTTTTCCTACTAACTAATGTGAAGAGCATGTCTCGGGCTGCTGAGAATGGCTTACGGACGGACGTGAGGGACATGACATCAAAGACCTGCGACTCTAATCTTAGACTGGCTGGAGTGTCCAGCAATCCTCCTAAGCTGGAAATAGCAATGCTAAACATAGACACATGGACTGTAAGATGTTATACTAATGTGCAAATAAAGATGTTGGCGAGTCAGTGCAAAGTCCATTTCTGTCCTAGGCCAATATAATGATCTCAGAAACATATTTGCACAGGTGTGTCAATTTACGCTCATCTCTGCAAGAACAGAGTGATATTAACTGTCTTTATTACTGGTTAATGGATATTGGGGGATATTCATTTGTGTTCTAGTGTGTCCATATCTTCTTATTGACATAAATTATTCTAAAGCTAGTCATATTATTTGATGTATTTAATGCTGTTAAGTGTGTAATGCAAAACAACACTTCTAAAGAAACAAATATTTTTGGGCTAAATGGAAACAATTATATGATCAATAAGTTATGACAACATGTTTTTCATCAAATTAAGTCAAGCAATTTTCATTTTCAATTTTATAAGTTATAGAAGATACAACTATTTTTTAAGTCAGTTTATTGTCATTTAAGTTGAAATGACTTAGACATCCAATTTGATTGCACTTCAAAATTTAAGGCAGCAACTTTGTTACAGTGTAACATTTAGTTTTATTCTTAAAAATATCTTATTTTGTGTTCAAGGCAAAGCAGTCAAACATATATGTTCAGATCTTTTTTATATAGTAATATGATAAAGTAAAACCTTCTAAAAGGAGTATTTATTGATTTCAGATTTTGCTTAAGATTATTTTAAGCTGATTAAACCTACTTTTACCTTATAATCTAAGGGCACAGCCTAATCTTCAGCTCTTTGTTCAGTATGATTTTGTTTTTATACATTTTCAGATATTTTATTTTGAGTGTTACTTTATTGATTATTAATATGCATATGCATTGCACATGTAGTTCATCACACATTTCTGACTGCTGTGCTGCTTCCATGTGTTTTTCATTTGTACAATCTGTTGAATATGAATATGTCCATAAAATGTCAGCGTGGAACCGTTAAAGCATCCAGACAGTGTTTGTATCAGTATCGCATCCAAAGAAATGTAGTAAACAAATTATTCTCTCATAAAGTCAGAGATTTACATCTCTGCAGTGTCAAACAACAGTAGCTTCTGTGGTCTCCTTGTTTTTTTACAAAAACTGCCATTAAAACTAATTCAAATAGATTCCTCGACATACAATCGTCTTGAGTTTCCTTGCTTTTATTTCTTCTTAAATAGCAGACATAAAATGAGAATTGTGCTATTATTGAAAACATTTGTCAGGCAAACTGATAAACAATGGCAGGCTGTTGTTTCAATGATTCTTTTGCTGCTCTGCATCTTCAAACTTTGATTTAATTTAGCTTGAACAGACAAACACACAGGCCTACAACAGGGACGTCGTTAGGCCTATTTTAGGGGGGCTGAAGCTACCCCAAAATGTCCCTAAGCCCCCCTAAATGATAATAAGAACAACATAATTCGATTAATCAATAACCGTATCCTCATTCATATTTAGACGCAACAATATCCAGGTACAAAAAATAGCCGAGAAGTCGGAAGTATAAATGAAGATTAAATGTCCTTAGTTTTCGTCTTTGTCAATGTATTTCATAGAGAAAATAACGTTCAGCTGCATTTCCTTTCCCTGCGTCTCTCACTCACGAGTCTCTCTCACATACACGCGCGCCCCACACACACACACACACACACACACACACACACACACACACACACACACACACACACACACACACACACACACACACACACACAGCCTCACCGCCGCCGTCTCCATGAGAACGAGTGTTCGGCGTTCGCGTGAAAGCAAGTTTCGCGAAAGGTTGGTATCTCGTGAACACCTTTACACAATCACACATTAAAAAGTGGTATAAAAATATTTTTAATTCTGAATATAGTTTTGTCAGTGTGTTAATGTCGACCCGAGAAGCGATGGCTACTTTAGAAAGTTAATTAGTCGCAAATTTGAGGTAAAATGCACTTGGGTTGTCGATGTAACTTTTCTTTAACAGAGTAGAAATGGAAGGAGAGGATATGTCTGTCACGTTTTACTTGTTAACATCTTGGTTTCTTGACTGGTTGTTGACATAATTGTAGCTCTAGATGTGAGTGCAAAGATTTTGCAAACACAAGTTACAAATACCCTGGGGGCTAAGCCCCCCCTGTCTTCCAATCCTAGTGACGTCCCTGCCTACAATCAGATTTATCATCTTGTCTGGTGTTCAGACAAGATCCTGATGAAAAACAGCTTTGAGCTGAGTGAGATGAGTGCCTTTACAAACAAGAAACAGATCAATAGAAGAACTGTATATTTCACTCACAAAAGCCCTTTATGAATACATGACGTGTGATTTAAAGCCTAAAGAAAACATGTGAAGCATGTGCACATCCCAACTTTTATGAGATTGTTCTAAGCAACACCCTAGCAATCACATATAAATCCTTAAACCTATTTTAATTGAGTTAGCTGCGGACAGTTTGGGGCAAAAATACTCCTTCCATTTCTCACAAGTTTTAGAAAGTATGGGAGTTTGGGTCTGCGTGATGACAACAAGGGTGGAATTTACTTGTACCCGTCGACCAGAGCGAGAGAGCGAAAGCAGCACACCCAACAATGCACTTTGCTCGGCTTAAGGGAAGTTGTTGGCGGCGCTGCCTCAAAGATCTCAAAAGACTTCACAAAATTAACAATGTCGCCAAAGAAGAGACAAGAAGAAGACAACCCTGTTCAGATTGTTCCCTACATTTCGGCGATGATTGTTCTATAAACAAGGCCCAGTTCATGGCCCAGATTAGCAGATGGAGTGGAGTCCCAACGATTAAGGTCATACATTGTAACTGCAGGCAGTGGATCGAAGGATCGAAAATATATTTGAAATTGAACAAAGACATTTGCTGTACTGTTTTCAACCCCCATCTCTCTTATCAGAAGAGCCACTTGGAATTCCTTAAGACAAAGAAATGCTGAAGCCCTGTAGGCCAAATGTGTGTCACACCTGTATGAAGTGGGGGAGGTTTGATCTGATTGGTCAGTTTGAATGTCTCACATTAGAGTTTCAGTCACATGGTCAAGAAAAGGATAAAAGAAGATTGTAACTGTTTCTCTTTCTCTTTGATTCTCTGGCTCTCCCTTCTTAGGGCATGCTCTCTGGCTCTTCCTTTCGCTGGGGCTTCTTTGCTCCTGCTCTTTCTTCTCTTTGTCTCTCTCTCCCTCTCTCTCTCTTTCTATCCCTCAGGTAACATTCATGCTGTGTACAATTAATGGTTAAAAGTTTTTATCATCTCATCTATTTTGTAACTATTTTAAGTGTGACCATAACCCAATTTTTTCATTAAATTATTTCAATTAAAAACTATTTGCTAACTAGTTTTGATTTGATATTGACTTTGAAGTGTTACCTATTGCAATACAATATCGTCACATTATAGCAACGCTTTCCCACATATTATGCTATTGTAACTGCACTTATTTCCGTCGTTGGTATAAGTTGCAGTGGGTGGTACAGTGTTCTACCATCTTGCTGATAACGTTTATTTAGTCTTTTGGCAACCCTGCAGCCTGAACCACTGTAGGCGACCCACCCTTACACCTACTTCATCCGGCCAGATTCTAAAGTGTGCATATGATGGACACTTTACTATCCCATGAGGCCACTCGAGAGGATTTATGAATGGAGGTAGAGTGGCATAACTGACGCTGGTAGATCACATGATAATGACAACATGGAAAATTTAGTATGTTTCATTCATACTACGCATTCATTTTATATAGAACGGACTTGTTTAGCGGTTATTAAGTAATTACTTTAATAAAAATACACTATATTGCCAAAAGTATTGCGACACCCCTCCAAATCATTGAATTAAGTGACTGAGGGCAGATCTGAAGGTTGGTCTGACCAGGGAAGAGCGGAGGTTGAAAGCCCAAGACACATTGGAAAGGGGTGATGCCAGTGGCAGGTTTCAGAAGGGAGTTCTGGGCGTACTCAGCCCACATGAGATAACGGCTCCAATCCACTTGATTTTGATTGCAGTAAGAACGAAGAAATCGTGTGAGCTCTTGGTTCATCCGTTCTGTCTGTCCGTTGGATTCGGGATGGTACCCAGAAGTGAGACTAACATTAATGTTGAGTTGTTTGAAGAAAGCAGCATTAAAGTTAAAGCGTGTGAAAAACATGTCCCATCTAGCCTGTCATGGATTTAGGCACTTGGCTGATCGTAGGTACTCAAGGTTTTTGTGATCGGTGAGTATTGTGAATGGATGCTTTGCCCCCTCGAGCCAGTGTCACCACTCTTCTAGCGCCGCCTTCATGGCGAGTAGTTCACGGTTGCCCACGTCGTAATTACGTTCTGCTGCTGTTAGTTTCCGGGAGTAGAAGGCACAAGGGAACGTTTTGGCTGGTTCATCCTGCCGCTGTGAGAGAACTGCGCCAATGCCTGTGCTGGAGGTGTCCACCTCCACGATGAACGGAAGTTCAGGGTTCGGATGCCGGAGAATTGGGGCTGATGTAAAACGTTCTTTTAATTCTTGAAATGATTGTATAGCTTCAGGGGACCAGGTGAGACGAGAGGTTTTATGTTTAATCATAGATGTCAGGGGCCCTGCTACCCCACTAAAGTTCCTGATGAACCTCCGATAGAAGTTGGCAAACCCCAGAAAGCGCTGCAACTCCTTTAGCGTATGGGGAAGCGGTCAGTCCAGCACCGCCTTAACCTTTTTGTCGTCCATAGCGACTCCGTCGCGGCTGATGATGTAACCCAGGAATGATGTAGACGTGCAATGAAACTCACATTTCTCAGCCTTGGTGTACAGTTTGTGTTGGATCAATCATTGTAGGACTGCTCGGACGTGTTGGACATGTTCTTGAAAGGTGTTTGAGTAGATTAAGATGTCGTCAATATAAACTACAACCCACTGGTTGAACATGTCCCGAAACACATCATTGATGAATGACTGGAAGACTGAAGGACTCTTGGACAGGCCGAAGAGCATAACCAGGATCTCGTAGTGACCGGAAGATGTGGAGAAGGCAGTTTTCCACTCGTCGCCTGCTCGAATTCGGATGAGGTTGTAAGCACAGCGTAAATCTAGTTTGGAGTAGAGGACTTGACGGAGTTGTTCCAGAGCTGCTGGTACTAGTGGCAGTGAATACCGGAACTTAATGGTTATATTATTGAGACCACGGTAGTCAATGCATAGACGGAGACTGCCATCCTTCTTCTTCACGAAGAAGAACCCGGACGAAGCGGGAGAGGTGGATGGTCGGATGAACCCTTTGGCCAGTTCTCCCTCGATATAGGCCTTCATGGCCTCCTCCTCAGGTTGTGACAAGGGGAAGATACGCCCTTTAGGTGGCGTTGTTCCAGGCAGCAGCTCGATAGCACAGTCACTAGAGTGATGTGGGGGTAATTCGGTGGATTTAGATTTACTAAAAGCCAGACTTAAGTCACTGTATTCTGCGGGGATGATTGACTCGTGGTCGATGGGTGCTTCACTGACCGCTATGGTGTGCACAGGGAGTGGCAGAACTGAACTCAGACAGTGTTGTTGACAGGTTGATCCCCACTGGATAATTTGTCCCTCCTTCCAGGAAATAACGGGATTATGTGTGCGAAGCCATGGCAGACCGAGGATGACTGGATTATTGGGTGAATGGATGACGTAGAACCGAATCTGTTCCTTGTGGAGGGCCCCAGACTGAAGAGTGAGCTCGGATGTGATGTGTGAAACTCTCCCTCCTCCTATGGGCTTGCCGTCTAGCGCCTCCACTGTTAATGGGGAATGACAGTCAGTTAGTGGAACGCTGTATTTGCGAATGAAGGTGTCAGACATGAAGTTTCCCTTCAGGAGTGCCACCGTGGACACAATACGACCATTGCAGGTGAGTTGGATGGGCATTTTCAAACAGTTTCAAACCGATCTAGGATTGGAGACGTTGGGTCTGATTGAGCAGTTTAGTTTGACATGACCAGCCTGTCCGCAGTAGAGACACAGATGTAGATTCCTTCTCCTCTCACGCTCCTCCGGCTGCAGCGGAGTATAGCCCAGTTGCATGGGTTCGGAGGTGGATACGTTGCTGGCTACTGAGGGAAGTGGTCGCGTGAGTGGAGGAGATTATCGATGTGGATGGCCAGTTCAATGAAGGAAGATAGCGACCTGCGCTCATCGCGACATGGCAGTTCCGCCTGAAGCTCCAGGTTTAGTCCCTTGCAAAAGAGAAGTTTCAGAGTGTCCTCCACCCAATTGGTCTGAGCGGCGTGAAACTGCAGTGTGAACTTGTGGCTGTGGATTTCCCTTGTGATAAGGTCAGTAGTTGATCACCAGCACTTTTACCTCCTTCAGGGTGTTCGAACACTTCTTTAAAGCTTTGGAGAAATGCTGAGAAGGTGGGAAACACTGAGCTGTCCTCTCTCCATACTGCCGTGGCCCACTTCAAAGCCTTGCCCGTGAGCAGAGAACACACAAAGGATATCCGACTGATCTCTGTTGAATACATGGAGGGTTGCTGGTAAACAAACAGAGAACATTGTAACAAAAAGCCCTTACATTTGGCGGGATTGCCGTCAAATTTCTCTGGCAAAGCGAGACGTGGGTTCACTGGAGAGGGCGCGGTCACCACGCTGGTTGTGGCGGGAGATGGCGGCGTGGCGGCCTCGGAGAGAGGATAGCGGAGGCTCTGCAAAGTCTTTACCAGCTCCTCGGTGAGGGAAGTGAGGTGGTTTAGTTGATGCTGGTGTACAGCGAGCTGGTTGGCCTGGGCTGAGAGTTCCGAAGAGATCTGCATGAGAGCTGCTGGATCGTTTGATGGCGAAGTCTTCTGTAATGATGGGCCAACAGCGTGAGGATCCATGCGCAGCTTGTTTATGAACAGAAGACAATACAGTACAAACAGGGATAGAGCAGAATCATAAACGGGTACAGGCTTGGGTCGAGACAGGCGGCAAGTTATTATGGTCAGACAACAGGCAGGGATCGTGGCAGGCGGCTAGCAAACAGAGTCCAGGAGACAGGCAAAGGTCAGGGTCGGCAGCAGAGATTCACAGAGAAGAAACAGTCCAATCGGTAACAGAGAAACAGTCCAATAAAGAAACGATCGGAAATGATCACCTAGGCCAATCAAGACTTCGCGGTGCATGTATGTGTGTGTGTGTGTTATATGGAGTGTGTGATGACGTGCAGGTGTGTGCGCAATCAGTCCCAGGAATGAGGGCCTATGGGAAATGAAGTCCAGAATGGGAAGATAGTCAATATTCCGGTGAAGGCTCCCTCTGGCGGCCGGGATGAAGAGCCGCGGGAGCCGTATTCGTTACACAAATAAGTTACAATATTGATGTTTTAATAATGGTTGCTAACATAATGTTATGTTATATGTTACAATAAAGTAACAATTTTGAATGCATTGATGGTTGTATTATTTTATCTCAGTATTCAAATCAGGTTTTTATGTATAATAGAAACCCTAGAATGTGATGAAACAGTTTAAAATGTGTTAATAACTGGGCTGAGATATATAAATAATTTTGATGACTGCAGAAATATGTTAATTCAGTATACACATTATCCCACCAGTCATAATTGTGACCGACCATAAAACAAACTTTTTCACATAATTGATTATTTCAAGTAGTGTTGTCAAAAGTACCGACCGCGATACCAAATCGATACTGAAGTTTTACAAATGTGCCGCTTTGAGCGCTGTTGAGAGCTGTAATCGTAAACACCTCTGACTGGCCATTGTGCTCACGCACTCATCGGATGTGCCTGTGATTGGCTACAATGATCCACGCACAGCAGCGCTTGAAAGCACACAGAAGTGTTTGAAAATGTTTTGAAAGCAGGAGCGGGAGCGTTTGAAAGCACACGCAGGCATCGACCAGCGGACCGGTAGGCTGACAGACGCCTGCATTCAAACGCTCTGTGTGTATCTGTGCAAGCACTCTGAGAAAAGCGTCATTGATGTATATTTATAACATGTTTGTGAAGCGCTGATCATTGTAGCCAATCACAGATGTGTTTGATGAGCGCTTGAGCACAATGGCCAGTCAGAGGTGTTTATAATTGCGCTCAACAGCGCTCAAATCGTCACATTTGTAAAACTTCAGTATCGATTTGGTATCGTGTTCGATACTTTTGACAACACTAATTTCAAGCGGTTAATAATGTAATATAATTAGAATATTTTCATGTCTGAAAAAAAAAAAATTGGGATTAAATGGGTTAATATTAATTTTTTTTTCATGTCTTTGAAAACAACAACAACAACAACAACAACAACAAAAGAGAAAGAATTTGTATGTAAAAAAAGAGAAAGAATTGTTTATATATAATTCCAATCATCCCATGTGTGCTCAAAAATTCTCCAGCAGCATATTTGTTGACCCTCAAATGGGCATATTTGAGCTAATACCCGAAAGGAATTTACAATTTGAAAACAGCTCCTTTCCACAACTTTATTACACACAACTGCCAGAAGGGTCTGGAGAGATTGCGGACGTTTGCCAGGGATTTCTTATTTAATGACTTTCCTAGACATGCTGAGAGTTTTAGATTCAACAGTGTCGTTTGGAGGCCACGTTCGGCGTAAACAGAGCAATTTACATTGCTTAGAGAATATTACAGTAAATTTTTTGTTTTCAACGCCTTTAAATGGGTGACTTTGAAGTGTCCTGCCTACGTATAAAATGACCACAATTAACAGAAGCCTCCTCTGTGTTGTTTTTTTCCACTGTATGTTGTTTTGATGCCTGCATGGGGAGCGTTCTATTCTGGAAACTGACTAACTCTGACCACGAATAATGTGAAAGTCATATAATTTCCTATTTCGGTCGCAGGTGGCGCGGTGAAATGCTCTCCAAAGCCCATAACAAATACATCAGATGCTTTCACACTCTAGCAATCTGTCATGACAGTTTATAAAGCGATTGTCTATTTAGTGACGTCACAATGGAAGAAATAGGCCCGCGTCCAGAGAGCTTGACATACAGGCACCTGTGAATTCTCGCCTGACTCAATGGACAGCTGCGCTTCCCTTTAAAAGTCACAGTGACGGACTGCAGAAGCTGCACACTTGCAGCCAAGGGAAAATAAATGGCCTCTGTGACCTTGAATGGAGGTGTGCGTCAGAGATCCCGTTCAAAACGACGAAACACGACACAGCTAGATTTCTGTTACATTTAGCAAAGAAAATCATGGTCTATTTACTCCTTTTAGGGGTACCTCCACGGTGACAGCTTTTGTACCTTTTTTTCTGAGAGTGTTGACAGCAGCGCTGGACTAATTCCCTGAATGTATTTCTGGTGCCTTTGTCCAAATCATTAGAATGTGAATGGCAGTGAACAGCACCTTTTGTGCTTAGTTAATCTAGCGAAAGCATTGTTCGCATAATATTAATCGTTCCCTGTAGGATGTTTTTTCGCATCTGGCAGTGGACCCATATTATATCTGTGAACAATGGGTAAACATTGCACCATATTACTGGTGTACAAACTGTTGCACCTGTACATAACAAATGATTTCCAATGGGCTTTTGTTGGTTGAAGTGTATTGTGCTGAAGTGTTAGACTTCTGATCTAAATTAATCACGCAGGTGTCGTTTATCCATGCTTATTTCCTTAACCCTATGTGTGTATGTAACATGTTCCATCAGTTAGATTTTCACCCAGTATTTTGACTATGTTTAGACTTTTTGTTTTTGGTTGAATTAGACATTTTATTCAAAATGTGGGCCGGTGAGATTTTAATTTTATATTTAATATTAATATTTAAAGAATAGGAGACATCCCTTATCATCTGAACAAAAGTGCATTAAAAAAAGACATAAGACTAAGTCAAAATATAATGCATTTCTAATATAGTGATATATTTAAGATTTAATCAAAATGCTCAAGAGATCTTTTCTTATAGCTAACTAACAACCTTGAACATTGATTTACTTTCCTGAGGTAAATGTAGGCTAAAATCAGGTGATGGGCTGTTTTATTGACATATTTCCTCAGTTGAAACACTGACTGGATGATTGTACAAGAGATACATTTCTGTAAGTTATACTCTTTTTTACTTACCACTGATGATGTTTGTTTGTGTGTTAGTGCTATAATCTGTAACGATGAGGAAGAGATCCTGCTCTGTTGTCCATTGAACTGCTATAGAGTGGTGCAGGTATGACATCACTTTGTAGGCCAAAACGCGGAAGCGAGTTAGCATTTTAGCACTTTCGGTTCCCTCGTCCCGAAGTCAGTGTTTTTTTTGTATGGGATTTTGAATAAATGGCTGAAAAAAGATCTGCGGTGAGCACAAGCTCAAGACAATTTTATGCATCAGTATTACCTCACTGTTACATGTCTTGAAAAAGGCGGTTGCTAACAAATGGCTAAATTGGACAACAGAGTCTGTCGAGGAGATTAAAGGTGCACTATGTAACTTTTTTTTCCCAGTAAAATATCCAAAAACCACCAGACCAGTACATATATTTTGTTCAACTGAGTACTTACAGTATCTCAAATGTTTCCAACTGTTTGTAAATCGTGAGAAAACTGCTATTTTAACCAATGAACCGGGACATGTGAGTGAGTCGCCTGTCAGTGACATCATATCTGCATTACCCTCGGTTTCTGGTTTTATTTTGCAGAAAAGCTTTACTCTCACTTGAGTGTAAACAAGTGTCACAGCAGCCGCCGAGCGAACCCACAGAGTAACGTCATAACATCATTTTCAACACACTGAAATGTATCTAATGATTCTAATATGATAAACAGAGTTGCGTTACCTCATACTGGAAAAGCGGAAATGGTGCCAGCGACTGTGGCATAATAAAAGTCCCACTGCTCGCGAGGCGTGTGTTGCTTGCATCTTATTAAAAATCGCTCCGGCAGCCTTGCTCAGCTCCCACAACACTCGGGCCTGCTCTGCTTCACACTACAGTAATGTTAATAATCGCATCCATGAAAACCATCTATCCCGATTCTTTTCCACCGGCTGTGAGGTGAAGACCACACGTCCCAAGATTCTGCGCTCAAACTTGACGTCAAATTGGCGTCAAAATAGGCGACCTCTAGTGGACGGAAGTAGTCAGTTTATAGCTTACCTTAAGCTTTTTAATTCTGGCGACTGCATTTAGGCTTTAAAATTAATAAAAGTTGTGTTCATCTGTGATAATAACCTTGATGGACAAAACGTGTAAGTATCATGAACTTTTGTTGATCACAGAGCTTGTTTTTTGCAATAATCCAAAAGGGAAAATCCTATTGGGTTTTTCTCAAGGGAACAATTGCCATGCTAACTGCCGGTTTGCCTACAAAGTGACGTCACAAAAAAAAAAAAAAAAACTTTTAGTAGACAATTTTAGTATTTAGTAGAACAATGAAGGTCTGCTGATTTTTTTATTTATTTTTTTTTACTGAATTTGGGATTTTCCTTAGTTGTCAGTTATAATCATCAAAATTAAAAGAAATAAACATTTGAAATATATTAGTCTGTGTGTAATGAATGGATATATATATATATATAAGTCACTTTTTGAATGGAATTAGAGAAATAAATCAACTTTTGTTGATGGTTTTCTAATTATATGACCAGCACCTGTAGTATATTCCTGCACCTATAATAAATGTTTACATTCTTCCGCAAGTTCTTCCGCAAGTTCTGGTTTTAACCGCTAGAGCGTCAAAAGGACGGCAGCTTTAAACTGATAAAGCAGAATTTGTATTTATAAATGATGTTTTTTTCTTCCATCCAAAATGCTGCCGAAAAAGGCTAAATTAAATCGGCCTCCATCCGCATATTTGACCAATCATCTGTGAGAGGTGACCATTCAGCCAATCAGCTTTCTCTATCACAAGTGCGTCATGAAACCTGCTAGTTATTAAGACAAAAGGTAAAACTTTGTCAAATTATCGATAAAGTACAAGGTAATGAAGGACTGGAGGAGTTTCTTTCACAGGTGAGTAGATGTTCAAGATGGAATGGGGCTCTCCATTCATGCACAGATGCTTATGTGGCGCTGTCTGTCTGTCTGTTTTTTTTTTTTCATAGTGTTTGGTGATATTACAATGCGTCATTATTTATATAGACTACTTTAGTATATGCATCATTTGGGTAAAATTGGATGCATTGAGCACAATCTTTCATTGCTCGGATCAATATTAATTTACATATCAGCATGTTAAACTTGAATTCCCTCAGGGACCGCCACGAACACCATAGCAACCGCACAGCAACGTCCATCACATTTGCGTTGCGGCAAGTTGTGCATGTTTAAGCACCACCTAGTTTGGTTATTGCACATTATAATTACAAATCTTGTAAAATAATATACTACTTTGGATAACCACTATTTGCCCTTGCACTGAGGTAAAGAAATGCCAAAACGCAAACATTCCAGTCGCTCCTGCCATCAACAACAACTCTATTAAAACAATAGCTCAATTGCTCATGCAACAATAAAGCAGTCAGACCACAAAACTTGAGTATTATACCGACAGGAGAAACTAGTAAAAGTGTTATTAGTTTTCTGTTCGTGTTATGCCTCCTGAAGTACCGCTTAGTTAATTTGTTCCCAAGGCGATCCTCATTCCTTGGATATTTTTGTCCTCTTGTTGCTCATTAACAGCTCGGTTATTTTGCTTATAAAATAAATCTTTTATATACTTAAATGCGTCCAGGCAATATTATGATCTCCTTTAAAAAATAACTATGATCTTTAAATAGCTTTCACTGATGTTTGTGTTGATGGAGGTATAATTTATAGCAAGCTGTCAAGTGCTCTCCATCTTGATTTGTCCCGGAGTAGTACCCTCAATGTATTACACTAACTAAAACATTTAGTCTATGCAAAACCAAAGCACATTGGATCAGCTTTGTTATTTAGAAAGCTGCCTTGCATTCTACATAGGTTGCTTCCTTCTAAAAGGCAGCATAACTGAAATTCAGTGTTTGATTTGGAATGCTTGGCCTTAAAGAAGTCTCTGTCCCAAAACCCACATTTGTGGTCTATGCCAGTTGACACCATATGTGTGACACCAAGTGAGTGCGCTGACTGTCCCAGGTCTGAAGCTCAGTGCTCTTAAAGGATTTGAACATTTCCTAACGGGATGAAGGTACAAAAATCAATGCAAGGGCTTCAAAGACGAGGAATAAGGTCTTATCTAGCAAAACCATCAGCCATTTTCTTAGAAAAAAGAAACATTTATGTAAATGTAGGCTACTTTTTAACCTCAAATTTGCAACTTCTGTTGTTCTTCTTCACAGTGTATGGCGTCATCACGTTGATGGAAGTACCGACCCAGTGCCGAAAAACTCCACATTAAGTTCTCCTTAAACTTTAAAATTGTCCAACATTGTTGTTTTACCTTTATTTTTGTCGGTACTTCTGCCTACTTTAAAAAATGTTTTTTTAAGAAAATGACAGATGGTCAGTGAACGAGACGGAGGGAAGTTAGCGAGTGAAGGGCATAATAAAAACAAACTGGAATGCAGCATTGTCTAAGTATTACCTCAACTCCCCCAACTAGTACCCAGCTCCCCCAAACAAACGTATTGATTATCATTTAAGTTGCCACATTTTCTCACAGAGAGGATTAGCTTTATGGGATCTGCCTGTGGAAAATGGGTCACATGACTTCTACAGAGTAGCCAGGAACAAATTAATTTAGCCTCTATTTAGCCCGGGCAATACCTCACCACAACCGCTTAAATGACAGGAAGATTTCCTGTCAGCCATTCAGTAAACTAGAATAATTTATGTCTTCAAAATGCATTCAATATAACACATTTTCTATAAAACAAAATAGATACAAATAACACAGAATATCATACGCACAGTATAGGTCCTGTCTGACCGATCCCAGATCCTGCAAATAATGGCGGTATCGGAGAAAGTCACGCAATAAATATATTTACATTTTTGGTTGCACAATAAACTATTTCATTCCTATTTAATTCATAGTAAGGAGGAAAGACTAAGAACAGCATTTGACACATATCATTCAGTAAAGTATCAGGGTTTTAATAGTGAACTAAAACCATTTAAATCTTCATTACTTAAAATTTTAAATGAAATTAAAATAAATAAATAAACTTAAAATAAACTTAAACTTATTTGATTAAGTTTTAGCTTAAAGTATACCGTTAATGGGGAATACTTTACTAATTTGTGGAATGTTGTTGTGGAAATGGCAGTTTTGTATATTGCAAAGATGGGCCGAGCACTGAACCCTGAGGCACCCCAGTAATTAGCTAATGTGACATGGGCCCTGACTTGGGGTGTGACGAGATCTCGTGCCACAAAATCTTGCGAGACCAAACTGTGAAGAGATTTCTAGTCGAGGGGAAAAGCTGTCTTGCGTCATAGTCATGACCTGGTCATTACTGAGTATGAGGGTGCTCGACACGTGACGAGAAGACGCGCGTGTGTTATGAATGTGTTACATGTTAGTGTACTGGACCGTGGCCGAGGATTCGTTGCTCAACAGAAGCATCAGACAAATGTCTTGTATTTTAAATTGCGAGTTCAGCACCACCGCTCCCTATTCACAGAGTACGCTCTATAGCGAAATTGAAAGTGAAAGTAAACAGCGTACATTCAAACGCAATTGCAATACGTTACCGCTGTTTGAAAGCAACTCCCTGAGGCATGCAAATTTCTCCCAATATGAAAGCTATCTAGTTGTAACCATCTTTTAGCTCTGTATCATGCTTGAAGAAAAAAATTGGTTTCTATTTGCACTTGGAATATTGAGCACTTTGATTATAGTTATTGTTTGCACTTAATATGATCAATTTGTGTGAAGGAGTTCAGTTAGGAGGTCACAAGAAGCTCAGTTGCAGTTCTAAGGTCTGAAGAGACAATCATACAGGAAAGGAGCCAGTCAGTTGAGTTTTTGGCAAAACCTTTACAGTGCTTAAGTATTGTTGTTTTTTACTGCATATGATAATTCATACTCAGAAAGTAGAACTAAAATGACATTCATTACAGGATGATGAGTTAAAACATTTAAAATGCACCTGCAAACATTTTATCATTGAGGATTTCTTAAAAATACCATGTAAAATCGTCTCGTCTCATTCTCGTGATACCAATCGCGTGTCTCGTCTCGTCTCGTGAGATAAGTGTCTCGTCACACACCTAGCCCTGACCCACATTGCAAAGTTGATGTGGACTTAAAGTCCATAAAGTCCAGATTTTGTCATTTTTCAAGTTTCAGAATGGTGCTTATAAATGCTTTTACTGTGGAAAATGAAAATTAGTTTTTAAGGTGTAGATACTAGCAGTCATTCATTCTCATCCTGTTTTTCTGGCAGTGCCTGAGCAGACCCTTTACGGTAACCATAAACACAATAACAGGGCCTGGTCACAGTCTGTCATTTAAGTCAAACCACAAACTGGCACCAACAAACGTGTAACCCGCCTGGTGCCATGGCATGTTAACGGTTTTACCCAGATATTGGGACGACACAATGCTTTAAACACAAAAATGCAATGAGGTTGCTATAATAATGCCATTACTATCTGCAGACCATATGGAACCCATCTAGTGGAAAGGTTTAGGAGAAGGTCTGCGTGCCCAGTGAGTGTCATTTCCCGTACTTGCTAAGAAGTTTATGCCAGTGGCTTGAAAGATGCCTGCAATAGTGTTTGCATGCCATACTCCTAGAGACATGTTTTTCCTCATGCACACCAGTGGCAGTTCTGGGCCCATTAGGAGCTCTCTTCCGCTTGTTGTTGACATGCATTGAAAGTACTTCCTGTCCCTTAAGTGTGCCTAGTTTCTCTCTGTGGAAAGCATTTGCTCTCTCAAGGCCCTAATTCAATACAAAAAAGCTTGTTGTCCTCTATTGGTGGTCACAGCAACTATATTGTTTGCTATTTCTTAAGCTCAGATTTATTGGTTTTGGGTTTGGGCCAGATGGGTTTCTAAAGGAGGGAAATTTGGGTGGCTCAGGTTGTGTCCTTAGTAACCTGTTTTAGTTATTGTGAGAAATGCCACTGAGAACATGTTGGATACACAGTTGGGAAAAAAGCTTTACATTTTGTTTATGGAGCCTAAATAGATCTTGAGAGGAGTGACAATGGGTTTTCTCTTACAAGAGAATATATAGGCTTATAAATATGTCTGTGCCAAATGGGTGAATGATCTTCTTACAAGATTCTTCACATAAAGTTCAAAAGAAAAAGTATAAAGAAACTATTGTGTTCAGTTTCAACATTTACTTGTACATAACATGAACAATGAATTTTTATTTAAAAAAAAAAACATTAACAAATATTAATAGGGGTGTAACGAGACCCTCATGTCATGATTTAATACTATATCATTATTGTGATACTCATGGTAAAAGGTTAACAAAAAATGTACTGTTGATTATAATGCTAAATGTGGTATTACATTGGGGGAGGAAATTAATAGGCTTGGACAATTGTAGGGCTGTAATCTCCCAGTCGATTAGTCGATATGTTCTGGCCCGACCAAAATTTTGAATGGTCGATTTTTTTTTGCCACGTTCATGTAATTCATTTTGCAGCGTTCATTCGATCAGTTATGCAGCGTTCAATTCATCTGGTGGAAAGCACTAACTACTAACGGGGGGTACCCCTGTTTCACAGGTAACAGTCTGTCTTCAGAACACACCCCTTGTTTTCACTTCTTTTGGATTAGCCCAACCCACTGGAGAAGAGTAGGCTACTTTGCTATATATTATTTATGCTTAATACCTCTGCTTTATTTTTCAGTTATGCACTTTTTCGTTTCTGCTCTTGATCTGGCTTGTCTAATAACTATTTAATAATAAAAAATAATAATATATTTTATTAAAGTGGACGTGCCTTCAGTTAATAGTCGTGTCTCAGCCGCGAAGCTGAGGAGGATTGCCAAGAGCAGGAAGACCAGATGATCGCGGAAGTTTTGGTTTCAAAGCGAAATGTAAAGGTGCCTAATTAAGTGTGTTTGTCATTGTAGGGTGTTGTTGTTGCGTTTGCCAATGAACCCAAAATTCAAGCAACCCGCTCCCGAATTGGCGCTCCAAAACCGAAACTTCAAATGCGCGCACATTTACGGATTAACTGTCATTCACAGTGTGTGTGCACTGGCGCATTTTCAGTTCATTCATATGAATTAATTGAAACCACTCGCTTTGCTCTGCTCCATTATTAATGCCCGAGCAACCGTGTGCATTACTTCTGGTTATAGGCTATAGAATTAGTGATTTAAAAGCCCAGTCGGTGATACCGGTATTACCGGTGATTAGCTGGTGGGAAAATTTCCTCACTGTTACATCCTATTGAAAACAGTAGGCTACTATATTTTCGGAAATATGATATGCTTAGGTGCATGTGACGCAACGTTGTTAGTGCCGACAGACTCGTGTCAGACTCATTTCAGTGCAAAAAAATAATTAGGTAAAAAACTATTTAATATACAGCAAATAACCTACTAGTTTTTTATGTCTATTTATTATTCATTTAGGCACACAACAAGGCTACCAAGTACAGCGCACAGTGCTAATTAATTTAACGTTTTTAGTCGATTTTAGTCGACCAAGATTTTCTTTGGTTGATTACAGCCCTAGAAAATGGTGACACCAGGATAAAAATATTCTTGATTCTGAAGCTGAAAATACAGAAATATATTAGATGAATATATTTGCACTGTCACAGACTTTTACTGGAAACATACACCATTATTGCCAAAAGTTTTGGGACGCCTGCCTTTACGTGCACATGAACTTTAATGACATCCCATTCTTAAACCATAGGGTTCAATATGGAGTTGGCTCACCCTTTGCAGCTATAACAGCTTCAACTCTTCTGGGAAGGCTTTCCACAAGGTTTAGGAGTGTGTTTATGGGAACTTTTGGCCATTCTTCTAGAAGCGTATTTGTGAGGTCAGGCACTGATGTTGGGCGAGGAGGCCTGGCTCACAGTCTCCGCTCTAGTTCATCCCAAAGGTGTTCTATCGGCTTGAGGTCGGGACTCTGTGCAGGCCAGTCAAGTTCCTCCACACCAAACTCACTCATCCATGTCTTTATGGACCTTGCTTTGTCATGTTGGAACAGGAAGGGGTCATCCCCAAACTGTTCCCGCAAAAGTTGGGAGCATGAAATTGTTTAAAATGTCTTGGTATGCTGAAGCATTAAGAGTTCCTTTCACTGGAACTAAGGGGCCAGGGCAAAGCCCAAGCCCTGAAAAACAACCCCACACCATAATACCCTCTCCATTACACTTGGCACAATGCAGTCAGGTAAATACCATTCTCATGGTAACCACCAAACCCAGACTCGTCCATCAGATTACCCAAGCGTGATTGGTCACTTCAGAGAACACGTCTCCACTGCTCTAGAGTCCAGTGACGGCGAGCTTTATACCACTGCATCCGACACTTTGCATTGCACTTGGTGATGTAAGGCTTGGATGAGCTGCTTGGCCACGGAAACCCATTCCATGAAGCTTTCTACGCACTGTGGCCATGGAAGTGATTTGAACACCTGAATTCAATGATTTGGAGAGGCGTCTCAATACTTTTGGCAATATGGTGTATTTTTAATTAATAATTACTTAATAACTGCTAAACAAGTACGTTCTATTTAGTATGAATGAATGAAACATACTAAAATTCGCCATGTTGTCATTATCATGTGACCTACCAGTGTCAGTTACATCACTTTACCTCCATTCATAAACCCTCTCGAGTGGCCTCATGGGATAGTAAAATGTCCATCATATGCACACTTCAGAATCTCGCCGGAAGAAGTAGGTGTAAGGGTGGGTCGCCTACAGTGGTTCAGGCTGCAGGGTTGCCAAAAGACTAAATAAACGTTATCAGCAAGATGGTAGAACACTGTACCACCCACTGCAACTTATACCAATCCGCATGGCAACAGCACTTGGTGCTGCACAGGTGGCAACCTATCACAGTACCGCACTTGAGTTCACTGAGCTCCTGAGAGCGACCCATTCTTTCACAAATGTTTGTAGAAGCGTCTGCATGCCTAGTGCTTGATTCCATACACCTGTGGCCATGGAAGTGAAGTGAACACCTGAATTCAATGATTTGGAGGGGTGTCCCAATACTTTTGGCAATATAGTGTAGATATTTAGCATTATCAGGACCTACACTATTCCCCTTTTGTATTATTATACATTATATTCAACATTATTTATAGTAGTTATGTAGTACTGACACTAAAACTCTGTAAATGTGATTTTTTTTTCAATAACGATAGGCTACATATTGTTATTTAGGCTGTATTATTTTAATCACCATGAATTGAAGGCATGTAAATACCATTATATAAACAATATATCATATTTATACATGATTATGATTACAATAATGAATGCAATGTTATGAAGGTAATGTCAAATTAAATCGTTATTTAATTTTTCTTTTTCAGATTATATTACTTTTTCATTTTTTTTTCCGTCACCATTGACACCAGTGGAAAAGTGTCACTTGATTAAACCTAATAGAATGACTCATATTTAATCTAATGCACCTGATTGTGGGCAATCACAGAATGTTCCTCTTCTAAGGTCTGTGTTAAAAATATGTTCTTGTTCAACACAAGCCCTCAATGTTTGCTCAACACAGAACAGTCAACTCGCAAGCGTGTCCTATTAGGCCACAGTTCTCTGAAATACAATGCAGACTTTAGAGCTGTTACGTGTTTGACATGAAAACTCAGAATTACTAATTGTACTGAGTTCAACACACATTGCAATATTGCAACACAGACATCAAAAATCATAACATGCGTTAGCAAAACAGGAACAACAGGCAAATGAACAAGTTTCATGATTGATTGCTTTGTAAACATTAGGAGACAAATACATGTATTAGTGCTGTCAAATTGATTAATCATGATAAATCACACCCAAAATAAGTGTGTTTACATAATATGTGTGTAATATAACTGTAATTATTATGTAAACACACTCATTCAAGAATTATTTGCATGTATACTATATATTTATATACATGTGTGTATTTATAATAATTATACACAGTACACACACATATTATGAAAACGCAAACTGTTATTTTGGATTATTTCGATTAATCAAATTGACACTGACAGCACTAAATTGTATATTATATTAATATCATTTTTATAGAGTCCTGTAATTATTTTTAGGTAGTGTTACATTTCATAGATGATTTAAACACCCTTTTTTGCAAAGATATGTCCCAAATGAAAAGTGAAAAAGGTGTGTCTAACTGTATTGAACGTTCTGATCCCAATTGTTTTAACACCTTTTCCTTTTGGAAAGTAGCCACACACACACACACACACACACACACACACACACACACACACACACACACACACACACACACACACACACACACACACACACACACACACACACACACACACACACACACACGTTGTGTTTCCATGTTTTATGGGGACATTCCATAGACGTAATGGTTTTTATACTGTATAAACTATATTTTCTATCCCCCTACACTGCCCCTGCCCCTAAACCTACCCATCACAGGAGACATGCTGCATTTTTACATTTTCAAAAAACATCACTTAGTGTGACTTATAAGATGTTTTCCTCATGGGGACCAAAAAATGTCCCCACAAGGACAAGGATTTTGGATATTGCCATCTGTGTGTGGACTGGTAATACCGTAGGCATTACCAGTCCACACACACACACACACACACACACACACACACACACACACACACACACACACACACACAAAAGCTTTATTGTCATGAATCTACGATGTAGGCATTTTTACCAGTAAATGATAAATCTACAGTGACACTGGTGTGAATGTGCTTTATTTGCCTTCATCTAACAGAGACTGTGCAAACTCACTCCTAGAGACTGTTTGCCAGCTTGTGAGTTAATATTTGAATAAATCTGTCACCTACCGGCGAGCTTCCCTCTAGGATCTGGGATTTATACCAGTATCCTGAAAACAACCCCGTCTAAGCCAAATAAAAGGCATTTCACTGGGTGTCGGCTGATGCTTGCATTTGTTTCCAAGTGGTACAGTTTGCATTGCGCATATAGAAAACAACAAGCCGCAGACTGTTAGCGTGGTTCAAAGTTGTCATGATTTACCCAAGTGTGCCATGTTAACTGCTGAGCTGGATTGTTTTGAACTGGAGCTTTGCATGTTAAATGAATGTGGTCTGTGGTTTTAAGGCAACATTTGGGGACTTTCCCAGTTGTCTCCTTTTGCTTAAAGTCACAGTCAAGTGTCGCACGACTCACGCAGCATGCGGAGCTCAGCGGCAACTTGTGCTTGAAATGGAGGTTTACTGTACATACGAAAGACCAATTGTCAGGAAACTCGAGTCCTGAAAATGAAGGTGAAAGGTATAATTTTCTGCACCACTAACTGCACCAAACACAAATAAGCTTCAACCACTCCTGTCTTCTATTGTTTAAAAGACAGGTAGACTTTCCCCAAACTCGCGCTTGTTATTTCAAGCCCAGTTGTTCTGTTTGGTGCTGCAGTGAAACTGAAATTAAACACTTCACCTTTAAATACTGAAAAATCACAGATTGTGAATTTTGTCATGTAATTTTCGTGTGTGATGTAAAGAAATTTTAAAACAACCCTATTTTTAAATGGTTGTCCAATTTACAATTCATTGGATTAAACTAAAAACAATAAATTGTATTGCGCATTGTAGCCTGCATTAATGTTTCTGTGCATGATGGTTTTTTTAATCATATTTAGATGTTATTTTTATTGTGATGACAAAACATTGTTTGATCATCCCTCAAAGGTTGTCCCCATTTATAAACCTAAAAGTTTACACTTTAGCCACGTTTCCAACGCAGGAACTTACTCCAGGAACTAGGGACTTTGGGGTGGTACTCGGTGTGTTTCGACCGCAGGAACCGGGGTCTAAATGAAGTTCCGGGTAAAAAATTCCACCTCAAAACGGCCCTGCTTTCGAGATCTTTCGACTTTCGAGGGTGGGGGGTTGGATGCTGAACATGCTGATTATTTGAGCTCACCCAGCATTTTATTTCAACCTAAAAGTCTGTTGCGGTGCGTGCAGTAAGAGTTGTTTGCTATTTAAATCAACAATGAAGGACGATGGGCGTGGTTCAGGCTTTATTAAGTGCATGTATTTGTGGAGGACGAAATCCAGTGGGCTCTGGAAAGTCGCGTGCAGTCCAACGTCACGGACTAATCTTCACGGTACTTTAGACCGCGATGTAAATGCAGACAGGTCTGGAGGAAAAAAAAGCTCCTGAGAAAATATATTTCTGGGTAACTTCGGAAGAAACATACGGAAGCCCTGAACCGCAAAGTAAAAAAAAAAAAAAATCTGTAAAAAAAAAAAATAATCTAGGATTTGAGATTAAAGTCGAAATATTTGAGATTAAAGTCGAAGCGTTTGAGAATAAAGTCGTTATATTTTAGTAGCTAAAGAACTGCGCTGGTGAAGAACTGGTCCAAACTTTATGTAGCACGTTGACTCAAATGCGATAAGATTAAGCGTCGGTCTCTGCTCGGATTCTCACGAAATGTGATGTGGTTGAAAGTGTATTTCACCAATAATGACCCGAAAGTCATGCAACATATTTTATTGAGACAGTAAAGAATAGAGATGGTTGTGCTAGAAGGATCCGTTCGATAGTGGGACTGAAAAGCAATTGCTATGGAGCAGATGCAGATCTTTCTTCGACGAGATGCTATGGCAATAACTGCATTATTCATATAAATATGGAAATACCCCAAGATGGCTTGAAAAATACACATAAACCATATATGATCACATCGTGTGTTAACTGTCCTCATGTTTCAGTCAAAATGTTCTGCTTTTTATTCAATATAGCAGGATGATCCCCCCGCCCTCCTGCTCTCAGGACAGATAGCCTATTAATGTAGGCTATAAAATAATATTGATAAAAAGGGTTTATTTAATCATATTCACAATCACAGCAGTTTAGGCCTATAATCATTCATTTTGACCCTCGCTAGGCGCTCGCAGTTTGAAAACATTTCTACTTTAATCTCGAAATATTTCGACTTTAATCTCGAAATATTTTGACTTTATTCTCGATATATTTCGACTTTAATCTCGAAATATTTTGACTTTAATCTCGAAATATTTTGACTTTAATCTCGAAATATTTTGACTTTAATCTCGAAATATTTCGACTTTATTCTCGTAATATTTCGACTTTATTCTCGAAATATTTTACTTTATTCTCGAAATATTTTGACTTTAATCTCGAAATTCTAGATTTTTTTTTTTAACATATATATATATATGTTTTTTACTTTGCGGTTCAGGGCTTCCGTAGAAACGGCTTTATTTAAATAAATAAAAAAAGACATTACCATACAGCGCTCATTAGTTATTTCCAGTCCCTAATATATCTGTTTTTCACTCGTTTTGCTTTTGAATTAATATTAAAGGGATCCCTTTAAGACATTATGAAAGGTAATAATTTAACTTCATTTTATATACACAACTCAAGCTCAGTCCTTTATTGTCAGCCCCCCAGTGTTACCAAATACTTTCTGTAGAACTTGGCATTAGTGCTGCTGCCCTCAAATGTTAGTCTAGAGCCATGTGAACATAAAATAAAACTGCACATTTCTGTACGTTAAGTCCATTTATTACCCAGGCATTTGATAATAATACAGTCAAAATGGGGTAAATGTGAATAACTGTGTTGCAGGTTGATTAAAGATGTGCCCCTAAATTTTCTGCTTTTGCTCCTAAAAATTCTCAGTAAGGGGCTACAGGGCTCCTAGCAAAAAAAAAGTTTGTCTGGAGCCCTGCGGTTGAAATGATGTTGAATTCAGTGTCTATGATGTCTTTGTTATTTTTAGGCCGTTAAAATGGGACAGTTATTTCTTTACTGATGAGTTTGATGTTCAGTTTTAACCTGATGAAAATTTTTTTTTTCTTTAAGACTCAGATTATTCCTGGACAGGTGATGCAGGTGCATGATAATCTGCAGAAGAATTGTCTGCGAGCCTGACCTGTTGGGGGATTTATATATTAATTCCCTGCTTAACACAGTTATGAATGACTCATGGTTTAGAGCTTCTCATGAAGCGACGCAATCCAGTCACTCCACTTTCAGCACTGTGTCAAGTGAGGATTTGCGGCCAACAAAACTAATCAATGCTCCTTTGTCCCGACATATGAAGCAGCACAACTGGCTTTCATGGTTTACATTTCCCACCTTGTGGAAATTCTGTTCTAGTCGCAATGTTCTTGATAGCTGACTGTCTCATGAGTGAGGAATCTTGGGAGAGCGTGGTGTAACAGATAGAAACTTTACAGTCTCTGAGATGTGAATAGTGTCAGGTTGAAACTAAATGATGTGACGAAGAGTGAAAATAAATAAAAAGTGAACTTGCAAAGTTTTAGAAAAATGTGATCGTCGGCAGTTAGTGCTTTTATTCATTAAAGTGAATTTTAATATTTCTAGTATGCCAAAGCATTTCGATTAAAGTTTATATTCCAAAAAACTAAAACATCACACATCTTGTATATAAAAAAAGATTATGTATCATAATAAAATAGGACTAGGATACATATTGGATTTTTCCATTTTGTTTTTGGATCGTTGCAGAAATTAAGTTGGTTCATCATGATAGTCTTCACAAATTAACTCATATTTAATGATTTTTTAAGGCATTTATTGTATTTAAATACAATAACCAGTAGTAAAAAAATAAACGTAGGAAAAACAAACCATACACCATGGTCCATGATGGGTTTTTTTAACATCACTCCCTGTGGACCAAGTCAAGTCTCAAGTCTCTGAGGTCCAAGTCAAGTCTCAAGTCAAGTCTTTGTTCTATTTTTAGCAATATGTATTTTTTTTCAGCTACTTGTCATAATTAATAGTGTATTCAAAACTGATTACTTTTTTACTTTAAAATTGCATAATAAAACACACAAAACACTACTTAAATCGTTACTATTACTATTATAATTATTCAAACTTTGCACAAAATTATACTATTTAGAACCACCACAAGTGGACAAAAATTGCTGTGTATTTTGAGCTATTTGAGTTGCCGTAGTTCTCAAGCAATGCTGGATAATGTAGTCTTCAAGTGAGTGCCGGCGGTAACAAAAACTATGTATAGACAAGCGCTACAGTAAACGACACAAAGAAGAAAATTTCCGTTCCCGTGTCTCATTTTTGGAAATGAGTCGGATAGGGTCATAAATTGCGTTTGAAAGTGTTTGTGCAATCCAGATGCAAATTAACTTGGTAAATCTGGATTATATGCATATGTTAGCAAATAGCCTACTTTGGGGGAAAACATGAAAAGGACATTTGTATTTCTTGAAAATGGACCGCAAGCAAGCCTCTGCTGTGCAACATCGGAGCTTGCCTTTGGATTAATTGATTACTTTTCAAATTAAATGACAAAGTTTCATAAGGTAAGGCTTGACTATATTGTTACTATTTCTTACAAATTTATTTAACAGCAGTTTTCTAATGGGTGATGAATTTGCGTGCCTTCAGATGCGTCACGGGCTTGGTGTGTTTAGAAATTTTTTGTGATATTCTGCTGCAACACATTTGTGAATGAATGAATGAATGAATAGTAAAAGGTGGCGTTTGGTGCTGTCATGTGGGGTAGTAAATAGAGAACGTAATCGGGAATGCAGTGCCAAAAGACTTGCATGTTTTCCACAAGTCCAAGTCAAGTCGCAAGTCAAGTCCAAGTCGCAAACTCGAGTTTCCATCTCTGCTTCCGACAGCTCTTTCAGTCTTAAAAAAACATTTCCCTTAAAATTTGAGTTGTAATTGTGCTCTTTCAAACTATTCTAAACACAACAAGACTGTGAAGTTGGACTAGTGGGTAGATACGTTTATTTGTTCGGTGTGATGATGTTTAATGTCCCCGACAACTTCTGTAGACCCATTTACCCACTTGTTAACAACTGCCTTTTTTAAAGTAAAAGTAAAAAAACAAAACATTACTGATGTATTTTATGTTGTAGAATAACATGCAAAGATGCATGTCTAGAGCTTGTGTTAACCACTGGACTTTAATTTAGGCATTTAACCAAAAAAAAAAAAAACATATTGACTTCAAAATGATGTAACTAGAAGTGGTAAAATGCTCATTTGTTTCCAAGTTTCTTTTTTTTTTGGGTTGATGACTAAGCCTTGATCAATCAAACTGAACATCTATTCTTTCTCAATGCTTTTAGAAAAGAATGTTCCATCTGACAACACCTGTATTTCTCTGTCAGTGCACATTGATTTGTTTATGAACTAAACTCACATGAACTTACATGTTGGCCTCAGTAGGCACACCACAGGCATATCCAGGATTTCCAGGAAGAGAGGTGGGTGAAATTAGTTACGGCTAGTTTGTGACACCCTGATAAACAAGGTTAACTTGATCTCGGCACTAGTTCTTAATTGAACCGTTTCTTGGAAACAACAAAACAGTGGTTTTGAGATCTTCTCAATGTCTTTCACCGCTCCTCTAAATGAATATTGATTGTGCTATCATTGAAGGTGTCAGATATTGGCTTGACAAGTTTAGACAGGGGGGCAAAGTAGTCATTTAGGAATCCCAACCAAACCAAAAAAACTCAATGGAAACATCCAGCATGCGAGACCAGTCCAAAAACCTTGACCTTGCGTACATGAATTGCTCCTCGCAGCACATTTTCTTCTATAACACAATGGATCAGCTGTGGATTGTGGACCGCACGCCTTGGGGAGCAACGGAGAGGTTATGGTATCTCTCCCACCAGACATTGATAGTCACTAAGGGCCTCTTGAATCACTGCTCTGGCTGTCCTCCAGTGCAGGATCATGTGGAAAAAAGCACTTCACTTGGCACCGTTACCCTGCGGGAAGCATGCCTTCCATTCTTCGCAAAGTTTGATTCCCCTCTCCCGGTTCCATTGCGTCAAAATAAGAGTCTGACAGCAGAATTGAGGTGTTGCTGGATGGCTACAAAGCCCAACCTGAGTCTGGATATTTAAAGGCTATTTTGTGATTTTGTTGGTGGAAAACTTGGAAGATGATGGGAAATAAATAGTGATAGAATCTGTTTTCATCAACTTGAAGTTGAATGAGACTGCATTATAAAAGTGCATACACTGAACGTGTTAAATATACATTATGCTAATTGTGTTGGTGTTTTAAAAATTGGTTTGAAATGAGTCTGATTTAAATTCAAATATTAAATTCTGAACTCTTGCCAAATTCATTCATGCAGGTGTACTGTGTACAAATGTTCAGATAGAGGCAAAATCCATAAAGTCTGAAATTGGATAGGCCTGGGAACCCCATTGTGGCCAGTCCTAAGATTGTTTGTATTGTTTCGAGAAAAAAATTCTTACCAAAAACACATGGGAACAATTTTTTGCCATTAATCTCGTATGTTTAGTCTCACATGTTTATATGTTGGGATTTGTCCTATTTTTGCCAATTGGATTGTTGTGTAGCCTAATGATGCTTAGTGAGTGTTTTAGTGCACTATGTTTCTTTTTAATGTCGTTGCTAGGCTGTTCGGGCTGGTAACCAGGGTGTTCCAATTGTATTTTATCACATTTGTATGCGGGCAATTTGGGGAACTTTCACTCTGCTTTTTCCATAGAAGAAGCTCAGAAAAATTGTATTTGGAATGGAGAACGACAGAAACTATACATAAATATTTCTATATACAAAAAAAAAAAAATAAAAATAAATATATATATATATATATATATATATATATATATATATATATATATATATATATATATATATATATATATATATATATATATCGCCACTTAATAGAGGAGCAAAAGTTTTTAAACAGTGTCTTTTTTAGGCCCTCCAAAGGTACACCCAGTTTCCCAGTGTTGGTACTAATATCATGGCTCTGTGGCTTAACAGCTGCACTGAAGCAAATAAATAATTGTTGTGGTTCAGCACATGACATTGTTATTTTTCCGTCGGCTCAAGAGAACATGTTCCCTGTATTGCTTGGTGCTGGAGATACTAATGCTGGACTGGGGCATTTAGCTGTTACATCCACTGCGCTTGAACTTAAGTTGTTTTCATGTGCGGGAGTCACTGGGTTCAGAGGGATGGAAATAGAGTCTATCCCCTCAGGATCGTAATCATAAAATATGGTCCAAATTTGGAAACTCAAAGCTCATTCTCATGGAGTTTGTGTTGGTTATTTGGCATTTAGCAGATGCTCTTTATCCAACATGCAGTGCAGTAATCATAGAGACAGTCCCCCGGGGCTCAGTGACTTGCTCAAGAGAACAATGGTGACGGACAACCTTTGTGTGACCAGCTCAAATCCTTCAATTCTAGACCTCTACTGCCCTTAAAAATCTGAGCTGAACAAGCCAAATTAATATGCTGATCTGCAACTAGATACAACTTTTTACTATGTCTAACTATTTTATAAATAAGAAGTACATTGTATGAAGGAGATGTGATTGGTGTTGGCTTGTGTCAAACTTGCCAACATTAAGCTAGGTTGCTCTCTGCTGTGAGCTAAGATGTGGACATTTCAACAAATAATTACATTAACTGCAAAGTAAGGTAGAATTACAAATTGGTTGCCAACAGAAGCTATCAAATGCACTGTTCTTTTGTTGACTTATTAATGCACTTTAAGTCCAGGTTTGGTCTAGTGTTGCAGTATTATATCATAGCCTCCTGGGTTCAGGAATGCAAACACTGGACAGATCTTTATTACTGACCTTGAGTAATAAACTTATCATAGCATTCAAAACCTGAGTCATGCTGATCATGCTTTATTATTTTCACTGTCCTCGTTTCAACAAAGAGTCTGCATTAAGTTACATTTTGAAATAACCCAGTTTTTATTTCTCCCATAAATGTAGCAGACAAAGACTTGAACTGCTACAAATATTTTATGACTTAAAAAACTACTTTTTTTAAACCCTCCTAGACGGTTTGTCTGATTTTCACCAAAATTGGCTCAGGTCACCTCCAGACCATGCCGGACAAAAGTTATTCAAAGCTTTTTTGATAAATCCAACCATTCTCGAAAAACGTGAAATCTCGCACTAATTTGCCCTGTTGGCCCCACTTTATAGGTGGCCTTAACTACTATGTACTTACATAAAAAAATAAGTACAATGTACTTACTGTGTTCATATTGTGTTGCAAAACACCTTTGCTGATATTGAGGTGGGATACGGGTAGGGTTAGGGACAGGTGTGGTGGGATGGGTAAGTTTAAGGGTAGGGTTAGGTGTAAGGGAAGTGTCAACTGAGTAATTACAAATGTAACTACAGAAATTTATTATAGATGTAATTACATGCAGGTATTTTTTAAAATGTAAGTACAATGTAAAAACATGTATGAACACAATAAGTGCAATCTATCAAATTATTAATTAAAATGTTAGTACATAGTAGTTAAGGACACCTAATATAAAGTGGGTCCGCCCTGTTTAATAAATCTGGCCATATATTTCCACAATGCTTTACCAAACTTGGTACATGTCATCACAAGTACAAGCTCAATTATGGCAAAAATGATGATTATTTTGGACTGCATGGTAAATGGACTGCATTTATATAGCGCTTTCAACAGACCCATGGCCATCCAAAGCACTTTAATCTTGCCTCACATTAACCCATTCATTCACTCATTCATACACCGACGGCGGTGTCAGCCATACAAGGCGCCATCCAGCTGGTTGGGAGTAGCTAGGGTTAGGTGCTCATGGACACCTCGACACTTGGTCAGGTGGAACCAGGGATCGAACCACCAACCTTCCGGTCATTTTGGTCAATATTAAAATTACCATTATTTAAGACGATTATTTGTGGGTGATATGATCAAACTTCCGTCAACATACCAGCATATGTTGTGCTGTGTTACGTGATATCTCTGCACCCAAATAGCAGTGCTTTGCCTGTGCGTCTCCATAATATAGTCCCAAGTTAATATCTGCCTAGGAAATCGCATAGTCTTAATCTGCATCTCTATTTGTATTCTTTGTGAATATGCAGGCCACAAGAAGTAATTACGTGTTTGTTTTTTTTGGATCACTTTTAGTCTTGTGTGTTGTGTCTTGTGTCTTGGATTACTTGCCTGTTACGTGGATTATCCTTTTGCCTGTCTCTCCTGCCTTGTTTGCCTGTCTGGACTGCTTGCCTTTGTATGACCTTTTGCCTGGTTTTGACTACGATTGTGGATTATATGTGGCTTTTCTTCAAGTTCACCTGTTCCTAGTGTTTTTCCATGTTTTACAAAAATATTCCTGCGTTTATATCCTTTGCCCTGCCCGATCATTTGCACCAACATTACACCTAAACACAAGCATGACCAGATTTCTATATGCAGCATTTTGGCACAGCGCAACCTTCTGGTCAGGAGATAAATGTATCATGGCATTCAAACCCTGAGTTTCGCTGAAACACGTGTCAACGGGTTGTTACAACAAAGATTCTGCATAAAGTTACAGTTTGACCTGTTTTCATTTCTCCCATAAATGTAGCAGACAAAGATTTGAACTGCTACAAATATTTTATGACTAGTGTAAATGGACACTGTTGTAGATGGAAGCCATTCTCGTTTCTCTTCTGATGAGCTGGAGATATTTTTAAAATCAAAAGTGTATTTGTTATTTTTAGATTAAAACACAGATGTCTGCGGTTTTATTTGGATTTGGTCTATTTGCTGCTCTACTTATAAATGTTGTTCAAATTCACTTTTACCAATATCCTTTGGAAAAAAAGAGCAAAGATATCAATGACTTTTCCTGAACTATATAGTTCTATTATCCAATAAAATGCTGTATGGAATGAGACTGTTTCTATTTTTTATATATTAATTCTACTGTATGTCATTTTTTTTAATGGAAAAATTGTATTGGCTGCCTATGTATTTGCACTGTGGTAATATTTGTGTCAATGTCAAGTTGTTGTTGTTTTTTTAGGACATTTAAGCTTTCATGTCAATGTTACAGTAGTATCTTCAATATTTTATCACTACTATCTTATGCTTGCTAACGTTTTGCTGAAATAGGCTTGTGAGTGGAAATTTACCAAGTTCAGCAACTTGTTTTTTTCCATCTTATCTGTAACACTGACTCACCCTTTTTACAAAAAAAAAAAAAGAAGGAAAGAAAAGCGCTTATGATTGCCCAATTCAGACGTGTAACAGAGCATGAGTCACCTCATTGTATAATACAGCATCAGATGAATCAGATAACCTGTACAACATAAAGTCTCAAATATGATTGCTTGTGCCAAAGCTATAAAAGGCTGTTACATGTTTGCCTACCATGGAAACCACTGGTTTTACATCCATATATAATGTGTAATACGAACACATCGACATCTAAAGGAATATGCTGCATAAACAGCTAACCTTGATCTAACCATGAAAAATTGGGAACTTAAGTCAGAGTCCTAAACATCAGTTAATAGCTTTGGGAGCACTGAGTCAGACATATGCAATAAATATATTCTGACTGCACACAGTGCACATGGGTTCATTTGCCAGTGTGCAATTTAAAGGGATAGTTCACCAATAATAAATTGGAAAATTCTGATTCGAACTTGCATTGCCTGTATGAGTACCATGCAATGTGCACTAGGCTATGATTCAACTGTTGTACAGTTTTGTACGAATGGACTGGTTTTCAAACCCAGATCTGACCTAAGAATAAGATTTACCAAATAAATGCACTACTTGGTTTCTCTGATTCTTGATAAGCAATCATCTGACTTGATCATGGGATTGTTATAGAAATCTGTTTCCAAAATAACAGCTTTCTGAGAGGCACAAGTCTACTCGTGATATCTTGTTAGTGTTCGAAGAGAACTTTGATTTTGGGTAACATGGAAACCGTTATTATGAGAGCTTGGTATATTTCAGTCAATGAACTTCTGCCCAAATCGTCCGTTATGAACGATCTGAGTTTTTGGAGTTGTTTAGAAAGTACTTCTGTTATCTGTTGCTGAGATACATCAGATTTATATTGCCCTGTAAGCAAATGCACATCCTGTTTGACTAGGTTAACTATTTAACAGGTTAGTTTCTTTTACCACAAAAACTTTTTATGAGTGTGTATTTATTTGTCTGTAACTGTCCTAATGGCAGGTATTTAAACTATTACAATAAATACTAAATATGTTGTCATAGTCTTGCAATGTATGTTGCTAAACCTAATGCTAAACTATTGTTATAGTACACTCTAAAAAAAAACAGTAGAGTTTAGGGTTCTTTTTTCCCGCCTTTTTCTTTTTCAAATCTGTAACTGTCAGAGCCTCATTTCTGATTTTCTGGAGCTCAGCTATCCGCTTATGTCGTGATGTAAGGAACGCCGTTTCTGGGTCCAAGCCTCAACTCGTTTCACTTGAGAATGCCATCAACTGCCGTTAATGAGCGCTATTTATTCATTAAACATCAAACATTTTAAAAAGTTAAACATTTTAAATACTTACTGTCTACACAACAGTCTCTGTGCTCACAGTGTCACAGACATTAATATTTTAAAGATTTATAAAAGATGAATCACTGTCTGGCCATCTGGAATTTTTTGGTATGGAGATAAAGGTTATGATTATAATGTTTTTGTTGTTGTTGTTGTACACCACATTGTGTGTGTATATTAGCACCGTTTGTTGTTTTTCTTGTGGTATGAGACCCTGAAGCGCTGCCACGTGACGTCAGACTTAACAACCGGATACAAATACACAGACTGTCAACACTGGTAAAAGATTTCTTTCTTAAAATATCTATACATTTTAACTTAGAAATTTTCTGGTTTCCTACCAACCATACCGTTTTCTCTTTTTAGTTTAACAGAACATTACCAGCTCTCTTCATGAATTTTATCTTCTCCATTAAGTAAGTAACATATATTGAAATTATGATCCATATTTGTTAGTTTATTATTATGTTTTTACTTTATGCATAAATGTACCGTCAAAAGAAATAGCTATCTAATGACTTTATAACACTTTTTCCTTTTAACATTATAAAGGGCATCCATTAATGATAATTAATGGATAAGACACACTGTAATTAATTCAATTCTGTATTTCAGATGTTGTCACGTACCACAATCTCATCATCTGCAGAGAGAAACCAGAATACACACACCATGATGGATGCAAAGACATAATATAGGATTCTTAAGATATTTCTCTGGAACAAAATTTTTGCTCGGGCAATTCGGTCTGGCCTCGATCCATAGAGGAGTTATTATGCCTGAGCAGAAACTGTTCGGACCAATGAAATTGTCAGGGCGGGCTTTAGACAATGATGGACAGATGATCAACAGTAACGTAATCATCCACGTCATCGACGGTGCTTGGGTTGAATTTGCTCTTATCCTAAACGGAGAACTTGTTCGTAAATGCATTCCCCTTCACTATTTCTCTCAGAAACGATGATCGTGTTGGTAAGTGCTCTGTGTATCCTTAAATTCTTTTATTACAACACCAGCAAAGATCGTTTACACTCATCTTTTTCTTGTAACGTTATTTAATCCAGCGCGCGTGCAGACAGGGTTGCCACGTTTTTTTGCAATGTTGCGCACAATTGCTACTCAAAACTATAGCCCAAAACAGTAACTTTCGGGGATCTCCGGAAAAAATGGCGTTTGGTTGGCAAAATATGTTATTTTGGCAAGGTTACCTGCTAAAATTCACATTCCTGGGTTTATATAATCACATAATTGGGGTCGCTTCAACCGCGGACATGGAGAAAAAGCGGACTTGGCAACAGTGCAGTTGAGTTCTGTTGACATTTGACAACTAACGTCACGCGTCGCTCCGTTGCTCTGATTGGTTGTGGGTCTATCCAATTGAGGTCTTTCCTGGCTCGGTTGAAACGCACCCCATAATCAAAGCCCAATGGAGCGGTACCAGACTCATATTCTGACTAGAATTGAGTATGACCACGCCAGGCTACTTCATTACATCTATATCATGTTCACTTTCAATTGTTATTTGTGTATTTAGTTAACAACTGTTGTTAGAAAACTGTCATTTTTGCCAAATAACAATAAAAAAATCGTACTTAACTGACACAACATACTGTTTTTTTTTTATGTGATTACCAAATAAAGGCCTCTCTCTCTCTCTCTCTGTCTCTCTCTCTCTCTCTGTCTCTCTCTCTCTCTCTCTCTCTCTCTCTCTCTCTCTCTCTCTCTCTCTCTCTCTCTATATATATATATATATATATATATATAGATAGATAGATAGATAGATAGATAGAGGTAAAACTATATTCATAAAAATATAACTAATGAATAATGCTAATATTAATCAAAAACAAATTGTAATATACTAATATTAATGACAATATTAATACAAATATGATTTAAAAATACTCCTTGTTGCATGTTACATGTATATACAGTAGTGATCACAGTAAATGATGCATAGTTGCATGCAACTAACTCTAAACCAAACCCTAATCCTAACTTCAACCCTATAGCAAGTACACATAATTAATTAATATGATTTTATGATTAAATGTATAATTACTCTGTAACAATGACACCTTTAAAATAAAGGGTTACACTTTATTTTAAGGTGTCCATGTGACAGATTATAAGTGTAACCATACATTTTAGGAGTATCATTCCATTTCCATTGTTAGAATTATTAAAAAAACATAACATTTCTAAATCATGTTGTGTATCACCCCTGTTACATTAATCCATGTTACATTAAAGATCAGTGCAACAATGATTAATAATAATGACACAAACTAGCACATTTCATCACACTATACAACATATTTTTCTTTTTCTTGTGCTATTTGGTAAGAATATTTTCTTCTGTAAAATGTGTGTGGAATGTTTTTTCCCCTATAATAGAGCTGAACTATTGAGTTTCACAAGGCCATTGTAAGTGTAAACCTCATTAAATACAATAAGAAACTTACCATGTAGTTAAACAGATGTGTAATATTAAATGTGATTTCAGAACCATTATTTTTATAGAGGTATGTCAGAGCACAACTGGGTTGAATGAAACATTTTCTTAGAAAGCCTTTTCTTAGAAAATACATAAAGTATTGCAGAAAAAACTGAATAGAGAATTAAATCAGATTTAAATGTTAATAAAAGCTAAATGTATATATAATTTTAGTTTTTATTCTCTATATATTTTTTAAACATTTTAAAAGTATTTTATTATTACACAAATATTTAGTCTACAAAATGTGATACAATTCTGTATCATATTAGTAGAAAGTAAAAGTGCCCCTTTTTTTGCAGAGTAGAACTTTTTGTGTCCTGCAAAATCAGCAAATGTGAGTAGCATCAATTGAGACGATAATGAAATATTACACCTGTTTACGTAAACTCAAAAATGACGCTGTCGACTTCATTACAGAGCCTTGAAGAATAAAGCTAGAAAACCTGGTATTACAATTTCAATGCTCCTTAAACTGTACACCAAATAGTCTTCTTTGTTGTTCATTGTTCTCGTTCTCCGAAGAGGGAAAATGGGCTAAACGCAGAAAATGATTGAGTGGAATGAATCTCAAGCAGTTGCTCAGGAAGGTTTCGGTTACCTTGCGGGGTGATATGACATTTTTTGTAAACGTTGCAGCCATCCATGAAAGACGAGATGTTTTGTGGGATGTTATTGGTGTAGTGTAGTGTATAGTGTAGTTTGTGGTGTACACCTAGTGTTTCTTGCTTTGGCTATTTAGATGAATATGCAAGCCTGCAACAACAAGTTTACAAAGGAAACACGTATGTTAGAGCCTCAGTCGATGTTCTCAGTACCTACCTGAGGCTATATGTACTTCCCAACCCTGTTCCTGGAAGTCCCTCAACGGTGCACATTTTGGGTGTCTCCCTTATCTGACACACCTGTTTTTTAAGTCTTAATGTACCATTGAGACCATGGCTTAAATCAAGTGTGATTGATTAGAAATGCATCCAAAATGTGCTGTTGGAAAGCCTCCAGCAACAGGGGAAGGAACCACTGGCTTAGATTGAGGTAAAATGCATGAGAGCATAGGACCAATTCATTAAGCTATAGGGTCATTCAACTCAACTCAACTCAACTCAACCAGAGGTCCCCAGCTAAAATTTTTGATTGTGATAACATTTTCTGTTGAAAGAAATACATAAATGAAGAAAGCCAAGTATTAAATGTCATGGATGTATATTTACTGAGTAATCCACTATTTTGTTGAAGCACTAAGACAGGTATACGCACAATTTCTGTAATTAAGTTTAAATGTTTACTGAACTGCATTTCTCAACTAAAACAACACATGCCAGTGGGGCATAGAACATCATTTTATTTCAATATTATGATTTTGGGACTTAAAATGTATTTGGTGTTGTTCATATTTCAACGTGAATAGCAAAATGTCCTGCGGTGTGACCATTGATGACTCATCAAATTTAAATATTAGTAAAATAAAGCAGATATGTTTGGAGCAGCTAATAAATGCCTTGGCATTATTTTGTATGTATTTACTTAATTAAAATGCTAAAAAGTATTAAAATAATATTTACAGTACATTTAGTTTTGAAACACAAATGCTGTCCTGCAGTGTGACATAGGATATTAGATTTTTGTGCTGGCAGTTACATGGACAGCCATAGGGGTCTTTTGTTCAATCCCCCTACCAGGAAATCCCCCAGATGTTTGGGTGCTAAAGAGGTTAAAAGATGAGTGTTAATCTCTTATTAATTTTATAAATTTCATCATTTCTGTCAGACCATGAACATATTCATTTTTGATAGTCCTGTGGTGTGACTTATCTAGTTAGAGAAAAAAAAAACTCACTAAGCAAAATAAAATCATTCAATATAAATTCATTCACTAAGCAATAAGATTGAAATGATAAGTTGTATTTTCATTACTGTTCAAACAGAGAGGCAAAATAATTAGTTTGTAACAAAAGTATTCAATGAATTTCAACATAAAAGTTCATACAGTGTTTCATTTCGTCCTGTGGTGTGACGGGATATCCTGTGGTGTGACATTACTTAAAACACAATTAAACGACTTTTAAAATGTTAACTAGCTTAGATAATTATATGTTTATATTTAAGAATACTTGTTAAACTTAAAACATACCTGATTTGTATTTGAAATTAATAATATTTCAATATTTTAATTTTATAGTAATGTCATGTCACACCGCAGGACAAATTTTGCCTGGAGCTGTGAGAAAAGCTTAATAAATTACATAATGAGAAAAAAAATCTGCTAACCTCTAACAGTTTCAAAAACAACAGTATTTGAACTTTACAAATTCATACAATTCTCAAGCAATTTAGTACTTTGTTTAAAAAAAATTTGTTTCACCCTTATTTGTCATCTACCCATATACAAAACAAAAAGTCCAGGCCTGATCCTTTCACGTCCTTCACTGTAGTCTTCCTTTTATGCTCCCACAGCTCCTCCCATAGGTGACACTTATCAATCACGCCACCGGCCTCACCCCGTTCTCTCACAGCCCTCTGTCTCGTCCTGCTTTTCACATGCCCCCATCACCTCTCGCAGGCTGAGGGTGGTACCCACAAGATTGCGCTGTACTCCCCCCACCTCTGGGGGGCCACAGCAGCTGGGGTTAAGAACAGACAAGGTCAGAGAAAAGGAGACGGAAGCATGAGGAGTGACAGAGACGAGAGAGGAAAATAAAATAAAATTCTTGGTCCGTTTCCCGGACACACTGCCGCTCAGTCCTCAAGCAGCCGTGAGGCTCTCTCTCATGGTGCCATGAGATGGTACTGGACGACTCGATCCTCTTCTGCTTCCTGGCAGGCGCTGATGGCTCCTCCAGTTGAGGGCAACCGGCAGCGAGTCCCAAGATTCCTGCGCATCCCCCAACATGTCGGACAGCAGCAAGCTCTGGCCTCAGAAAACAGGAACGACTCCTTTGCTCCCTATCGGATGGCAGCCACCCCACTTTGACCCAGGATCACGGCAGTGAGTTCTCCGTCCCACCTGGTCTTCACTTGCTTCAGCACCATCGCCTTGGGCAGCCACTGGCAGCCACCACTCCTCTGTGCTACCTGATCTCCTCAGCACCACGATCCGTTCTCCAACAGTGTGTCCCCCCTTTCTCTTGGGTCTCGGTCCCAATGTAGCTAGGTAAGTTTTACAGGGAAGAAGGAGGCAGGAACCAGCGAGAAATCAACTTTTCCTTGAGCTTTTGATTATATCAATAGGTCATCGTAGTATAAGAATATCCTGTACGTTTTGGAGCTGAAAACTTCCTTGTTAGTCAAATAAAAGCTTTTATTGACAGTTAGCTCATCAAATGAGAGATCTGCGAATGTGCCTCCCTGTGACATCAGAGAGCAGCAAAGTACCACATCAACAGAAAGCGACCAACACCTAATTGTGTAGCCTCGACCACTGATTCCCGCATGACATGTGGTAAACAATAGGTAAATAACATAGGCCTATGTGGGTCTCTAAACCGGATCAAGCTACCAAGCAATAAACATGTCGTCGAAGATTATTGTGCAGTTTGGAAGAACACAGTCGCTACATAAGCTTCCTGCGGTTTCCAATATTAGGAATGCGGTTGAACTTTATTTGTAATGAAGTTCCGGCTCACGTGGGTAAGACATTGCACATTTGATCGCTTCATTTCACTGCAGATTCTTTTGTAAACAAGACACAGGTCAAGACTGGATTTGCAGACAGAAGAGATTAAAAAATGACAACGGAAACTCACTTATGTGAGTAAAATGTATTTTTAATATGTGCAAGTATTGCATTGTTACAAATTGTTTGATATCTTCTGGTGTGTATGTGTCTAACTAAACATAATTAACGATAACTTACCACACTGTCACGGGCTGGAGTATCCTTTGTATTAGAAGTGTTGATGGTTCACTGTCCTGCGATTCGGGATCAGACTCGAACATGTATGGGCGAATCATTCCGGTTGCCATTTATCCACATTGGACTTTTTCAAAACGATTCCCCACGTGTACTGATGGGGAGCCGAAGCTCATAATAATATGCAAAACTGTTATCCAATCATAGCAGTGGGTGTTTATATCCAAGTCTTACATTTACATTTACATTTACATTTAGGCATTTAGCAGACGCTTTTTTCCAAAGCGACTTACAACATAGGAGTACAGGAAGCGATCGGTCATGAATAGGCGCAAAACGCAAAAAGTGCCTTAAATACCAAGTTTCGGATATTACATAGAATAAGCTTAAGCTAGAATAAGGAAGGAATAAAAGAGAAGAGTTTTTTTTATTTTTTATTATTATTATGATGATAAGTGTTCACGGAAGAGATGAGTTTTTAGCTGTCTTTTGAATGATGACAGTGATTCTGCCATCCGGATGGAGGTAGGAAGATTGTTCCACCAGCCAGGAACGGTGAATGAAAAAGTTCTGGAGAGGGATTTCATGCCTCTCTGTGATGGTACCATAAGCCTACGCTCCTTACCTGAGCGAAGGCTTCTGGTAGGGGTGTAGACTCGTAGGAGCGAGTCGAAATATGCTGGTGCCGAGCCTGTGGTGGATCCATAGAGTGTCAAGGCCTTCAAGTCTTCAATGTGGCACACCCGTAAAAACCGAGCATTTCAGGATCTAGGCTCAAAACCAGCATAGAAAATAGCCTATTACTTATTCATTATGATGTTTTTGAATGTAAAAACCATGCAAACGTCATAAGTTGACCTCAGACAACAGTATAAAAAAAATAAAAAGCCAGTTCATGACCCCTTTAATAATCACAATATAAACACAAACAGCCCCTTACGGACGACTGCCGCACACAACATAAAACATAATGTAAAGTCCAGGCCTGGTCCTCTCTCGTCTTTCACTGCCGTCTCTCCTCCTTCTATGATCCCGTAGCTCCTCCGATGAAATTGCAACGGAGCTGACAACTCACATTGAGAATTCTGAATGAGCAACAAGCAGACTCTGCTGCAAAAGAGCCGTCAAAATTTGCACGGTACCTCCTATGGATCTAAAACCAATAATTGCAAACAGAATGGGATCTATATACTATGAACAAACTTCATAAAATTAGCCCTAATGTCAGAAGTAGTTGTTTCTATCAAATCTCAAACCGGTGGGAACAGACTGTTTATACTCATTGCAGAATAGGCCAGTCCAGGATGACACATTTTTAATACTAGAAGATCCACCTGCATGTTCTTTCTGTCAAAACTCTTTATCATTGAAGCATATTTTATTATATTGTGCTGCTTTTAACCCTGTGAGAAACATGGGTTGGTATTTGGATATATAAATCCGTGACATTCAGATTTGTTTTGTTTATGTTTGTACCCTACAAAGTTTTCTCCATTGACTGCTGGTTCTGTAGTTGTTTAATTCAAAACATCAAGTTTGTATAAAACTGATACGTTTTTAAAAGTATATCTAAATTCTGCACTCTTGCAATGAGGAACGCTGTCAGATGAGATGTTGCTAGGTGTGGATAGCAAGTGGCACCAAGCTGTGACACACCCTGTGTGAAGACATTGCTGAAAATGGAAATTTAGACTTCATGGTGAAAAGTGTGCACACCCAAAAACACACCAAACTGAATTTCTAAAATAATGACTATAGTTTCAAAGCATACCTTCAATTGTGCAGAGAAACAGATATTCTGCTTGGCGTCCCTAGTGGTAGGAAAATTATACACTCCCCTTTTAATTTTAAGTCTAATTTACTATTCGGTGACATTTACTATTCGGTGACATTTACTATTCCCAAGAGAACTAGTCTTTAACATGAATATGGAATATCCTATCTTAATAATAATAATACATAATAATATAATAATAATAATAATAATTAGTTACATTTATATAGTGCTTTTCTGGGTACTCAAAGTGCTGTACATATAGAAGGGGGGAAATCTCCTCAACCACCACCAGTGTGTAGCACCACCTAGATGATGCGATGACGGCCATATTGCGCCAGAACGCATCACACACCAGCTGATTGGTGGAGAGGAGACAGGGTGATGAAGCTAATCAGGATAGGAGGATGATTAGGAGGCCATGATGATGGACAGAGGCCAATGGGCAAATTTGGCCAGGATGCCGGGGTTACACCCCTACTTTTTTTCAGAAGGACATTTTGGGATTTTTAATGACCACAGAGAGTCTCAGTTTAACGTCTCATCTGAAAGAGTTGTTGTGGTTCATATTTTACATTAGATGCCAACTTGAAACTAGACTAACTTTACACTATAGTTTAACTTTATTATTTTGATTCTTTATTAACTTCATTAACTTAGGACTACATTAACATTTGATCTGAACTTTTCATTAATAAAGATAATTGTTGTGGTTGACTTTAAAAGTTTATCTTCTACATTATCTTTAGACTAGACTAACTTTAGGCTAGATTAACTTTACACGTATATCATTTGGTTATTCAGTGTCCTTTTGTAGTGTCCAAGTGACCTTTATTGGAAAAAGCTGTCAGAAAATACAGTTTTATGAGAATCACCGTTCAATCTAATGGTCTACTTTGCTGGATATAACAAATTATGACAAATTTAATTTGCTAAACAAGATAAATGGTGTATGCTTAATTTCATGATAAGTAGGCTATGCAATTATTATTTGTTTTTTCATCTTTATTTTCCAGTTAGTTTTTTCTTTGTCACTTTGTATTTTTGGAGTTCACTCTGTATCTTCACACCATCACTTATAGACTTTTGTATTTATCTTCGGTGCTCAGTTGTGGACTTAAGTGGTACTTGAGTAAATTTTTCAAGTATCTGTACTTTACTGGAGAATTTTTATTTTGGGAATCATAATATCGTACTTTTTACTCCACTACATTTCATAAAAACATATCGTTACTTATTTTGAAATGAAGAATTTGTCAGGTGCTCCGAGGCGCAATAGCGGTGTCCGGTTTGTGAACGAGAGATTATTTTTAATGAACCTGTTCAAACGGTTTGCAAAATGCGAAACGATTCATTTGCGAATTGGACTGCTCTCGAATCGACAACTCATTGATTTAAAGGTGCACTATGTGACTTTTCCGTCCGCTAGAGGGCGCCTGTTCAAAACAAAGGCGTAGTTTGATGACGTTAAGTTTGAGCGCAGAATCTTGGGACATGTTGTCTTCACCTCACAGCCGGTGGAAAAGAATCGGGATTGGACTCGGGCAGAAATCATGTTCATGGATGCGATTATTAACTTAACTGTATATGAAGCAGAGCAGGGCGAGTGCTGAGGAGCTGAGTAAGGCCGCTGGAGAGATTGTTCAACAAACACACTGCTCGCGAGTAGCGGGACTTTTATTATGACGGGACACAGTTGCCGGCTCAATCTCCGCTTTTCCGGTCATGAGTATGAGGTAACGCAGCTCTGTTTATTATATTAGTTACATTTAAGTGTGTTTACAATGATGTTATGACGTTACTCTGTGCATTCGATTGGCGGCTGCTGTGACACTTGTTCACACTGCAGTGAGAGTAAAGCTTTTCTGCAAAATCAAACCGGAAACGAGGGTAACGCAGATATGACGCAATTGACAGGCGACTCCCTCAGACGCTATGCTCACACGTCCCGGTTCATTGGTAAAAATAGCGATTTTCTCACAATTTACAAATAGTTGGAAACATTTGGGATATTGTAAGAACTCAACTGAACAAAATATATAACACTGGCCTGGTGGTTTTTGGATATTTGACTGCAAAAATCCTACATAGTGTACCTTTAATGATCCATTCACTCGGAGTTCAATGGCATGTTTAAAGGTAAGTTACTAATGATGAATTTTACGATTGATTATTGTAAATGAAAATCATATTTAGGTCTCGACTTTCAGTTGTTTGTGAACTAAATCTGATGTATAAGGGTGAGCTGTAATGTGTGAAATCATGTCCATATGGGCATTTTAAATAAGAAAAAATAATAACGCAAATTATTGCACATGCATTCTTCCCTGCTGTTTTAAATGATATAAAACTAATATTTTTGCATAGTGTTCATTTTCAAATGTTATTTAGCACTGTGACGTCTGTTTTTATTGTTTGTCATCCCACATTAAGCATATTATGTATCTGCATCAACTAATCTTCCTTACTGATTAGTGCTGGCTACTGACAACCCAGCAATTCCCCCTCCTCTAGGTATTTTGAGCAATAGGATTATATAAAATAGGCTATATAATATAAAATTAATGTGTACAAATATACAATTACAAAATAAACTTTCTTTGGTCAGTACTTTTTACTTTTTAATACTTAAGTACATTAAAAGTCAAGTACTTTTGTACTTTTACTCGAGTAAAGTTGGAAAGGAGTATTGTGTTTTATTAGAGTATCTGTACTCTTACTCAAGTACTTGATTTGTGTACTTCGGCCACCACTGTCTGTGCTGTAAGAGCCATCCTTTTTTTTTCTTCTCACAGACAAACCCTCACACTATCCAAAACGGATCTCCAGAGGTCGCTTTGTGACAGGTTGATTGAATTACTTTATCTAGATAGTAGAGCATTGAACTACAGCAGCAACAATGCCAAGGTCTCTGGTTTAATTCCCATGGAATGCATATACTGCCATAATGTATACCTTGAACTTGTGTCCCAAATACGAAAATGCAACTACACATTTAGTTTGATGATAACAAAAAATATTACACTTTTAAAAAAAATTACACTGTTCTGATTCCAAATAGACAAATACTGGTGTTATTGTCAGCACACATTTCCTTATTGTCATGAATCAAGAATGAAACGAGCACAGATGTGAACTCGTGAGATGCCCATGATTTACCCAGCATGCTCCGGTTTGTTTTGACACCCGTAACAAATGAGGCTAGCTTTTTTTCGCTTTGTTTGTTGGGCAACAGGCTTGCTGAGGGTAAATTTCCACAGCTGATAAGGCACGTTGCACGTGTTTGACTGCGCTTCTGCCGGGTGTCGCCGGAGCGACCTTGTCTTACCTAATGAGGAGATCCTCTCAGGGAGATTACAGGACGCTAGACATGATTCACCACTCCTGTCACCACCAATATTCTAATTCACCTTTAAAACAGGCTTATTCAAGTGTTGTGTTTGTGAGAAGAATGGAATGCAAGCTCAAATGAATCATGCAAACCAAAACACGACAATGTAAAAGTTGTTACATAGCTGGTGGTCATAACTTCTTACTTCAGTCAATCATTCTGACAACTGTTTGTGGCTTTGTAGCACAATTTCTGATACTAGCATGTCTTTCTGAAGTATAGCCTAATGAAGGAATTCCAACTCTCTTTCCTTCCACTGATAACCTAATTTTGAGTACAGACTTTGACCACCTCCTCCCTATATTGGCCCACTGACACATAAATGTCAGCTTAGCAGATATGATCCATTAAGACTCTTTGAACCTTATGAATGACAAGCTGAGATACTGAGGTGGAGGCTGGGTGAGGGGAAGGGCTGTGGCCTACTAACACAAAGGTTGCAGGTCCAATTCCAAGCAAGGGAGACCTAGGAACTATAGAATTACATAGATAGCAATCCTGTCGTCACCTATGTGCCCTTGAGCAAGGTCACTGGAAACCAGGTTGAGACGATATGGCTGTTGCAGTATGTCCAAGACAAAAAGCTTTATTAACAGAGTTTTTGATTTGCATGACCTTCGGACACTTGATTATATTGAATGTGCACTTGTAGTGCACCTCAAATTTTAAAAAGTATAAGTAATAAAAAAGCTTTTTAAAAACTACTTGCAGATAATATTAATGGAATAAAATGATCACATATAAGTGAATCTAAAGAGTCAACTTTAACGAATGGTTCTATACACATTTAAGTACATTTTTAGTGCACTTTGTAAGTTAAATTAAAAGTTTGATCATCATGTTAAATCATTATAATAATCTTGTCATGCTTTAAATAAGTGCACTTATTTTAATGTGTTGTCTAAACATTAGCCTTTTTATATACCAGTCAAAAGTTTAGAAAAATTAATGTTTTTGAAAGAAATCTCTTAAGCTCACCAGGGCTGCAGTTATTTGATCAAAAATGCAGTAAAAACAGTAATACTGTGAAATATTGTTACAAATTAACTATTATTGCAAATCATTATTTAAATTAACTAGTTTTGGTTACTGTAATATATTACTATAATATAATAATTTATTCCTAAAATGGCAAATGTCAGATGATCTTTCAGAAATCATTCTAAGATCATTTCTTATTATCAGTGTTGAAAATCATTTTGGAAATCATGATGCACTGCCATTTAAACATTCAAATTTGGAGTAAGATTAATGTAAAAATAAATAAATAAATAAACTACACATTTAAATAAAAAAAAGACATTTATGAAATGTATAAATATATAAAAAACACTTTTAATAAATGTTGTACTTGAACTTTCTATTTACAAAAGAATCCTGAAAAAAATCACCAAATCATCATATTAGAATGATTTCTGAAGGATCATGTGACACTGAAGACTAGAGACTAGACTTTGTGTGTGTGTATATGTATGTATGTATGTATGTATGTATGTATGGATGCATGCATATCCAAAAGTATTGGGACACCCCTCCAAATAACTGAATTCAGGTGTTCAATCACTTCCATGGCCACAGGTGTATGAAATCAAGCACTAGGCATGCAGACGCTTCTACAAACATTTGTGAAAGGATGGGTCGCTCTCAGGAGCTCAGTGAACTCAAGTGTGGTACTGTGATAGGTTGCCACCTGTACAATAAGTCCATTCGTGAAATTTCCTCAATACTAAATATTTCACGGTCAACTGTTGGTGTTATAACAAAGTGGAAGCAATTGGGAACAACAGCAATTCAGCCACGGAAAATAACAGAGCGGGGTCAGCGCATGCTGTGGTGCACAGTGCACAGAAGTCGCCAACTTTCTGCAGAGTCAACAGCTACAGACCTCCAAACTTCGTATGGCCTTCAGATTAGCTCAAGAACAGTGTGTAGAGAGTTTCATGGAATGGGTTTCCATGGCCGAGCCGAATAGTATAAAGCCCGCCACCACTGGACTCTAGAGCAGTGGATATGTGTTCTCTGAAGAGACCAATCATGCTTCTCTGTCTAGCAATCCGATGGACGAGTCTGGCTTTGGCGGTTGCCAGGAGAACGGTACTTGCTTGACTGCATTGTGCCAAGTGTAATGGAGAGGGTATTATGGTGTGGGGTTGTTTTTCAGGGGTTGTGTTTGGCCCCTTAGTTCCAGTGAAATGAACTCTTAATGCTTCAGCATACCAAGACATTTTGCACAATTTCATGCTCCCAACTTTGTGGGAACAGTTTGGGGATGATCCCTTCCTGTTCCAACATGACTGCACAACAGCACACAAAAATAAAGACATGGATGAGCGAGTTTGGTGTGGAGGAACTTGACGGGCCTGCACAGAGTCCTAAACTCACCCCAATAGAACATCTTTGGGATAAATTAGAGCAGAGACTGCGAGCCAGGCCTCCTCGGGCAACACCAGTGCCAAATCAGTGGGTCAAAAATTCCCATAAACACACTCCTAAACCTTGTGGAAAGCCTTTCCAGAAGAGTTGAAGCTGTTATAGCTGCAAAGGGTGGGCCAACTCAATATTAAATAAACCCTATGGATTAAGAATGGGATGTCATTAAAGTTCATGTGCATGTAAAGGCAGGCGTCCCAAAACGTTTGGCAATAACAGCGCTTCACTTTTTTCACATTTTATGTTACAGCCTTATTCCAAAATGTATTAAATTTAATATTTTTTCTCAAAATTCTACAAACAATACCCCACAATGACATTGTGAAAGAAGTTTGTTTGAAATCTTTGCAAATGTATATAAAAATTAAAAATTACATTTATTGTGAAAATGTGATTTTTGGATTTGTAAAAAAATATCATTGTGGGGTATTGTTAGTAGAATTTTGAGGAAAATTATTTATTTGTGTGTATATATAAATGGAATAACTTGGCATATCATGACATTTTTGGATGTTCTTTCAGGATCAATGTAATCAAATTTGGATTCAAGCACTGACAGTTCTGGAATTTGAGTCAAACATTCCTTCCTGTTTTGGCCGTACCGACTGGCTAAACTCCTTGACTTTAGGCCCAGAGCTTGCCTTGCTCTTGCACAATACAAAACCAAAACTCTGCCTGCCAAAACCAATAGCTTGCCTCCCGCTGAAAAGACAATTAGCGCGTCTCTCGCTGCAGACTCCACAGGAGTTTTTCTAGGAAACCTGATGGAGATATTCAAGACCTCTTATGTTTAAATGTGTCAGCTTGGTTGCTTTCACTTCTCTTGTTCATAACATGTTTTTAAAGTCCATCACTTTGAATTACATGGAAAAAATAGTTAAATATATGGTGCCTGGAATTTTAATCATTATTATTGTACTCTGCTTAAATAATAACTATGTCTTTCTGTTCTGTACAAAGCGGAGGAGACGGCTCAAATGACCCATCCAAACCTCTAGGGAGTAATGAGGGTTTTCTTCATTCCCAAGGATTCAGAGCAGACAGACCCAAACAGCGTGTTTTTGAAGTACCCATACCTAAACTGTTCCCTTTAATATGTCCCAGGAGAAGCTGGGAAAAAAAATATCCTATTAGCCGCAATCTTGCACACATTCAGATAAGCGGTGGTAAGCTATTGCAGTCATTATGTTCAAGAGACTGAACAAGAACAGCAAAACACCATCAAAGGCCCTTAATGAACAGGAGGAAATGCCACATGCATGCTCGCTAAATGAAAGCACATTTGCTCCTATTATCAGCTGGAAATAAAGATATGGTTCATTTGTTTAATTTATTAATTACTTGCATTTTATGTTCCTAAAAATTAAATTTCTTGATTGAAATATATATTATTGCAGTTACACATAAGACATTCTTCATATTATAAGATCTTATTCTGGTTCTGATTAAAAAAAAAATTATACTGGGCCATCTGACCAATCAGAGCAGAGTAGCCCAATCACAACAGACTGGGCCATCTGAGCAATGACGATGAGAAGATGGTCCATACCATGGCAGAGGAATGCATGAGCCAACTCCCAGCAATCACCAGAAAACAGCCGATACTTAGTAAAGATAGCAGAGGGTGAGTAAATGTCCTTCAGATTAGAAGCAAACCGTAACAATCCATACAAAATGTTTTAGACATAGAAAATCGGCGAACAACGGTGAAAACGAGCATCCTCTCCTGTCATGAGACAGTCCATTTGAAACTACCAACTGTCAACAGCCAACTGTCAACAGCCAAGTAGAGTTATCTGAGACGATATGATCCAAGGAACAGTCCCAATATCAGCGCTGACTGATTTGACTAGTTATGGTCAAAAATGTAAAAATAAAAATCTAAATCAAACATAAGATAAACTAAAGTCGGGTGGAAAAGCGGCGAACAAACAACGCCAGCGTCCTCTCCCCCTCGTTGCCTAGCAACAGAATCACAACAGACCAATCACAACAGACTGGGCCATCTGACCAACCAGAGCAGAGTAGACCAATCACAACAGACTGGGCCATCTGACCAACCAGAGCAGAGTAGACCAATCACAACAGACTGGGCCATCTGACCAACCAGAGCAGAGAAGACCAATCACAACAGACTGGGCCATCTGACCAATCAGAGCAGAGTAGACCAATCACAACAGACTGAGCCATCTGACCAATCAGAGCAGAGTAGACCAATCACAACAGACTGGGCCATTTGACCAATCAGAGCAGAGTAGACCAATCACAGCAGACTGGGCCATTTGACCAATCAGAGCAGAGTAGACCAATCACAACAGACTGAGCCATCTGACCAATCAGAGCAGAGTAGACCAATCACAACAGACTGGGCCATTTGACCAATCAGAGCAGAGTAGACCAATCACAGCAGACTGGGCCATCTGACCAATCAGAGCAGAGTAGACCAATCACAACAGACTGAGCCATCTGATCAATCAGAGCAGAGTAGACCAATCACAACAGACTGAGCCATCTGATCAATCAGAGCAGAGTAGACCAATCACAACAGACTGAGCCATCTGATCAATCAGAGTAGAGTAGACCAATCACAGCAGACTGGGCCATTTGACCAATCAGAGCAGAGTAGACCAATCACAACAGACTGAGCCGTCTGACCAATCAGAGCAGAGTAGACCAATCACAACAGACTGAGCCGTCTGACCAATCAGAGCAGAGTAGACCAATCACAACAGACTGGGCCATCTGACCAATCAGAGCAGAGTAGACCAATCACAACAGACTGGGCCATTTGACCAATCAGAGCAGAGTAGACCAATCACAACAGACTGAGCCGTCTGACCAATCAGAGTAGAGTAGACCAATCACAGCAGACTGGGCCATTTGACCAATCAGAGCAGAGTAGACCAATCACAACAGACTGAGCCGTCTGACCAATCAGAGCAGAGTAGACCAATCACAACAGACTGAGCCGTCTGACCAATCAGAGCAGAGTAGACCAATCACAACAGACTGGGCCATCTGACCAACCAGAGCAGAGTAGACCAATCACAACAGACTGGGCCATCTGACCAATCAGAGCAGAGTAGACCAATCACAACAGACTGGGCCATCTGACCAACCAGAGCAGAGTAGACCAATCACAACAGACTGGGCCATCTGACCAATGACATCAGTGTAGACTAATCACAACAGACTGACCCATCTGACCAACCAGAGCAGAGTAGACCAATCACAACAGACTGGGCCATCTGACCAACCAGAGCAGAGTAGACCAATCACAACAGACTGGGCCATCTGACCAATGACATCAGTGTAGACTAATCACAACAGACTGGGCCATCTGACCAACCAGAGCAGAGTAGACCAATCACAACAGACTGACCCATCTGACCAACCAGAGCAGAGTAGCCCAATCACAACAGACTGGGCCATCTGACCAATCAGAGCAGAGTAGCCCAATCACAACAGACTGGGCCATCTGACCAATCAGAGCAGAGCAGACCAATCACAACAGACTGGGCCATCTTACCAATCAGAGCAGAGTAGACCAATCACAACAGACTGGGCCATCTGAACAATCAGAGCAGAGTAGACCAATCACAACAGACTGGGCCATCTGACCAACCAGAGCAGAGTAGACCAATCACAACAGACTGGGCCATCTGACCAACCAGAGCAGAGTAAACCAATCACAACAGACTGGGCCATCTTACCAATCAGAGCAGAGTAGACCAATCACAACAGACTGGGCCATCTGACCAATCAGAGCAGAGTAGACCAATCACAACAGACTGGGCCATCTGACCAACCAGAGAGCAGAGTAGACCAATCACAACAGACTGGGCCATCTGACCAACCAGAGCAGAGTAGACCAATCACAACAGACTGGGCCATCTGACCAATCAGAGGAGAGTAGACCAATCACAACAGACTGACCCATCTGACCAACCAGAGCAGAGTAGACCAATCACAACAGACTGGGCCATCTGACCAACCAGAGCAGAGTAGACCAATCACAACAGACTGGGCCATCTGACCAATCAGAGGAGAGTAGACCAATCACAACAGACTGACCCATCTGACCAATGACATCAGTGTAGACTAATCACAACAGACTGGGCCATCTTACCAATCAGAGCAGAGTAGACCAATCACAACAGACTGGGCCATCTGACCAACCAGAGCAGAGTAGACCAATCACAACAGACTGGGCCATCTGACCAACCAGAGCAGAGTAGACCAATCACAACAGACTGGGCCATCTGACCAATCAGAGGAGAGTAGACCAATCACAACAGACTGACCCATCTGACCAATGACATCAGTGTAGACTAATCACAACAGACTGGGCCATCTGACCAATCAGAACAGAGTAGACTAATCACAACAGACTGGGCCATCTGACCAATCAGAGCAGAGTAGCCCAATCACAACAGACTGGGCCATCTGACCAATCAGAGCAGAGTAGACCAATCACAACAGACTGGGCCATCTGACCAATCAGAGGAGAGTAGACCAATCACAACAGACTGACCCATCTGACCAATGACATCAGTGTAGACTAATCACAACAGACTGGGCCATCTGACCAACCAGAGCAGAGTAGACCAATCACAACAGACTGGGCCATCTGACCAATCAGAGCAGAGTAGCCCAATCACAACAGACTGGGCCATCTGACCAATCAGAACAGAGTAGACTAATCACAACAGACTGGGCCATCTGACCAATCAGAGCAGAGTAGACCAATCACAACAGACTGGGCCATCTGACCAATCAGAGCAGAGAGAAGACCAATCACAACAGACTGACCCATCTGACCAATCAGAGCAGAGTAGCCCAACCACAACAGACTGGGCCGTCTGACCAACCAGAGCAGAGTAAACCAATCACAACAGACTGGGCCATCTGACCAATCAGAGCAGAGTAGACCAATCACAACAGACTGACCCATCTGACCAATCAGAGCAGAGTAGCCCAACCACAACAGACTGGGCCATCTGACCAATCAGAGCAGAGTAAACCAATCACAACAGACTGACCCATCTGACCAATCAGAGCAGAGTAGCCCAACCACAACAGACTGGGCCGTCTGACCAATCAGAGCAGAGTAAACCAATCACAACAGACTGGGCCATCTGACCAATCAGAGCAGAGTAGCCCAACCACAACAGACTGGGCCATCTGACCAATCAGAGCAGAGTAGCCCAACCACAACAGACTGGGCCATCTGACCAATCAATCAGAGCAGATTAGCCCAATCACAACAGACTGGGCCATCTGACCAATCAGAACAGAGTAGCCCAATCACAACAGACTGGGCCATCTGACCAATCAGAGCAGAGTAGACCAATCACAACAGACTGAGCCATCTGACCAATCAGAGCAGAGTAGACCGATCACAACAGACTGGGCCATCTGACCAATCAGAGCAGATTAGCCCAATCACAACAGACTGGGCCATCTGACCAATCAGAACAGAGTAGCCCAATCACAACAGACTGGGCCATCTGACCAATCAGAGCAGAGTAGACCAATCACAACAGACTGGGCCATCTGACCAATCAGAGCAGAGTAGACTAATCACAACAGACTGGGCCTTCTGACCAATCAGAACAGAGTAGCCCAATCACAACAGACTGGGCCATCTGACCAATCAGAGCAGAGTAGACCAATTACAACAGACTGGGCCATCTGACCAATCAGAGCAGAGTAGCCCAATCACAACAGACTGGGCCATCTGACCAATCAGAGCAGAGTAGCCCAATCACAACAGACTGGGCCATCTGACCAATCAGAGCAGAGTAGACCAATCACAACAGACTAGGCCATCTGACCAATCAGAGCAGAGTCGACCAATCACAACAGACTGGGCCATCTGACCAATCAGAGCAGAGTAGACCAATCACAACAGACTGGGCCATCTGACCAATCAGAGCAGAGTAGCCCAATCACAACAGACTGGGCCATCTGACCAATCAGAGCAGAGTAGCCCAATCACAACAGACTGGGCCATCTGACCAATCAGAGCAGAGTAGACCAATCACAACAGACTGGGCCATCTGACCAATCAGAGCAGAGTAGACCAATCACAACAGACTGGGCCATCTGACCAATCAGAGCAGAGTAGACCAATTACAACAGACTGGGCCATCTGACCAATCAGAGCAGAGTAGCCCAATCACAACAGACTGGGCCATCTGACCAATCAGAGCAGAGTAGACCAATTACAACAGACTGGGCCATCTGACCAATCAGAGCAGAGTAGCCCAATCACAACAGACTGCCTGACCAATCAGAGCAGAGTAGACCAATCACAACAGACTGGGCCATCTGACCAATCAGAGCAGAGTAGCCCAATCACAACAGACTGGGCCATCTGACCAATCAGAGCAGAGTAGACCAATCACAACAGACTGGGCCATCTGACCAATCAGAGCAGAGTAGACCAATCACAACAGACTGGGCCATCTGACCAATCAGTGCAGAGTAGCCCAATCACAACAGACTGGGCCATCTGACCAATCAGAGCAGAGTAGCCCAATCACAACAGACTGGGCCATCTGACCAATCAGAGCAGAGTAGACCAATTACAACAGACTGGGCCATCTGACCAATCAGAGCAGAGTAGCCCAATCACAACAGACTGGGCCATCTGACCAATCAGAGCAGAGTAGCCCAATCACAACAGACTGGGCCATCTGACCAATCAGTGCAGAGTAGACCAATCACAACAGACTAGGCCATCTGACCAATAAGAGCAGAGCAGACCAATCACAACAGACTGGGCCATCTGACCAATCAGAGCAGAGTAGACCAATCACAACAGACTGGGCCATCTGACCAATCAGAGCAGAGTAGCCCAACAGACAGAGTAGGCCATCTGACCAATCAGTGCAGAGTAGACCAATCACAACAGACTGGGCCGTCTGACCAATCAGAGCAGAGTAGCCCAATCACAACAGACTGGGCCGTCTGACCAATCAGAGCAGAGTAGACCAATCACAACAGACTGGGCCGTCTGACCAATCAGAGCAGAGTAGACCAATCACAACAGACTGACCCATCTGACCAATCAGAGCAGAGTAGACCAATCACAACAGACTGGGCCATCTGACCAATCAGAGCAGAGTAGACTAATCACAACAGACTGGGCCTTCTGACCAATCAGAACAGAGTAGCCCAATCACAACAGACTGGGCCATCTGACCAATCAGAGCAGAGTAGACCAATCACAACAGACTGGGCCGCCTGACCAATCAGAGCAGAGTAGCCCAATCACAACAGACTGGGCCATCTGACCAATCAGAGCAGAGTAGACCAATCACAACAGACTGGGCCGCCTGACCAACCAGAGCAGAGTAGCCCAATCACAACAGACTGGGCCATCTGACCAATCAGAGCAGAGTAGACCAATCACAACAGACTGGGCCATCTGACCAATCAGAGCAGAGTAGACCAATCACAACAGACTGACCCATCTGACCAATCAGAGCAGAGTAGACCAATCACAACAGACTGGGCCATCTGACCAATCAGAGCAGAGTAGACTAATCACAACAGACTGGGCCTTCTGACCAATCAGAACAGAGTAGCCCAATCACAACAGACTGGGCCATCTGACCAATCAGAACAGAGTAGACTAATCACAACAGACTGGGCCTTCTGACCAATCAGAACAGAGTAGCCCAATCACAACAGACTGGGCCATCTGACCAATCAGAGCAGAGTAGACCAATTACAACAGACTGGGCCATCTGACCAATCAGAGCAGAGTAGACCAATTACAACAGACTGGGCCATCTGACCAATCAGAGCAGAGTAGCCCAATCACAACAGACTGGGCCATCTGACCAATCAGAGCAGAGTAGACCAATCACAACAGACTGGGCCATCTGACCAATCAGAGCAGAGTAGCCCAATCACAACAGACTGGGCCATCTGACCAATCAGAGCAGAGTAGCCCAATCACAACAGACTGGGCCATCTGACCAATCAGAGCAGAGTAGCCCAATCACAACAGACTGGGCCATCTGACCAATCAGAGCAGAGTAGACCAATCACAACAGACTAGGCCATCTGACCAATCAGAGCAGAGTAGCCCAATCACAACAGACTGGGCCATCTGACCAATCAGAGCAGAGTAGACCAATCACAACAGACTGGGCCATCTGACCAATCAGAGCAGAGTAGCCCAATCACAACAGACTGGGCCATCTGACCAATCAGAGCAGAGTAGACCAATCACAACAGACTGGGCCGTCCTGACCAACCAGAGCAGAGTAGCCCAATCACAACAGACTGGGCCATCTGACCAATCAGAGCAGAGTAGCCCAATCACAACAGACTGGGCCATCTGACCAATCAGAGCAGAGTAGACCAATCACAACAGACTGGGCCATCTGACCAATCAGAGCAGAGTAGACCAATCACAACAGACTGACCCATCTGACCAATCAGAGCAGAGTAGACCAATCACAACAGACTGGGCCATCTGACCAATCAGAGCAGAGTAGACCAATTACAACAGACTAGGCCATCTGACCAATCAGAGCAGAGTAGACCAATCACAACAGACTGGGCCATCTGACCAATCAGAGCAGAGTAGACCAATCACAACATACTGGGCCATCTGACCAATCAGAGCAGAGTAGACCAATCACAACAGACTGGGCCATCTGACCAATCAGAGCAGAGTAGACCAATTACAACAGACTGACCCATCTGACCAATCAGAGCAGAGTAGACCAATCACAACAGACTGGGCCATCTGACCAATCAGAGCAGAGTAGACCAATCACAACAGACTGACCCATCTGACCAATCAGAGCAGAGTAGACCAATTACAACAGACTGGGCCATCTGACCAATCAGAGCAGAGTAGCCCAATCACAACAGACTGGGCCATCTGACCAATCAGAGCAGAGTAGACCAATCACAACAGACTGGGCCATCTGACCAATCAGAGCAGAGTAGCCCAATCACAACAGACTGGGCCATCTGACCAATCAGAGCAGAGTAGACCAATTACAACAGACTGGGCCATCTGACCAATCAGAGCAGAGTAGCCCGTAGCCCAATCACAACAGACTGGGCCATCTGACCAATCAGAGCAGAGTAGACCAATCACAACAGACTAGGCCATCTGACCAATCAGAGCAGAGTAGCCCAATCACAACAGACTGGGCCATCTGACCAATCAGAGCAGAGTAGACCAATCACAACAGACTGGGCCATCTGACCAATCAGAGCAGAGTAGACCAATCACAACAGACTGGGCCATCTGACCAATCAGAGCAGAGTAGACCAATCACAACAGACTGGGCCATCTGACCAATCAGAGCAGAGTAGACCAATCACAACAGACTGGGCCATCTGACCAACCAGAGCAGAGTAGACCAATCACAACAGACTGGGCCTTCTGACCAATCAGAGCAGAGTAGACCAATCACAACAGACTGGGCCATCTGACCAATCAGAGCAGAGTAGACTCGAGGAAAGGAGTGATTTCGAGAGACTGAATCTTTAAATAAACCACTTCCAGACTTGTTGAGAAATTGACCCTTCGCTAAGCCACGCCCGAAAACCGCCACAGGCCAATCATGGTTTAGCAACCGTAACTAGGCATGGAAGGTCTGTCAAGCTTTCGAGCGAGGCATTGTGCTTATGGATTGTGCAAATCTGATACCCGGTATCCTATAAAGTTGGACAGGGGGTGGAATTTTTCTCTTCCCCAAACCTAAAACCCAAGGGGAGAAATGACGCTGTTCTGTCGATGCTACCGCATGGAAAAATCCTGCTGCGTGTTAGCGTTTGTGACTAACTTACGTGAAATAATTCAGTCTAACTTTACTGAGGATTCTTATTGGGGAAAACAATTTCACAGTGCAAAATACCCCATCAGACTGCTGTGGATCAAGCAGTGTGGGAGAATCCATATATAAAATTGGGAGAATATTATCATTGCAAAGTGGTCAGGCTAATGTATTGTGTATATTCCACAAGTCTTATGGATAAGCTGTTTGATTTATAATTATTAGATGGTTTACCTGCTGTGCATGAACAGCTGTTCCTCAGTGTGTGAGTTTCCCATTGGAATGGTCAGCGTATGAAGCGCGGCTGCTTGCACTGGGACCTATAGGCTTTAGCTTCAATTATGATGAAATTATTCTCTAATCGGTTGCATATTATGCCATGGATATATCCCTCGAATGCATACTGCAGTCCCCTTTGTCTTGCTCTCTCAGATATTTCACCTGTTCGCCAAAAATGACTAATTATCTCCTTGTCTGACACCGGCGCACACATACTGTAATAGACGGGCCAGGCGCGAAAGCTTGACAGGCGTAGCAACAGTAACTAAGGAGGGCGGGGCTTAGCGAAGGGTCAATTAGCTGATGCTACGATGTATATAATTGAAAAAAAAAGAAACTCTATTGTTGGAGACCTCCAAAGCAAAATTAGAAAGCTTTAAAATATGATAATTGGAGCACTTTAGCATCTTGTGTAATATCAGCATGAGGTTGCAGAGGCTAAATGTCCTTGTTTTGACTGGATTCCGATGGCATTCCTATCATACACTTTCTCTCTTGAGGTCTATGGTTGGCTGGCAACATACTTTCATACTCTCATTGATTTTTCTCTTCGTTTCTGTTCCAGAGAGAGTTTTGAGAAAATGTAGACATTTCTGCCAGTAGAGGATGGACGGCTGATTTTTTCATTGGAATGGAAAGTTGAAGCGGGAGCCAGAGGGGGGATATGGTGACTCCCAGCAGCTGATAAGAAAGAACAATATGAGGTTGGGCAGCCTTTCAGGAACGTGATATATCTCCAGGGTTAATCTGTTCAAGCAGCATTATCTTCAGAGGAACACTTTATTGCTCAGACATTGCTCTTGAGTTTTCTTTAAAAGTATCGACTTCATCTCAAAAGGTTTTCCAAAAATTCCGTAGGAGACAAAAATAGAATCAAATCACTCCGATTCAATTGAAGTACGAAACATGGACAACACCGTTTCCTGGTGAGAGCAGAACGGTCACGTGACGCCTCGAGCTGTCGCGCTTCCCCTGAAGACAAACAGATGCTTGTGTTTTGTTGTGTCAGTGAGGTGAAGTGATTGTCTAAACAAGTGTGCTGGGAAAGAGCCTGTGCTCATAATAAATGCACAGATACATGAGAGTGTCTTGGCTTGAAAACACACGACTGATTATGTAAGAGAGCTGAATTCAAGCAGGTGCCATTAGTCATAGCCAAATTAATATGAGAACAAATAAGGTTTGAAGCCATGAAATAACCAGGAAATTATTTTTGGCATTGTTTTAAATATTTGTTGTACCTAAAACAAACTTTTATTACAGTATAGTACACATTCCTTAGAAAATGTATTATTATGTTTTTGCTCTTAAATTATTTATAATTTAATTGATTAAACATATTCAAAGATATATGTATAAAATAATGTAAATTTTATAAGGAATGTTATTATTAGTAGTAGTAATATTATGTCGTTATTACATTATTTAAACTAACATTTATGTTGTTACATTGTTTTTTTAAATTATTTATAATTTAATAATTAATAACATATATATTTTTAAACATTATCATGTAATAAATAAAACGAATTTCATAAGGATATTATTATATTGTTGTCTATGATTATTAATTAAATAATTTTACTTTTTAAACATTGTCATGCATTAAAATAAAGATCATTTCATAAGAACGTTTATTATTATTATTATGTTGCTGTTCTAACATTATTATTATTATTAATAATAATTATTTATCTACAATTTAATAAATTATTAAATATTTCAATTATTATTTATTAAAGTAATAATTGTATAAGGAACGTTTTTATTATTATTATTATTATTATTACTACTATGGTGTTGTTGCTGTTCTTGCATTATATAATATTATTATTTATGATTTATTTTATTACAATTTAATAATTTATTAGATATTTTAATTATTATTATTATTACTATATTGTTGTTGCTGTTCTTACATTATTATTATAATATTATTTATTTACGATTTAATAAATTATAAAATATTTTTACTTAATTATTATGTATTAAAGTAATAATAATTTAATAAGGAATGCTTTAATTATTATTATTATTATTATTATTATGGTTGTTGTTAAACTATTACTGATAAAAATAATATTTATAATTGAATATATTTATAATTTAATAAATTACTATTCATGGCTGTGTTGAATATTTTAATTATTTTTATAATTAACATTATTAGGATAGTATAACATATTATATATATATATAATACTAATAACATTGTTATATCAAATTGTATCAAATTTTATAAGTATTAATGTTAAGTATTGAAAATGTGTAATACATTATGACACACACACACACACACACACACACACACACACACACACACACACACACACACACACACACACACACACACACACACACACACACACACACACACACACACACACAAAGAATACTTTAAGTGTAATGTATATCTGCGGCTGTGGAGTAGGTTGGTAATGTGAACTAGCAATGGGATTCTCCACATGTTTTATGGTAGTGTCCAAATGAAATAAGACTGTTCATACATTTCTGTAAATTCTCAAATGCCTGCCCTTTAAATCTCTTCTGAGAACTCATTTGGGATATTTTTTCATTTTTTTTAATTAATTAATTTTTTTTTACTAATCCAATCCTTTAGTTCGCTTCCCAACAGCCAGTAGAAATCACTACCCTTCTTCAGTACAGAAACCAACAGCATGGTAACATTATCCAGCACATAATCTCACCTTATAAGGGTCCTGTGGCATGACTCGAGGTCACAGCTCTCTGACCAGAGATCAGGGGCTTGTGAAGAGGTCACACAATGAGCTTTACAGGTTAGCACTGTAAAAGGCAACGTAGCACACCAGCAGATAAAAACACACTTGGATAACTCAGCAAGGGCCCTTATCTGAGGGAAGTGCGTACAAAATAGGTCACATGATAGCGATGGTGTAAAAATGGAAAGGTTTTTGCAGGTTCTACTGATTCTACCACTCATCAGTGGTTTCTGTGTTAAACTCTAAGTACATTAACTTCAAGTTTGGCAATATCAAGTGAAACAATGGAAGGGGGTCAATAAGGCAACTTGAACTGTGTCAAAACATTACAGAAGCTTTCTAATAGCATTTATCAGTGCATAACAGATTACAGATGTGGGTCAGTAGTTCCTTGACTAGAGCATGTCATCTTGACGTGAAAGTGTGATCTCTTTGAAACCAAATGAGCGAGACTGACTGGTGATGGTTGGAATCCAGAGACTTGGTACAAAGTACAACACTAGGACAAGCTTTGCATTGTGCAATGAAGTAAGGAGACAAACCATGTCTGGTTTTCAGGTTTCTTGCATGGTTTAGTTGAATTGTTTGCATATCGTCCCAAACTCTTATTTGGGTCATGCAAACTCTTAAACCAAACCACAGGCTAAATGGTTGGCTCACTTGGAAATGAAAATAATTCTGCCATCATTCAGACTCGCCCTCATGTTGTTACAAACCTGCATGAATTTCTTGGAATGCAAAGGTCAAATTATTAGAAATGTTTTAAACTTGACAGTCATCGGTCAGCAGGGTCATCTCTATGATGTAATTTCCTGTTTTTGTTTTGCATGTTTCTACATGTTGGTTGAACCACATGACTTTGTTTTGGTCAACAAAAGTGATATCAGGACATTTGTGCCACCTAGATATTTTTTACATTAATAAAGGGGTAGTTCACCCAAAAATGAAAATGTTATCATCTAACTCTCAAGTTGTTCAAAGAGTTTCTTTCTTTTGTTGAACACAGAAGAAGATATTTTGAAGAATTTTGGTAACCACAAACTTGACCATTGACTTCCATAGTATTTTTTTTCTTGCTAGGGAAGTCAATGGCTACTATCAACAAATGTTTGGAGGAACTATGCCTTTGAATTCATTTGATTCAGCTGCTTTATAGCTTCATAATCAGTGTTGGAGAAGCTGAAACTGTGGTTTGGCAAGCTTCAAGCTACTCATAAGTTAAAGTAGTTAAGATACAGTGAAGCTACCCTTCTGAAAAAATGTGTTAGCTACAATACAAGTTACAAGCTACATTGAAACCACTATGATTTTTTTTCTTACAATTACACTGTACAGTGGGTACGGAAAGTATTCAGACCCACTTACATTTTTCATTCTTTGTTATATTGCAGCCATTTGCCAAAATCATTTCAGTTATTTTGTTTTCTCATTAATGTACACACAGCACCACATATTGACAGAAAAACACAAAACTGTTGACATTTTTGCAGATTTATTAAAAAAGAAAAACTGAATAGCACATGGTCCTAAGTATTCAGACCTTTTGCTCAGTATTTAGTATAAGCACCCTTTGATCTAATACAGCCATGAGTCTTTTTTGGATTTGGGGATCCTCTGCCATTCCTCCTTGCAGATCCTCTCCAGTTCTGTCAGGTTGGATTGTAAACGTTGGTGGACAGCCATTTTCAGGTCTCTCCAGAGATGCTCAATTGGGTTTAAGTCAGGGCTCTGGCTGGGCCATTCAAGAACAGTCATGGAGTTGTTGTGAAGCCACTCCTTCGTTATTTTAGCTGTGTGCTTAGGGTCATCGTCTTGTTGGAAGGTGAACCTTCGGCCCAGTCTGAGGTCTTGATTACTCTCGAGAAGGTTTTCATCCAGGATATCCCTGTACATGGCCGCATTCATCTTTCCCTCGATTGCAACCAGTCGTCCTGTCCCTGCAGCTGAAAAACACCCCCACAGCATGATGCTGCCACCACATGCTTCACTGTTGGGACTGTATTGGACAGGTGATGAGCAGTGCCTGGTTTTCTCCACACATACAGCTTAGAATTAAGGCCAAAAAGTTCTATCTTAGTCTCATTAGACCAGATAATCTTATTTCTCACCATCTTGTCCTTCAGGTGTTTTAAGCAAACTCCATCTGGGCTTTCATGTGTCTTGCACTGAGGAGAGGCTTCCGTCGGGCCACTCTGCCATAAAACCCCGACCGGTGGAGGGCTGCAGTGATGGTTGACTTTCTACAACTTTCTCCCATCTCCCGACTGCATCTCTGGAGCTCAGCCACAGTGATCTTTGGGTTCTTCTTTACCTCTCTCACCAAGGCTCTTCTCTTCTCCCCTTATAGCTTGGTTTGGCCGGATGGCCAGCTCTAGGAAGGGTTCTGGTCGTCTCTAATGTCTTCCATTTAAGGATTATGATGGCCACTGTGCTCTTAGGAACTTTAAAGGCAGCAGAAATGTTTTTGTAACCGTGGCCAGATCTGTGCCTTGCCACATTTCTGCTTCTGAGCTCTTCAGGCAGTTCCTTTGACCTCATGATTCTCATTTGCTCTGACATTCACTGTGAGCTGTAAGGTCTTCTATAGACAGGTGTGTGGCTTTCCTAATCAAGTCCAATCAGTATAATCAAACACAGCTGGACTCAAATGAAGGTGTAGAACCATCTCATCAGGATGATCAGAATATATGGACAGCACCTGAGTTAAATATATGAGTGTAACAGCAAAGGGTCTGAATAATTAGGACTATGATATTTCAGTTATTCTTTTTTAATAAATCTGCAAAAATATCAACAATTCTGTTTTTCTGTCAATATGGGGTGCTGTGTGTACATTAATGAGAAAAAAAATGATTTGATGAACTTAAATGATTTTAACAAATGGCTGCAATATAACAAAGAGTGAAACATTTAAGGGGGTCTGAATACTTTCCATACCCACTGTATATTATAAACAGCTGAATAATTGTTAGTGAATAATGTTTTAAGGAAAAGAGTTGGGTTTTAAAACTACGTAATGCAATATTATTATGGCTATTTTTTTAAATATTTATTTTGTACACTTCCAAAGATGCACACAATACTCAAATACAGGCTATATCTCAAACTGACTGTCAAAGTGCAAAACTGCTACAAATGTAAAATCAATGCAAGAACAAAATGTATGCAACTTAAATTGGATACACACGACCAGATTTACTGAACAGGGCAAATTAGCGCAACAGCATATTCCCATAAAAGCGCAGATGGGAGTGGAAAATTCAGCGTGTGATCTACTGATGACACGCAAATAATTAACACAGACGCAGCCGGATAATTTCCGTAATGACCAACCCAATCTATTCGTTAGCATCTGGTTTTAAATTGACGAGCGCAAACCTTAGTAAATCTACGGAGCCCTGCACATGACGTGCAAGAAGAAAAGAAAATTGTGCGCGCAATTTACCAAAACCTCAGGAACAAATTAGTAAATCGTGCACACAATCTATAAACTGAGGGAACAAATGAGTAAATTGTGCACACGAGTTAGCCTAAAAATGTTTTCCTGCATGTCATATGCAGGGCTCCGTATAAATCACCTCGCGTGATTCATTTAAATAATCTCCTCCTATTAATGTTGTGCCTGAAAGGGAAACTCATACGAATGCATACAATAAGTTCAGCCGCAAAAAATAACTCTGTCCACACCTTTTCAGCGCTAATTTATCACTGTTTGTCTTTAGTAAATCCTGACAGTATATATATATATATTTTATGCTAAAAGAGGGTTTGCGCTAGCTGTTAGTAAATCTGGCCCACAGGAGTAGTAAAAAAAATAGGCTACATGATAAACTCACAGCACAACCCCTATTGTCAATAATGTTATCCCTTAAAATACACCAAAATTTCATGCCCAAAATAGCTTGAATGTAACTCTTTCGCTCTTTACAACATCATACACATAACGGTAATTGATATGATTAGCCTTTAGCTTGACTATGTTATCAAACAGCTAATAATTTGTTACTAATGTTACTCAAACCATGCTCTCATTCTCCATCTCAGTCAGACAGCTGCCGTCTTAAAATCAGCAACCTTAGGAACGCTTTGAACAACTCAGAACATCAGTGGACAAAAGCATATAATTCATCATAACATCGTAATATACATCATACACCCACTATATTTCACAGTATAGATCACATTTACGTGATGGACACCACATAGACATAAACATAACCACATTAAAAACTTGATATTTACCACAGGGGGGCTTGGCTTTGGGGGACGCATTCCAAGGTAGGGATGACCGATTCCAATGTTAGCTTCACTTCCTGTTATTAAGATACCTTCATCTGAACGATTTTTGAAGGCAGCATACATGTATCCTTCGCTGTCTTTGATATCCCACAATCCTGTGCTTTCCATTCTGTGACAGATGAGCTAGAAATATAAAGATGGCGTCTGAAAGTTGCGGTTGGTGGTCAGTTTGTGTGTAAATGTACGTTGTTGACCAACGTTTTCCATTTTTTTATGTCATTTCTAGCTATACATTTCTATTGTTGTAACTAAATATTTACTTCGTTATCTCCAAAGCTTGCGCTATTCTGTTGCAGATCATTAAACAATGAACGTTATTACGCTGCCTCAGATGTCTGAAATCAGTTTTGTGAGGTTCCTTCGAGGCAACAAGTCAGCTGCCTAAGTTTTCGAATGCATTGGGGTCTAGACAAATCATACGAAGGAGGACGACAAATACGTACGTATTTGCTCAAACAGCTCATAAACATACTTTATCACTAGAAAATGTTGAAATAACCTGTTAAACATTAAAGTTTTATGCAATTATTTAAGAGATTTCTCCAGGACCTTTTGGCATAAAGCGTTCTTTAAGATTCTGTTATTGAACTGAATCAACTCTGAGCTGAATAATGAAACTATTGTCTTTATAGAGTTGCTATAGTGCAGAATTAGAATTCAATTTATTCATGTGAAACTAAAAAACTAATTGTTAATAAGCTAATTGCATTGGTTACTTTTTTGGGGGGAGATTTTGGCATTAGATGATACAGAAGAAATTACGAGGAGACATACATTTTGAGGTCACAAGGAAACCTTCACCTGACAGGAATGCAAGAAAGCCATGGTTGTTCTTACAAAAACAGGCCTCTAGATCTCCTGGTCTATAGAGCGGAGAAGAACAAGAGAAAGTTTTATTTTCTCGAATACCCTCCCACAGGGACAAAAAGCTGCGCCAAGTCTAATAATTCCATTTTATGGTAGGCATGCATGCAAAGTTTAATTTCACGCTGAGGAGACATAAAGGAACAAACAGGGCTATTTTGGGCCCACACATTTATTGGCCCTAAAATATGGCCTGTCCACAAGGTAGTTTTACCAAGAAGAACATTTAAATTTAGCTTCAAAAGGAAAATCAACAACCTGGAAATTCCATTGAGCTATCAACAGGTTCTGAATGCGAGGCCGCTTGCCAACGGAGTTGGACTGTGGTACGGGGCTACGGAGCCAGCGTCTGTCAGCAGAAGTGTTAGCCTTCTCCAGTTCATCCACAATAATGCGTGGAATGTATTGTGCGGAAACCACTAGCGCTGCCCTTCCAAAAAACAACTATTTGATTGTATAAATGTTGACTCAAGGGCAAGGCAGTAGTCCATTTAATAATGGACATACCAAGAGGAATTGATGCAAATTGCTCCTTTTTTTGTATGGAAGAACCAGCCTTTAGCTTGTGATAGATGAAAACAGGCTATGAAAGTTTTCCCTTTCCACTTTTTCTGTCAAAATAAGGCTCAATTGTGTTCATCTATAATGATCTTTTATAGTATTGTTGCACTAAAAATAGCTGTTTCTGAAGAGCAGTGTAAACTGAACCCATGAAAATTTCAGCTTAGTTTGTTAAGTGCTATTATCTAAAGTGAATTTACTGCTTTGAATAAAAGTACAATACAATTCTTGAAGTTAAAGATGATTTATTTACACACAGTTCAACACGATGGAATTTAATTACTTTAACTGTTGAACCAATATCGAAATGTTTGTTACAATGATGAGTTTGCATTAGGATACATTTTGGGGTTATTATGGAATAAAGTTTGTAACCAAGTTTTAGGGCTATACATGGTCCTGCATTTACCCAGAATCCTTTCTGTGCTTATTAATTTTAAAGAGGAAAATGACTTGCAACAAGAAGCTGAACACTTTGTTAAACCTTCCAGTGACCTGTTTAGAACTAATTTGAGCAGATACCGCATAATTGCCTTATTAGACAGACAGCTGGGACAAGTGCCCAGTCTCTTTTTTGAGTAGGCCCAGAATGTTCCAGAATAAGAGGTTCTTTAAAGTCAATTAGGCCTCTGATGAGGCACAGGAGACATTTTGATTCATTAAACTGATTGTTATGGCCTTTTACCTAATTCGATTAGTTTTACATTCACATTGAACAGACACTTGGGGAACTTTACTCCCCAACGGTATTACAATAATAAAGTAATTTATCATTTAGCTCATATATTTATAAAATTGGTTACTTATAGTTGCCTTTGCATCACAGAGTGCTGTAGGGTTGACCTTTTTAGTAGGCCAAAACCCAGAAACACGTTGCATTTTAGCACTTTAGCACACCGGTTCCATTGTCCTGAAGTCAAGGGTTTTTTGAATGGGTTTCTGATTAATGATTCAAGATTCAAGAGTTTTATTTGTCACATACACAATTATATACAGAATATATAACTGGCAGTGAAATGTAAAGCCTGACACAAGGTCTGTTGTGAACACAAACTCTAGATACTTTCATATTTTATTCTACAACATAAAGTACATTAGTAATACATTTTTTAAGATATATTTGTATTGAAAAAAGCGGTTGCTAACAAGTGACTAAATGGGACTACTACGGAGCCCCTGAATGAACATGGTGGAAAAAAAACGTTTGCATCCCCCCCGACAAACTTTGCATTCACCCGAGACACTTTCGTGAGCTTGCAAAACTTTTGCGTTCCCATGAAAAACATTGCGTTCACTTGCCCTAAGAAACTTTGTTCACCTGCAAAACCTTTGCGTTCCACCGAGAAACTTTGCAAAAAAACGCTCTTTTTTTGCATGCGCTCTTTATTCACTCACAAAACCTTCACGTTTCCCCAAAAAACGTTGCGTTCGCTCACAAAACCTTTGCGTTCCCCGAGAAACTTTGCATTCGCTATGACGCACTATATGAGATTTGGTTTTCGAATCACCACGATACCCTGCGTCAGACGGAGCATGCCAAAATCGGGCTGATATTGTGTAGTCTGAACCTGGCATAAGAATCATAAACTTTGGTTTTCAAAAGCCAATACAAAAACACTATTGGGAACCAGGGTGATGCAAACTTACGGGTTAGCCTACAAACCCCCTCCCTTTCAGAGAGCATAGGGAAGCTACCGGGGCCGACACAGGACACAAATTTTGCCATCCGAGAAAATAGAGAGTGACTAGCGCTCTGTAGGGCAGTTTTTCTGTTTAGGGCTACTGAAGAAACATGGAGGTGCAAAATGACAATTAAAGTAAGGGGACTCACTGTGTATGGAGATAGGAACGGCTCATTCTAAGGTAATAAAAGCAAAACAGTTCATTACGTAAGGTCTTTATACACCACTGGAAACATAGTTATGTGTATTTCTGTCAATAGATCCTCATAAATACTACACACTGAACCTTTCAAATGGATTAAATGGTATTTTAACACAAAAATAACACTTTACCTGCTCAAATCTCAACTTGTACACCATTACGAAGTATAAATCAAAAGTATAAACAAACAGAATCAATGAACAATGCAACAATTCAGTCCAGTCAAATTAATACATAACACCACAGCCCCTACCAAGAGCTCACTACTGCACAGTTTGCATACATTTGCATTGAGAGTTGCTGATTCACAGGCTGATTTGCAAGCCAGAGAACCCAGAAGGAACATCGGACAGCAACAGCATAAAAGCATGGTCCCTTAAATGGAAATAATCAATGTTTTGGTACTTGACCCTGTTTGACCCGCTCAGTGAGTCTTTTCATACTGAATATTCAGCACAGAAATCCCATGAAATGTCATGAGATGCATTGGCAGGCAGATCCTGCGGATGTGTTCATGCATGTTCAGGCGTGTATCATCTGCTGGAGGTATGCCGCGAGCTGCAGTGGGTCACTGCATTATGTAACTGCTTATGTAGGGGCACGTGTGCTGCCGTCATTCTCTTCACTTGCTTCTCTGTTAGATTGTGCTTTCTGCTCTCTGGCCCCTGTACCACAATCCTGGATTTTCTTTCATTCTGCTGAATCATAATCTAGTTTAAGCCACTGGAGTCTGAAAATAAATAAATAAATCAATGAAATATTACATGAAATTGGATTTGATAGCAGAGAGGATTAGTGCATGGTGACGCCCTGTGAAATATGAAAAAAGAGCTTCTGACTGAATATTGCAGCAATGCCATATACCTTATAAAAATATAATAAATATACCTTAAATAATAATAAATGATTGATATAGATTATATTTGGTTGGATCAATGGATATAGACAGATAGATAGACGTATAGATTGATAGACAGAGATGGATAGACTACATAGATGGATGTATAGATAGATAGAAATGTGCATGTCTATCTATCTTTCTGTCCTTCTATCGTTCTGCTGTTATGTTGTTCTTTCTATCATTCCACTGTTCTATTGTTCTACTGTTCTATCTAGCGTTCTACTTATCTGCCTTTATTTCGTTCTATCTATCATTCTGTCTATCACTCTATCTATTGCCGCTCGATCGATCCTACTGTTCTGCCGTTTATAGTTTTATCATTCTATCGTTCTACTGTTCTATCATTCTATCTATCGCTCTACTGTTCTATTGTTCTATCTATCGTTCTACTGTTCTATCATTCTATCTATCATTCTACTGTTCTATCATTCTATCTATCATTCTACTGTTCTACTGTTCTATCATTCTATCTATCATTCTACTGTTCTATCATTCTATCTATCATTCTACTGTTCTATCATTCTATCTATCATTCTACTGTTCTACTGTTCTATCATTCTATCTATCATTCTACTGTTCTATCATTCTATCTATCGTTCTACTGTTCTATCATTCTATCTATCATTCTACTGTTCTATCATTCTATCTATCATTCTACTGTTCTATCATTCTATCTATCATTCTACTGTTCTACTGCTCTATCTATCATTCTACTGTTCTATCATTCTATCTATCGTTCTACTGTTCTATCATTCTATCTATCGTTCTACTGTTCTACTGTTCTATCATTCTATCTATCATTCTACTGTTCTATCATTCTATCTATCGCTCTACTGTTCTATCATTCTATCTATCATTCTACTGTTCTATCATTCTATCTATCGTCTACTGTTCTATCATTCTATCTATCATTCTACTGTTCTACTGTTCTATCATTCTATCTATCATTCTACTGTTCTATCATTCTATCTATCATTCTACTGTTCTACTGTTCTATCATTCTATCTATCGCTCTACTGTTCTATCATTCTATCTATCATTCTACTGTTCTATCATTCTATCTATCATTCTACTGTTCTACTGTTCTATCATTCTATCTATCATTCTATCGCTCTACTGTTCTATCATTCTATCTATCGCTCTACTGTTCTATCATTCTATCTATCGTTCTACTGTTCTATCATTCTATCTATCGTTCTACTGTTCTACTGTTCTATCATTCTATCTATCGTTCTACTGTTCTATCATTCTATCTATCATTCTACTGTTCTATCATTCTATCTATCGCTCTACTGTTCTATCATTCTATCTATCGTTCTACTGTTCTATCATTCTATCTATCATTCTACTGTTCTATCATTCTATCTATCGCTCTACTGTTCTACTGTTCTATCATTCTATCTATCATTCTACTGTTCTATCATTCTATCTATCGCTCTACTGTTCTATCATTCTATCTATCGCTTCTACTGTTCTATCATTCTATCTATCATTCTACTGTTCTATCATTCTATCTATCGTTCTACTGTTCTATCATTCTATCTATCGCTTCTACTGTTCTATCATTCTATCTATCATTCTACTGTTCCATTGTTCTATCTATCGCTCTACTGTTCTATCATTCTATCTATCGCTTCTACTGTTCTATCATTCTATCTATCGTTCTACTGTTCTATCATTCTATCTATCGTTGTACTGTTCTATCATTCTATCTATCATTCTACTGTTCTATCATTCTATCTATCATTCTACTGTTCTATCATTCTATCTATCATTCTACTGTTCTATCATTCTATCTATCGTTCTACTGTTCTATTGTTCTATCTATCGTTTCTACTGTTCTATCATTCTATCTATCATTCTACTGTTCTATCATTCTATCTATCATTCTACTGTTCTATTGTTCTACTGTTCTATCATTCTATCTATCGTTCTACTGTTCTATCATTCTATCTATCATTCTACTGTTCTACTGCTCTATCTATCATTCTACTGTTCTATCATTCTATCTATCATTCTACTGTTCTATCATTCTATCTATCGTTCTACTGTTCTATCATTCTATCTATCGTTCTACTGTTCTATCATTCTATCTATCGCTCTACTGTTCTATCATTCTATCTATCGTTCTACTGTTCTATCATTCTATCTATCATTCTACTGTTCTATCATTCTATCTATCGTTCTACTGTTCTATCATTCTATCTATCGCTCTACTGTTCTATCATTCTATCTATCGCTCTACTGTTCTACTGTTCTATCATTCTACTGTTCTACTGTTCTATCATTCTATCTATCATTCTACTGTTCTACTGTTCTATCATTCTATCTATCATTCTACTGTTCTATCATTCTATCTATCATTCTACTGTTCTATCATTCTATCTATCGTTCTACTGTTCTATCATTCTATCTATCATTCTACTGTTCTATCATTCTATCTATCGTTCTACTGTTCTACTATTCTATCATTCTATCTATCATTCTACTGTTCTATCATTCTATCTATCGTTCTACTGTTCTACTGTTCTATCATTCTATCTATCATTCTACTGCTCTATCGTTCTACTGTTCTACTGTTCTATCATTCTATCTATCATTCTACTGCTCTATCGTTCTACTGTTCTACTGTTCTATCATTCTATCTATCATTCTTCTGCTCTATCGTTCTACTGTTCTATCATTCTATCTATCATTCTACTGCTCTATCGTTCTACTGTTCTATCATTCTATCTATCATTCTACTGCTCTATCATTGTATCTATCATTCTACTGTTCTATCATTCTATCTATCATTCTACTGTTCTATCATTCTATCTATCATTCTACTGTTCCATTGTTCTATCTATCGTTTTACTGTTCTAATGTTCTATCATTCTATCTATCATTCTACTGTTCTATCATTCTATCTATCGCTACTGTTCTACTGTTCTATCATTCTATCTATCATTCTACTGTTCTATCATTCTATCTATCGTTCTACTGTTCTATCATTCTATCTATCGTTCTACTGTTCTATCATTCTATCTATCATTCTACTGTTCCATTGTTCTATCTATCGTTCTACTGTTCTACTGTTCTATCATTCTATCTATCGTTCTACTGTTCTATCATTCTATCTATCGCTCTACTGTTCTATCATTCTATCTATCTCTACTGTTCTATCATTCTATCTATCATTCTACTGTTCTATTGTTCTATCTATCGTTTCTACTGTTCTATCATTCTATCTATCATTCTACTGTTCTATCATTCTATCTATCATTCTACTGTTCTATTGTTCTACTGTTCTATCATTCTATCATTCTATCTATCATTCTACTGTTCTATCATTCTATCTATCGTTCTACTGTTCTATCATTCTATCTATCGCTCTACTGTTCTATCATTCTATCTATCGCTTCTACTGTTCTATCATTCTATCTATCATTCTACTGTTCCATTGTTCTATCTATCGCTCTACTGTTCTACTGTTCTATCATTCTATCTATCGCTCTACTGTTCTATCATTCTATCTATCGCTCTACTGTTCTATCATTCTATCTATCATTCTACTGTTCTATTGTTCTATCTATCGTTTCTACTGTTCTATCATTCTATCTATCATTCTACTGTTCTATTATTCTATCTATCATTCTACTGTTCTATTGTTCTACTGTTCTATCATTCTATCTATCGTTCTACTGTTCTATCATTCTATCTATCATTCTACTGTTCTACTGCTCTATCTATCATTCTACTGTTCTATCATTCTATCTATCGTTCTACTGTTCTATCATTCTATCTATCATTCTACTGTTCTATTGTTCTATCTATCGTTCTACTGTTCTATCATTCTATCTATCATTCTACTGTTCTATTATTCTATCTATCATTCTACTGTTCTATTGTTCTACTGTTCTATCATTCTATCTATCGTTCTACTGTTCTATCATTCTATCTATCATTCTACTGTTCTACTGCTCTATCTATCATTCTACTGTTCTATCATTCTATCTATCGTTCTACTGTTCTACTGTTCTATCATTCTATCTATCATTCTACTGTTCTATCATTCTATCTATCGTTCTACTGTTCTATCATTCTATCTATCATTCTACTGTTCTACTGCTCTATCGTTCTACTGTTCTACTGTTCTATCATTCTATCTATCTTTCTACTGTTCTATCATTCTATCTATCGTTCTACTGTTCTATCATTCTATCTATCATTCTACTGTTCTATCATTCTATCTATCATTCTACTGTTCTATTGTTCTACTGTTCTACTGCTCTATCGTTCTACTGTTCTACTGTTCTATCATTCTATCTATCATTCTACTGTTCTATCATTCTATCTATCATTCTACTGTTCTATTGTTCTATCTATCGTTCTACTGTTCTATCATTCTATCTATCATTCTACTGTTCTATCATTCTATCTATCATTCTACTGTTCTATTGTTCTACTGTTCTATCATTCTATCTATCGTTCTACTGTTCTATCATTCTATCTATCATTCTACTGTTCTACTGCTCTATCTATCATTCTACTGTTCTATCATTCTATCTATCGTTCTACTGTTCTACTGTTCTATCATTCTATCTATCATTCTACTGTTCTATCATTCTATCTATCGTTCTACTGTTCTATCATTCTATCTATCATTCTACTGTTCTATCATTCTATCTATCATTCTACTGTTCTACTGCTCTATCGTTCTACTGTTCTATATAGCGTTCTACTTCTAACTAATCTAGCTTTTCTTTCGTTCTATCATTCTGCCTACCGTTCTTTCTATTGTTCTACTGCTCAATCATTCCGTGGTTCTATCGTTCTACTGTGCTGTCATTCTATCAATTGATCTGAATTGTTCTGTCGTTCTATCTATTGTTCTACTGTTTTGCCACTCTACCATTTTATCATTCTATCGTTATACTGTTCTATCATACTATCTATCATTCTCTACTGTTCTATCGTTCTACTGTTCTAGCATTCTACTTATCTGTCATTCTTTCGTTCTATCTATCAATCTTTTTACCGCTCTATCTGTTATTCTACCGCTCGATTGTTCCTATCATTCTACTGTTCTATCTATCGCTCGACTTTTTTAGCCGTTCTATCGCTCTACTGTTCTATCATTCTATAGTTTTATCATTCTATCTATCATTCTACTGTTCTAGCGTTCTACTTATCTGCCATTCTTTCGTTCTATCTATCAATCTTTATACCGCTCTATCTGTTATTCTACCGCTCCATCATTGCTATCGTTCTACTGTTCTATCTATCGTTCGACTTTTTTGCCGTTCTATCGCTCTACTGTTCTATCATTCTAAGTTTTATCATTCTATCTATCATTCTACTGTTCTATTGTTCTACTGCTCTGTCGTTCTACTGTTCTATCTAGCATTCTACTTATCTGCCTTTCTTTCATTCCATCTATCACTCTGTCTACCGTTCTTTCTATCCTGTCGTTCTATCATTCAATCATTCTATCTATCGTTCTATCCACTGTTCTACTGTTCTGTCGTTCTATCATTCCATCTATCATTCTATCTCTCGTTCTACTGTTTTATTGTTCTGCTAATGGGCAACTGAAATCTAAAATATTTTCCAATTGTGACCCCCGGTAGTTTTAGGGGTTGGTTTTCCATGATGTTTTATGGATAGGATTCCACTCTTTTGAAGATGGCAATGGCATGTGATGATATTCCTAACTTTATTTACTGCTGCTCACATGCAAAAATGTCAGCTGTTACCCTAAATGACGGCAGGCCCTCCCGTCCCCTGTCAAGCCCTCTCCTCTTACAGCCACCGATTAGATCACATACTGCACGTACATCAGGCCCTAAACATGACCGTCATGTGGACACTTCGGTCACCATGTTTTGATTCTTTATCACTCCCTTCCATTGTCACTTCCACTCTAAAGACAACCATATGAAAATGGAAAACTCACATAAACATGTAAATGTCATTGGAAGAGACGTGGAAATTTCTATACTAAATGTGCATTTTACTACTTTCATCGGCTAGACGTTGTCAGTGGTTGTGTAGAGTATTATGCAGCGTTTTCTGCTATTGACAGATTAAAGAATTCATGCATGTATGAACTGTGACCTGTTTTAGTTCTGTTCTGGACTTGTAACGCTTTGACCAGGATAGCTCGCGAAGTCAATGGAAGAAAGAGTTTAGAGGCGGAAAGGCTGTATCGCACACATTTAATGGCAGGTACACAGGCAACGCGATCCTCTCACACATGAGAGATTACTCTTTCTTAGCGTCACAAAATAAAACTAACAAAAAGTATATCAAGAGGGTAGAGCACGCTTAGCATCTACAGTCGCTCTCACTCACTCAACTCAAAACATCATCACGCATAGCGTGTGTCATGAATGACGTGACAAGTCTCTTAAAGGCACACCGCACAATAATGTGATGCATGTAAATACACAGTTTCGCTTCGTTACAGATTCCCCCAGAAAGAAAAGGCTGTCCTCAGCCGTACACAACATAAGGACAACATATACATCCAGCCCCATACATGGAAACATGGAAAACCCGCTAACCAAACTATGTTTCACATACAGAAGCCAATAACTGACATACATGTCAGTATGAGCTACACATCACACTGTATGCACTACAAAGACATCTCAGAGAAACAACGAAAGCCTTTGAAAACCAAACCATGTGTACCAAATAGGATTTCCTGTTCTTTTTCTTCTTCTTGTTTTTTTTTTTTTTTTTTTTTTTTTTTTTTTTTTTTACATAACATACAAAAACTTAAGAACCAAAATTAAATGTACAAGTTCTTATCCTCTTGTCAGAAAATAATATCTCAGAAGAACATTTAAACACAGATGTTCAAACCAATAAACTCAACATCACTTCAGGTCTAATCTGTCGGTATGATACTCATTAGTCCATCCCTATCTGACCAACCTGACGTGATTCTAGGGGCCAACCTAGGTCTGAGATTGTAACGAGGCCCTGGACAAAGTCAAAGTCAGGGAAATCTGTACTACCTGTAGACACGTCAATGTCAGCGCCAGAGATGTGAGTACAACTTGTGTATTCCCCGGTCATGTCATGAGCATTTTCAGTGAAACCGTCACAATCAACAATAGACTCATCAGGCAGAGCAGCGCCTGTCTCCTGAGAAATATCTCCATTGAACTGTGTTGCTTGCCAACAGTCCTCCAATACATCATAGGGCGCTTCAGACGCATCCTGAGGCACACTCATCGTATTGCTGCCGCACGAGTTCCAAGTGTGAAAAGGCTGCATATTGACCACATGAAAGACTCCAGCATCCACACCAGTGTCCAACCGTAAGTCTGTAGTTCACACTAGACAAGACTTGAGTGACACGATATGGACCAGAGTACAGGGGCGCTAGTTTAGCAGTAAAGTTGGCTAAAGCATCCGATTTAGGATGAGTTCTCACTCTGACAAGGTCACCAATGTTATAAGTAGCAGCTCGGTGTCTTTTATCATAGTGCAGCTTCCTTTTGTCATGACTGGCTTCCAAAGCTGCCTTAGCATGATCATGTGCTTCCGCAGTGACAACCTCAAACGCTCAGAGTATGGGACTTCAGTCTCTCCATCCCATCCCAGACAGGCTGAGTGACCAGATCCAGAGAAGTGTCCAACTCCCTCCCATACAACATCATAGACGGTGTTTGACCCGTGCTTTCATGTGGCGCAGTCCGTAGTGCAAAGCAGATTTGTGGTATATCCCCAGGAGGTGTGTTTTTCATCCACGTACGCTCGAATGGCCGTCTTGAGAGTACGGTTTACCCTCTCTGTTGCGTTCGTCTGTGGGTGATATGCAGTTGTTAACCGATGTTCAGTTCCCAGGGCAGTAAGCATCTGTCCAAATAGCTCACTCACAAAAGGGGAACCTCTGTCTGAAATTAAGTAAGTGGGGGCCCCATGACGGGAAAAAACTTCACTCAGCAGTTTGCCGGCTGCCACATGAGCTGTGGCTTCTCTGACTGCCACGATCTCAACCCACTTAGAAAAGTAGTCAACAAATACCAATATATGAGCATTTCCCATGGAGGTACGAGGTAAAGGGCCCACAAAATCAACACCAACATATTCCCAAGGTTTCTGAGGCCGAATCGGGACCATTAGACCGGCAGGCTTCCTTTGGCTTGGTTTTGTCAGTTGGCAAACTGTGCAAGAGGTCACATATTTCTTTATCTCAGATGCCATTTTAGGCCAGAAAAACCTGAGTTTCAGACGGGCTAAGGTCTTAGTTATTCCCAGGTGACCCGCAGTTGGATGATCATGATAATACCTCAGTAAGGTACCTTTGAGAGACTCAGGAGCATACAGCTTTAATCCTTTCAAAGGATGGATACCGCAAGCAGGTTTGGGGTCGTTGAAGTACAATAGACCATCTTGAATGCAATACTGAGAGCATTCCTCAACTTCACCCTCCTGTTGGAGCGCCTCCATCTTACGGAGGAGGTCTCCAGTAACAGGATCATCGAGCTGTAGTTGTCTGACATGAGAACGGTCCTTGAGAGTCACAGAAGAAAGCGACGGAGGTCAAGACCACCAATCACAGCGTACTCAGGAAGTATGTCCATTGGCGCGACTCAACTGTTAGGGATTCTCGACAGCGCATCCGGCACCGTGTTTCGAGCACCAGGCTTGTGGACAATATCAAATCAAGTCCTGAAGGCGGAGAGACCATCGGGCGAGACGGCCAGTGGGATTTGGGCGGGACATCAACCACTTAAGTCCACTGTGGTCAGTGAAGATCGTGACATGGAGACCCTCAACATAAGGCCTAAAGTGCTCCAGGGCCCAGATGACAGCAAGACACTCTTTCTCGGGCGTGGAATAAGGTTTCTCAGCCTTATGCAGGGCCCGACTAGCATATGCCACAGCCACATCTCTACCATTCTGATCTCTTTGCATCAACGCAGCTCCAAGACCTGCATCACAGGCATCAGCATGAATGAAAAACGGGAGAGTAAAGTCGGGGAAACTCAACACAGGCGCCGAAGTTAATTTTCCTTTAAGCAGGTCCATAGCCTCCTGGCAAGCCGTGTCCCATACAAAAGGAACGTCGTTTTTTGTGAGGTTGAAGAGTGGCTCAGCAAGGCGAGCATAGTCTTGCATAAATCGACGATAATAGCCTGTCAAGCCCAGGAACTGCCTCACTTCCTTCACATTGACAGGAGGTTTAAAGTCCGTTACAGCCTTTACCTTGTCTTGTTCAGGCAGGATTCCACTTGGACAAACCCGATACCCCAAGAAGGTAAGCTCTCTGCGACAGAACTGGCATTTGGCTAGTTTAATGGTCAACCCGCGGACTGAAGCCTTGAAAACACTTCCTTGAGATCATCAAGATGTTGTTTGTAGGTGGGCGAAGCCACAACAATGTCGTCCAGGTAGACCGCACAGGACTTATATATAAGCCCAGCCAAGACGCTGTTCATAAGTCTTTGAAAGGTCGCCGTGCATTGCACAGACCAAATGGAAGCACTCGAACTGAAACAGCCCACAATGTGAAACAAAAGCAGTCTTCGATTTGAGCCTTCTGCCATGGAGACCTGCCAGTATCCCGAGCAAGGTCAATTGTAGTCAAAAATTTCCTCGGAAAGGAAGTCAAGGGACTCATCGACTCGGCAATGGGTAAGAGTCCTTTGTGGTGAGCTGGTTTAACCCACGATAGTCCACGCAAAATCGTGGTTCACCACAAGGTTTCTGTACAATCACAACCGGGGCAGCCCAGGGTCCAACAGCAGGCTCAATGATTCCTTCGTGCAACATTTTCCCTATTTGGTCCTCGATCAATCGTTTTTTAGCTGGAGAAGTTCGATAAGGGGGAAGGTGAACTGGTTTGGCATTTCCCGTGTCTATGGAGTGCTCTGCTAGAGTAGTACGCCCAGGTGACCATCGAAGAGGTCCGAAAAGCTTAAAAGTAGTTCTGTCAACTGTTCCTTTTCGGCAACACTCAGATATGCATCTTCAATTTTTTCTTGAAGCGCTGAAGATTGAATTTCCATGAACAACAAACTGTTATCCAACTCAAACCCTGCTCCGCCATCCAATTCCTCCATGAATAAAGAATTTTCACCCATGACGACAGTTCTAGATGGGACGTGAATTGTAATGGACGCTCGCAACATGAAGTCCATTCCCAAGACTACTGTTGAGGGAAGGCGTGGGACAATAGCAAAACGGTGGTAAAACGCTGTCCCATAAAGCCAAAAGCCAGCCATGTAAGCCCCACGGGCATGCATGCTCCACCGTCTGCCAGTTGTATAGGGGAAGAGGTCCATGGTTGAAACTTAGCCTTCAATCTGTCATGATTTTGAACTATGTCTGCCTGCACTGCAGAAAGTGATGCGCCAGTGTCAAGTGTAGCATCCACCACCTGGCCACGTAGGTTAATTTTAACTCTAAATGGGGTGTTCCAACAGGATGGGGATGTGGGATCTTCCACATGACAAAGGACAGGTTGTGCAGGACCAGTCAGTTGAGGCGAATTCATCTTCTGGAGGGAGGATTGCCTCTGCGAATCATCCTCCCCTCTGTAGTTTCCTCTGTGTGACAAAAGGAATGTTTTCCTCCACATTACTGCTTTCGCCGCTGTTTGTATCCTTTGCCTCAGGATTCTGTCCTGAATGCACATCAGGTGACTCGCCTGCTTGTGAGCTCCTTCTGGGATTAGGGTTGCAATCTGGGCATGTAGAAGTAAAGTCAGGACGTGAGCACTTGTAACAATAAGTTCCTTTGTCAAGTTTAGCTTTACTCTGCCCTGAAGGTTGGAAACCATTACTTGGTCCAAGAACCACATGGAGCTCATGAGCCCTCAGGAGGAGATCCATGACTGAGGAAACTGAGGTTCCATAGAGTGCAACTCTGTATTTCTCCAGAGCATGTTTAGAAATAAGGTCGATTTGTTCTTGCTCGGGTGGGGGGGTTTTCAGCTTCCTGAACTCACTTAGCATGTGGGCCACAAAGGTAGGGGGGCTCTTCATGACTCTGTATGCGGTCTAGGATTCCTCTCATTATTTGTTCTTGACTGTTGGAGGGAAGGAAGACTGTCCTGAAGAAATCACAGAACTGGGCCCATGTGACATGAGTGTCAAGGACTGTGAACCATTTTTTGGTTCCTTTGCCAAAAATCGAGGCAGCTCAAGGAGAATTTGGGCATCGGTTAGGTCAAGTGAGGTCCTGTAAACATTTACTGACTGGAGCCAGTCCTCTGGGCTTACACGTCCATCTCCTGCAAATACAGGTGGCTCAAGCCTTGACTGGTGCAGTACGGATGCAAGGATTCTACTGTATTGCTCACATCAGAAGGATTAGCCTGTGGTGAGACTGACACGTTTCTGAGGGAAATATTATCAGTAGTTGTACCTTGTAGTGGCGCCTGGCCTGGTGAAACACGGACGTGGCGTAGAACTGGCCATAGGAGGCAGCTGGTCGCGTGGCGCAGCAAGGGTGTCCACATCAGGAGGTCCAAACCTTCTTAATATGCTCTGCTGCAACTGGAGAGTCATTGAGACACTGTTGTAACACCGATACTTCAGCTTGTAGAAGTTCCACTTGAGTCTCCAGACTCACTGCAGCACGCTGCGCTGACTTTTGTCTCCGCCTGGGAACAGAATCTGGCAATGGGTAGGTCAAGTCAGTCTTAAAGTCTGGGTAGTAAGCCATCACAGTAACTGCGCATTCACATAAATAGCGGTACACAACTGTATAATTCACAATGTAACCCAGAAAATATAAATTGACGTTAGAATGCACACACTATCAGATTAAACTTAAACAAAATTCACTAATCCTACATTTAAACTGTGAAATAGCAAATGTCACCAAAAACATGCAAATTTACTCTCTTTTATGGGAGTTCAGTTTTATATTGTCCATCAGTATACCCAGAGCAAAGGAACACACTGTTTCGAAGTGAATATAATGTTCTCAAAATCACTTGACCATCTAAATGAGTGCAAAAAGTTAGAAATTGTTTAGTTCGCACAAACAGTTCAGTTCACCATGAATTAGGAAAGAAAAACTTCCAAGAGAACTGTTCCAAAAATGTTCGTTTCTTCCGTGCTCACAAATTCAGTTCTGACAAAAAATAATTGGTTTTGCTGTCCTTTTATTCCCAAAGTACATTCAAGTTCCAAGTACGCAAAATATATATCCGTGCTTCAATATCACAGAAAGGTAATGGTCCAAAAGTCAGTCTGCGTTCGTGGACAACAGGGAGGAAAAAGAAAAGTTGGATCACCTCCAAAAATGAGGGGAGAAAAAAAAGAGAGAAAAAAAAAAATCCGCTCAGCTGTCAATGCACGCGGTCCACGCACACGTGTCACCCAGCGTTTGCAAGCTAATCTCACCAGTCTCTGCAATGCCAGCTGAACACTTCCAAAGATCTCCACCCACGAGCGGAGTGTATCAGGTTCCGAGTAGATGACGGATCCAGATTCAAGTTGTTCGGGCGCCAATTGTAACGCTTTGACCAGGATAGCTCTGGCGAAGTCAATGGAAGAAAGAGTTTAGAGGCGGAAAGGCTGTATCGCACACATTTAATGGCAGGTACACAGGCAACGCGATCCTCTCACACATGAGAGATTACTCTTTCTTAGCGTCACAAAATAAAACTAACAAAAGTATATCAAGAGGGTAGAGCACGCTTAGCATCTACAGTCGCTCTCACTCACACTCAACTCAAAAACATCATCACGCATAGCGTGTGTCATGAATGACGTGACAAGTCTCTTAAAGGGGCACACCGCACAATAATGTGATGCATGTAAATACACAGTTTCGTTCGTTACAGACTCAGTTGCCTGTACTCGTACAGTATTGTACATTCTGTATAGCTACAGTGTTATCTGGCCAGTAGAACAGCATGTCTTATTATTTACAACACCCATTTGAGTTTGTAAACAGCAGTAGAGTATTTCCATATTGGTTACAATTCAATGGTCATGCAAACTTTGTCTTTTGTAACCCCACTGCAGTACTGACTTTATAGAGGCTTTGATTTAGTCCCTTTAGTACATTTTCGGCTTTCTGGGTTCATGAAGGAACAGCATAATCCTATTTTAGAAAGCTCAAATGTACCTTTCCACAGAGCATTTAAACCCTAAACATACCATAGTGATGCATACATTTCTAGTTTCATTTGGTCATTCTACTGTGATATTAGAGAAACAAAGAGTTATAATTTCCTCAAAAGACAAACACGTGCTCAATTTAAGAGTTTAATCATCATACACTGAAGCATGTGTTTGTTATTCCACTGCTATACCTGGCTCTGTGGATGTTGGTGAAGTGCTAGACTGCCAATTGGAGTGGGCCACAGGGAGTTGGGCCACTATGGTAACCATGATAGATTGCCGCCTCCTGTGCATCATTATGCAATACGCAGTGATGAGTACATGTCCTAACAGAATCCTTCAGTCAACACCAACACACTTACTTCTGCTGATTTATTTTCTCATAAAAAATATATACGTCTATTGCAGGGGTGACCCAAGCCATATTTAGAGACCAAAATATCATATACACTTAAAAATTGAGAAAGGGTTTCTTTGATTATTAAAAAGCTCTTCACCCAAAGCTTCTTCTAAGAACTGTTGGTAACACTTCAGTTTGGGGAACATATATTCACTATTAAAGGGTTAGTTCACCTAAAAAAATGAAAATTCTGTCATTAATTACTCACCCTCATGTCGTAAGACTTTTGTTCATTTTCGGAACATAAATTAAGATATTTTTAACAAAAATATCTTAATTTGTGTTCCGAAGATGACAAAGGTCTTACCGGTGTCGAACGACATGAGGGTGAATAATTAATGACAGAATAAATTTTAATTTTTGGGTGAACTAACCCTTTAATTAGAACTTTTGCCTTAATAAACTCCTAATTTACTGTTTATTAATAGTTAGTGCGGTAGTTTTCCAGCGCTTAAGTTTAGGTATTGGGTAGGATTAATGGATGTAGAATAAAGTCATGCACAATAAGACAATAAAATGTGCTTTATAAGTAGCTACTAATAAACAGCCAATATCCTAGTAATATGCATGCTAATAAGCAACTAGTTAATAGCATGAATTGAATCCCAAAAATAAAGTATTACCAAACCAAATTGAACTTTTTTACATTTCCAAAAACCTCACTGATTTGTTTAAAAACATTCAAAGTCTCTTTGCAATATATAGTTGCAGTACATTTTGTACTTGTTGATCCTTATACATTATAAAAAAATTCGCTGTGATTCAGCCATTTTGTTAACACCCGCCATTTTGCTAACATCAACAACAGATTTCGCTAACTTTATCAACAAACCAAAAGGTCAAGATTACCATGTCTGTGGCCTGTTGCACAAAGCTGGTTTCAGTTGCTACCCAGGTAATTTTAAGATTAGTTTGAGCAATTTCTGTTTTTTCGGGCTCAAGAAGGTGGATTGGTTTTTAGCAGTGTTAATCACCATGGTAACTTCCACAGGTTAGAGAGCGCAAACCCAAACTAGACCAATCAGCTGCAAGTAAAGATGCAATAAAGCCACGCCCCCCGTATCTCTCATTCCAAATTCAAGCAGTTTATAGAGAAAAAACTTAAGAGAAACTTTTGGTGCTGATTATTTATAATATTTATATTATATGAATTTAATTACTTTTAATTCATAGAATATATTCATATAATTATTAATTGTCAATTAGCTTAATATTAATATAAATATAATACATGCATTCATAATTCTCTTAAACAACGTGTATACATTTGTGCTCTTCATGAACCTATAATTATTAGGCATGCTTCTTTGATTCACATCATGCATTGATTTAGTCAGATATTCTTCCAGCTGGCCTTCTCAAACTTCCTGTTTTTTAAAAGCATTTCATTTCATGATCATTTTCAAAACGATCTCTCAATCTTCAGAAGAGAAGTGAATTGTGCTGTCTCCGCGAGAAGTGAATTAATCGGACACTGTGATTGGCTGTTTGCCGCACGCGTCACACTTTCAGGTGCACGCGCTTCAGAGTTAATCACAAACTCTGGATTAAACCTGAGTTGACAGAGAACGTTTATACCAAGCTTTGAGAAACCGTTGAACTTGATCTAAACCAGGTTTATCTGGATTTGTCTACTCTGAAACTCAGCTAGCTTCATGCAACAGGCCTCTAGTTGTCACAGTGGAAAACTAAACCAAAACTATTATGGACAGAAAGCACCTTTCTCCAGTGAGATAAATGCTAATGCTAACAGCATGCTAATGGCAAGCTAATTGCAATGCAGGTCTAATACTACTTACAACCATTGTATTCAGAACTTAAGTAGGAATCTATGCTATTAGAAACATGATACTATCAGTTATTCCTTTGGGATATTATTGTTCGGAACTGTTCAGTTGTCTGTGTGAGATATTGACATGTGGTAATGCTAAAGCCACTTATCTTATTGAACAAGCTATTAGTTTAGTGGGAATTCTGAGATGTAATTTGGCAGGCCGTAATAACACAGTTCACTAATTACAGAGGCTCCATGGTTCATTCTTAAAGTGACAGGCTTTGATCAAAAGCCCCACTGGGATACAGCAGGACTGTGAGGTCAAGTTCTCTTCCAGGACAGAACCTTTAACCCTTACTGCAACGGCCCATTTTTAACCATTACACTGCCACAACCATTTTGTTACATTTAGGTTGGTGGGGATTTTGACTGTTGCTAGAAATAGTGCAAGACCTCTTTGTCTTTTCATTAAGATTTGGGAGTGCAGTAAAATGCTTTTACTGTAATATTTACATAGAGTTAGCCTTGTACTGAGTCACATAGTTAATAGTTTATTGTTAATCAAAAATCTGCAGAATAAAGCAACATCCATGATTGACAAACATGGTTGTTGTATATTGTACTTTTTTTTTTGCTCAACAGAAGAAAAAAAATACAGCAAAAGAGGTTTCGAATGACATAAGGGGAATGGATGTTGGGTGAACTGTTCCTTTAAGAGGGATCAAGTTTTGCTCTCTATGAGATCACTGGAGAGACATAATAACGTGATTGTCTATGTGCGCTAGAGAAGGAGAGGAAATCCTTAAGTGGATTTATCAGCCAAACATAGCACTCTCTTAGACGACGCCTCAGTCTGTGAACTTTGAACTTTTTGTTCTTCTAGAAGCAGCAGCAGGAATAAAAACCAGGTGCTTTCCCATGCCATGTCATATTATTAGGGCGACACGTGAGAAAATCAAAACATTAATTGTTGAGGCTTGGGAAACAGTCTTTAATTGCCATGTGCTTAATTGCTTAAATGTGATGTGAATGAGACATGAATTTATCTTGTGCTTTCCCACCAAACTTGGAGAGTAAGTATAAACATGTCTTTTCCCATAATATACTGTGGTTTTGTCAAATACTCCCTTGACAAAAGGCTATTTATACTACTTACTATTTTTACAAAATGTAGTATGTTTACTCCGCATTATGAAATGCCTTGATAACTAATTACATTTGCCAAAATGTGCAGTATAAAACAGTGCACACTGTGTGAATACTATATCCCACAATGCAGTGTGCTCAACTGGACTGAAGTAGATGTCACATACGTGCAAGGGAAGTGTAAAATATGGGTGGGAATCATTTGGAATCTCACTATTTCATTCTATAATAATATTAACATTTAATTTTTAATAAAGTAATTTATTTACTAGTCATCTGTTGGATGACTAATCGACTAGTTATTCATCGTATCCATCCAATGTAGCTTACTTCTATTTGAAATGTTTAAAGGTACACTATGCAACTTTTCTGTCCGCTAGAGGGCACCCGTTCTAAACAAAGGCGTAGTTTGATGACAGAAAGTTTGAGCGCAGAATCTCGGGACATGTGGTCTTCACCTCACAGCCGGTGGAAAAGAATCGGGATAGGACTCGGGCAGAAATCATGTTGATGGATGCGATTTTTAACGTTACTGTGGTATGAAGCAGCGCAGGACTGAGTGTTGTGGAGCTGAGTAAAGCCGCTGGAGCGATTGTTACACAAAACACACTTCTCGCGAGGAACGGGACTTTTATTATGACGGGACACACTCGCTGGCGCAATCTGCGCTTTTCCGGTCATGAGTATGAGGTAACTCAGCTCTGTTTATTATATTAGACACATTTAAGTGTGTTTAAAATGATGTTATGACGTTACTCTGTGCGTTCGCTCGGCGGCTGCTGTGACACTTGTTCACACTCCTGTGAGAGTAAAACTTTTCTGCAAAATAAAACCGGAAACCGAGGGTATCGCAGATATGATGTCACTGACAGGCGACTCACTCACACACCGTGCTCACGTCCCGGTTCATTGGTAAAAATAGCGATTTTATCACAATTTACAAATAGTTGGAAACATTTGGTATTTGTAAGAACTCAACAGAACAAAATACATAACACTGGCCTGGTGGTTTGTAGATATTTGACGGCAAAAATCCTACATAGTGTACCTTTACCATTGCACAATACCTACTGATTCAGAAGATAACAGAAGACAGTATATGGTGTAAACCCAGCATTTAACGGTAGCATTAAGTAAGTTGCAAGATGCCTATTCCTAATAGGGCTGCACGATTAAACGAAATCGAACCGGGATCACGATTTGGCTTATGAGCGGTTTTGAAAGTGCTAATTAAATAAATATATGCCCAGTGTGTTAGTGTAGAGCAGCTCTGTGATCAGTAGTAAACGCTGCTCCGACTGAAAGCTGCAAATTTGAGTCACTTATAGTGTGCGTTTGAAAAAAAAAAAAGTTGAATAACGTTTTAACTCACTTCATAATATAAGTCGAGTGTTTGATATTTTTTGTGAGCTGATGTGGCTTCTTATCACAGAACGAGGCAGACGATGAGTTATTTTATAGTATTCTATACAGTGATGAAGTCAATGTCGTTTAGCACTATAATATACTTTATTATTATGAAAATACCTTAGAAAGGCTTGGAGAACTCAAATACCATATATTGTCGCTGTTGTGTGTTTATTGTCTTCATGTTTAATCAAAGCATTTCTATCTTCTTTTTATTCAGCTACACAGCGCTAGCTTCACATTAAGGATTTCCTGAAAACGTCATTATATTACTTCTCTCTAAGGCAAATGTGGCGTTTCTGCTCGAGGGCGCCCCTGGCCTCCAGTATGAATGAAACACGAGTGTGTTTAGTGCCCAGCAGTGCTCACTTTATCCTATTTTGCATAAAAAATAGGAAAAATAATACTTCTCGAAATAAACGTATATGACAATCCATATGCTTTCCCCACAGTGGATGCATAAGAGGCTCATGTTTTAAATTAAAGACATAGACTTGTTATTGATTTTGCATAGCTCCTGACAAAAAAAATCAGAAATTGATATCACAGATTTTTATAATAATAATAATAATAATAATATAATATTTTATAATAAATCCTTAGACATTTATAGTGGTTTTTAGACATAGGTTGCCTGCATTTTAACAGGTAACCCTGCAGTTATTTTTATTATTATATTTATATTATTTTTCTTATATACTCTATTTTTATTTTTAATACTGAATATGTTATTGCAATAGTAGTATTTCTTATTTTGTTAAATATTATATATATATATATATTTGGTTCGATTGCCTGGACTGAACCCGAGTTCGATTGCTCCCTGGACCGTGTTCAAATTATATTTTTGGGTCCGAAACCGGGGTGCGTTTGCCTCATCAAAGCAGCAGTTGTTTACCCTGTTACTTGGTAACGACGTGCGAGAAGGTGGCAAAATGAATAGCGTTGTTCAACTAACTTAAAATGTTTGTTACCAAAGCTTCAGTAGGTTATGGCACTTGCGTCTAATTGCTGCAAATGAACTGCAAATGCTCTAAAGAACGCTGACGACGAGCAGAAATGAGATTTACAGCTCTCTGCTTACAGTATCAGTCGCGCTCGTCAGGACTCGAGTGCGGTTCGCGGGTGCGCGCCCGAGTTCAGAAGCCAGCCTCCAGGCTTGATGTGGTAATTTCACAGCATACACACAGGTTCAAAGACTCGTTCTCGCTCCCTACAGCGCAATTCGGCTAGGTAGCTGTACATCCGCGCTAAAATATCACGGTTAAAGTCATCATAGCTTGCGTAGTATAGACCCAGCTCCCAAAACAACTTTGAGAATAGCTGATAAAAAAAATATCGCCCGATAAAAGTCTCACGTTAACGCCGATAACGGCCCACCACTAATATATATATACACATTTTAAATCGAAAATTTAACCAGAATATACGCAATTCAACATTTTCCCCAAATCGTGCAGCCCTAATTCCTAATTTACTCCATTAATATAGTCCATTGAATGAGTGAACGAAAACTAATGAGCGAACTAGTGAGTGCACCGCAAATGCTATGATGCCACCTGACTGGACATTAGTTGTACACTTGTTATGGTGTTGAATAAGTGCACATCAGATACCACTGTCCCTTCAAATAGTGCACTATTTCAGACACAAAATATTATTCATGTTATTATCTTTTATGCGGCAACAACAACAAGCGTTTCACGTATGCCACATGCTCACACTTTTCAGCAGCGTGCTAATAATAGCGCTAATCAGGTATTGTTTTCAAAGCCAATCTCTTACTGTGAAATTTTACTTCTGCTTTAGTCCTCTTTAGTCTGAACGGTATCCAAGGCACATACTTGGAACTCACAAGAACGACAGTCTTTGCCCCGGATATATAGGATTAACCAGAGCACTTTCAAGCAGACTAGGGCCAGGAAAAGAAAAAGCAAATAAGAAAACAAAGTCCATTCCCTAGTCCTAGAGCATGTGCCATTAGCGAGCATGCTAACTCTAACTGAAGGCGTTTAGGTGCTACATCATTAAATTAGGTCTTCATGTTCTCCCATCTCTGCTGTGCTATTAACTGACCTTGGATGCAGGGAATATCCTTAAGGATTTGGTTGGCTGCCATTTCTGTCCCTTTTCCTTGCACGTATTTATTCATTGAGGATTGCCTTAGGTAACTGGAGACATTTCATACGCACATGTTGGATGACTCATTATCAGCGAAACTGTTTGTTTAACTAAGAAACAACATTTTTAACTTGATTCGAATTATTAGTCTTTATATTTGGGTGTTTTTTTAAACTCTGTTTATTTAGCCTAATATGTCTACAAACTGTGTCCAATAGCGAGAAGCCTACAGGAGAATTCAGTAAATGTTGTATATTTTCTGAAATGTCATGGTAATTTCCAAACACTGTGTCATTTAAAGCATTTTGTAACAAAATGGCTGACTGCCTTGTTTTGCTAAAGGGTTAATTCCATATATATATATATATATATATATATATATATATATATATATATATATATATATATATATATATATTTACTCGTAGATGCTTCATTAGCGACTCTTTCTATGGGTTGCTATATGTTAGCCATCCGCCATTTTCGAATGGTCAAAGCCAGACGTGAACGCACTTTGTGTTGTGAACATTCGTTCTCCAGTTACGCAGCACGTTTGAGCTTCAGCAAGAACCAATGAGGTTCATTCTTGTGTTACGCAGCATGTTTGAGCTTCAGCAAGAACCAATGAGGTTCATTCTTGTGTTACGCAGCACGTTTGAGCTTCCGCAAGAACCAATGAGGTTCATTCTTGTGTTACGCAGCACGTTTGAGCTTCAGCAAGAACCAATGAGGTTCATTCTCGTGTTACGCAGCACGTTTGAGCTTCCGCAAGAACCAATGAGGTTCATTCTTGTGTTACGCAGCACGCTTGAGCTTCAGTAAGAACCAATGAGGTTCATTCTTGTGTTACGCAGCATGTTTGAGCTTCAGCAAGAACCAATGAGGTTCATTCTTGTGTTACGCAGCATGTTTGAGCTTCAGCAAGAACCAATGAGGTTCATTTTCGTGTTACGCATCACGCTTTGAGCTTCAGCAAGAACCAATGAGGTTCATTCTTGTGTTACGCAGCACGTTTGAGCTTCAGCAAGAACCAATGAGGTTCATTCTTGTGTTACGCAGCACGTTTGAGCTTCAGCAAGAACCAATGAGGTTCATTCTCGTGTTACGCATCACGCTTGAGCTTCAGCAAGAACCAATGAGGTTCATTCTTGTGTTACGATCACGCTTGAGCTTCAGCAAGAACCAATGAGGTTCATTCTTGTGTTACGCAGCACGCTTTGAGCTTCAGCAAGAACCAATGAGGTTCATTCTTGTGTTACGCAGCACGCTTGAGCTTCAGCAAGAACCAATGAGGTTCATTCTTGTGTTACGCAGCACGCTTGAGCTTCAGCAAGAACCAATGAGGTTCATTCTTGTGTTACGCAGCACGCTTGAGCTTCAGCAAGAACCAATGAGGTTCATTCTTGTGTTACGCAGCACGTTTGAGCTTCAGCAAGAACCAATGAGGTTCATTCTCGTGTTACGCAGCACGCTTTGAGCTTCAGCAAGAACCAATGAGGTTCATTTTCGTGTTACGCATCACGCTTGAGCTTCAGCAAGAACCAATGAGGTTCATTCTTGTGTTACGCAGCACGCTTGAGCTTCAGCAAGAACCAATGAGGTTCATTCTTGTGTTACGCAGCACGCTTTGAGCTTCAGCAAGAACCAATGAGGTTCATTCGTGTTACGCATCACGCTTGAGCTTCAGCAAGAACCAATGAGGTTCATTCTTGTGTTACGCAGCACGTTTGAGCTTCAGCAAGAACCAATGAGGTTCATTCTTGTGTTACGCAGCACGTTTGAGCTTCAGCAAGAACCAATGAGGTTCATTCTTGTGTTACGCAGCACGTTTGAGCTTCAGCAAGAACCAATGAGGTTCATTCTTGTGTTACGCAGCACTTTTGAGCTTCAGCAAGAACCGATGAGGTTCATTCACATATTATGAAGCACGTTTGAGCTTCAGCAAGAACCGATGAGGTTTGCTCTCGTGTTACGCAGCACGTTTGCGCTTCAGCAAGAACCAATGAGTTTCGTTCTCATGTTTTTATTCCTATTTTTCCCAAAAGTGTCAAAAATGATTAGCATTTAAGGTCTTTCAATTATGTTCTTGAGTTTCTGATAAGCAGGACACTCGGATGTTGTGGGAACACAGCTTGGATTGACATTGGTCAAGTACTTCTGAAAAGAAATGAACCAGAGAATAGAGGAGACAGTCTGACAATGTTTGCATGCGAGCGGCAAAGAGGATTACATCCAAAGCCCGAGTGCCTTTTCAGGCCTGACGTAGGGCGCAAGGTCAAGGACTCCGTGATCGTTTGCATGTGGGACTGGAAACATTGAATGTTGCGCTCCATTGTATTAAATAGAAACTCGAGCCGCTGCAGGTGTGCAACGCTACTTTAGTACCTCTATGATTTTGTATTTGCCCTAAACAGTGTTCTGTTGTATCCATGAGAAAAGCTACAGGGTTAGTTCACCCCAAAATAAACATTATGTCATCATTCACTCACCTTCATGTCATATTTTCTGTAGAACACAAAAGGAGATGTTTAACTGATGTTACGATCCATGGTTTGTGTTTTGTGTTATATTTCTGTTGTTTTGTGAGTGTCTGTGTGTCTGTCTAGGAATGTCATCTGATTGGTTTGATTGATGCTAGGTCCTGATTGGTGCACTTCCTCTAGAGACATCTTGTGTTCTGGGCAGAGAGAGTTTTTCATTTGAATACTTAGTATTAGAGACTGTGAGTATTGCTTGTTTGTTGGTGTATTTGACCCCTTTGTTTTCTGGACTGCCCTTTCAATTTTGTTTGCCTGGCTTTAGAAATATTGCGTATTTGGGAAAGTAAGGAGTCTGAAGCCACTTTTGTTTATTGTAAACTGTTTGATCTCTGTTGTTGGTTAGGGAGTTAGGTTTGCATATTGTATTGTTTCTTTTTTTCAGTTAGGGTTTAGGAAGTTTTGTTATTTTGGCCCGGTCATCTCCTGAATCAAGAGTCCTAAATTAAAGGCACATTATGTTTGGATTTTTGGATTAAAATATCCAAAAACCACTAGAACAATGTTACATATTTTGTTGACTTGTGTACTTACTTTATCCCAAATGTTTCCAAGAATGTTTAAATCCAGAGAAATAAGGAATTTTAACCAGGACTATCACCAATCAATGACATCTTACCCATGTTACCCTCGATTTGTTTTACTTTGTAGAAACCATGGAAACACCAAAGATGCTTTAATATATTATGTGTTTTATTAGACAGGTGAGCAACTGTTTGGACACATTGACAGAAAACTAATGATTGTCATACAGCTCAACACAGTTAGTCTTATTGTTAAATCTGGTTTTCTTGATTTATCGCGAGTACCATGTTTTACCATGTCTAATATCGCTCTAGCTCACTGCAGTGTGAACAAGTGTCTCAAAGTAGCGCCGAGCGAACACACAGAGTAGCATTATAACATAACTTTTAACACAATTAAATAATGTCTCTAACATAATACAACAGCGCTGCGTTACTCCACATACGCATGACCGGAAGAAGCGGAAGCGCTCGTCTGAGGCATAATAAAAGCTTAGCGAAATCAAGCTATGCCTTTGTTTTGAATAAGCATACCTATTGTGGCTTTAAGACAATACATCTATCTGTTCACAATTCACTGCATTTCAGAGTCACACTCTTTTTCCTAGACGGGGAGTAACATAAAATTGGAGGCTCGTCAGTTGGCTAGATATTTTAGCCAAATTTATTTTGCTTGTTTATTTTTGAGCTTTGGTGAATCATTGAAAATAATAGGCAAAGTCTTTGTGTTCACAATCATTATAAATTACTACTAAACTCTTTCCGTGTCAACTCAACGAGAGTTTCCTGGCTCAAAATTTTATTTCATTTTTTTTTTTTTTGTAGAAAGACGAACATAAATAGTGATAAAAGCCAAAATATTAAATGTCACACATGTATATTTACTTAGTAGTTTAGACAATTTTCACCTGAAATTTGGAGCCAAATTAGAGGCGAGTAAAAATTACTTTAGAAAGATGGCAGCATCATTATTTTATTTTTACACAGAGATTATTGGTCTATTAGTGAAATCTGTTGACTTTAGCAATGTTTGTTTCATTATATGCCAACAGTAAAAGTTCAAAAATGGCAAAAAGCACAAAAGGTTTTTTGCCTCAAGTTTGCATACAACTCAAGAAGTATTAAAGATCTCTTAATATCCTCAATATTCTGGTTTTCATTTTAAAGGCCCCGTATGGTTCAATCCCAGAGATTAAGGATCGTAATGTCTTAATGTGTGTGATTTGTCTGATGCTGTTGTACTCAGGTCAAGGATAAAGTCAAAGAGTGTTCCTTTTTTTAATTAATGGCTTAAGACCCGTTCACAACAAGGACGATAAATATAACGATAAAGAAATAGTTCTAAAAAATATTCTAGGTATAAAAGAATAGGTAAGTCCACACCGCAATATTAATGGCACATACAAACTATATTGTTGGCGTCACTTTCACTTTTTTTTTTTTTCAGCTGATGAACGATAAAAACATTGACAGCCAATCAGAATCCATCCTGCTTTAAAGAGCTTGAGAATTTAAAGTGGCAGACCACAACACTGCAGTGTGCTAATAATAAACAGAACAATATTGTACACTGGTGTGGATGCTTATATAATTTTCGTTATCTTTATTTTTATAATTTTTGGTGTGAACTGGCCTTAATGGTCATCAAAAAACAGAACCAACTGACTTAAGTGTGCTTTAAACAAGGCTTTGTTTTACTGAAGTTCTGCTTCCAACTTCCTTATTTCAAGAGTCATGTCAGTTCAGGTTTACTTCCTCTCTTGTGTCCAATCTTTGCCAATGACATCCATAAATTGCTCAATAAAACATTAATCTGTTAGTCAAACCATAATAACATTCCCGCCTATATCCTGTTTTTCTGCTGACTTTGTTCACTCCAGTGAGATTAAATTTATGCTTAATTTGATTTGCCTAATGTAGAAGATGTTCCTATGGCGCTAGCAACATTGAGATCACGAATGCAGTGATATCGTCATTGCAACTCGATTTCTGCACTCTCACGAATGCTTTCATCATAACAGTGCAAACACTATGTAAATAAGAGATGTGTTGATTATTACGGGAGTTTTGCTGAGATTCCAGACCTCATTCACTGATAAACTTGCGCTGTTTGATTGACATCTCCAGCAACTGTAAAGGTTTAAATAATAGATTATTTTCATCCTACTAAGAGAAACATAGTCACTGATTTGATTTACTGACACAAAAACAAAGAACACATTTACTTACATGTAGTTGCACTACTGTCGAGTCCATATCGTAAAAGTCTGTTTGCAACGCCTGCGCCGAAATTGCGACTGATTTACCAAAGAATCCACTGTGAAATGTACCAAATACAAATAAATAATGCTCAAATGAGACATTCACATTGTTGGAAATATATAACCACATTCCTAGCATTAGGATCCGTTGGAATATAATGTTTTTTGTATCCCATCCTGTATCACTTTTCTCTCCTCGTCATCTCACTAACACACCAGTGGGCGTGGCTAAAGCTGCGATGATGAAGTAGGCGTTGATTTTCATCTGCACAGGCGGTCTATAGATAGGCACATTCCACATCAAGTATGCTAGCTGTAGCTTTGAGTCCTTCATTCAACCAATTTGCATAAATCACTGCCTAGAATTGTTCATACAACCTTTAATTTTTTGTAAAAGCATTCTTACTGCATTTAATCGTTTGTAAAACCATTCTTTAATAAATTGCTGTATTGAATCATTTATATAAACGTTTGTAGCTTTGTACATTTTTTTTGTTGTTGTAAAAATCATGCTGGCATTCATGAGAATGGTTTTGTGTACGAATTAAGCGGTAATTCACAGTGCTAGAGTTTTGCAAATATTGTCAAATTATATGTTACCTTTTAAGGACAAATACTTTAGACTTGAGACACATGAATGGTGTCAAATGACAGTTCAGCTGTTTGTTAGTGGTTAGTGTTCAGGCTTGTTACGGTTGTATACAAGACCATTTTTTCTGTTTAGGATACTAAATATGGGTGAACCTTTAGTAGCCATATCATGGTAAGCTGTTTAGATGATTCACTCTTCCCAGTATCAAGTCTAGTACACTACAAAATGATTATCAGGTTTGATGGTTATACTGATGCAGCAACTTGTGTGAGGAAACAGTGGGCGTTACTGTTTCACATACTGCTATCACATACCACTTTCATCTTTCTACAAAGCAATTGGAGAGGAAATATACTTTTTTTTTGGAATAGGAAATGTTTTTTGTTATCATTGTTTTTCTTTCCCTGTCTTTTCTTTGGCTGTGTTGCAAATTTCTGCTGAAAAGCTGCTGAAACATTATGAGATTCTTCGTAGAGTGAACGTGTGAAAGCCCTTGTCGGTAAACTTTTGCGAAACTGCTAAAGGGCTATCATGTAAACAAGTTTGATGACAAGCGTTCGACTTCCTCTTTTCAACTTCCCCTGTAGACAGTGGAAAACTACTGAGCAGTTTAGCCAAACAGACAAGCATTCACACGTTTCAAACACTGTCGCTATGTAGATATCCCCTTTCCACACAATACTAGTCTTACTGTACACAAATTCTATTGATTTTTTTCACTGTTAAAATGTTCATTATTGAGAATGTAAAAATGCTGCAGGATGTTAGGTATGCTAATTAGTTAACTTTAAGTTACCTCGCCATATATGGTACAAATTTATATTAGATTTAAAGGGACAATACAAGTATTTTTACTGTATACTTACTTTTTTTTTTGTAAAAAACCAAACAACTAAAATTAATTAACAGGGTTAAAATCTATTATATTCAACAAGACAACACTTGTGCTTTAACATTAAACTATTTTATGTGTAAATAGTTGCATGGAATTTTCCATAAAAACAGTCTTATTTAAAATTAAATGTAAAATCAATCTTATGCTAATTGCTGCATTGAATCGTTTGTTAAACCACTCTTTCATAAACTGTTGCAGTGATTCATAAAAAACTATTGTTAAAATAAAAATGTTGGTAAGTTTTTAGAATTGTACAGTACTGTACAGTAACTTACTGTGAGGTCATTATATGGCCTTCTATTTTACTACCTGCATTATTATGGAGGTTATTACAACAAAGCAGATTTTAGTAGGTCAAGTAGATTTTGTAATGAAATAATGAAACTGTGAGCTGTATGAATAAACTGTATATAATAATAAGCAAAATGTAAATCCAAATCAAAAATGTTATATAGTTTTTGAGAGCCTGATTACGAAAACAAAAGTCGTACTTTTAAAAGCCATGTCCCACACAATTATTATGTTCTCATTATGATATTATGTAGCCTATATGACAGACTTGCACTGCACATGTTGCACTTAATCTGTCATCTGCAGTCACCTGTTCACCCATGGGCGTGCTGCTCTGAAAACCAGGTGTGTTCAGGTGTATTGTTGGCGCGTTGCTATTTTGAGGAGATGAAACTGACTACGCCATTGTGCATCCTTTATAAAAATATTCTAATAATTACATATAATATATATATATATATATATATATATATATATATATATATATATATATATATATATATATATATATATATATATATATATATATATATATATATATATATTTTTAGCAAGATTTGAGGAAAATAAACAACACTTATGATACAAATTTTGCTGCTTTGAAATTAAAATAATCAATGTTATTTTGGTAAATCGTTTTGGAGATTTTGCTTTACTTTTTTTTTTAAGCTCTCCAGTAGATAGGAGCTGTACTTGTATTGCTTGCATAGAAAATTGTGGCAATTATGGTAATGTATCAAAAATACCAAAAAAGGTGGGCACATCCAAAATATGAAGAAAAAGAATGCCTGCACACTAAAATTACAGCTCCAAAAATTTTTTGTAAACAGCAGATAAATAGTTTTTTGGAGCTGTACGTTTCAGACATTATTTTCCTTTGGTCACTTTTGGTAATCCCCCAAAAACTGATTTGATAATGCATTAAAATGATGCAAAAACATTCACACATCATGTTTGCATTACAAGCAGATGCACTTGAGGTGATTGACAGATGATGCATGATTTGATCACCTGAGGCAATCGGCTGCGCAAGACACAATGTGACATGAAATGAAATGAGAAAGGAACAAAGTGATCTTGTGATCAAATGAGGGAAGTGAAGCGCAAGCGAGGAGTGGTGGAAAATTACAGAAACTTTAGTCAGAGGCTAGAAGCTGTTTTGATATGCAGCAAATGTAATGCTGCATATCAGGGTGGGTAGCATCTTAATTCAGTCAAGCTGATGTAAACATGGGCCAAAACACAGGCCATAATCACAACAACCACACCAGGACTCACTGACGGAACACCAGCCAGCCATTGAGTTGTTTACAGTCAATTTGGGGTTGTATTAGTGTGTTTTTTGTTTATTTTTTCTTCTGAAAAAGCAGATGTACTCAAACAATATCAAAACCACTTGGCCTAGCTGTGCATTTTATCTAAATTGTGTGATTTATCATGTCAAAGTTTTATAGTCTGTCAAACTGTACTTTGATTCCATCCTCAATCATCTCAGATAATGAGAAATGAATGGTTTTCAAATGGCTTTTCTTTAGGATTCAGATTTTACGTTGGACATGTAAAAACTGTTGAACCAGTTATCATTTCCAATTTCACGTACAGCGCCACGTTGTTTAAATAGCAAATGCACTCGCGTCCATTTGTTTGCCCACCAGGTGTGTTCAGGCGCATTGTTGGCGTATTGCTATTATTATATATTATTATATTATTATATATTATTATATTGCACACATTCCTCTCTAGAGAAGCGTTCGGTCTTTCTGCCTGCAAATTCCGGCATGTAAACAGCGGATCCGCCATGGTGCAAGCGCAACTGGCTTTTAAAGGGAATAGGAGAGGAGACTCTGATTGGTTTATTGCATGTTATGACCAAAACACACCCATGAGTCATTAAGAGACTAGGTACAACCCTTTTGGACCATGTGTCGGCACACCGACCATTTTCCCGTCGTTAAACTAGCAAAAGTGGATTCGGATTCCGAATTTGTGCCATGCACTTCAGACCATGTGCTCAGATCATTAAAATAGGGCCCAAAGTATCAATCCGATGCAACCCACACTGTAAAAAAAAGTTTTAAATAAAATCAACTTGGATATTTAAGTCATTTCAACTTAAATTATATTAAACTGACTTTAAAAAAAATAGTCTTGGACAACTTGGTTAACTTAATTTGATGAGTTAAAGCAATGTAAAAACATATGTTGTCATAACTTATTGATCATATAGTTTTTTGCAGTAAGTTTTTAGGGCCGTCAAAGTTACAGTAAAACTGCTGTAAAATGATTGATATGGGAGTCGGAACCATTGTATGTGGTTGGGACAAGACCCGCCCACTTTTTAAGACCAACGATATTGGACCCACTCACTTTTGCCGTCTCTAATTCAGCGCACATGTCTGTTCGCCTGCCCCATACCGATAATCACTTCATTATTAAACACATTTTTAGACACTTTTTTCTCCCAACTTTCGAATATTGAAAATAAATGCCTTACCGATTTGATATGTTCATGGGAAAAGGGAGTAGAGCGAGTTTGGCAAAAGGCGTATTCAAACCTCGAGTTTAATTGAAAATGTTATTTTTCAGGCTTTTATATCACTGTAAAACAAAAAAGTACAATCAACTTGGATGTAAAAGTCATTATATTGAGCTGACATAAAAAAAAAAAATAGAGCTGAATCTTGTATAACAAAGTAGAAAATTGCTTAACTTATTTTGTAAAACATGTCCCAGCTGGCATTTTAACATTGAGTCACTGTTAAATCAACGTCAGGTGAACCATAATAACCGGTGGATAACCGTTGAATTTTGTTTAGATTTTGCAAATATTTTCAACCATCCATCCATCCATCAATCAATCCATCCATCCATCCATCCATCTAGCCAGTCAACAAAATGTTTATGGTTGTAGTCATGGTTGTAAAAATAATATTGATTTGACATACAGCTCAGAAATTGTTGATATTCCTATGTTGAATCTGTGGTGAATTAACAACACCACTTCAACTATTTGGTGTCCAACGTTGTTTTGACGTTGAATTGATGTTTTTTCATATACTGACATTATTTCAACCACTTTTAAACGTTTAATGTCGGTAGAATGCCAGCTGGTTCGATCACACCATTTTTTACAGTGTAATTGTGGGTTGAAAAACGATGCACTTAATACAAATTCAATATTTGAATCACTTTTTGAGTCCTTATCATCATATTTTGCATCCAAAACGTTGAAAAACGTCTGGTTTAGCTTCCAAAAGTAACAGTCCTTGCATCAAATATAAATGTATAAGCGGGCTCTTCCTGCAGCTGTATGCCTGAATCTGACCGCAACTTTAATGAGACTCTTTGTGGGTTTTCAGTTACCAGTGGCCTACTTATTCAGACGGCTGATATTAAAGTAGAGATGTTCTTGTCTGAGGTTCAGGTAAAGGCTGTCCAGCTCAAAATGCCTGAGGTGCTGTAATGGTTCCCCTTACCTATCAATGTCACTCATGTATTCGACAGATGCAGCTCACACGGCAAAAGTAACCACAACTTTGCCGTTGCTATTTAAGTGCTCTACCAGGAATGACTCTGCAAGCATAAATCACAAACGAAACGTATTTTTAAAAGACCTATAGTCATAGACAGACTGTTGTCTTGAAGTAAAGGTATTGACCCAGTAGCAGTTGCGGACATTGGCCAGTGGCGGCGCTGCTGAGCTCGAGCAGGCGAGGATCTGCAGCAGTGATGCGGGTTGGAGGCGCGATTTTCTGAACACAGGAAGCGGGCGCTTTAAGAAGACGCTCTGCTGCCGCGAACGGGAGGCAGGCCGGTGTTTTTCCACAACTGATGTCTAATGGTCACCCATGTTGAGAGACAAAGGTCAGAAAAAAAAAGCTCATAAACTAAATTTACCGCTGCCGCTGTTATTCAGCAGTCAGTCGCCGCACAATACAGAAGGGACGAGACCGTTTCAAAGGAATTAAAGGAAACAAACAGTAAAGGTAACGTTATATTTTCTCCTGTTTGCTGGTTGCGTTCGTCTAATATACATTGATGCGAGATCACATAGGGTTTTATTTTCATTTTTGCTTATTTTAGATATTTTGCGAATCTTTTTTCAAACATGATTTGAAAATATAATCTCTTGTTGTAGTTGTCATACATGCTGAAAGGATTTTGACTAAGGATCCAGGAAGTCGTTTAACAAGATGTTATACTTTTAAAGTTCATATTTTGGAAGGTTGTACAGAATTCAGCCGTCATTATTATTATCATTTTATTATTTTCTTATATAGGTAGGCTTTGCTTTTATAATATATTTATATTCTCCGATATTTTATTATTTATGATGATTTAACAGCCATTTGAGCGGTGTGATTACAGCTAAATGCGTTTGTATGGATGCTGTCACTGTCATGAGTTTCTTTCACTCCCACTCCAGACAAATATAACGGTGCTGACTGCATGCAGTTAAGAATAGGCAGCTTGATGTCTCTCGGGGAAAACCTGTATCTCCTGTGGGGTTTAGAAATATGGGTTTTACCTGAGATATATTCTCATCAATAGCGTCACGCGGTTTTTACGATATAAATGCACATTTTCGCACAAACAAAGATGCGATTCGCAGCCTCGACGCTGGGTAACGTGCGGCAACCTGTTGGATGGGTTTTTACGAAAAACGCGAATTCGCGTTTAAAGTTGGTTATAGGATGCATCTCTTCGAAGTTATCGGATGTTGCTGGTTTTGTGACGTCGGTCTTGTACGAGTCTTTAACGACGGTTCACACAAGGACGCGTTCTTGCGTTCGAAAGCGAAACGAAATGGAACTGAAAGTAGCATCAAGCGAATTTAAAAACATTCTAAGAGGGCGTTTGAATAAAAGAAAACGTTCTTGCGTCCGTGTATGATGTTTGTTCCTCGCGCTAGACAGACTGAGGCGCGTCTCAGAATGTTGTCGCTGAAAGTTCTAAAAACGCCGTTCCCTGTTAGTCGAGCTCATAAACCCCGTCTCGAGACACCTGCATTCGCTGACAGAACAGGGTTGCTTTTAACTTCACGCGCCGTGTTATTAACGAGATGCTGTGAAACGCCCGAATACAGTAGCTTTTCGATTGGACCAGCATCCTAATAGAGATGTAACCGTTTAAAGAGAACTCTAGCAGACAGGTTCACCTCGTCTGGTAGGCTACTTAGGGTTATGCGGAAGTCAGGCAGTCCACTAGCCGGCTAGAGCTCTGCTCAAACAAACACAAAACAGGATACACAGTTTAGGTTTCCGTGCACATGCCAGCTTGCATGGCTATAGCACACTGATAAGGGTAACAGCCAGTATGCATTTGGGCAGATGCCATTGTCTCAACTAAGAAGAAAACAGATTAGTTGTTGAATATGTTGTTTGTATCTTGGGGTGTCATAAAAGAGGACTGCAGATATGAGCCTATTGGCTACCTTTTAATTGATGTCAATAAAAAAGTTAGACTTGTTAACAAAGGCGATACTGTTTCACAACTGCCAGCAAACGGCTCTGCCTGGAATTTATTTAGGCTACCACTTTAGACTTTGAACTCTTTCAGCATGTTTTTTTTTTCTTTTTTGATCTCCTTTTTTTTCCTTTAATATAAATGTTGAAACCAATTTCACATCTAACAGGCTAAAAACAACAAAAAAACCCACTACCACAGCTCAGATTACGAATGCTACACAGTTCATTGACTCCGTTTAACCCTTTAAAGCATAAATTTCACCACTTTTATTTTTTTGTTGACATCGACCTGTACCCTTAATTTTCCACCTATAAATACGCATCTCGCTGCCACATTGTGGAAGATACACATTTATAAAGTAGTCCAGTTTCATTGTCTGTGTAGGCTATTTATTGGGATTTTCCAGTGTCTTTGGCTTGCCACTTGTTGTTTTGGTCAGGCGACAAATATTCCACTTGAGCAAGTATGGAGTTGTAAATACACAAGGGTAAAAGTTCTTAGTGGAAACTGGAGACGAATGACAGGAATCTGATCTAGCTACAGTATACCGACAAGTTTGACCAATTTATTTGATTTATGGCATAAACCTCAAGTGGATAAATTATGTTTTTTATGTTTGGAATACAGGACAAATCAAAAGTAATTCTGGTTATGATAATAAATAATACTTTAAGACCTTCTTTGTATAGTAACAATGTCAATACATGTCATTTTTCCAAGGTGTAGTCATACTTTGACATGACAGTGCTAACAATAAAGAGCCAACAGTGGATAACCTTTAATTATTAAACAAAATCATTCCCTTATACTAGTGTATTATCTCCTATCATAAACAGCATAATGACCCTGGATCCACTGGGCTTGATCTTAAGTCAAAAGTTCTCAGCAAAAGGGACTGGAATTGAGTATATTACAAAATGTATAAAAATGGAAAGAAAGAAAAAATAGATAAATTATATTTGTAGATCTGTGAAGTTGTCAACTTAAGTATACATTTTCATGCATGCATTTAAATGTAATTATATCTAATGCATTGCTATTACAGTATTAATAATGGGTGATAATGGTAAAAATAAATACAGTTTTTCTAAATCTTAATACAAAGTAAATATCCATTTATAATATTGTAATAATTTACTATAGCTTTAGTTCAGTGAGACCATAAAAAAACTAATATTTCACTTAGAAAACATGACTGTATTTTCTTACACAATTTGACCATTATATGTGAAAGTATATTGCAGCCATTATATTTTATGAAGGCTCCTTGCAAGGAATCAACATTTTGAAACCCTGCTTTAGAGGACCATAGTGAGCAAATGATGCAAATGCCTAGTGAATGCAAAAACATCTAGTGAATCAGTTTGGTTGACTAAGACTAGGCATTGCATGAGAGCACAATGCATCACGTCATAGATCATATAAGTTCAAGCGGTTCAAACTCTGCTGTCAACAACTGACTTTAATGTTCATGACTTCAGTTTCATGCATCATTGCGAGGTTTACATATACGGCTAAGAGTGTGCTTCTAATGCACTGGACTCAGTTTATGTGGTAGAGCGAGTGCGGAAAGGAAAGAATTTAATGTGAGAGCACTCAGGAAATGTACATGGTTCTAAATAGGGAGGTTATGTAATGAGCCAAGTGCCTCGTGCCGACTCTAGACCTGATGTCTCCCTGGATAGTTGGGACTATGGAGCTCTCCTGCCGTTCCTGTATCTCAGCTGAGATGGCCCAGCAAATCCTTGATGGCCACAGGCTACATGATCTATAGATGCGGAAGAACAAATCACTCCCAATTTGGAGCTTCTTGGAGGCTATATAGATGGATGGGGATTACGGAGTGAAGCAGCTACTTCTTCCACTGAAGAAAACCTGAGATTGTCGACTGGCTTTGTGGGATTCAAGTCTATTGTTTCTACTTGGGAATCAAACAGACCAACAGTCAGTGTCCCAAAGTGGGCTGTCATGTGTCACAAATTTCACAGCATTCCAACGTTGTGTGTTAAAAGGGCTAAGAAATGCCAGCAGATCCTTTGTTCTGTTTTTTTTTTACAAATTGCCAGATCCAAAATTCATATAAATGGCCCTGCGAGCACAAATCGCCATTGTCCTTTTATCAGGGCTGCTCTGCCAAATGAAAAAGGCTGAGGGAAACAAGCCGTACAATAGCCTTTTGTTACTTGCCACATTTAGCCCTATACAAATGCACTGGGCCTTGAGTTTCTTCACTACTGACTGGAGTCTAAGTCAGATTTGTCACTCAGTCAGAAATTGGGCTCTGCGTTCAAACCAGCTTACAAAAAGTGCATAATGAAACTTTGAGTCCTTTGACTACATGTCAAAGTATGTTAAGCTAAGCTACTTGTCTCGAAAGGAAAAGCTATTAATGGCATGAGGCATGACAACAGCCGGGAAACCATCAGCTGTTCAAGTGAAACGCGACAGAGGTGTGGATTGCTGTCCACATGCTCTTGTTTGGCGCGTCTTCGGCTCGGGTTTCCACAAGTGGACGCTGCACATGCAAAGATAAATAGTTTCAGGTAGAACTCTGACGCTTCTGGGGAGTGGAAATTTACCATCGAGCTGACTGTCACTCGGGTTATCCGCCGCTCCGAAGCTGCGACCAATCTACTGATTGCTTTTAATTGTCTTAGTCTGTGGGCGGGACGTGGTGTCACCTCGGCTTACACTGAGCCCTGGAGAGATTGGGGCCGTGTGGTCAGAGGTATGGTGTCTGCTGAGAGAACAACATAGACCAATTGGATTCAGCCATGAAGGAAATGTAAGTGAAAGGCGGTGCATGAATTGAGGGAATGTTTGGGTTTGTGGATAATGAGAAAGTGGTCAAATGTGGAGAATAAAGGTAAAGATGTGACTTTGTTGAGGTTTGTCTTGTCGAATATTAGACATTTTAGATCAGAAAGGTTTTTACAACTGGATTTGTTTTTATTGTCAGTTAAATTATTTCCATTCACTCATGGGCAAAATAATGGGAAATAGCCATTTGAATCAGTTTAACAAGGTTGAGTTTGTGTTTTTTAACCCGGTAGTTTGCTTGCTTTGACTCTCGGGCCAGTAAAGTTTGTCACCACAGTGTTTTGAGTGGAAATGGAAAGTGTCTGGAGGATTTCACTCTAGTTATGTAACAGAATGCGTTTGAGTTGTAGTGAGCTTCTAAGCCCTTGAAATACACAGATTGAAATACACAGATTTAACCTATCTCAAGAGGATGATGGTAATTTCTTGAGCTTTTTAGGCACTTTTTTAACTATTGTGTAACGGTCTCATGTCGCAAAGTGAATGATTGTGTGCTTAAATTGAAAATATAACAGAGAAGCATCAGTTGAATGGCAACGGTCTAGTGTGGTAAAAATAACCACATTCTTTTAAAGCATTAGACCTTAATAAACCTCAGAAGATCAATTTAAATGAACTTAAGAGGCTCAAACGACATTAAAATGTCATTGAACTGGTAGTCCTGGCATGCCGCCACACTTCAGGCTAGTTAGCATGTTTATTCAGTCGTATGTTTAGTAAAGCAACAGAAAAGAGAATATATGTGTATTTATTACACACCGTGGATTTTTTCCCCCTCTTGTTCCGTCTCCTTGAGAGCAGGGGAAAAAAGCAGGTTTGTGTTGAAGAAACCGGCCTCACAGTGAGGCTATAGTTTGTTCAAGCGTTGCCAGGGTGTAAGGGAGTCTGGAACGGGTAGGGATGTTGGAGCTGACTTTGGTATCTTACTCTCTGGGATTCATCTTAGGGGCTCCATGGCAAGTTTGGCTCATGCTTTGAAACGGAAGACGCCAAGCCTGACATAATTACTCATTCCTTGAATAGAATCCTGACAGCATAAACACTGTGTTAGTTAAAGGGACATGGGCAGGATAAACGCATACCAGTTCTGCAGAAAAAACGCAGTGAATGACTTGAGTCGTTTTTTATTAAGTTGGCTTTTATTTATGTGCGTAATTGTATTTGGGTTTCATTGCGTGCCGTAATGATGTATTATGAGTAAAACTGGTATTTTATTTAACAGATTGGACTGTAAAAAGTGTTCACCAGAGGGCAAACAATATTTGTCTTGTTTTCCAGTAATATCAAGTACAAAAGGACTAAATATATTGTATAAATTGGGGTTTTGTGGGCTTTTGGAATAAAAAAACAAACACAAACCCCCCCTACTGTTGTGAAACAGTTTTCCTACTAGTCAGCTATGTGGTTATCTATTAGCATTATTTTATGTTGACTACAAACACACTTGACAAGCAACAAAGAAATCAACAAGTCTTATCAGTTTTACGACTTGGTTTATTGTACTGTTGGCCATAGTTAGGTTATCGTACCTAGTATCATGATGCATCTAAAAAGTTGCTTGCAGTTTAACATGTAGATTTCCTGTTTTAAAACCACACAAAGCATTACTTTAATCAGGTTAACCATCAAGTTATCCTCTTGTGTGAACTTTTTCACGTCTGGCAAAGCGGCTGTTCTAACTTAACTATTAATGTTTGGCCTAATTATAAACAGTTGATGAAGACAATCTTTTTGATGTCTGAAACTAAAACTTTGGGTTTCAGTCATGAGTTTTGACCCTTTGTTTTCTTCTCCATTAGCATGGCTCAGAAAGAGAAACTCCAGTGTCTAAAGGACTTCCACAAAGACATTCTGAAACCGTCCCCGGGAAAGAGCCCGGGCACAAGGCCAGAGGATGAAGCCGAGGGAAAACACCCCCAAAGGGAAAAGTGGGCTAGCAAGCTTGACTTTCTTCTGTCAGTCGCCGGGGGCTTCGTTGGTTTAGGCAACGTTTGGCGATTCCCGTACCTCTGCTACAAGAACGGCGGAGGTGAGGATATTTGTTGATACTTTTGGACTTTTACCACTGATGTGACAGTAATATAAATGTAATTTCTTCATATAATTTTTTGAATCTGCTCCAATGGACATAGATTTTTTATTATTGGGTGAATTTATCCAATTTGTCATCTGTCCAATCTGTCACCATTGTGTTGTTTCAAACCCAAATCAAACTCTTTGAAAATGATGTATCATTTAGTAAAACATTTGGACATTCTTTTGGTGAACCTTCTCTTTGAGGCTTAATTTTTAGTATTCTCTCAAACTTTGGTAATTAGACTTACTGTATCTTCAGAAAGATAACCATTAGATTTTGCCTTAAATTTCCAAATGTACAACAGATAATTGTCAGAACACTTACTTTCTTCATAACAACAGAAGGGGAAAAAAAAGCTTGTGAGCAAGTGTGAAAGCCTTACACTGTACTGGTTGAACTCCATGAGAAGCAAGAGTTAAACACTAAACCAGTGGTTAGTAGGATATAATAATTGACAGAATTAAGTGAATCTTCTCTTGCTCCATTTAGGTGCTTTTCTCATCCCATACTTCATTTTCCTGTTCGGCGGAGGACTGCCTGTGTTTTTCCTGGAGGTGGCGCTCGGCCAGTTCACCTCTGAGGGAGGAATCACCTGTTGGGAGAAACTTTGCCCCATATTTACAGGTGAGTTTCTTGATCAAGTGTTTTCTTTACCAGATAATAAATTAAACTAATAGTAAAATTAAAAATATATACCTAGGAACATAACAAAACTGTAAGCAGTTTATTTTTCAACTAAAAGTGAGCATTGAATACTTTAGAAACAAAAATAATAACTTGTGGTAAGGGTCAAAGAGATCTGTCAATGGAGAACGGATAATAGATGGTGTAGTTACGGCCTCTACCAGCAGGGGCAAATGGGGCCATGCCAAACACCCTGACCCCTTGGTAAGGACACAGAATGGGGTGTGTGTCACAGATACCACCAGCTGTATCTGAGACATACAGGTTTCATGTGGGGTGACTGATAGGAAATACATATCTCTAATGCCAGAGTAGAAAAAGAATATATGTATACAAAAATAGCAGTTAGGGTTAACCCTATCTTCCTCACCACTCAGAGCCACTGACAAGGACTAGTAAATACTAGTAAATCTAGATAAATCCCTACAATTTTGCAATTATTGTAAATATGCGTATTCCATATGTATCTCTGAACATTTTACATTTAAACAAGGAAATGCTGGGCTTCCAGGTGGGACAAATTACATGACTTACACCTCACTGTCCAGGCATATTCCATACTTTTTCCATAGCTAATAGCATTCTTGTAGCATTCATTATTGTCTCAAAGACTCCCATTGAAGCATGGCTGCATCCACTAATTTCTATGGAGATATTAATGTAGAGCAAAGCAAATCAGGTTAACTGAAATAACTTGCTATGAAATTTGACACCTTTATTCAATATAATATTGACATGTACCAAGACATATCATTGCTGCATGTTAAAGCACTCACTGTTGGTGTATTTTAATGTCAGCTGTCTGTTAATTGCGGACGGTCTTCTTACTACTCTAGGGACCAGTAGTAGTTTCATTTTTAGCCTGCCCTGTAGCAGAGACACATCAGCAGCTGTCAATGAATTTATTGGCTAGGAAGGCCAGCTGCTCATGAACAGTAGCTTGCATGATTACACGTGTGTCAGCTTGTGTGGTGTAGTGGCTAAAGCTGAAGTCGAATGATTGAAAGGTTGGTGGTTCGAGCCCCACATAAAGAAAGTAGTTATTGTACCTTTTAAAAAAGTTACCAATACCCAGAGAAATTCAGAGGAGCTGTCCAGCTAAATTTCCACTAAACTATCTCTTATATAACAAAGGTCATATTGAATCTCGCAAAAATGTCTTCCGACCTCAGATTCATTACTTATTTAAACATAGTTTACCAGTGAGCAATCATTACATGCAAACTGCAGAATTACACTCATCCCTCTGCCAGTGAATGAGGTGGCAGCTTTGGTCTGTTTTGCTTTCCAGTCAACCTGGCCAACATTGATTTACACAGTTCAGTCTCTGAACCAATGTCTTACATCACTTTCCTCCAACTCTGGACAAGATTATTCCATGTTTATACAGCAAGATCTCGTAGAAGTTTGTCACTTATTTAGCTGTTCTCACGCTCCACTGGAGCGCAAGCTTTCATTGCTTTTATTAAGGTTATAATAACAAATCGCAAACAATTTGCACAACTACCACATGCTCAGTCTAGTGTGCCATCATCTTAATGTCAGCATTACTGTCTTTGTACAGGTATCGGCTATGCATCCATCGTGATCGTTTCTCTGCTGAACATCTACTACATTGTGATACTGGCCTGGGGCTTGTACTACCTGTTCCAGTGCTTTCAGCCAGAGCTCCCCTGGGCAAGCTGCAACAACAAATGGAACACAGAAAATTGTGTGGAGGATACCCTCCGCAAGAACAAGACACTCTGGGCGGCTGCGAATGCCACGAACTTCACTTCTCCTGTCACTGAGTTCTGGGAGTAAGTATTAAGTACAGATTTGTTGTGCACTTTGAAATCCAAATACAGAGAAGTTGTTGTGGCGATTGCCTCGATTGCCTCTGTACAGTTGTCCTCAATCACTCCCAAAAGCCATGTTTCCATCGCAGGAACTTTCCCCAGGAACTAGGGACTTTGGGGTGGTACTCTGTGTGTTTTAACCGCAGGGACCAGGGGCTAAATGAAGTTCTGGGTAAAAATTCCCCTCTCAAAAAGTCCCTGTTCGTGTGGTAGTACTTTACTTCAGGATGTTTCGGGGGTGGGACTTGGGCACTGAACATGCTGATTGGTTGAGTTCAACCAGCATTTTCTGTTGCAGTGTGTGCAGTAAGAGTTGTTTGCTATTTGAATCAACAATGGAGTTTAAAAAATAGGACAGATGGACTGACAAGGAGGTTCACGCTTTATTACGCTTATATGCGGAAGAAGAAATCCAGTGGGCTCTGGAAAGTCGCGTGCAGTCCTACATCACCAGACTAATCTTCACGGTACTTTAGACCGCAATGGAAATGCAGATCGCAACAGGGGAGAGTTCCTGGTACAAATTATACCAGGTAATTTCAGTGGAAACAGGGCTTAAGAGTTTGGTGCTCCTTTCCCCTCTTAATGACATTCTCAGTGTAAATATCTATCTTATGGAATTTACAACATGCTTAATGCTGTAGATTAGGGGTATTCAACCAAGATACTTGAGATCCACTGTCCTGCAGATTTTAGATCCAATCTTGCTCCAATAACTACTGGCTGTAATTTTATCCCAGTAATCCCAGACTTTGGTTAGGTTGTTCAGGTGTCTTTAACTGCACAGTCGGTCTTGAGCAGGATGGAATATCCCTCAGGTAGACAACAGTGCTATTGCTTTCAACAGACTGAAGGGTCTAAACCAGCAATAGGCAACTTCGGCCCTGGAGGGCCAATGTCTTGCTAAGCTCTATCCCCAATCAAACACACCTGCCTGTCATTTTCAAGCAATCCTGAAGACTTGTGCCCTTTACACCTGATGCGTTTTGGTGGATCGGATCACAAATGGACAACGCTAAATACAGATGTAAACAGGGTCTAAAACGGTCTGAGCTTGTCCACTTTCGGCCACTTTCCAGAGGTAGTTGAAAATGCATTAGACCTGATTGCTTTCATATAGTAAATGCTCATGTGGTTGAATGTGTTCGAACAGCCACAAAAGACTGCCTAATCTTCGCATACTGACCTAACGTGTGAACATTAAGTGCGCTAGGCAGACGGGATTTAATCTTTGTTGGCTGGAGACCCAAGTTTGGTTTGAAGAAGAAAAATGTACCAAGCACAGTGTTCTCTCACCATTCCTGATTTCTAACAATCGGCATGGTCTTGGGAATGTCAGAGCAAAAACGAAAGCTGCTGCTCTCTGTGTGTTTTTCCGTTGTCTCCGGGCAAATTTATATGTAAATTGCACAAGCTTATTTAGTCCATTAGATCTAAAAAAATGCATACATTTATCCACCCATAGACCCTCCCCTCAAAGAAATCAGGACAGAAGTGGTTGAAAGTGGACAAATGAGACCGATTAAAACTCCAGGTGTAAACGTGAATGTGTCTCCCTCGTCTACTTGTGATCCAATCGACCAAAACGCATCTTAAAGCTAAACTCTGCAGGATGTTGGCTCTCTAGGTGCCCTCTAAATATTGGACACCCCTTGATTTAGCAGAAGCTAGTGGTGGTATTATTACTCCATGGTAGTGTTTCTCAACACTGATCCTGGAGGACCCCCAACACTGCACATTTTGTGTGTCTCCCTAATCAAACACACCTGATTCAACTTATCAACTTATTAGAAGATACTCCAGGACCTGAAATGGGTGTGTCAGACAGAAGAGACTTTCAAAGTTTTCAAATCCCTCAAGGACCAGGGTTGAGAAGCACTGCTCTATGGCAGGTGTATCCAACAATGCTTCTGGAGGGCTACAATACAGCACAGTTTAGCTCCAATCCTAATCAAACACACTTGATCTAATCAAGGTGTTTAGGATTAATTGAGAATTGCAGGCAAGTTCTAGGCAGGTTTGGAATTGAAGGCTGCTGCAAGATTGCCCTCCAAGAGCTGGTTTGCCTATACCTCTGCTCTATGATGATGACTTGTTCTGACTGGTTCTAAAACACTTCTTCCTCTGTAGAGAACTAATCTGTCCTTTGCATATTGTATTACTTCTCTGATTATTTAAATGCTAGCTCCTTAAACACCCTCAACAAGGGCTTCAGAGGGTCTCACCAGCAAACATTCTTTCCACCACAGGCGAAATGTCCTCAGCATCTCCGATGGTATCGAGCATGTGGGTCATGTTAAATGGGACCTGGCTCTGTGTCTGCTCGCTGTGTGGGTCATCTGTTTCTTCTGTATCTGGAAAGGTGTTAAGTCCACTGGGAAGGTGAGCTTGGTTGCATTACATGAGTTTTTCAACTTTAGCCAGTTAATTTAAGCACTACTAATATTAGTTTTACAGTGTCATTGGAGTTATAAGTAGCTTGAGAGATTTGAATGCTACCTTAGTTGTGAACATAAACATAGCAGCCATTCCCTGGTGATTAGCAGCAATGGTAAGCTTTAGCTTACCTCATACCCAATAGAGACTGTAGCAGACACCTCTTGATTTGGACACACATTCTCCTTCACCATGCATTTGAGAATCTTATCATGACTTCTGCCAAGACACTGTCACATTAGATTGCTCTATCGCAATGCTAGCATTATCTACTTTAAGACAGATTTATTTACGCATTAAAGGCTGGTTCATGCTGGCCCAAAAAAATGGCAACATTTCAAGTTGGCTGATGGATTTTTTATTGTGGTGGGAAACATTGATCCAGCAACACTTAATAACCATTGGAATTTGGTTTTGTTGGGGCATTGTGAACTAGCCTTTATAGACTCCTTTTCTTCTACACATTAAGCCATTTTGATTTGTGTAAATTCATTAAAGGTGACAATTGAAAGATTACTTTTAATTATTCATATACAATTATACATTTTTGTGATTTGAGGTATTTGGCTTGAGAGCAATGCAATTGTAAAAATACTTACAGATATTATTTTTATGTGCTGTTTGGCATTATTCAACATAACATTTCTACATTTACATTTATATAATTTAGCAGACGCTTTTATCAAATCCAAACCAAGCAGCCAAAATTATGTGCTGTTTTCCTCCCATCTAGTACTCACTCTCTGACCAGAAAGCATATAACCACACTGACCACTAAATCCAATATTTATCTGTTAGTGAAGTTAAGCTGTAAATTGCATGTTAGTCTTGGATGTTATGACAGTGTCATCTGCTGTATTTTTCTAAATAGTTAAATCAAAAAGAGCTTGTGGGTTTTTCATACAACTCCAGTTTTCTTGGCTTTTCTGCTTAGGTTGTGTACGTCACGGCAACATTCCCATTTGTCATGTTAATTGTCCTGCTTGTACGAGGTGTCACTCTTCCTGGGGCAGCCGAAGGCATCAAATTTTATCTGTACCCAAATGTGACTCGCCTCGGAGACCCAGAGGTAAGATCTCATAACTGTTTACATGTCTTCAACAAGCTTTATAATATCACCCACCCACCAAAATTTGATTCCACACCATCTCAAGTGCCTCTAACACATATATTTGGTCTTTATGACTATCAACCTTGCTGAAAAGACTCATATCATATGTTTGGGACACTGGTCCTCATTAGGCTCCACCAGCTTAAAAAAGGATTACCTTGGTCAACTGTCTTCAACAAAAAGACCAATTGTTGGTTAATTAACTTCAGATGCTAGGTGCTAGTCCATCAGCTACCAAATTAACATTAACCAATATAAATTAGCCCTCTAAGATGAACTATTCAGCAGGAAAAGTGCTATTTACACTTGTCGGCATAATGTACTCTAGTGACCCTCTGCAACTTAACACCAGAATAAACTTTGGATGTACAGTTTACAGAGAGAAACCTAAGATGTGCAAAAGAGTCGACATAAATAAAGCTCATGATGGCCTCAGTCAGAAAGCTACAAATCTAAACATGACATGCAGTTGTTGAAACAATTTATATTAGTTCTTGATGGTGTGTACATTTCTAGAGGACCTGCGAGAGGCAGAGTGCATTCAAATATTTGAGTTTGGTCAATTCATGTTGTCAGTCAACGAATGGTTTGGCGTCTTATGTCTAGGTGTGGATCGATGCCGGGACACAGATTTTCTTCTCTTACGCCATCTGTCTTGGAGCCATGACGTCACTGGGAAGCTACAACAAGTACAAATACAACTGCTACAGGTGGGTTTCCACGCCCGGGGTGGGAGGGAGGCTTAGTCCAGTGAACGGGCAAAGTGGGAACGAAGGGTACCTTTGTGTTAATTAACAAACTCCATGACATATGTGTGACATAGGGACTGTTTGCTGCTGGGAGGCCTGAACAGCGCTACCAGTTTTGTGTCTGGCTTCGCAATATTTTCCGTCCTGGGCTTCATGGCACAAGAGCAAGGGGTGGACATAGCCGATGTGGCAGAGTCAGGTACGAGGGTCTAGTAGCAGTGATGGTGGGCACTGCTGCTGCAAATAACAACATGAAAAAGTTTGGTCAACCCTGTAGTGAAAAAGCAACGGCAAAAATCGACGACATTAAGCGATTCGGAGCCAATAAAACTAGTTCCAGGACCTAGGACTAAGATAAACGTGTAACATTCGGAACCTTCACCATCATTCAGCAGACAAAAAAACTATATGAATTAATAATGTAGGCGGTCTCTCATTCGGAACTGGAATTCGCTTGGAATCGACTGTAGAACTGTATGGAGAACGTTCTTGAAGCCACTGGAACATTAAGCCCTAGTCCACTAATGGGAAGAATCAACAGCATTGATTTAGCATTGATCACTGTTCAGTTGGTTTCCACAGGTGACCCGAATCGAGAAGCATCTTGTGCCAAGTTCAGGATAAAGGCAAACTTGGAGAGTTTGGGTTTAAGTCCTAAAGAACTCTTTATGCAATTTAATTAAGGTCGCCAAGTCAGTTCCTGATGGTTCCTTTTTCTACCCTGGACACACTAGACTACATGGCCAAAAATATGTTTACACCTTCATCTAATTATTGGGTGTGGCTATTTCGGCTACACCCTTTACTTACTATCAAGTGCCTAAAATGAAGTATACAACCATGCAATCTCCTTAAGAAAGAATGGTTTACTGAGTCTGGTGAGGAAGGGCAGACCTGAACCTTATCGAGCACCTTTTGGATGTACTGGAACCACGACTGTGAGCCAGACCTCGTCACCCATCATCAGTGCCTGACCTCACTGATGAATGGGTGCAAATCTCTGTGCAAACGTCTACTGGAATGCCTTCCCAGAAGAGGGGAAGCTTATTATTAATGCTCAAGGTTTTGAAAGTAAATGTTCAACGAGTGCATATGGGTGAGATGTTCTGGTTTCTACATACTTTTGGCCATCTAGTGCATATTTCATGCTGTATTAAGATGCAGTAAGTATCATGGTGAGAGAGATCCGTTGATATATAGATTGCTTTCAAGCTCAAGGTTTTCCAAATGTCTAGGTTTCTGCACTGTTCCTGCTTTGGCCCTCCTCTGTGGAGACATTGGTCTAAGTATGTCTGGCTCGAGCGAGATGCACAAAACATACATCTTTATCACTTTGTTTATAAGACACACAAACCTAAACTTTACTTGAACTTCCGTGCATATCAGCACAATTACGGTTGAACGAAGCCACAGGATCCTTATCAGGGAGTCTTTCAGGATGATTTGGTTGGATAAATTTCTAAACATTACAAATGCCAAGAAGCTAAAAGGAGCTTTTGGCAAAAGAGAAGTCCATTTTGGGGAGGTCAATCTCGGATGCATCAACCTGACTCTGCAGAAAGTGCATTTTATTGTACTTTGACATTGATGCTATGCTACTTTGATCTATTGTTTTCATTTGTTCATTGGGTTTATTATATACGTTGTGCTTTTTCTTGTATTTAACCTCTGTTGAACGGATTGAAACCCTCATTTGATGTTGCAGTAATGTTAGCAAGTGGAGGTGTTTGTATTAGGGATGTGCCCGAAGTTGAATCCCGAATTTGCAAAAGATATAACGGATTCTATGGAACCCCTGAAGGGACATGGTCAAGGATTTCATTTTCTGTGGTTTTCCTGATTTGAAATTTGGCTTCGGGCACATCCCTGGTTTGTATTTTGCCTCAAATCTCTGAAGTTGTTCTATGTAGCGTTGACAGAGGAAATATCATGCCGCTGATTAAACCTTTTCTAGATTTGGAAACAGCCAAACATCAAGATGCAAATTTTCCCAGAAGATGCAATGAAACAGTCATTGGACATTGAACCACTGGCAGTAATTTTGCCTGGCTTGATTGCTTTGTCCTGTAGATACTCGCTCCTTTTTTCTTTCATGTCTCCTTTTGGTCTGTGCCAACGACGAAACGCACCGCAACGGCATAGATCAAAGTGTGCAAATTGCTAGCCTTGCTAATTGTGCTCTCTCCACTTCCCCACCTCCCTCTGTTCTCTTCCCAATAGGTCCTGGCTTGGCCTTCATTGCTTACCCTAAAGCTGTGTCTATGATGCCACTGCCTACGTTTTGGGCCATTCTTTTCTTCGTCATGCTTCTGCTGTTGGGTCTCGACAGTCAGGTGAGCATCAAATAAATAAAATGGTATGCTAAACAGTTTGAGTACCGCTAGTTTACAGGGTGGTAATAAAAACCAGACGCTGATGTTAAACCCAGTCTGTGAACCTTTTAGAAAACATTGTTAAAAAACAAGGGCTGACTGCTAAAGCTAATTTCATACATAACATTTAATGTAGGCTAAATACAATAATATGATATTTTTATAATGCTTTTCTATCATTTGAAGATACAAACAATGGAATAAAGTTAACTAAATTCTAAATATTTTTAAAAGAATTAGAAAGCTCTCTCTGACGACAGCTCTTATAGCAATGTAAGTCATGTAGAAAACATGGGTGTAGGATACGTGGTGGACACTTTTAATAAAACATAAATTTGTCCCACACATTTTTCTTGGGGCAAGTGTGTGCACATAGATGGGCCAATGTGAGACAATCAAAGAGACAAGATAGTCCATCCACAAACTGATGTTTTATCCTTATACAAAACGAGTCAATTTGAGAATTACAGAGCGCTAAACACTCTCATGTAAAGTCTGTTTCATTCATGCTAGAAGCTGGAGGGCACCCTCACAAGGAAAGTCCAAAATTCATAGAAGTAACAACTTATGACATTCCAGGAAATCCCTTATGTGGGCAAAAGCATCCAGCCACAACTGTAACTGAATGAAAAACAGGGTTTAACTGACAAAAAGAGAAGACAATAAACGCATGAATGCGACAATATATGGTTTATGTGTGTTTTTCAAGCCATCTCAGGGTATTATTTTCATAGCAATTGTGTATATAAATAATATAGTACTAATTGACATAGCCTCTATTACAGTATAAATTATGAAATATATTTCATGCCTTATTCTGTGATTAAAAAGGCCCATATTATGTGTTAGAATGGCTTTAAAACACACATTATTACTTTTTGTTTTTTAATATATGTGTTTGTAGCAGGCCAGTAAAATAAACTTGATTTTTTGTCCCCCTTACTTCTGAAATAATGGCTATGCCCCAGCCCTAGAAAACATGGTAACAAACATGGAAAGAAAAACAAAACTTTGTTGGCAGCTTATTGGTCATACAGCAGTTGGAGTCCTGTACTATCATATTTCTCAGCCCCAGTGAAATTAAACACTCTGCTAAATCAGAGTCCCTCCACATCCAGGGAGTCCACTAAACAAGGGTGTTGTGCTTGGACTGTTACATTAAGTATGCGTATCGAAAATAATATTCATGCAGCTGTGTTGGATAACATTTAAAGGGGTTTCTATGTTCAGTACAGTACTACTTAAAGTAATAGATACCTTCCACTGCAGTATCACACAACTTTATATACCATTTAAACTGAAGCTGAACCATGCATTGAAACGCATGGAGATGGGGTGGGATATTACATTATTCTAAAATAGCCAGTAGCCTTTTAGGCTATAGCCTAGCAAAACCATGATGATGAGGGTATTCTAGAGAGCATTTTTATTGGAAAAAAAATTCTACTAACAGTGCACTACCATCAAGAACTAAACGCCACAAAGTTAGTAGGTTTATGATTACAAAACATGGCAACTTTTCCATGGCTTCATTCTCAGCAAACCTGTTTGTGCTAACAGTGTTTCTTTCCTTTTCTCAGTTTGTCGAAGTGGAAGGGCAGATCACATCCCTAGTGGATCTGTATCCATCCTTCCTACGGAAGGGTTATCGGCGTGAAATCTTCATAGCTATAGTCTGTTTTTTGAGCTACCTGTTGGGACTTACCATGGTCACCGAGGTAAGTACAACAGTTGAACATTTACACCTTTTTATGGAGAATTTCCCTTCTAAATCCATACTAATCTAGTCTTTACCACTTTGCCAACATATTGGACCAGCTGGTTTCTCCTGGCTAAATGAAGAGTGTATCAAATGCAGCTTAGTTGAATGGTCAGGCACCATATGTTTTACAGTTAAAATTTTAGTGACACTGTCATTTGATAGTATGTGGCCCTCAACCAAACCCTCAGTTCCTGTAATCAAGATGAACGCCATGCTTATGCCAGATCTACTGCCCAAGCTCTTTCCCATAAGGAAGAGTCTTCCACACTTGGCAGGGTTACTGTGATTTTGCAAACTAAGGCATGATCCTGGAGCAACATAGTTTGTTGGTCCTTGAATAACATTAAAAAACCTATCCGGTCCAAAAACCTATCCCCTAAACCTAACCCTACATAACTTATTCCTAAAATTAGAGGGAAATGATAGGTGAATAACACTGATGTAGAAGCACCTAACCCTGGTTGTAAGCCTAAACTTGAAATAAACTGTATACTTGTCCCTCAAATCTGATTGGTTGATTGGAATGTTGTGCCAGGTTCAACAAATATGTTGATCTAGGAACATGTTGTACTTGGTGAAATCATGTTCACCTCCCAGCGGTGCCTTATCGCTCCCACTTCCATGTCTTTTTATGGACGTCCTGACCTGCTTTGAGCCATAGAGGAATCTCACATCTATACTAGGAGATCCGGCCTGCTCTGACAATGCACTTCTAAGATTCCTCTGGCCCCCTTCAAATCTCGTCCTCTGATTGCTAATCCCCCACAACAGTGAATTGGGAATGCTATTCTGTGGCTTGAACCACACAGTGTCCCATTTTTTTCCATGACATAATGTCTTATGTCACCCCTGAATGCATTTTGCAACAAATGTCTTTGTTACCAAAAGAAAGTTAGTCAAGTATTTAGCCAAGCCCTGGTCATAACAGTCCTCTATTGTGTCAGCTTTGCAATTACAGCATGTATTAGAGCCTACTCACTTTTTCAATCGTTTTTTGTCTCTTTTTCAGGGTGGCATGTATGTGTTTCAACTCTTTGACTACTATGCAGCCAGCGGCGTGTGCCTTTTATGGGTTGCATTCTTTGAATGTATTGCTGTAGCCTGGGTTTATGGTGAGTACAACGTGTGAACACCACATATAACAGTCATAATGGTGTACCGTAGCAGGCACTTTCCATGATTAGGGTACAAATTAGTATGCCATTACTTTAAAACAATAACTCATGTTACTTTTAAACAGTAAAAACTGAGGTTTGGTTATATCCCACGTGTTCAATCCTGTTACTGGATGATTTCCCCCCAATAGCAAAAAAATTCATTCTTAAAATTGTGATACCTAAGAAGTAAAAGTCAGTTGGACGCTTTCTACAGCATGATCTCATGCCACTTTCTCAGTCTTTACACAAATTGAGTGTTGACTTCATTAATTAAACTCAGCCTTTTAACCCTGTTACTGAAATGATTGTAAGAAAAAACAGATTAAACAAATATACATCTTTTTGATTATTGGAAATATGAATTTATGAATAACCACAAATCAACATTTGACCTTAGCTAGTAAGAGAGTGATTTATGATAAATCTGCAACCCTGTTACTGCATGATATTCCCACTCACCATTACAAATGAACTTTAAAATTGTTATACCAAAGCAGTAAAATCTTATGGCATTTTCTCAGTTGTTTTAAACAAAATTGAATGTTGACTTTATTCTTTAAGCCATTCAACCCTGTTACTGAAGTTAGTGACAAAAAATGACGAAAATATGCATCTTTTCTACTGGAAATGAGTTTATCAGTAACTGCAAATCAACATTTAGTATAGGGTTGAATAGCTTAATGAGTGAAGTTAAGAAAAAAACATCAGACTAATGTCATTTTTAGTTATGGGAAATGTGTTTATCAACGTTTGACCCTTAATTAGCTAGCTGAGTTGTTAATTTAGGCTAAATTTACAACTGTTAACCTTAAAACTTTGCTTTGGAACTTTTAGTTTATGGTTATAAAACTGACTGTTTGTTGAAAAACTGCTCAAATTGGACGTTTAAGCACAATTTCTTACTCTATTAATGGTAAGTTAGGTAAGCCAGTAAATGAGTTCTCTTTTCCTGGGATATGAATCAAAGGCCTAATTGCTGAGAAACAACTTCCTTCCAATGCAATGTTTGTGAATTTCTCAGGTGTGGATCTCTATGAACAGAGTATGAATCAGTTAGAGAGCAAACGATTTAGTGCCAAATCAGGGTATTTGCTGTACAGTTGAACCTAGTTCTGAGAAAGTGTACATAAAGTCTTTTGTTCCCTATTGCCATGACCTTGATTTCAAAATCTAAATGTGTCATGAATATGTCAGTACACGCCAGCTTCCCTTGATAACAGAGCTGCTGCTAAGGTGGATTAAACCCTGCATGCAGGTAGATTCAGGTTAAAATACTGATTTACCATGCAGGATTTTCCTGATAACATACTGCATTTTGCACAATATCATAAAGAGCTAGAGCACAACATCCCAGCCCAAACAAGACAACAAATTGATAATTAATGTAATTCCCATCTTAAACGAAGCAGTAACTTTGTTCCGGTCTATGTGCACTGCAGGATCATGTGTTAATGCGTTTGAATTTCATACCTAAACACACTCCTTCTCTTCAAAGGCGCTGATAATTTCTATGATGCGATTGAAGAGATGATTGGTTACAGGCCAAATCCCTGGATGAAGTGGAGTTGGACTATAATCACACCTTTTCTGTGTGTGGTAAGTTCTTTACAGAGAGTGAGGCTTAAAACAGTACATCTATAAGTATGCTAAAGTTAGCCTGTGTTAATAAAAACCGTGAAACGCACATCCACAGATCACAGATCAGAGGCCCACTACACAATATGTTACCTAAAATGAGACATTGAAAGAGTATTTTACACAGTTCAATTGGAGATTGTGTGCTTTTCTACCCTCCCCCCTATGGCTACACATGCAAATACCGCTTTTCCGCTTTGGATTTGCGGCAAAAATCCGGCTCCCATCTCACTGTAACAGAGCTCCAGATGGGGTGACCATCTGCCTGGCCAACAGAATGAATGGAAGGAGCTGAGGACGAGTGCAGGATTAGTTTCCATGAGATCATGAATGTCGTTTTTCTGTGAACATTATAGGACTATAAGGAAAAAAAGAAACCCCTTCCTTATGTACAGCCATAAAGCTTTTAAAGACTTAGGAGACTTTTAAAAAAAAAATCTTTCTTAAATTAGATGGCTCGTTTGCAGTGTATTAACCTGTTTAGTCATTTTGGAAACTTGGTAGACTCTTGCAAGATCGGAAAAAGATATTATTAATATAATAACAATAATATTAAATTGCAAATAAATATCATTAATTTGACTTTTCTATCATTTTTCATCTTTAAGGGTGACTCTCACAAAAAAAAACCTAGGTAATATTTATTGTAGCTTATTATTTATCTCTGTATTTATTTAATTATTTATTTATTTGCTATTTAATAATATAATTTAACATAATTAATAATACACCCTTTATTAATTATGTTATTATTATATTATTTAATAGCAAATAAATAAATTATATTTGTTGCTATCAAGCAGTATTAATAAATAAATACTACAAGTAAGTATAATTAATTGGATTATAAATACTAAATGATAAACAGTTTATTTAATAAATACATTATTATTGTTAATAATAATACATTTTATTAAGATTTATTATTATAATCATCCATCTTTATTAAAGAAATAAATAGAAAAAATAGCCATTAATTCTATGTAGTATTGATTAAATAATATAAATCTAAAGTAAAATGATAAACAATGGTATGTAGGTAATTTAATCAATAATACATGATATTATTATTATTATTATATAGCAAATAAATAACTATAGTAATATTATCTTTTTATGATGTATAAATAAATAGCTAAATGATATATTATTGATTAAATTATAAACAACTCTTCTATTTATTAAACAATTCTATTTATTTATTATTTTACATTTATTATTATTATTAAATAGCAAATAAAATGATTATAATATGTGTATGTATTATTAAATAAATAACAAAAGTATCTATTTATTAACTTAAGTAAATTAAAATAATTATAATAAACAATACTATTAAATAACTGTTTATTATAATTAGTTAATAAGTTACTCAGTACATACATTTGCTATTTATTTAATACATAATATAAAATAATGTTTATAACATTTGTATTTATTATTAATATTAATAATAATACCATTATTAAATTATAAACTAAGATCAAATAATTATAATAAACAATGCTATTTAAATAAATAATATTTTTATTTAATTATTTTAATCTTAGTTTAAAATAATAATAATAATGTTTTGAATTCTAATTTTGTCTGCAATTTCCTGAGATTCACCCCTCAAGAGCTTTACATGAAACAGGAGATGGTACTTGCGTATTGAGTGTGATGTGGTGACCCCTGCTTTGTCTTCTGCTGCAGGGATGCTTTATCTTCTCATTGGTCAAGTATACTCCCTTGAGATACAACAAAATCTACGAGTACCCGGATTGGTCCATCGGAGTCGGCTGGACCCTCGCCCTGGCGTCCATGATCTGCATACCTATGGTGGTTGTGATCAAAATCATTCAATCAGATGGACCCCTCATCGAGGTGAGTCAGTCGCACCAATGACAAACCTCAGATTTATCGTCAACGCACTGACCAATAACGTCACTTTATTCGTCCCTTCCAGAGGATCAAAGCAGTGGCGGCTCCCGTGAGGGGAGGGGCCAGTTCTTGCCCCCAAGAGTACCTGCCCAAGAGCAACGAGCTGGCGCAGCCCCTGGACCCAAACTGGAACGGAGGCTTGATGAAGCCCACCCACACCATCGTAGAAACTATGATGTGAACGCTCTCTGTGAGAGGAATCAAATGACCTGCTTTTCCATTATATATATATATATATAAATATATATGTATATATATGTGATTTCTATATACATATATTAAAATATACTCTGTAACTTTTGACATAGTCGTAGGACCAGGTTTACATTGCTACGCATCTGCACTAGGAGTCCTTGTTTTGTTTTTGTTTTGTTTTTCTACAGAGGAAGTTACATTTTTCTGTCTGTATTTTTAATATTTTTATCATAATACTATTATATTACTATTATTGTCGCTGTTATTAGACAGAGAACAGATCGCAACCAGCAGTATCATGAACGTAGAGCCACGCCCGTTCTATTTTTGTAACTTTTATCTTGTACATAATAAAAATCGAACTGAGCTGTGCTTATTTTTAGACAAGAATCATGGGGAAAAACAACAACAAAGGGCTCCGTAAACATGATTCGTGAAAAGTAACGTCGGTCGGTGTACAAAGATCTAAAAAAGCAACCCCCGTCCTCGCCCATCGTGAATGGTCGTCTTTTTAGAGATAATGTTCCTGGATAGTAGTAGCTTTAAGTGTGTCCCAAAAACTGTTTAGACTGGAGATTGTGCTGTCCGTAAGATTCGAGCCATTAGCCCTGCTTGTTTCCAATGCGCACTATACTACTAGGACACTACATTCTCCACAATGGTGCACCCTTTGGACAGTTTGCGCAAAAAAAGGAAAGTTCAAGTCATTGTTGACACCCTCGTTTTTCCATAGAACACAAAAGAAAGATGTTTCAGCTGTTGTCCATATAATGAAACATTGACTTTCATTGTATGGATAAAAAAAGACACTTTTCAAAATATCTTGCATGTTCGGTAGAAGAAAGTCACACAGGGTTGGAATGACATCGTGAGAAAACGATAACAGAATTTTCATTTTCGCGCAACTGATCCCTTTAAGTCTAACTGTTTTGTAAGTGTTCTCTTCCGATGTCACGTGTTGTACTTCGAAATGCACGTCACACTAATTCTTTAACAGTGTCTCTTCCTTCTTCGAAAGGCCCGGGTATACTTTATTTTTGCGTTCCGCTCCGTCGGACGTCGCGAGCCCTCCTAATTACGAAAATTACATCACACGGATAGTGTGGATGACCGAAGTATACTTTGGGCTTTAAGATGCATTCAAATTGATTGATTTTGTAGCAAATACCAGAATATGGGCAATTCCATTCTATTTGCGCGATTACCGAGAAAAAAAAAAATTTGATTTTGCGCTTCGTAAATTAGGGTCTGAATTGTAAACATTCACTGTGGTATTAAGTCACCCTCATTGATTCGTAGGCACCAAATGCGTTAACTATCCCAAATGCGTGAACTATCCTTTTAAGTCTGTTTTGTAAGTGTTTGTTTTTCCGATGTCGAGAGTTGTAGTTCGGAAATGCGCGTCACACTAATTCTTTAACAGTATCTCTTCCCTCTTCGAAAAGGCCCGGGTATACTTAATTTTCCATGTTTCGCTCCATCTTGCGCAGAGTTCCATCCAGTGGACTTTGTTTTCAAGGCCTCAAGTCACTCGCACATGTGCGGTTGTATGTGCACCGTGCATGCGGTCACAAAATATCGGGCTGCAGGAGGACGTCCGACAAAAATAATGTCGTGCGGATGGCCGAAGTATACTTTGGGCTTTAAAATGCATTCAAATTGAGTGATTTTTTAGCAAATACAATAATATGGGCATCTCCATTCTATTTGTGAAATTACCGGAAAAAAAAAAAATTGGTCCTGATTTGGTATTAAGTCGTTGATCCGTAGGCACCAAATATGTTCTTATTTTGAGGTGTCGGGATGTGAAGCTGCCTGGCAAGATTTTAAAACCACCCCAGACAGCAACCGAGTGTGGGCCCAGATCCGGGGCACATCTGGTACATGTGGATTCCACGCGTACCAGATGCGGCCCGGATCGGGGCCGACACTGTGTTGCTGTCTGGGACGTAGGATTTACATTTCGTTTTGCGTTTGTATCAAGTCTGTTTATTTTTATTTCCAATCACATTTGCCTTTTGTATTCAAAGACATCACTGTATTCTGTTCAGCAATTACCAATAGATCTCATCCACAACTGTTAATCGACAAAAAAAAGCTTGCTGCGAACTATAATGTGCAATACTTTGTAGAATTATATGCATTGTTCCTGTCTTCACCTGTCTTTTAAAAAGTTGGTACTTGGAAGTGTGGAATTACGTATGATTTATAAGCCGTTGTAATATGTCAGAAACAATGAACAGGGGCCAATTTAAGCTGCCGTACATGGTATGCTGAATTAACACCAAAAACTCAATGCAGATCTTCTTACTGTGACAATTTATACTTTTTTTTTTACTATAAAGTAAAGCTGAAATCTAAGGATTATGCCAATGTTATGGATTGAATTTATTGGATTTAATATTTTTTGACTTGGCCAAGTTAAACAAAACTGTAGCCAATCACAAAAGGAGAGGCTCAATTGATCTTGACAGCTTCTACTTTGGTACCTTTGGGATACTTTATTACAGAAGTTTAACTGCGAATTAAAATGTAAATGTTAAAAGAGGCACACATTCTTTAGCAATACAGAGATTTAATTTGCAGTCTCAGGGTGTTTTAAAAACAGAGACTGATTTCCCACTGTTGCACGTCTCTTTGAACCCTTCCATTTTTGAAGAAGAGCTAAGAAGGGGCAGTGTTTATAAATGCAGGAGAACCTTTTTAAAGTAATGATTAGAAATGTTTTATTTTTTTATTTCGAGGATATATGTAAGTAAAAAAAGCAAGTGTATATCGATAAAAGATTTTACAGTACCCAAAAAAAGAGAAAAAAGTAAAGAAAAATGGAAAAAAAAGTTTTTATCTCTTAATAAACATTTATCTTTTAAAAACACTGATTTTGTTGATTTGTGATTTTTACATTAATATGATAACCATGCTGAAAGTTGGGTGAGGACTCTTTGGACTTGGGTCAGGAAGCAACCGCCCATGTAGCAACACCTTAGCAACCATCTAACCGCCACTCACATTTTCTTCAGAATATGTAAAAATATAGTACTATTTCTTTAACCTTTGGTTATACACTAGGCCTATGTTGCCGAAATCATTGAAATTCAAATCACTGAATTCAGGTGTTCAAATCACTTCCATGGCCACAGGTGTATAAAATCATGCACCTAGGCATGCAGACGCTTCTACAAACATTTGTGAAAGAATGGGTCGCTCTCAGGAGCTCAGTGAATTCAAGCATGGTAATGTGAAATTTCCTCACTAATAAATATTCCACGGTCAACTGTTAGTGGTTTTATAACAAAGTGGAAGCAACAAAGTGGTAGGCCACGTAAAATCACAGAGCGAGGTCAGCGCATGCTGAGGTGCATAGTGTGCAGAAGTTGCAAACTTTCTGCAGAGTCAACAGCTACAGACCTCCAAACTTTGTTCTTGAGATAATTTGAAGGCCACACAGTGCGTAGAGAGCATGGAAACCCATCACCAAATGCAGTGGATGTAGTGGTGTAAAGCATGCCACCACTGGACTCTAGAGCAGTGGAGACGTGTTCTCTGAAGTGACCAATCACGCTGGTAATCCGATGGACGAGGCCTGGGTTTGGCGGTTGCCAGGAGAACAGTACTTGCCTGACTGCATTGTGTCAAGTGTCAAGTTTGGTGAAGGGGGGATTATGGTGTGGGGTTGTTTTTCATGGGTTGGGCTTGGCCCCTTAGTTCCAGTGAAACGAACTCTTAATGCGTCAGCATACCAAGACAATTTGGACAATTTCATGCTCCCAACTTTGTGGGAACAGTTTGGGGATGATCCCTTCCTGTTCCAACATGACTGCACACCAGTGCACAGTGTTGGTCCATTAAGACATGGATGAGTGAGTTTGGTGTGGAGGAACTTGACTGGCCTGACCTCAACCCGATAGAACACCTTTGGGATGAATTAGAGCGGAGACTGCAAGCCAGGCCTCCTCGTCCAACATCAGTGCCTGACCTCACAAATGCACTTCTGGAAGAATGGTCAAAAATTCCCATAAACACACTCCTAAACCTTGCAAGTAAACGCAGAAGTCCAAAACCTTGGCTATATAGTGTATAAGTAACATATACATCAGAGCCTCTCATTGCTTATTGCTAGAACAAACATGTTTACATTGCTAAGGGTGTTGTGCAGTGATACACAGGGCCGTTGGGTGAAGCGGTCATAGCCATGTTTTATCTTGATTAAAACACAGCTATTGACCTATCAGAATCAATGACTGGAACTTATCGTTTTATAAGTAAGCAATAAGGTACGAGATGTGCTGTATGGTGAATAAGTCATGGCTAAAGGGTGCTGTTAGCAATACCTTCATCTGTAACTTATTCTCGATACAGCACTAGCCTTGAGTACCTTATTGCTTTATAAAACGGTTACCACACAATTCAAATATTAAAGCCAAAAAATATGTGTCAATGCAAATTTCATAAAGTAAAACCACTAAAAGCCTTCCTTCCTCTGGAAAAAATTGTCCCTGACCGTGATTAGTAACAGAAGTTACATTATTACGCCATTAGATGGTGGGCCATTAGATGAGTCACTCAGTAGCAAAGACTTTTGTATTTTAAGGACTGAAACCTTCTGTAAAAACACGGGAACAAGACACAAATGACAAATGCTTTGACTAGCTCTGTCAGTGACAGGGCACAGGGGAACCTCTTAACTGTTAAAAGGACAAGATATTGCAGTGGACATTCAAACATATGACTGACCTGAAGGAAATGAATCTAAATGCAGGTAATACACTGGATCTCTCTCTCTCACACACACACACAATACATCTCCTCTACACAATACAGTAAGCTTCAATGAACAATATCAATGAGAGCAAAGGTATGTTTACGTTGCTAAGAGTGGTTGTTAAGGGTGTTGTGTAGTGATACACAGAACCGTTGAGGTGAAGCGGTCATAGTTGTGTTTTATCGTGATAAATATTAACCAATCAGAAAATCAAGGACAGTAACTAAACGTTTTATAAAAGGAAGTAATGGTTTGTTTGGCCCAATTTCGAGTATAAACTCTCTAAGTGTTTTTTCCCCTGACCTCAACATCTTTCACCACGGTAAATATTGAATTTTTGGTGGCTAACCATGACCTACAAACAAAAATAAACTCAGTACATAGACAAACTGCTGGTGAATGGAAGGAATGACGAATTGTTATGGGACTGTTTGTTCTTGGAGGAACAAATTATCTCAAGACGACAAAAACAGATTTGAGCTTTTCTGGAAGGCATAATTTCAATTACATTTTGCCTCATGACTCTAATCATCCCTCTAAAATGACTTTTTAAAATCTTTTTCATCTGTTAAAAAGGATTAGCATCCAGTGACAATCCTGTTAAAATGCCAGAACATCAACACTCAAAAAAGTCTCAGTCAAACTGATCTGGCACAACAACGATCAAAGTTTGGTATAAATGCACAAAAAGATTCACATTACTCAGTATCATTAGTTAGCAGAATCTATCTATCTATCTATCTATCTATCTATCTATCTATCTATCTATCTATCTATCTATCTATCTATCTATCTATCTATCTATCTATCTATCTATCTATCTATCTATCTATCTATCTATCTATCTATCTATCTATCGGTCTGTCTGTCTGTCTGTCTGTCTGTCTGTCTGTCTGTCCTGCTATAACAGCTTCAACTGGGAAGGGTTTCCACAAGGTTTAGGTGTGCTTATGGGAATTTTTGACCATTTTCCTAGAAGCACATTTCTGAGGTCAGGCACTGATGTTGGCTTGCAGTCTCCGCTCTAATTCATCTCTAAGGTCTTCTATCAGGTTGAGGTCAGGACTTGGTGCAGGCCAGTCAAGTTCCTCCACACGAAACTCGCTCATCCATGTCTTTATGGACCAACGCTTTGTGCACTGGTGCGCAGTCATGTTGGAACAGGAAGGGAGCATCCCCAAACTGTTCCCACAAAGTTGAGAGCATGAAATTGTCCAAAATGTCTTAGTATGCTGAAGCATTAAGAGTTCCTTTCACTGGAACTAAGGCGCCAAGTCCAACCCTCAAAAAACAACCCCACACCATAATCCCCCCTCCACCAAACTTTACACAAACTTTGGCACAATGCAGTCAGGCAAGTACACTCTCATGCCAACTGCCAAACCCAGACTCATCCATGGGATTGCCAGACAGAGAAGCGTGATTGGTCACTCCAGAAAACACAGCTCCACTGCTCTAGAGTCCAGTGGCAGTGTGCTTTACACCACTGCATCCGGCACTTGCATTGCACTTGGTGATGTAAGGCTTGGATGCAGCTATCTGTCTGTCTGTCTATTTATCCATCTATATATTTATCCATCCAATGATCAATCCATCCATCTGTTTGTCTGTCTATTCATCCATCTGTATATTTTTCCATTTATCTATCTCTGTCTGTCCGTCCACCCGACTGTCCGTCATATAAAAAATTATAATATGTGGACAAACATCTCTATTTCCTACTGATTTCACTAACCATAAAACTCAATGCAAAAGTCAAAATGCATCATTTTACCTGGCACCGAAGATAGGCTCGTAAACTAGTCTAGTCACTGAACCATAGCAACAGCATGCCGCTCCAGTACGCTCTATTCAGTTCAGTATCAGGAACATTAACATAACAACTGTCATTATTTCTCACATAAGAACATTTTCTCATGAATTTACACATTAACTCATCACAAAAATACATTTGACATTTGGCGAAAGGGGCACAGGGAAACAGTTTTGGTTATACAACACAACGAGTGGCACAAAAATACCTTAGTTTAGAACTCTATGAAAGCGGTTGTATAATTCACAAAATGTCCAAAACTGATCCAGTGTACTTCTGTTGTACAGCTCAACACCCACAATTCGCTTTCCAAAAAAAGCCCTGTCCATTTCCCCGGTGTTTAAAAGTGTGTTTAGATAAGTAGAGATACAACAGAACATAATTTCCAAATTGCTGGCTACTTGACAACTCACCAGTAGAAAAACGTCACCAGCAAATCCCCGGCAGAGACTGGGGGGTTAAATCAGGTCCTGTGGGAGAGAGCACAGTACATTTTTACCAAGCTTACCTCTGCTCTATTTGTACATGATACAGCTAACTTCAGTGTAAAGTCTGACGCCTCCCGTTTGTGACAGGTGAAACCTTTAGTCTATCTTTGAAAGACTTTCAAAGACTTTTTCACTCATTTCAGAGCCCCTCAAAGCAACTTATGTTCTCATTAGATGTCCCTGGGTTATTACCACTTCACTTTTAAAAACTTAAAAAGCGTTGAACATCAGTGTATTTTTTGTTGTTGAAGTGAACCTCATTAATGAAATAGAAACAGAAGACCATTCTGTTATGAATCTGGTCTTTGCAAAACCATTCTAGCACAGTGTATTTCTGTAACAAAAGTTTTACCGTTTGCAGTGAATGCCTGTTTTCCCATTCATTTTTTTGTAAAAAGCATATAGGGTCGATAATGACCGGAGGTGTGTAATAGTGTAAGTATTTAAAAGCAAGTAAATATTTTTTCTGCACAACTATAATTGAATCTTTGATGAGTGAATAATGCAGTTCACCTGTCTGATACACAATGATGAAGTGACGTTTCACTCATAGTCACCGCAGGCAGAAAACAAAAGAATAGGAAGAATCATCAGCAAAACTTGAAATAGCTCAGTGATTTAATGCAGAGCAACTGAACGCTATCAAATATTACTGTCACTGTCACTTGGTAGTGTATCTGGTCAAGAAGCTGTCATAGATCAAAATATTAATTGAAAGATGTTGAGAATTATATTTTTGAGAATATGTGTGAGATGGTGAATATGAGGCCGATGCTGAATGTTCTGGGAAATGAGCTCTGACGAGGACAGTGATGATGGTATAAAACATCTGCTCAAACTGAACCCTTCCAAGCGCCAAAAGGAGAACGAAATATGTTTTCTTTGATTCTTCTGTAATTGTTACTCTAATATCAGGAGAGTTTTATATTATCGTGACAGGTAGAGATCCATCCATGTTAGATATAGATCCAGGTCGCTAAAGACCCGAATGTGTAATAATGATTGGCGAAACATTCATGCATTGAAGGGTTAATGTATTGATGTTAAATCTTAAAACGTTATGTATTCTTAATATATTTATAATTATAAAACTATATACCAATATAAAACTAAGTTTAAAAAAAGAGGGGATTTGAAACCTTACAAAACACAAACCTTAACCTCTTCATAACTTCAATGTTATAATTGTGATCAAATTGACAGAAAAATACTGCATTTATGTACACATTGAACAAAAAATACTGGTAAAATTGTGAGGCATAATTTGTCCGATATCTCAAGAATCACACTCTAAAAATGGCTGGGTAAAAAACAACCCAAGTTGGGTTGAAAATGGACTAACCCAGCAATTGGGTTGTTTTAACCCTGCAGTTGGGTTAAATGTTTGCTTAAAACAACCCAATCGCTGGGTTAGTCCATTTTCAACCCAACTGTTTTTTACCCAGCATTTTTTAGAGTGCAGTGGCCTTTCACAAATGCGCATTTGATCAAACACATTGAATTTGACTCAAAGTGGTGCATTTTACCTCTTTTATTCAGTTGTTTTTAGAAAAGGATACCATTAGCACATTCCCGTATCGATAAGGAATGGGTCTCAACACCAAACCAGTCTAGCCAAACCAGAATAGACTTGATTATCACTTCTCTTTCGCCATTGTGCTTCAAATATGCTGTGGAAACAGCTAGGTTTAGAGTTCATACAAAAATACTGTACAGAGAATAGAACTTTCATATTACACATTCAAAAATACACGTTAATATCAATGCATACATTAATCAGGAATTCAAAATGCATAGGGATGAACACATTTGGAGCTTTATAAAGCGCATGTAAAATCCTTTAAAAGCCTGCCTCTGGTCTCAATATTGCACATATAAAAAGAACCCCATTGTCTTTTCTCCTGGAATAGTACGTACGACATGTTCAAATACTTACAACACTATCATGGTTAAATGTCTCTGAAATGAAAACAGTCCCTTCTTTGAGACTTTGCTTGCTGGCGTTGGCTTGCAATGCAGCGACCTGCAGAGAAAATGTGGTCTACCAATTTCAAACAAATAAAGGTCTTATTTTTTTGTAGTCAGCTTTTGGAGGCAGTTGGTTGAATTACACAACAGACAGGAAGGTATAAGCGAGGAAAAAAACCCAAAAAACTTAAAAGGGGCCTAGGAGCGAGCCTTGGGTAGACTCCTAATTCGATGGGCCTGAACAGAGACTCTGATTGTTCAACAAAGTCTTGTAGAACAATGAGTGCTTTCTACTTTACTGCAAATAGATTTTGCTTGTGCTTTCCAACATGCTAGTAAAGACTGCAGGGTGAGGAAATAAATTCACTTAATCCACAATTAATTACGGCGTATAAGTGTTTTGCTGTGGACGGGACCACACTGAAGGAGACATAACCCCCAAAAGTTGACTTTTAAGTGTGGGAAAACTGCTTGAAGTCCTAGAGGTAAAAGAAAACGTTCTGCTGACTTTGACAAAACACAGGATATAGCCGCATTTAGGTTCCTGAAATAATATTTGCTTATGCTTATTATGTGAACCAAGATACAAATTCAAGTCTGCACAGAGACAAAGATAAAGCAGCCTTCTTCAGTCCATGTGGGTTACTTTTGATTGTTTTAAGGAGTAGTTCACCCCAAAATGAAAATTCTGCCTTTATTTACTCACCGTTCATTAATATATCAAGTTCCAAAAAGCTTTGCGTTTAAAGTTTGGGACAAGTAAATAATGACAGATTTTTGGATGAACTATTGCTTAAGTTAATAAATTAATTTGATTATAAAAACTATAACTTTCTTAATCTATGATAAAAATACTGTGTAGTGTCTGTCCCAACTACGTATATCAGTTTCCGTTCTGATTCCAATTACAGTAATGAAATCGTTTTTTTAAAAGAGTATTTAGCACAGTGTGTCCTCTACATCTGCATACAAAATGAACCAGTTCTGAACTAAAACCAGTTCTTGATTCCCAAACCTAGACCTAAGGTTCACCTAAAAATGAAAATGTGCTTACCCACAGGGCATCCAAGATGTAGGTGACAGTTTCTTCAGTAGAACACAAATGAAGATGTTTAACTCCGACCGTTGCAGTGTGCCAGTCATATAATGCATGTCAATGATAACACATGAAAATATATAATATTTTCACAAAAATATTTTAACACAAAAAAATATTTGTACTGCTTGTTCAAATTGCTTACTTAAAATGAGCTAAAGCAACACAATTGCTATACATTGTGTTCTACCTTAATTTAACTGTGTTCAATCCACTTAAATATAAGTCAAATTGAAGTTTATTTAATCCGTTTGTGTTGAGATTACATGAATGATTTGTGTTGCATTAACTAAAACTGGGCGGGACTTGTTAGTTCCCAGAATGCTTTGCATATGGATAAATCGAGAAAGAGTAAATGTTGTTATTTTATATGTAAAAATATTATTTTGTGTAGTTTTGAGCAAGATGAGAAAGGGGGAGACTTGATAGTGTGTAATAGTGTTTAATATTCAATTATATTGGAATTATTGGAACAATTTAAATTTCAGTGGGTTACCACGGTGGAGAAGAGTGGAGCATTTGCTTAGCCTAAGCTGAATGACGGCCTTGCTGAATGAGCTTTAGATGCTTAGCATTTAAAATGCTTAGGTGTGTTATTACTAGCTAAAATGTTGTCAATTAGCTAATGCAGTGTTATAATTCAGTTGTGTAACATAAAAGTATATTAAATTGAAGTGGGTGAATGGATATATGAAATGACTGAATCACGTCACAGAGCCATGTATTCATTCCATGATGTTGAAGTTACGTGAACAAATTATGTTTGTTTAACTTAATTGATTCATGTGGGACCGATGTACACAATTAAATCATGTAAATCCAACACACTTATTTTTCAGTGTATAAGAGTAAAAAAACATACACATACGAATCCATATTAAACCCCGCGGCTCGTGACGACACATTGATGTCTTAAGACACGAAACGATCGGTTTGTGTGAGAAACCGAACAGTATTTATATTGTGTATTTTGACCTCACCTACCAGAAGTCATCGCACCATGAACGCTGATGTACATAGTGTTGTATTTGAGGTAAAAAAATTATTTCACACAAACCGATCGTTTCGTGTCTTAAGACATCAATGTGTCGTCACGAGCCGCAGGGTTTAATATGGATTCGCATGTGTATGTTTTTTTTACTCTCATCTGTTACCATTGACATGCATTATATGACTGGCACACTGCAACAGTTGGAGTTAAAAATCTTAATTTGTGTTCTACTGAAGAAACAAAGACACCTACATCTTGGATGCCATGTGGGTAAGCAGCTAATCATCACATTTTCATTTTTAAAGTGAACTATCCCTTTAATCAGGACTTGACATTAACACCCGCCATCCCGCCAAATGTGGATGTATTTCCGCAGTGGCGTGTAACGCGGTTACTCCTACTAGCTACTTTAGTGGCTTGAATTTTATAGGCTGTATAATATATACATTTTTAATATGTATACAGAATACACGATACCAGCTGCGCTTACTCTCTCTCTCATCTCTCCAAAGGCGAGTTGACCAAATCGATCTCACGGCAATTTGTGCGTATTTTACGCGGTGGCTAGTTTTTGTTATATAGTACATATTTGACAAGTTGTTCAATTTGTATGATTTTGTACGAATTACCAACCCCTAACCCCGCCTCTAAAACCTACCCATCACTCCAGTATAGACAAATCATACAAATCCATACGAGTGAGGTCGTACGAAGTCGCACAAATTAGCCACCTCGTGCAAATAGGTCGTGAGATAGCATTGAGTTGACACAAACCCGCCTCCCCTCACTCGTTTCATCTGCTCTGGATGAATATTGTTGGTGTTAGGGTTTAAATTTCAGCATGGGATTGTGTCGATTGCGCATCATTTTACTAATTCGCGCAGATTTTGTGCTCACACCAAAAGTGCGTGCACATGAAGCCGCTTCTCAGTACTAAATTCAGTTATTTTTCGCTTCTTATTGACCATAACCAGTTTAATACACACTAAATAATGTCAAAATGCTGGTCTTGGTGAGTATCACGTAAACACAGTCAGTTCTGTTTTAAGTGAACGTAAACAGTTGAGAAAGAAAATGCATATATAACAGTGTACTGGATCTGTGCGTCAGGTTTTAAAGAGACAGCAGCCTAATAAAACAGCTGCCAAATTATGAGATATTAAAAATATCTATATGGCAGTTTTTCCCCATGGTATCGATGTCAAAACTGTGGCCAGTGAAAATGCTAAGTGGCTAGTAACTGGAAAACCACTAGCCACAGTGGCTGGTGAGCCAAAAAGTTCATGTCAAGCCCTGGTCTTAACAATGGTTTTCCGGAAAACATCAGATCCCATAAATCTCAATGCAACAAACCTACAACATAAACACACAAAGGGATCAGACGCACCCTCAAACAAGTTTACATATACCGATTTAACCTGTCAAATTCTTTTCCTTCTGGGGTTAAACGGTTCACATAGCAGCGGAATATTCCACAATCCAACACACGACATGACAGACGAATCTACACATCCTTATTTCCCCTTCAGATGTCAAGATATATGCTACAACAGCCCACCGTGCCCATAAATCTCATATTGGTGAAACACTAGATAAATGTTTAGTGGAGGTTAAAAGACTGTGGGGGCACATGTCCACAGAGACGTGACCTTTGTAAAAGCTCGGTGGCCCACACGTGCGGAACGCGAGTTAACGATGGTACGGCTTAACAAACGCTCCAAGACCAATGTGTCCGGAATAGCTTGTGGTGGAAACATTTGTGATATTTGGCCAGTGGTGGCAAATGGCAGCTTGGTGACAATCTACGGTGAAAGTACGTGCCCTTGAGGCCTGGATGTTTGCAGGACTGGAGTGAATGCTACATTGTGGCAGCAGTTTAGTGTCAGAAGATAAAGATAAGTTAGGGCTTCCACAGTGCTTACCGCGATAAGCTTTTCAAGAAGTCAATGACATGTCAAAGAAGTCAGGACATGGACATGTCAGGACCTGTCAGACCTAGATTTTATTGCTGCATGAGGTACATGTGGCCGTTTGAGGATGTAGGTAATGGAAGTACGTGCTGCTAACTAAAAAGTGTTTGCATGTCATTATCACAGCTTCTTGTTTCTCGTGTGTCTCGAGCAAATGCACTTCACACAAATAGGGTACAAAATAGGTCCTGAAACTCGTGTTTTTCCTGTTTAACCTTGAGAAAATGTTGATTTCACAAAGTATAAAACTGCATGTCTTAATTTCAGATCCCATGTAAAACGCTTAGAAAATGCTTCAACCTTGTTTTTAAAATTGAGCATACATTAAGCCATCACTTAGTACAGGCTAGTAAGTTTGGGATGAAATGTTGAGTTGAAATTATTTATAACCATATTTGCCAAAAAAAAAATGTAATTAAAAAATATAAGCTATATTTGTTCAACCATTTTTTTGATTGAACGGTTTCAATGCAGTCAACATTATTTTATGTAAATGTTGGTTTGAAATGATTTATAACCATATTTGCCAAAACATTGTGTATATATATATATATATATATATATATATATATATATATATATATATATTTTATTTTTTATTTTTTTTACCATTTTTTTTACCATTTTTTTCTTACAGTAACAGAGTCGAACGATTTTAAGATTGATCAAAGTAGTCAACACTAACATTTATGTAAAAATGTTGGTTTAAAATGATTTATAACCATATTTGGCAAAAAATTCTATAAAAATATTAACTATATTTTTCCACCATTTCTTATACTAACCGAGTTGAAAGGGTTTAAGTTTCATCAAAGCTTACAAAAAAAATAAGCTTAAAATAACAATAACATTTATGTAAAAAATTGTTGGTTTGGCAAAAAAAAAAAAAAAAAAAAAAAAATGCTATATTTGTTCAACCATTGTTTCTTTTAATACCACAGTTGAATGGGTTTAAGCTAGATCAAAAACAGTCAACACTTATAACAACATTTATGTAAATGTTGGTTTGAAATTAAATAAAAAATAGTAGCTATATTTCTTTAACCATTTTTTTTTTTCAATAACAAAGTTGAACGTTTTTAAGCTTAATCAAGGCAAAAATTATGTAAATGTAGTAATATTATTTACTTATCTTGCTTCTGTGTTGAAATTGTCCAAATTAGGAGAAAATTTTGTTTTAAGGAAAATAATATTTTTGTAATGAGTAACGGGTATGGTAACAGGGTTGCACACAAAATGCAGGAAAAAGCGAAATATTGTTTCGGGTGGATAAATTGGACTGCAATTAATTGAAGATAAAACATTAAACAGATTGTGTCAATAACATGATACTATAATCAGTGGATTTAGTCAAACATCAGCCAAAATAAGTATTTTAAATGAGAAATAAACACATTTAATAGGTTTGAAATTACCTCTGTGTCATTTTATCTATTTTATCTAATCATCCTCAGGATAGAAAATATGGGATTTTGCGTCTCTCTCACATATAAAAAAATAATAATGTGACACTAAAGTGTACCCTATTCATGGAAAATTTTGGTTAGACTTTATTTTAAGGTGTCAGTGTTACAGTGTAATTACGCATTTAAGTTTTAAATAATAAATGTAATAATACTTAACTATAGGGTTAGGATTAGGGATAAGGTTAGTTGCATGTCATTATGCATAATTTATAGTTACTATAATTACTTCATGTACCATTTGTAACACAGACACTGTGAAATAAAGTGTTACCTAAATGTCTTATACTCCTGAAAAATAAGAAACGTGATGTTGACACGAGAGGCTGTGAAGTCTTTGTTGGCAATATCAAACAGCAACTTTCTTTTTAGAGCAGCAGGCAGTCACCTTGTGCATTGTTGTCGTGGCACTCGTGGTCTGAAGTGTTTGTGTCTGACACAAAGACAAATTTATGTTTGTTTGTTGGGAGTCAATACTGTTTATGCTTGTAGGGGATAAAGAATGGGGGTGTTTTGTCTGTTTATAGTAGTAATGTGTTTTTGTGAGAAAGGACAATGTGTGCCTGAAGGTATTCCTGCAGTGACTCAGCCAGGACTAAAACAAATAAAGCTTAATTTGTAGTTTGTTGTGTAAGTAAAAACACTGAAAATGGAAGTCTAAGACACCTAAAGCAATGTTTACGTCTAATCTACTTCAAGAGCAGAATCCTTTTTCTGTTTTGTAAACATTTGGACATAGTATGTATTTTTTTAAATATCTGAAAACAAAAAATCTAAACAAAAATACCAAAAACAAAACAACAAACAAAAATGAAAAAGGAAAGAAACAAAACAAACAAAAAAAGATCAAAGAAAGAAAAGAAAATGTTGATTTTAATGGGGTAAAGTCCATGTTTTGTATGCATTGTAGTAGTCCAAAAAAAAAGAAGTCTGGCTCAGATCCTTCGAGTTTTGTACTGAAAACTGGCTCAAATCTTTTGTTGCACTGTTTCCACGATCTGTATATTTCAGTTCATTAGAGTTTTGTAATGAAACCAGTGAATCATGGCTCCTTGTGATAGTCTGTTGCAACAAGTGGCCCGGTGTGGTCACAGTCTGAGTTACCCAATGGTCACAGGTCCAGCGTGCTGGTCTGGTGCTCGCGGGAATGGCCTACAGGGTTGAAGTGGGGATGGCAGTCGTGGGGCTGGGGGACATCCGGCTGTGCTAACGGGTTTCGGCTAATCACCAGCTCCAGTTTGTCTCCTGCCTCTGTGATGAGAGGAACAGCTAAGCAGCAGTCAAAATCTCGTGTCCGCACGTGGTTCACCTGAAGGAGAAACATTTAGGACTTCAGAAATCTTTTTAAAATTCAATGTGAATGCCTGTTCACACCTAGAATGATAACTATACGTAAACTATATTAGCGTCCACTGCAGCAGATGATATTTGTCTGTTTATTATTTGTCGCCTGCGACTTTAAATGCTCGAGCTTGGATTCTGATTGGCTGTCAAAGTTTTTATCGTTCATCAGCTGCAAAAATCGTTTTGAAAGTGATTCCAACAATATTGTTCAATTGTGGTGTGGATTTTTAGATCTATATTGTTATCGTCCTTGGTGTGAACGGGACTTAAGACAATTTTATCTTAATTAATGCAACCAAGGCACATGCAGAGTCTCTAAAATATTTTTTATCTGAACGATGGTTTATAAAAGTAAATCAAAACAATAGAAAAGCAATGCAAAAGCAAAACAATAAAGCAAAGCAAAGCAAAGCAAAACAAAAGCAAAGCGGAAAACAAAACAATAAAGCAAAGCGAAGCAAGACAATAAAGCAAAGATAAAATAAACAAAAGCAAAGCAAAACAAAGACAATATAAAGCAAAAAACAACAAAACAAAGTAAAGTAAAGCAAAACAAAACAAAACAAAATCAAAGAACAAAACAAAACAATACCAAACCAAATTGGAAAAAAAAAAAAAAAAACAACAACAAATAAGATTTTTAGAACTATATTGTTATCGTCCTTGGTGTGAACGGGACTTAAGAAAATTGATCTTAATCATTAATGCAGCAGTGGCACATGTCTCTAAAATATTTTTTATCTGAACAAGGGTTTATGAAAATAAAACAAAACAACAGAAAAGCAATGCAAAAGCAGAAAACAGGAATGCAAAGCAAAAAAAAAGCTAAGCAAAACAAAAGCAAATGCTAAGCTAAAAACAAAACAGCAAAGCAAAACAAAAGCTAAGCTAAAAGTAAAGCAAAGATAAAATAAACAAAAACAAAGCAAAGCAAAAAAAACTAAACAAAAACAAAAACAAATTAAAGTAAAGCAAAAAAAAATTTAAAAAATAAAGGAAAAAAATTGAACAGCAAAACAAAAGCACAGGCAAAGCAAAAAACAAAACAAAAGTAAGACCAAGATACACTAAACAAAAGCAAAGTAAAACAAAGACAAAATGAAGCAAAAAACAACAAAACAAAAACAAAGTAAAGCAAAAAAAAAGAACAGCAAAACAAAACAAAATCAAAGAAAAAACATAATAAAGCAATACCAAACCAACATCAGAACGAGTTTTAGATCTATATTGTTATCATCATTGGTGTGAATGGGACTTAAGGAAAATTGATCTTAGTCATTAATGCAACCGAGGCACATGCAGAGTGTCTAAAATACTTTTTATCTGAACATGGGTTTATTCTGAAAATGTAATCGCATTATCAAGTATGATGCCAAACGAACAAACAAAACCAGACACCATAAAGCAAGCACCTACAACTAAACTATAGCATTTTTCAACCACCTTAGGCAAACACACACTGGTTTGTCACCCCAGCTGTGAAGTATCTTAACACAGATTTAATCATTTCCACAGCCAGTGAAGCGTGGGAGATTAGCGGGAGGAGGACGTTCCCTGAGATTTGACCACAAGTGCTGTGTAGCCACGCAGAAGATCCAGTGAAATAACTTTTTAACTCGACATGTCCTCCCTGAGTCAAAGGCCTATTGACACTCTCATAGCTCACTCTGGCCCTCTCAGAATGAGTTTATATTTAACTGAGCTGGGCAGATCGTATGGCCAGGGAAAGGGAGGGGGCGCTGGAAAACCAGCATGTGGTGATCTGAAAAGAGGCACCTGAAGGATCCTGTCGTAAGGTTTGAGTCCAGCGCGGTCCGCTGGACCGTCAGGTCTGATCATGTTCACGTAAACACCCTTTTCCAAGAAACCGTCCGATACGCTGAATCCAAAGTCATCGCACTCGGGTCTTTCATCACCGTCACCTGTTAAATACAAATTATTTTGACGATTTAACCATGAGCTAATTTGTTCTGAATACGTTCAGCAGATGATGTCTTAAAGGAATAGTTCACCCAAAATAAATAATTAAAGGTGCAGTGTGTAGTATTCATGAGGATCTATTGACAGAAATGCAAAATAATATACATAACGATGTTTTCAGTGGAGAATAAAGACCTTTCATAATGTACCATTATGTTTTTTTTTACCTTAGAATGAGCCATTTCTATCTACACACACACAGTGGCACCTGAAGGATCCTGTCGTACGGACAAACTGCTCTACAGAGCGCTAGTCACTCTCTGCTCTCTCCAACAATGGCATTTTTTTCTGTTTTGGCCCCTGCAGCTTCTCTAATGGCTTTGAAAGGTAGGGGTGAGCTGGCTGATTGTAATTTCGAACCTCACTGCTAGATGTCGCTAAAATTCACACACTGCACCTTTAAGTCAATATTATCTGCCTGCAATACCGGAGACTGCGCTTTTAGGACCGCCGCAGTTTCAGGACTGCATTTTTAGGACCCTAGTTGTTTGAGACAGCGCCATCTAGCCAACTGTACTCCAGCAGAGGAGACCTGATTCAAACTTTTTCCACCTTATTTTTAACATAACAACAGGGACGGACATTTTAAACGTAATTACTTAAATTAGTTTAAATATTTTAACAGGGTAGGGTAACAATGGGTAGGTTTATGGTAAGGGGTTGGTTAGGACAATATATCAAATAAAGTTAATCATTGCTAGGGTCCTAGAAATGCAGTCCTGAAAATGCAGCCTCTGGGTTTGCAGGCAGATGCTACTCCATTAATTTGAAAAAATCTATTTAATAAATAATATAATATAAAATTAAATCATTTCATTTAAATGATTTCTTTTTTTTTTTGTCATTGTTTGTTACCGTCAAAACTAATCTGCATATTTAGACTTTTAAGGTTTTCAGAGAATATGTATATTGAAATAAGTTAATTTATACCAATGGCAATTTTTCTTTCTTTCTTGTTTCAAGCCTAAACCTCAATACGTTTGTTAGGTTTATATTTAAAACAAGAAAAAAATTTACCATTGGGTTAGAAGAATAAACTGAAATCCTTCTTTTTTTCTGGTATATTCTTATTATCTTATGCAGCATTTCTCTAATAAACATGTAAATTAAGATGATTTTTCAAAACAAGGAAAAAAGCAAAAGCGAAGTGAAGTGAAGCAAAAGCAAAAATTAAAACAAAAAGCAAAACAAAGCAATGCAAAACAAACGTAAAGTTAATTACAACAAAACAAAGGCAAAACAGTAAATTAATTCAAAGCAATGCAAGAAAAACAAAATAAAAGGAAAGCAAAGCAAAACAGAAAAGCAAAACCGAACAAAAAGCAAAATAAATGTAAAGCAAAATCAAAGCAAATCGAAGCAAAGGAAAAGTGAAAACAAAAGCAAAGAAAAACAGCAATGCAAAGTAAAGTAATGCAAAACAAAAAGCAACTTGAAAAACAAAACAATAAAACAAAGCAAAGTGAAACAAAACGAAACAAAGAAGCCAAGCAAAACAAAGACAAAATAAAGTAAAGCAAAACATCGAAAACAAAAACAAAGTAAAAAAACAAACAAAAAAAAAAACCATAATGACAAAGGCAAAGAACACCCCCACACCAAAAGAACAGCAAAGCAAAACAAAAGCAAAGCTCAGATCAAAAGCAAAACAGCAAAGAAATTCAAAGCAAAATCAAGAAAAACTAAAAAGCAAAGCAAACAAAAACATAGTAAAGCGAAATAAAGCAAAACCCCAAAACAAAATTATTATTACTAATAACATGTTGGCCAATAGTGAGTTGTTTATGATGTTGTGGAGTTTGTTTACCTTGTGCAGCTCTAACGGTGTGGGCGACAGGATGTCCTGAATCTCTTCTTTGATCCTCCGGGATTCCCAGGTTTTCTCGGACATGCGGAGCGTGCTCTTGTTCTTGGTCTCGTTGAGAAGATGTGGGGCCTTACGCAGAGGACTGAGGTGAGGCTGACTGACCGTCTCACAGTGGGTCTTTCCACCCTCCACGCCCAAACTCAGGGCACTGCCGGTCATTATCGATGCCTAGAGATGGAAAAGAACCACAAACATTGATTCCTGCTCTATATTGAGGCCTTTTCACGTCTCATGCCACTGTTCCCCAGTGCGCTGAACTTGTGACGCGAGTCATGTGAAAGGGTCTTCAGGCCACAATGTTACAATGGGAAGCGCTGTGTGAGTCTCTGATTGGGTGCTCATTAAGCAATTGTCTCATAGACTCTATTAACCAAAGGACATGAAGCCCATCCTCATTTACCTTTAATGAGCTCCAGTTCAGTTAATTTCCAAAGAGCTGTGACTGAAATACACGTTAATTGACAGTTTGGGCATTTCTGACTCTTTAAGGATTTAACTCAAACCAAGCCACATATGATCTACACTCATGAAATTACTTTCAAAACGCAGTTAGCGTACGAGAAGTTTGAAAGGCCTTTTACGCCTTTATGACATAACTTGAGATTTTTGCTGGCATTTACGTGATTTTAAGGATGTACTGTAACTACAACAGATACTTCTGTAAAGACCTTCAACAACCATCTCATTTAAAGACAGATCACTCTAAATGCAAATCAGGCTTATTAGCATTAACCTAAACTAAACTAAAAAATGTGTTACTTTAAATAAAATAAGGAGCCCCTAAAGGGACATTGTGATGGAAAAAATATGAGATGAGAGGAAAACATATTTCAATGCCTTTGAGTTCTCTCGCAAAAGTTTTGCATTCCTCCAAGAAACTTTGTGTTCGGTTGCAACAAAATCAAAAAGGTCTTGCAAGTGAAGACAAAGTGTCTTAGGGGAAATGCAAAATATTTGCGAGAGAGCACAAAAGCATTAAAATAATTTTTGTTTAATCACAACATGGTTTAAATCACACCCCTTAGGGGCTCCTAATATATTATGTTAAAAATAAAATACAATTTAAAAAAACTAAGGCAACATTTCTTATCTTCGTTTACTTCCTTTTCTTAGTTGAGGTACTAAAATAACTAAAAATAAAAAAAGGAAAAAAAATCTAAATTAAAAAAGCAATGGTAAAATAAAACAAATCAACAAAAAAAAACAGACAAACAAAAAAGTTTTCTTTCGTCTTAGTTTAAAGCTACACTGTGTGATATTTTCCCCCATCTAGCGGTGAAAAGGTATATGACCATCCAGTGAATATTAGTTTCTGTTCCTCTCAATTCCGATTTCGTTTTAACTCCTACGGTGGCTGATTTAGTCCAAGATTAATATGGCTTCCAGTTCGATCAAGTGATGAGATTACTTTAGAAAACTATTATAATTTGCAGTTATTTAATTTGTCAGTTAACATGTAGGTTATGACATCTATGTAAAATGAATAATAGTTTTACCTTTTCGTAAAGTAACTTTTATCAGTGCTATCGTTATTCTGTATATTGTACGACATCACTAGCGTAAGGCAAAGTTTACATTGTAGGCTATATCAGTCTCAAGCAATCCCCTCTTCACATTCGACACGGTGCTATCGAGTGTTAAAACGCCGAAAAGGCTAAGCTTGAATTTAGGGGTATGTCCCTCTTTGGTTCATGTACTTTCAAGATGGAGGGGGAACATGGCGACGCGCATTCGAACCCCTCACCCGTATGTATTTTCAATGGCATATTATAAACTTACGAAAATACTTTATTACTTGAAAGAAGTAAATATACATTAATGAGGACATATATTTTTGAAAGAACTAAGTGTTTTTAGCTAAGAATAAACTAAAAAAGTTACACAGTGTAGCTTTAAGTTGAAGAACTAAAACTAAAAGTAAAAATTTAAAATGCAAAAGACAAATAAAACAAAAAACAGCAAAGCAAAAAAACTAAACAAAACGCAAAGGCAAAGCAAAACCAAAATAATTACAAATAATACAAAAATAAGTACTTAAATAACTAACACTTAGATAAAAATGTAAAAAGCGAAGGCAAATGAAAGCAAAAATCAAAGACAAACAAAACAAAACTTTTTTTCTTAGTTTACGTTGAAGTACTAAAAGACAAGATTTGAGGTCGGGAAGTTCAGTCTGGACTTGATCCATTGTGGAGCAACTATGCTCGAACCAGAGCTGTTCGGACCAATCAAATCGGGGCGGGCTTTATAAGATGATGGACAGATGATCAACAGTAACGTCTTCATCCACGTCACCAAAGAGCGCTTGGGTTGAATCCGTTCTAATCCTAAACGGAGAACTTATTCTTATATGCATTCAACTTTACTGTTTGGTAAATTGGTAAATACTCTGTGTATCCTTAAATTCTTTTACAACACCGGCAAAGATCCTTCACACTCATCTTCTTCTATTTCTTCCAGCGTGCGTGCAGCTGAGTTAAGTTGACAACCATGCTTCGCTCATCATTTACTCCATTGCTCTGACTGGTTGTAGGTCTCTCAAAATGAGTGCAGAGGCATTTTGGCCCCATAATCAGAGCCCAATGGAGCAGTATCAGACTTATATTCTAACCAGAATCTGAGTACGACGTCAGCCTAAAAATAACTAAAACTGAAATAAAAGTTTTAAAAAGCAAAAAACTAAATAAAACAACAAAGCGAAGCAAAACAGAGGCAAAGTAAAGCAAAACAAAAACAAAACAAAACAAAAGGCGAAGGCAAAGTAAAACAAAGCAATAAAAACAACGACAAAGACAAACAAAACAAGTTTTATTTTTTTTAGTATAAGTTGAAGTACTAAAATAACTAACACTTAAATAAAAAGAAGCAAAAACGAAATAAAAAACAGCAAGACAACGGAAAAGTAAAGTAAAGCAAAGCAAAAAAACAAACATTTTTCTGAAATCAAATCTATGATAGTATATTAATGATACTGAAATAACACTGATGCAAATTCAGTCATTATTAATTAACCTTCATGTTGTTCCAAACCTGTTTAACTGACTTTGTCCTGGCTGCACTTTTCCATAGAAATGTTTTAGTGACTGTTGAACCAAATACGTTTGATGTCACCGACGTGATCCCTGTATGGCATATTTGAATGAACGTGAATGCGAATTATATTTAAATTGTTGTATTTTTGCCACACACAAAGCTATCGTGGCTTCAGAAGACTTGACAGCAGTTCACTCACTGGTATTATACTAAAAAGAGTGCCAGGACAGGACAAAACATCTCCTTTTGTGTTCCACTGATGAAAGAATGTCAAGTACCGATGGAGGAACATGTCATCCATGGCTGACCGCGCTAGCCAATGTCATCAAAAATCAGATAAAAACACTTCCTCATACTTTCATAACACTCTTCGGTTGGTTGTGTAAGAACAGAGCTCATTGTTTAGAGCAAGCAGGCATGAAATGAGACATCAGTTGCCATGCAAACTTCAGCATTAAGAAAGGGACTTCACAAAGAATGATTAGCGCCTGCTGATGGCGGTGTGTATGTGCATGCACTGTCTGTGTTGTTTTAGCACTTGACTCTCTACGGGAATTATGTAAATAAGATATTGGTGCAAATACAGCCCCCCAAATATGTGCTGAACACAATTTTCATGGGATATTTTCTCATCTTGCAGGGTGTTTTTGAGTGTGCGGTTGTGGAGGATGCAGCAGACTACCACAATCTGACATACTTTACTGGGATTGTACAGCATTGCTCAACCACTGAACTCCAACGATTTAGGAGTCATTCTAGTTTTTTCCCCATAACACACTTAAAGACAAAAAATACAATCTCATGCTAAATTAATAAAATAATAATATTTCAAGATATTCTGAATCCTGTTATCAAGGTTCTGACCTCCTCTCATTAGGCAAACAACATGACTTTTCTCTAAAATGTAGGAAAAATACTGTACTTAAATGCATTGCCTCCTGGCTTGCCTTCTTCCCATAGTGTATCCTGGTGCCATGTGTTCCCTAGGTAAGCAATGCACATGCACCTGGCCATCCACGTGATGTAAAAGAAAATGTGATTCATCAGACCAGGCCACCTTCTTCCATTGTTCCGTGGTCCAGTTCTGATGCTCACGTGTGCACTGTTGGCGCTTTCAGTGGTGGACGGGGGTCAGCATGGGCACCCTGACTGGTCTGCGGCTATGCCGCCCCATACGTAACAAACTGCACTGTGTATTCTGACACCTTTCTATCAGAACCAGCATTAACTTCATGAGCACTTTGAGCTACAGTAGCTCATCTGTTTGATCAGACCACACGGACCAGCCTTCGCTTCTCACGTGCATCAATGAGCCTTAGCCGCCCATGACCCTGTCGCCAGTTCACCACTGTTCCTTCCTTGGAGCACTTTTGATAGATACTGACCACTGCAGACCGGGAACAGCCCACAAGAGCTGCAGTTTTGGAGATGCTCTGACCTAGGGTGGCCATTTCCATAACACCAAAAAGGAGGACACTGAGATGAACCTGTCTTGCAAAGCGCACAGTGCCTGAAAACATAACATTTCTGGACTTCTGTAAATAAAAGAAATACATAAATAAACAAATAATCGGGCACGGTGCCAGAAAACATAACATTTCACAGCGACACAGTGTGCAAAATCTATTTGTTGTAGTTTTCACTTCACCACTATAGAAGCTTACCCAAGTGTGACGACTTTTGCTTCTGAGAGCACTGGACATGTAAAAAAGAATCCCTTAATATATTAATTATATATCTTTTTTAAGAGGACCTTTTATGCTTTTTTACACGTTCAACATTCTTTAGTGTGTAATGTTGCTGTTTGAGCATGAAAAAGGTCTGCAAAGTTACAAAGCAAAAAAGTAAATCCAATGATAGTTATGTCTAGTTCAGTCCTAAAACTCTAGAGGGCGAAGGTCTCACATGATTACTGCATGGCACAAGCTGATTGGCCTCTGCTGATCCTGCAGCCAATGAGATTGCTTGCTCAACATTTAAATAGTCTGGTTAAGTTAGTCCTGCAGTGCGCTATTTCCTCTGAACTCTTCCACCTCCCCCAGCTCCACCTGCCTAGATCTGCTACAGGAATTATGTATGCCTATTCATGCAGCAGTAGCAGTAGCACACAGTATCTTACATATTCACAGCAGCGTGTCTGTGTATCTATTAGCAGTAGCAAGCCCATACTTGCTGTGTAGCAGCAGCATAGCAGATATGGTCCGCCAAGACCAAATACATTAACATTGCCGTACCCAATAACATGCTAAAAGTATTCTGAGAGTTGTCATCAATATCAATAACTCAATATCAGTGCGCACTGTTTCTAAACTCCCTGAAATGTCTCGACTGTAGTCTTCTTGTTCTTGTAGTTTTCTTCCGGGAACGAACACATTATTCCTCATTTAAATAATTCCAGCCCAAGGCATACTTAAAATAAAGGGGCGTGGCCTGGTTGAGTTAGTTGAAACGGTTATAGTAAGGGGCATGTTTACTGAAAACATGCTCAAAGTGGTTGACCAATCACAACACACTGGTCCAGCCGACCAATCAGAGTACATTGTGCTTTTCGATAGGAGGGGCTTCATAGAGACAGGAGCTAATGGAGTGTTACTGACAGACTGGAAAGAGAGGTGCTGCAACAATGTCAAATATGTGAAAATAATGCGTTTTTTTTAACATTCAGGCATGAAAAGCTACACTAGTAGAGCTCAAAACCAAGTCTTTGTGAAGGGGCTGTGTACACAATTGGTTCTCTTTCATGAAATGTCTCTTACATAACTGATGTTGACATCATCATAACACTGTAAGTGCATACTTTTTCTAGGGACAAATGCCATCTTTCTTCTTATGCGTTGAAGTTTATCTAATCCACTAGATGATTAATGGTTTCTAAGCAGCGAGCTCGTTATTTGAGCGGTTTACCTCAATCTCGCGCAGCAGCTCGGACTGGCCACACGTCTCCAGGTCTTCCAGGGCTTGGCACCAGAAGCTGTCCTCCTGCTCCATTATGAGACCATCGGCATGCGTCTGGCTGCTGTATCTGCGGCAGACATACAGATTAGAGCCAATAAGGCATGAGGCACTTAAGCTGGCACTGACATCCGGCAGTCTGGCACCAGCCTTGGCACGTTAAGAAGGGCCGCGAGGATGGGTGGAGAGGGGGCATCTTGCGAAAGAAACTGTAGGCCTGAAGCCCTGGTGTTTAAAGGGACAGTGGACAGTGGTGATGAATAATTCAAGTGTAAATTAAAAATGAGGTAACACTTTATTTCGATGGTCCACTTTAGACTTTCTACTGACTATAAGTAACTTTGCAACTACATGTCAACTCATTAGAGTATTAGTATACTGCTTAATATCGGCTAACTCTTTATTTTGATGCTCCCCAACAGACATTCTACTGACTATAAGTAATTTTGCAACTTCATGTCAACTTATTCTACTAACCTGAACCCTAACACCTAACCGAGCAGTCTACTACAGTCTACTAATACTCTAATGAGAGTTAGTTGTAATGTTGTTGCAAAGTTACTTGTAGTTATTTTAGTGTTTATTTATTGGCAGCGGCTACTTGCACTAAGTGAAAAGAGCGATAGATTCTATGTAAAAATAGAAGTATTTTCTTTGCAATAAGTGTAAATAATAGTTAATAGATGCTATGTATACTTATAAATAGTGGCAGATGCACCTTAGTGTTGTTGTACATTAAAAGGTATGCAATAATAACATAGAGTTTAAATTATTATATTTATTAAAACTGTTAAATGGATGCTGCCTAATTGAGACATTAAAGCTCTCCCTACCCCAAACCGATAAACCCTTCTGGCCCTTTTTTAACGCTCTGAGCACATGGTCTGAAGCGCATAGCCCAGGTGCACTTAGAAAATCCGAGTCCACTTTTGCTAGTTTAACGACGGAAAAACAGTCAACGCGCCGGCGCATGGTCCAAAAGGGTTGTACCTAGTCTCTTATTGAGTCATGTTTTGGGTGCATGTAACCTGCAATAAACCAACCAGACTCTCATCTCCCATTCCCTTTAAAAGCGAGCGGAAAGACTGAACGCTTCTCCGGAGAGAAATTCTTTTATTTTTTTATATTTAAAAAAGTTTGTGTGCTGCTGTGCGTCCCTGTGTGTGTAATAAGCAGAGTGTACACGTGTTGTGCACCCGCCTATAGGCTCATATTACTAACACTCCCTTTAAATAACACAAAAAATACTGCGCTATTAACTTTAGATCAGGTTTTTGTTGTTTTCATTTCCTCAAAATAGCAACACGCCAACAATGCGCCTGAACACACCTGGTTTTCAGACCAGCACGCCCATGGGTGAACAGATGAGCACGAGGGCATTTGCTTTTTAAAGTCCCTGTAAAGGCAATTCTGAGATTTGTTTCTAAACATGTATTGTTGAATAACACATTACAAAGACTGTGAACTATCTAGCACTGAATTCAGAAGTTAGACCGTTAAGATGTTTTTCACAATTGCTGTGTGCCGGATTTTTTGGGCGGGGTTAAAACGGTGGCTCGATGACACACTGGAGCCGCTTGGCATGTGGCCTCTCCCCCATAACTAGAGCACATTCGCAATTTCCCATCAGTTCACCCGCTAGATTGCGAGTTACTGTCAGTACCGTTAGTTACTACAGCCTACAACTTACAAAACAGCCTACAAAACAAAAAAAAGACGATCTCAAGGAGAGGTGGATTAATTTGTGAACAGCTACCTTGATGGAGAGCTGAGGATCACCACCAACACCTGCCTCTGCAGTGTCTTTACACCGGATAGTTTTACAAACTTTCATCGGCAACAACTGGGATTCACTGATAATCCGCTGCAGAATGTGGCCGAACCGACTATCTCCCGCCCCGACCTTCATCCTCCCGTCCTGCCGACATCTGGTGCCGTCGTGACCCGTGAGCTGTACTTGAGTGTTGTTGTCTTGTGTGTTTACGGTCTGCAGCTTTCCGCGAGTGGGTGTGGTTTCAGCGCCGATCAACAGACACGCCCCCAGCGTTTGAGAGCAGAGAATGCTGCTTATTTTTTCAAGATTTCGCTAAGATATTTTATGTACTTAGCGGATTTTTTTATGATTCAAATTTGGCTAGGTGGTAAATAACACATTTATCTGTGGTGTGAGAAACTCAGAACACATGTTTAATTTTGACCTTACAGGGACTTTAAACAACGTGGCGCTGGACATGAAAATGATATCTGCGACAGGCTGAAACTAGCAAAAAACACGTGCGTTGCATTGCGCCGGGTGTATGATAGGGCCCATTATTGTTAAACATGTAGGACACTTTGTTTCCAATTTTGCATATTTTCTTTATTTATATTTAAAAAAATGTCTTTCTGATCTGATATGTGATGGAAAAATATAGATGGGAAAAGTGAGTTCAGCACATGAAGGATTCGAACTCCGGTCGATTTGTGCCAAAACTTTTTGCCACGCGCCTTACTCCTACACTATTACTACTGCTGACAATCCAGCGTCTGTCGTAATTTTGTCTGTCTCAACCAGACGTCAGTGTGTGGTGTTAGTGTAAATAGCCTCTGACAACAAGACGGGCTATTTGCACTTAGTGTGAATGGACTCTCGGTTATTTATATGGTATTATAGTATTTATTAATATGTTGAATTAGCTTCATTTTCACATTTTACTTTTTTTGGTCAGTTTTTGTTATTTCAACATTTTTGTTATTATAATCTAAATATGTTTTTTTAACTGGTTTTCTTGAAAACGGTAATGTTTACATATATATATATTGTAATTGTGGTAATTTAACTTATGCCGGGTTCAGACTACACAATATTTTTGTCTGTTGCGATAACCACTGTGTCACATTATGCGATTTTGTCTTGTCGTGGACAAGAAACATCAGACTACGCGTTGCTTCCTGACCAATCATTGCTTGCCGCCTTTAAAGAGGTACTTCAGCGCTGGGAAGATGAATCTGTATTTAAGCTGGGTCATTAATGCAGTAGAAATGTGAAATTATTTTTGAATTTGGTGTCTTCTAGACTGAGAAAACACAGAAAATGTATTTTTGTCTCATGGGGATGAAAGACAACAATTCCCAGAATGCACTGCTTCACTGCCCTACTCTAGGCACGGCTAGTCCGCTACAGGATTACTGGATCACTTGCCCAGCGTTCATTTTCAGAAAATCAGTTCAGTTAGAGACACTACAATTAAAAACTGAACGTGTCTGTTCGATATAATGTGAGTGAGCCGATTGAGCGTCACGGCACAAACGCAGCAGGATCGGATTACATTCATCACATGAGCTGAGGTAATCGCGGGATTCGCGGCTGCGGCTGCATTCACAGCGCATGATCAGTCTGGCGCGTGTTCAGTTCATGTCTTTGGAAGCTTAACTGTCATAGGAAGTTCATTTGAAAAGTTGAAACACTCACTTTGGTCTCCACCGCTCCGAAACATGAATCTCCGCAGCTCCGCGAGCCGAGTGCTGTGAGTGTGATGTTGAAAACATGTGGAAATAGCGCCTCCTGCTGGCTGTAGTCTTTAGCCTCTGGACAAAAACTCCTCCGATGACGCAAAATGACGATATTTGCATCATCGGAGGAATTTTTCCAGAAATAAAATACACAATTCTCTGCCTCAGGGTCATATGAGGGGGAAAGTACGATAATTTGAATATACTCCCGGGTTTCTACTGATACAAAGCTTAATGCTAATCGCTGAAGTAACCCTTTAATGACGTGCGTGATGTCATTGAGAAGGCGGAACTAGCGACTGACTTCTGAAAACAAGAGCCTAAACAAACAATGGCTACCAAAGCGCTGTGTTTTGTACTGGATTTCACCTAGAAGCACCAATACCATCGCCTCTTTCTCGTTTCGCCATTTTTGAAAGCTGTGTACGGAAGAACTTCTGTATGTCAATTTCACAGATGTGACGAAATCCGTCGTGGAGGCCCGAAAAAAATGAAACATGCTGGTCTTTCTGTTGGGAAACCGCGAAGCGTCACAGACACGTCGTCCACTTTAAAACTATACAAGATAAGGCCAATTCACACCGCACCGACACTCAGCAACAGACACTTCGTCTGGTTTTGTCGGATCAGTGTGTTACCCCTGTCGCCGTCTGTTGCCATTGGTCAGAGCTTGTTTTCACAGATTGAAGATGCTGAATCGCCTTAAGAATGAACACTGTCGGTCAGTGACAGGTAGAGATCAATTCATGTTAGATATAGATCCGGGTCGCTAAAGACCCGAATATGTAATAATGATTGCCGAAACATTCATGCATTTAAGGGTTAATCGGTTAATACTTTTAGTTCACTGAATAGAATACACAGTATATGGCAGAATATATTTCTTCCTTTTTTCAGCTTGGAGAACACTTCCTGTCTTACCCGGCAGCTTTATCCCAGTCGTCTTCACTGAACCCTCCGTCACTGAAGGGGTAGTTTTTGCGGCGGGTGGGAGGTGGAGTGCTGTTCCTTTGCTTGGTGTTGCGCCACTCGTGAGGGTGTAACGCAATCCCAGCAGCCTGATGGATGTAGGCACCTTGGGAGGAGGTCATAGGTTTGACTACAGCTGTCGATAGATTAACAGCATAGAGATTTACGTGCTCACTAAGACTAAGAGCCCACCTTGGCTGCTATAACCAGCATCAATTCCCGAGCCGTCCCATGATTCCATCGCTGAATCCACGCTGGGGATGGTGGTGGAATAAATGTCGGACAGTTTATTGGTCTTCTGCGAGTCTGTCATCTCGTCCTCGTTATCGCTGAGCTCGTTATCGAGATTGTTCTCTTTATTTTTGTCATCTGGGGCTGAAGGGAGAATGACGATTATCATACACACTCATATATATATATATACATTTTTCCATATTAAACATAAGGCCTATTTTTGGCCTATTACTCACATAGGATCCTTCAGTTTGAGACTTACTGTCAGTCTGTTTCTTGATCTTGAGGGTGACGGTTTCTCCTGCCATCTGCAGCAGGTGTATGGCTTCACTGAGGGGTTTGCCCTTCAGACTGACGCTGTTGATGGCCAGAATGCGATCTCCAACATGAATGGCTCCAGTCCTGAGAGAACAGACGACACCGTCACAGCGATAAACAACGACACATGGGCAATCTGGCACCGAGGACTTTTAGGAAAGAACCTCACACTTTAAAAACCGACCCTCAGGGACATAGAGAGAGTCTCAAATTGTGTGTTTTGTGTACACGTTTTGTGTATGTGTTGTGTATGTGAGTGCGTGTTTTGTATGTGTTGTGTATGTGTGTGCGTGTTTTGTCTATGTGTTGTGTATGTGTGTGCGTGTTTTATGTATGTGTGTGCGTGTTTTGTGTATGTGTGTGCGTGTTTTATGTATGTGTGTGCATGTTTTGTGTATGTTTTGTGTATGTGTGTGCGTGTTTTATGTATGTGTTGTGAATGTGTGTGCATGTTTTGTGTATGTGTGTGCGTGTTTTGTGTATATGTTGTGAATGTGTGTGCGTGTTTTGTGTATGTGTGCGTGTTTTGTGTATGTGTTGTGTATGTGTGTGCGTGTTTTGAGTATGTGTTGTGAATGTGTGCGTGTTTTGTGTATGTGTGTGCGTGTTTTGTGTATGTGTTGTGTATATGTGTGCGTGTTTTGTGTATGTGTGTGCGTGTTTTGTGTATGTGTGTGCGTGTTTTGTGTATGTGTTGTGTATGTGTTGTGAATGTGTGTGCGTGTTTTGTGTATGTGTTTGCGTGTTTTGTATGAGTGTGCGTGTTTTGTATATGTGTTGTGAATGTGCGTGCGTGTTTTGTGTATGTGTTGTGAATGTGCGTGCGTGTTTTGTGTATGTGTTGTGTATGTGTGTGCGTGTTTTGTGTATGTGTTGTGAATGTGCGTGCGTGTTTTGTGTATGTGTGTGCGTGTTTTGTGTATGTGTTGTGAATGTGTGTGCGTGTTTTGTGTATGTGTGTGCGTGTTTTGTGTATGTGTTGTGAATGTGTGTGCATGTTTTGTGTATGTGTGTGCGTGTTTTGTGTATGTGTTGTGTATGTTTGTGCGTGTGCGTGTTTTGTGTATGTGTGTGCGTGTTTTGTGTATGTGTTGTGAATGTGTGTGCATGTTTTGTGTATATGTTGTGAATGTGTGTGCGTGTTTTGTGTATGTGTGCGTGTTTTGTGTATGTGTTGTGTATGTGTGTGCGTGTTTTGTGTATGCGTTGTGAATGTGTGCGTGTTTTGTGAATGTGTTGTGTATGTTTGCATGTTTTGTGTATGTGTGCGTGTTTTGTGTATGCGTTGTGTATGCGTTGTGTATGTGTGTGCGTGTTTTGTGTATGTGTGTGTGTTTTTTATGTATGTGTTGTGAATGTGTATGTGTGTTTTGTGTATGTGATGTGAATGTGTGTGCATGTTTTGTGTATGTTTGTGCGTGTTTTGTGAATGCGTTGTGTATGTGTGTTTTGTGTATGTGTTGTGTGTGTGTGTGTGCGTTTTGTGTATGCGTTGTGTATGTGTGTTTTGTGTATGCGTTGTGTATTTGTGTTTTGTGTATGTGTGCATGTGTGTGTTTTGTGTTATGTATGTGTGTGTTTTGTTTATGTGTGCATGTGTTGTGTGTTTTTTGCATTGTGATCACTTTAATAATATAATAATACTTAATAACAACAACTAAGAAGTACAGTATCTAAATTGACTGGTTTTATTCAAATAAATAATATTTAATATAGCTGAATTACCCTGACTAATATTATTATTATTGCTTTTCATTAATAAACAAGTGTTTTACTTTTTACAGTGTGCTGTGGAACAATATGTATTAGGGTATTAAATATTCAGGCTGAGAGCGACTCATGCGCTGGTCTGTCTGAGGGTGTCACAGCAGCGGTTCGGGAGTCGACCCGTCTGACCCGAGGCTCACCTCTCAGCGAGACCCCTCTTGGTCAGGCCTGAGATGATGATGGGGTCAAAGGGCTCCTCCGTGCCGGAGATGGTGATGCCCAGCGGGCCGCCGTACCGCTTCAGCTCCACCGTGTAGATGATGGAGCCGGACGACTCCTGCTCGTCTGGACACACACAATGACAGACAAGTTACCGACAGGACAGAGAGAGGAGGAGTTTCTACTTTTATAAAGCATTTTGAGGATGCGAGATTCATCAGACATGTGTTCAAATCAACATGTTATGAATATTCAATGGCGAACGCAAGAGCGGGGTATTTAAATGTTCTCTTTATTTGCTCTTGGAGCTGGAAATAGACCCGTCTCGGACTCGATGAGACACTTCATCTGGTATTCTGACCACACACTGTGTGTCACCTCGTAACAAAACCTGAGCTTTCTAACAACATGCTCAATGTCTTAAGGCTCACACGCTGAAGGAACTCTGTCTATCAAAGTCAGAGAAATGATACATAAGGATACGGATTCATATTTGTCTCATTTTTATAGTTTTGATGACTTCAGTATGATCAATGCAGATCTTGGTGTTGCACTCTTAGATAAGAGAAGTTTTGACATTGTATGTAGTTATACTGACACCTGCTGGTTGAATGTTGAATGACACACTCGTATGCTTTCAGTATGATTTTCAAATTAGATTTGAAATGCTTTAAAATCAAAATAGGGTAGATTTTGGAATAATTTTGACCATTTTCAGCAGGTCGTATTTCATATTTCCTCTTATACTTTTCTAAAAGGCAAAAAATAAAATATAAATAAATAAATATGAATATATAATTATATAATATAATTATAAGTATTCAAATAAACAAACAAAAAAACAAATAAATAAATATGACTATATAATTATAAAATATAATTATAAGTATTAAAACAAACAAACAAACAAACAAACAAACAAGACTATATAATTATATAATATAATTATAAGTATTAAAATAAATAAATAAGAATATATAATTATAAGTATTAAAATAAATAGTAAATAAATAAAGGATTGTTTTTCTAAGTAAAACTAATTATATAGTTATATAAAATTATATATTATATAAAAATGAAATAAAATTGAGTTTATATTTCTAATAGCTAAAACAATTATATATAAATTAAAATACATTTATATTTCCAAGACCATATATATATATATGGGGATTATATATAAATATATTTATATTTCAAAAAGGGCAAAAAATGTAAATAAAATAAAAATAAAGTAAAACAGCCTTTTTATTTTATTTTTTATCATTCATCATCATACATATGATGAATAAGAAGAGAATATTGCATCTTAAATTATTTATGTATGATGTGTGATAAATAATAAAATAATAAAATAAAAAAACATTTATATTTATAAGAGGCAAAATATCCAGAAAAACAATATTATGATAAATGAGATAAATTATAAAGTTTTTTCTCATATATGTATTTATATATAAATAATTATATATCAGATAAAATCTTCTACAAGGCAAAATTAAGTATTTATCAGATAAACAATATATATACTTATATTAATATTATATATTAATATTATATTACATAAAATATAATAAAAAAACAAGATAATAAATTGTAATCAAATCAAATGTATTTATATTTCTGAGAGGCATTTGAAAATCATCAAAGAAATTCTTGAGAAACAGAAGGGAACTCAAAAGACCAAAACATCCAAATACAGGATCATCCTAAACATATGTTTTTCTTAAAGCTACATATAATTCTCCATTTCTTTCTTTTAAAATACGAATTGATGAGCTTCACGTGTTCTTTACGGGCTTTGTGCGATTCAGCCAATCCTGAAGCTGGACTGCAGGTCCACATCAGCACACACACCTGAGTTGTCCTCATCCTTGCGGATTTTGAGTTTGACCAGGTCTTCGCTCAGCTGGAGAATCTGGACGGCATCTTCCATGGAGCAGTTCTCCAGGCGGATGTTATCTATGGCTAGCAGCTTGTCTCCGGGCTCCAGAGTTCCTGTTCTGCAGGAAACAACCATGAAATGTGCTTCAGTCCCACAAACAAACACAAGACAAGCCTGCCGAGTGAGTCCACAACAAACTTGATACTTCTTTATTCTGCTATACAAAGTCGCGAAGAGATCTTTTACCAAATAAGAAAAGAGATATTTACAATATAATTCCATTATAAAAATATTTTTATATATAATTTCGATGATAAAAAAATTAATTTTATATTATATAATAAAGCAAGTAAAGACACCCCACTATTTGGCAGTAAAAAATCATTTATGGTGTTTGTCAACCCCTACTGGACATTACAAACACACCTCATACTTTCTGTTCCTGTATCTTTAATAATTCTAATGTCTGTGGAATGTTAAAAATGTTTAAGTCTTAAAATAAATAAAATAAAAATGAAGGGATTTATATTTATAAGAATTTTATTATCTAAAATAAAACAGACATAGACCAAACACATTAAAAATAATAACATTATTAATATTTATATTACTAAAAAAGCAAAACAATTATATATTAAAAAGTTATGAAATACACCAGGACCCATATTTCTTAAAACCATTTTTTTTAATAAAATAAAAAATAGGATTTATATATTTAAGAGATAAAACAATTATATTTATATATATATAAATAAAAATAATATATACATGTATAGGACACACACACACACACACTCACTCACTCACACACTCACACACTCAGACACTCAGACACTCACTCACCACCACTCACTCACTCACTCACTCACTCACTCACTCACTCACTCACTCACTCAGACACTCACTCACTCAGACACTCACTCACTCAGACACTCACCACTCACTCACTCACTCAGACACTCACACCACCACTCACTCACTCAGACACTCACTCACCACCACTCACTCACTCACTCACCACTCCACCACTCACCAGACACTCACTCACTCAGACACTCACTCACTCAGACACTCACTCACCACCACTCACCACTCAGACACTCACCACCCACCACCACTCAGACACTCACTCACTCACCACTCACTCACTCCAGACACTCACCACTCACTCACCACTCAGACACTCACTCACCACTCACTCACTCAGACACTCAGACACTCACTCACTCAGACACTGACTCACTCAGACACACCCACCACTCACCACCACTCACTCACCACTCACCACTCACTCACCACTCACTCCACCAGACACTCACTCACCACCACACACTCACCACCACCACCACCACTCAGACACTCTCTCACTCACTCACTCACCACTCACTCACCACCACTCACCACCACTCAGACACTCACTCACCACTCACCACCACCACCACTCACTCAGACACTCACCACCAGACACTCACCACTCAGACACTCACCACTCACCACTCACCACCACTCACTCACTCACCACCACCACCACTCAGACACTCACCACCACTCAGACACTCACCACTCACCACCACTCACCACCACTCACCACCACCACTCACTCACTCACTCACTCACCATTCACCACCACCACCACACCACCACTCACTCACTCCATTCACCACTCACCACTCCACTCAGACACTCACCACCACCACTCACTCAGACACTCACTCACTCACCACCACTCACTCACCACCACCACTCACTCACTCATTCACCCACTCACCACCAGACACTCACTCACTCACTCAGACACTCTCTCACCACTCACTCACTCACTCAGACACTCACCACCACTCAGACACTCACTCTATCAGACACTCACCACCACCACTCAGACACTCAGAAATCACTCACCACTCAGACACTCACCACCCACCACTCACCACCAGACACTCACTCACTCAGACACTCACTCACCACTCACCACTCACTCACTCAGACACTCACCACTCAGACACTCACCACTCAGACACTCTCTCACTCACTCACCACCACCACCACCACCACCCACCACCACTCAGATACTCAGAAATCACTCACTCACTCAGACACTCACTCACTCAGACACTCACTCACTCAGACCTCTCACTCACTCACTCACCACTCACTCACTCACCACTCACCACTCACTCTCACTCCTCCCTCCTCCTCACTCACCACTCACCACCACTCACTCACCACCACCACTCACTCAGACACTCACTCACTCACCACCACCACCACCACTCACTCACTCACTCACCACCACTCACCACTCAGACACTCACTCACTCCTCACCACTCAGACACTCGCTCACTCAGACACTCACTCACTCAGACACTCTCTAACTCACTCACTCACCACTCACTCCAGACACTCACTCACCACCACTCAGACACTCACTCTATCAGACACTCACCACTCACTCAGACACTCAGAAATCACTCACTCACTCAGACACTCACCACCACCACTCACCAGACACTCACTCACTCACTCACTCAGACACTCACCACCAGACACTCACTCACTCAAACACTCACTCACTCACTCACCACTCACCCACCAGACACTCACTCACCAGACACTCACCACTCCACTCAAACACTCACTCACCACTCACTCACTCACCACCACCACCACTCAGACACTCACCACTCAGACACTCTCTCAAACACTCACCACTCACTCAGACACTCACTCACTCACCACCACCACTCACTCACTCAGACACTCACCACCACTCAGACACTCACTCTATCAGACACTCCACCACCACCACCACTCAGACACTCAGAAATCACTCACTCACTCAGACACTCACTCACCACCCACTCACTCACCACCCACCCACTCACTCAGACACTCACTCACTCAGACACTCACCACCACCACCACTCACCAGACACTCACCACTCAGACACTCACCACTCAGACACCTCTCTCACTCACTCACCACTCACTCACCACTCACTCACTCACTCACTCACCACTCACCACCACTCACTCACTCACTTACTCACTCACCACTCACCACCACTCACCACCACCACCACCAGATACTCAGAAATCACTCACCACTCAGACACTCACCACTCACTCACCACTCACCACCACTCACTCAGACACTCACTCACCACTCACCACTCACCACTCACCACCACTCACTCACTCACTCAGACACTCACTCACTCACTCACCACTCACTCAGACACTCGCTCACTCAGACACTCACTCACTCAGACACTCTCTAACTCACCACCACCACCACTCACTCAGACACTCACTCACTCACTCACTCACCAGACACTCACTCTATCAGACACTCACTCACTCACTCAGACACTCAGAAATCACTCACTCACTCAGACACTCACTCACTCACCACCACCACCACTCACTCAGACACTCACCACCACCACTCAGACACTCACCACTCAGACACTCACCACCAAACACTCACCACTCACCACCACTCCACTCACCAGACACTCACTCACTCAGACACTCACTCACTCACCAAACACTCACCACTCACTCACCACTCACTCACTCACTCACCACCACCACTCACTCACTCACCACTCACCAGACACTCACTCACTCAGACACTCACTCACTCAGACACTCTCAAACACCACCACTCACCACTCAGACACTCACTCAGACACTCACCACTCAGACACTCACTCAGACACTCACTCACCACTCACTCCACTCACCACTCACTCACTCACTCATTCACTCACCCACCACCACCCACCACCAGATACTCAGAAATCACCACCACCACTCAGACACTCACCACCACCCACTCACCACCCACCACCACTCACCAGACACTCACCACCCACTCACTCACCACCACCACCACCACTCCACCACTCACTCACTCACCACTCACCACTCACTCACCACCACTCACCCACCACCACCACCACTCAGACACTCACCACCACCACTCACCCAGACACTCACCACTCAGACACTCCACCACTCAGACACTCACTCACTCAGACACTCTCTCACCCAGACACTCTCTCACCACCACCACCCACTCACTCACCACCACCACCACTCCAGATACTCAGAAATCACTCACTAACTCAGACACTCACCCACCCACTCACCACTCACCACTCACTCAGACACTCACTCACTCACTCAGACACTCACCACCACTCACCAGACACTCACCACCACTCACCCACTCACTCACTCACCACTCCACCCACTCCACTCAGACACTCTCTCACTCACTCACCACTTACTCAGACACTCACCACTCACTCAGACACTCAGACACTCACTCACTCACCAGACACTCACTCACTCAGACACTCTCTCACTCCACCACCCACCACTCACTCACTTACTCAGACACTCACCACTCACTTACTCACCAGACACTCACTCACTCACTCACCACTCACCACCACTCATCACTCACTCATCACTCAGAAATCACTCAGACACTCACTCACTCACTCACCCACTCACCCACTCACCACTCACCACTCACCACTCACCACCACTCACCACTCACCACCACCACTCAGACACTCAGACACTCAGACACTCACTCACTCAGACACTCACCACTCACTCACTCACTCACCACTCACTCACTCACTCACTCACCACCACCACCAGACACTCACTCACTCAGATACTCACCACCACTCACCACTCAGACACTCACCACTCACCACCAGACACTCACCACCACCACCACCACCACTCACCACTCCACCACTCACTCACTCACCACTCACCACCACCACTCACTCAGACATTCACTCACTCCACCACTCACTCAGACACTCACCACTCAGACACTCTCACTCACTCACCACCACCACTCCCTCACCCAGACACTCACTCACTCAGACACTCACCACTCAGACACTCTCTCACTCACTTACTCACTCACTCACCACTCACTCAGACACTCACTCACCACCACCACTCAGACAGTCACTCACTCAGACACTCACTCACTCAGACACCTCTCACTCACCAGACACTCACCACCACCACCACTCACCACTCACCCACCCACCACCACCAGACACTCACCACTCACTCACCAGACACTCACCACCAGACACTCACCACCAAACACTCACTCACCCACCACCACCACCACTCACCAGACACTCACTCACTCAGACACTCACCACTCACCAAACACTCACCCACTCACCACTCACCACCACTCACCCACCACTCACCACCACCACTCACCACTCACCACCACCACCACCACCACTCAGACACTCACCACCAGACACTCTCTCAAACACTCACCACCCACTCAGACACTCACCACCACCACCACCAGACACTCACTCAGACACTCACTCACTCACTCACTCACCACCACCACTTACTCACTCACCACCACTCACCACCACCACCACCACCACCACCAGATACTCAGAAATCACTCACCACTCACTCAGACACTCACCCACCACCACCACCACCACCACCAGACACTCACTCACCCACCACTCACCACCTCACCACTCACTCACCCACCACTCACTCACCACCACCCACCAGACACTCACTCACCACCACTCACTCACTCAGACACTCACCACTCAGACACTCTCACTCACTCACCCACCACTCAGACACTCTCTCACTCAGACACTCTCTCACCACTCACTCCACCACCACCACCACCACCCAGATACTCAGAAATCACTCACTAACTCAGACACTCACCCACTCACCACTCACCCACCACTCACTCACTCAGACACTCACCACTCCACTCTCAGACACTCACTCACTCACTCAGACACTCACCACCCACCACCACTCACTCACCACCACCACCCACCCACTCACTCACTCAGACACTCTCTCACCACTCACTCACTTACTCAGACACTCACCACCACTTAGACACTCAGACACTCACCACTCACCCAGACACTCACCACTCTCTCACTCACCCACCCACCACCACTCACCAGACACTCACCACCACTCAGACACTCACCACCACTTACTCACCAGACACCACCACCACCACCACCACCACCATCACTCACTCATCACTCAGAAATCACTCAGAAATCACTCAGACACTCACTCACCACTCACCCACTCACCCACCCACTCACCCACCACTCACTCACCACCACCACCACCACCACCACCAGACACTCAGACACTCAGACACTCACTCACCACTCACCCACCACCACCACACCCACTCACCACACCACACCACCACCACTCACCACCAGACACTCACCACCAGACACTCACTCACCCAGATACTCACCACCACTCACCACTCCACCACTCACCAGACACTCACCACCACCACCACCACCCACTCACTCACCACTCCACCACTCACCACCCACCACCACTCACTCACCACCACTCACCACCACTCACTCACCACCACTCACCACCACTCACTCACCACCACTCACTCACCCACCACCAGACACTCACCACCAGACACTCACCACTCACCACTCACCCACTCACCACTGACTCACTCCACCTCACCAGACACTCACCACCACTCAGACACTCACTCACTCAGACACTCTCACTCACCACTCACTCACCACCACCACCACTCACTCAGACACTCACCACCACCACCACTCACTCAGACAGTCACCACCACCAGACACTCACTCACTCAGACACTCTCTCACCACCACCACCACCCACCAGATACTCAGACACTCACCCACTCACTCACCACCACTCACCACTCACCACTCACCACTCACTCACCACCACCCACCACCACTCACCACCACTCACCACCCACCACCACCAGACACTCACTCACCCACTCAGACACTCACCACTCACTCAGACACTCACTCACCACCACTCACTCACCACCACCACCACCACCAGACACTCACCACTCACCCAGACACTCGCTCACCAGACACTCACCACCAGACACTCTCTCACCACCACCACCACCACTCACTCACCACCACCACCACTCAGACACTCACCACCACTCAGACACTCACCACTCACCACCACCACCACCACCACCACCACCCACTCACTCTATCAGACACTCAGAAATCACCACCACCAGACACTCACTCACCACCACCCACCACCCAGACACTCACCACCCACCACCCACTCACCACCACCACTCACCACCACCACCACCAGACACTTACTCAGACACTCACTCACTCCAGACACTCTCTCACCAGTCACCACCAAACACTCACCACTCACCACCACCACCACCAGGACACCCACCAGACACTCAGACACTCACCACTCACTCACCACTCAGACACTCACCGGACACTCACTAGGACACTCCACTCACTCACTCACCACTCCACTCACCACTCCACTCACCACCACTCACCACTCACTCACCACCACCACCACTCAGACACTTAGACACTCAGACACTCACCACCACTCACTCACCACCACTCACCACCACTCACTCACCACTCACCACTCACTCACTCACTCCACTCACTCACTCACCACCACTCACTCACTCACTCTCTCACCACCACTCACTTACTCACTCTCTCTCTCACTCTCCACTCTCACTCTCTCACTCTCTCACTCACTCACTCACGCTCTCACTCTCTCACTCTCTCACTCTCTCACTCACTCACAAGGACACTAACTCAGACACTAACTCACTCACTCACTATATATATATATACTTTGTATATGATCATGAGCATTTAATAAGTGTTTTTGCCAGTGTTTGTTCATACCTGTGGGCCATGCTGCCTTTTTTAATGTCAGAGATGATAAGAGCCTCTCCTTGTTTCTTACTGGCTATAGAAAGATAGAAAAAACACAGTATTTCAGTATGACACACACACACACACACACACACACACACGGTTTCAAGGCAAAAACTGACACACACACACACGCACACTAAAACACACCCCCACAAACACGGTTTCAAAAACTGAAGCTGGATAAGCAGAAGCCTGAGCCAGACGTTCAGAGAGAATATTTTGTGCAGATGGAATAAAACATTTTAAGACCAAAATTCCCAACATCCAGTGGCTGTTTGGCTTGATAACAGATGCAAATGAACAAATAAAGTGTTTTCAAGAAAAATAAGAATGTTTTTTCCGCAATTTATCATGGGTGACGTGAAGTATCCTTCATGAAAAAGTACCGTGGCAAATATTACTTTGATATATATCATGGAATTAAAATTATACTTAAAGCTTATTCAAAGAATACCATGGCAATATAGGGTGCCAAAAAGCCTGTTTCACATCTCAAGAATTGGTCTGAAGAGCTGGAATACACACAATGCTCTCCGCCTGCGGCTGATGAAAACACATGACACATCATCCGTTATGTTCAGGTACTCAGCAGAAAGTATTTCTGGGAGAAAGATTCGACTGGGCGAGAGATGAAGAGAGAGAGCCAGAGGAAAGAGGATGATCTTACAGTCACAATCAAGCTTGACTGCAGTTCACAGGCTGTTGGCACAAACAGACGTTCAAGCTGGGCCATAAAGAATTAATCTTGTCAGAGGAACCAAAATGATATACCAAATCAGCCATATAAAATGTAATAAATGACGTGAACATTTAAAATGATAATTAGCATTGCACCAACATGACAATTCTGGGCCGAAATGGTTAGGATGCATGTGGGTGAAAACCGAAACCGACTTATTAAAATAGTAGATTTTAATTAATTTCATGAATTTAATTAACTGTAAAGCAATATTATATAACAATAAATTAAATAAATATAAATAAAATATTATATAACAATACATATACATACAAATATGTGTGTTTTTAATTTGCCATCAAAAAATAAAAATCAAAGTCATTGAATCATTCACTCGGAAGAATTTGTTCAAAAAAGCTGATTCATCCAGTAACGAAACAAGTGAGTCATTGAATTCATTCTATCCTTTTTTTTAACAATTCAAATAGACTGCAGCGATCAACATTTTGTCAGAACCTATAGTAAATGACGTTATTTTGTTTAGTTAGGATAATCGTGATCTCTGTTTTAAACAAAAATTATGATTCTACATTGATCACAAATTTGTGATCAATGTAGCTGTGCAGCTGTACTTCCAACTCCTTTTTTATGCTTTATGTCAAGTACAGTAAGATGTCTAAGATGTCTGAAGGACAAGATAAGAATTGTACTTAAACTTTCAGGCTCTGAATCTGTCAGAAGTGGTTCTGCATTAGTCCTTTGACTGATGGATGGACTTCTTGTGGCAAAGCCTGTGATTCATATCAACCCTCATGCAGTTTAATGGCCCATCATCCCTTAGTGTAAAGAAGCTTCAGAGGAATGTCAGATGGAAAGAAGTCAGACAGACGCAAGAGCTCTCTCAAGTAAACAAGCCCACGGAAAGCCTGGGAGAGCGGTGTAAACACTTCCTCAGAGAAGGGGCTTGGTTTATCAGGGCTAATATAACTTCATGACATGGACGAGATCGGATTTGCCATATCGGGTGGTCTGGATATGAACGCACTGCATGAGGAAAACCCATACACAGATGTGTTTGGTGACACAGAACATGACGGCTGTAGTGGATGTCAAAACATTTGTTCGGGTTTATTTTCCATGTGTTTAGGGATATAAAGTTTAACTACATCTCTGCGAGTTTGAAAAGTGAAACGGAGAATGGTAAAATAGGCCAGGGAGAGAGGGATCTTAAAATATCCTAAATAAGATTCAGAGGGAATTGCTTAAATGAAAATATCAGGTAAGAAAATTCTAACATTTTTCATGAAGTAATATGATTAGTCAAAAATCATACAGTAATCCTTGTAAACAGGTGCTGGTCATATAATTAGAATATCATCAAAAAGTAGATTTTTTCACCAATTGCATTCAAAAAGTGAAACTTGTATAGAATATTCATTACACGAGAATGATATATTTCAAATGTTTATTTCTTTTAATTTTGATGATTATAACTGACAACTAAGGAAAATCCCAAATTCAATATCTCAGACAATTAGAATATTGTAAAAAGGTTCACTATTGAAGACACCTGGTGCCACACTCTAATTATCTAATTAACTCAAAACACCTGCAAAGGCCTTTAAATGGCCTCTCAGTCTAGTTCTGTAGATTACACAATCATGGGGAAGACTGCTGACTTGACAGTTGTCCAAAAGATGACCATTGACACCTTGCACAAGGAGGGCAAGACACAAAAAGTCATTGCAAAAGAGGCTGGCTGTTCACAGAGCTCTGTGTCCAAGCACATTAATAGAGAGGAGAAGGGAAGGAAAAGATGCGGTAGATAAAAGTGTACAAGCAATAGGGATAACTGCACCCTGGAGAGGATTATGAAACAAAACCCATTCAAAAAAGTGTGAGGGAGATTCACAAAGAGTGGACTGCAGCTGGAGTCAGTGCTTCAAGAACCTCTACGCACAGACATAAGCAAGACATGGGTTTCAGCTGTCGCATTCCTTGTGTCAAGCCACTCTTGAAAAGCAGACAGCGTCAGAAGCATCTAGCCTGGGCTAAAGACAAAAGGACTGGACTGCTGCTGAGTGGTCTAAAGTTATATTCTCTGATGAAAGATCAATTTTGCATTTCCTTTGGAAATCAGGGTCCCAGGAAGAGAGGAGAGGCACACAATCCACGTTGCTTGAGGTCCAGTGTAAAGTTTCCACAGTCAGTGATTCTGAGGTCCAAGGTCAACGCAGCCGTATACCAGGAAGTTTTAGAGCACTTCATGCTTCCTGCTGCTGACCAACTTTATGGAGGTGCAGATTTCATTTTCCAACAGGACTTGGCACCTGCACACAGTGCCAAAGCAACCAGAACCTGGTTTAAGGACCATGGTATCCCTGTTCTTAATTGGTCAGAAAATCTATGGGGTATTGTGAAGATGAAGATGCGATATGCCAAACCCAACAATGCAGAAGGCCACGATCAGAGCAACCTGGGCTCTCATAACACCTGAGCAGTGCCACAGACTGATCGACTCCATGCCACGCCGCATTGCTGCAGTAATTCAGGCAAAAGGAGCCCCAACTAAGTATTGAGTGCTGTACATGCTCATACATTTCATGTTCATACTTTTCATTTGGCCAAGACTTCTAAAAATCCTTTCTTTGTATCGGTCTTAAGTAATATTCTAATTTTCTGAGATACTGAATTTGGGATTTTCCTTAGTTGTCAGTTATACATTTGAAATATATCAGTCTGTATATGTGTAATGAATGAATATAATATACAAGTTTCACTTTCTGAATGCAATTAGTGAAATAAATCAACTTTTTGATGATATTTTAATTATATGACCATCATCTGTATACACTGATCAGACATAACATTATTACCAATTTTATAGGTGTGGGCGTTTTGTTTTCATTGTATTTTTGGTTTTATTTTTTCCCCTGGTTATTTTGTATGTGGCAGCGGAGATGAGAAACACCTGATTCAAATTAGGAGGTGGAGACATGTTTTGGTTCCGTTGATGGGGGAACCGAAACGAGAGGCCAGTCGGAGATGATTTCACCTCTCTGACTGGCCTCTCGTTTCCTCGCTTAAACGGGATCTATTGTATGTCTGCATTTTGGTGCTTTTTAAATGGCATAACATTTCTTATTACATTTTGTGAACCCCCTAGAATTATGTAATAAAACTAACTTCCCTTAATTGTTGTGGCCTCGAGCCGGCTGTAACAACCACTGACAGGTGGCACCTGTTTGACAAGGGTCAAATTGTGATGGCTAGATGACTGGGTCAGAGCATTTCCAAAACTGCATGAAATTGAATGAAGAATATCCGCAGACCCTTGATGTCGAGAGTGAATATTCAGGTCTTACCACTGATAGTGATGCCTAGCTCCACTCCCCTTTTCTTCTGCAGCTTCACATGGAAAGTTCCACTGCTAGGCACAACAGATTCTGGGCAAAGTATTAAAAACAAAAAGTTATAAATCATGTTGAAACACAACTGTCAATCAAATACCAAAAGAAACTGAAAAAGTTAATGTTTTATGAATTCTTTGTGGAAAAGGTGGGAAAGCTCACTAACCTGCCACATCAAACTCAATCTCGAGTGTGACCTTATTGGCCAGAGCAGCATCTCGGAGCAGCTGATTGGCCTCTTCCAGCGTTCCATCTTCTGTAGGAATTCCATTGATGGATAAGACTCTGTCTCCAACCTGGAGAAGCCCACACCTGCCAATAAAAACAAGAGAAGTACAACAAAGCTCTAGACATAATAGTGGTTTCTTGCTTTCTTCATCCTGCGATTGAATTTAATTGAGCAGTTCTTGGCCAAAATAAGGTTTAAAGTGAACCAGACTTCATGCCAATAGTCAAAACTAATGTAAATTTATTTGATTTTATCAAACACAAACAACAAAAATGTATGATTTACAATAGGCATGTTGTATATGCAAGCCCAATGTCACTGTGGGGAGCCGTGTATGTATGGATGACAACAGCTGACCTGACATTCAGTGACTTCCAGCCCAAACACCACAAATGTCACACACTGCCACAGTACAATACAGCTCAACACACATCAGATCACTCGCTTCATGGTACAACAATCTCACACCGGGACTGACTCACGCACTGAGCTACAAAAACAAACAGAAACAGACCCATTTGCAGGTTTGTGTAGAGTCTGCTTAGGGTCTCATCTAGTGACAGTAAATAAAAGTCGGGATTACTCTGTCATTTTCTTGTGCTGGGTTTGCTGACATTGGAGAGAATGTGTGGATGAAGTTAGCAAATTGTTAGCAAAACAGCTGAAATAGCACCTTTGTATTAACTTAGTCTCAGATGTTTCTCCCATTATTCCTACAGAGACCTAGTAGGACCTAGAGTTAGAGAGAGCAAAAGTTAGCCAAACGCTAGCAAAAGTTAGCAAGGCAGCAGATGTAGCACCTTTGTCTCAGATGCTTATCCTAAAATTCCTTTGGATTAATAAACAGAACAAAACCATTGTTGGCCTACAGTAAGAACTTAGAGATATGGTTAGCAAAATGCTAACACATTGTTAACAAATCAGCTAAAAATTTCACTTTTATTGCATTCGATTTATCTCCTAAAAGAGGCTTAAAGTGTTGACATACAGTAAGAGTTTTATAGATAGCAATAGTTAGCCAAATGCTAGCAAAAGTTAGCAAATCAGCAGATGTAGCAACTTTGTCTCAGATGCTTATACTAAAATTCCTTTGTATGAATAAACAGAAACAAAACTGTTGGCCTACAGTAAGAACTTAGCTATAGCTAGCAAAATAATAAAATACTTTTAGCAAAACAGCAAACAATTTGCACCTTTATGAATTTAGTCTCAGATGTTTTTCATACAATTCCTTCAGAGACCTCAATTGTTGACATACAGTAAGAGTTAGAGAGAGCAATTAGCCAAATGCTAGCAAAAGTTAGCAAAGCAGCAGATGTAGCACTGTCTCAGGTACTTGTTTTAAACTTCCTTTGGATGAATTAACAGAAACAAAACCATTGTTGGTCTACAGTAAGAACTTAGCTATAGTTAGCAAAAAGCTAACAAATGGTTAGCAAAACAGCTAAAAGAAAATCACACCTTTATAAACAGTCTTAGATGTTTCTCCCAAAATTCCTACAGAGACCTAAATTGTTGACATGCAGTAAGAGTTAGAGAGAGCAATTAGCCAGACGCTAGCAAAAGTTAGTAAAGCAGCAGATGTAGCACCTTGTCTCAGATGCTTATCTTAAACGTTGTTTGCATGGCTAGAAATAAACAAAACCATTGTTGACATAAAGTAAAAACTTAGAGCTATGGTTAGAGAAAATGCTAGCTGAAATGCAGTAAGAGTAACAGAGATAACAATATTTAGCCAGCCAAACTCCAGCACAAGTTAGCAAAGCAGTAGACGTAGCAACTTTGTCTCAGATGATATTGGACAAATAAAAAGACTTACAGTAAGGCTGCGTCCCAAATCGCGTACTATGTAAGTAAGTACTACATTTGAATTTGAACGAACTTTGCTACCATTAAAAAAGTATGTTCTATAGCTAAATATACTGTATAATAAAGGAATGTAGTCTGAATGTAATCTTGACGTACTACAACCGCCATGTTGTAATTATCATGTGATCTACCAGTGTCAGTTGTGTCCCATCACCTCCATTCATAAATCCTCTCCCATGGCATCACGGGATAGTAAAGTCTCCATCATATGCACACTTTAGAATCACGCCGGAAGTATTAGGTCACCTGGGTACTTTTCGCCTCATGAATCTCATGAATTCAGACATATTACTCTGTTGGCGTACAGTTTTTCCGCATACTATATGGTAGAGAAGTATTCGATTTCGGACGCAGCTTCAGAGTTTAAAGCTTGTTAGCAAAGCAGCAAATGTAATGTAGAACCTTTATATCAACTTCTCAGACATTTCTTCTAGACTTCCTTAGGACAAATTTAAGAAATCAGATAGTTGTCACACAGTAAGATGTTAAAAGCTATAGTTAGCAAAATGCTAGCAAACATTAGAGAAACACATCAGCTGAGAAGGCACATTTGTATTAAATTAGCCTCAGATTTTCTCCTAAAATTATGTTAGTAAATAATAAGTGATCCAGGAGACAATCATTGACATGCAAGAAGCTTTTAGAGCTAGTTAACCAAATTGTAACATAGCAAAACAGCTGATACAGACTGTCTATAGCAACTTAGTTTCAGATGTTTCTCCTATGATTTTCTGGATGAATAAAAGAGACCTAAGTGAGACAATTGTTGGCGTGCAGTAAGAGTTAGAGCTACAGTTAGCCAAATGTTAAAAGTTAGCAAAGCAAACTTATTTTTAAGAAATTTCTTCTAAAACTCCTTTGGACAAATCCAAATGAGACAAGCAAAAGTTAGCAAAGCAGCTGATGTTTCTCCCAAATTTCTTTGGACAAATACAAAGAGACACGAAATGTGACATGTAGTAAGAGTTTGGAGCTATAAAATGAAAGTGGTTAGCATAGAGCAGATAATCAGCACTCGGAAGAATCTGATGAGAAATTATCATGTTGAGATTTTGAACTTCTGATTGAAGACTTCTTGGCAAATCCAAGTGCAGTTTGAGATGTTATTGAGATCTCTCTTGAAGCTCTAGGTGTGACGTGAGATTATGGGGTCTTTTTCTTAGGAGAAACATCTGAGAAGCATAAATTAGGATCCATTTGCTCTCCATTTAATATTAATGCTGTCTAGGAAAAAGGATGTTCAGATGATATGCTAAAGAGGTTCTTGTGTGATTCTTCTTTCCAGTGGATTGAGTTTAGTTTTGGAGACCCTTCCTAAACTTTTCTCTCCATTTTAACACAAAGTATGACAGTGACACATTCCAGTCTCTTAATATATTAAAAATGAATGTCTCTTTCTTAAACGTTGCTGATAAAAGGCATGCTTTTTGCAGTGTGAGTCTCCAACTGAGCGTTGACCCAGATTCTGAGGTAATATTCAAGTCACATCCAGCTTGATCATTTTCAAGCTCCTCTCTCTGAGACAGTGTACGGCGGCTCTGTCGTACGGTATAATCTTAAAAAATATAGAAGTCTTTACAAGATCTGGTTGCATTATTAATGGATCCTCAGTCTGTTGTGGCACAGAATGGTGTTTTTATATGTGCTTGATTGAGCATGGATATCTCAAACAGTTGAGTTAAAGTTTGGGATGTACCTTTCGGCCGAGCTGTCTGGCTCGATGAAGCGTATAAGAGGGGGTGCAGAGAGGGTCTCCGTCGCAAATATTCCACCTTGTAGCTGAACCCCAAACCCATTGAGAGGGTCTCCTTTCAGAATGACCTCACTGGACTCTGTGTGGACTATCTGACCGCCAGGGCCCACAGAACTTGAGGCTAAAGACACGGCTAAACAGAGAGAAATAGCATAAATGTACTGGATTTAACCCATTAAGGTTCCATTCACAGAACATGTTTTAACATTTTAAAACACGAGGCACATGAAATAGATTTTTTTTTAAGTACTACTTTTTACATAACTGTCATTTTAACATAAACATCATGCATGAGACACTGCAAAACACAAACGCTGTGGTCGAACGTGCTGTTTACACAAATAAACAACGGAAAAGCAGTGCAATTGAGTTCAAAAATGTTTTCTGTGTGAAAAGTAACACTTTCAAAACCTAGTGAAAAATCTATCCAAGATGGAGGAATGAAGCGGGATGTGTTGTTAGTGCTTTGTGTTGTTACCTTAGCCACATGCTAACATCTCTACCAGTAAAAATAGTTTTATTGAACGATAAAAACAGTTGAATAAAAAGTAGTCTAAAGACCAAAGTATTGCCTACTTTTTACGTGTATGTGCACATGCGCATAATTATTATTTTTTTTGTTGGGTTTTTTGCAGTATTTACATGGGTTGTAACTCGTGGCGAAAGATTGCTTAAAACTGTGCATGCGTTGAACGCCTGTTTATGCGTACAAGTCAAAAGAAGTATACTTTGCAAGGCTATGCGTTCAACTGTGCGATTTTGGCTTAACAGTGCTTATAGTAGTGTTGTTAGCTTAGCAACATGCTAACATCTAACTAAATAGGTCAATATCTAATGTGAAAAGTGATTATTTACCCAGTAATTGTGTGAGCTAGATATTGCCTAGTAGTGCATATAGAGTCATTAGCTTTGCAAAGCTAACATTTGTAGATAAGTTACAAATTAATTGACAGATAAAAATATTTAAAAAGAAAAATTGGTTCAAGCCAATTAAAAACACACTATTTAGCCAATATTGTGCTACCCTGCCTAACAGAGCTTATGGTGCATTCAAGTCCTTCCGGAAAGTTTGTATTTATGAGTTGGGAGGTTGTAATTATGATGCACTTAAATCAGCTTGTCTGAGCAAGACCTTCTTTTCTATAAAAAATATAGAAAGATTATTTTAAAGTCCCCCTGTAGTCATTCATTTTATCCCTTAACATTCATCTTTGTTACCAAAAAAAAAAAAAAAAAAAAAAATTCCTATGAAAAAAGTTATTCCTGCCTTAAAATAGCTTGAGTATAACTCTAAACCCTTGCTTTATTTAGTATAGGTGGATTCCTGAATATGCAAATTAGCCCCACCTGAGAGATTCACTCAAGTTACTGTGGTAAACGCTGTACAATGGGGCTCTTTACAACATTGGACACATAACTGTAATTAATATGATTAGCCTTTTGCTTGACTATGTTATCAAACAGCCAATAAAGTGTTGCTAATATTACACAAACCATGTTCCCATTCACCATCTCAGTCTGCCATCTAAAAATCAGTTTCCAGAAACACTTTGAACATCATAGAACATCAGTGGAGAAAGGCATATTTCTTGATAACACCATAATATATGTATATTTATATATATAGCATATATTATGGTGTTATCAAGAAATATGTCTTTCTCCACTGATGTTCTATGTATATATATATATATATATATATATATATATATATATATATATATATATATATATATATATATATATATATATATATATATATATATATATATATTTGTAAATATATTCAACAGAAAAATATACCAGTATGGCTTCTCTCAAGACTCCCCTGCTTCAAGGCATAGTTAATGATGCCCCGCCCACACATTGATGTGATTGGTTACAAGGTAGTTTGTAATGTCAGAAACACCACTGATTCCAAACTTTGGTTCACTGGACTTAAAATACTCAGGTATGGTGTTGACTTATAAATTTGCACATGGTTTGTCTAAAAGCACATTAAAAACACCACAAAGACATACACCGATCAGGCATAACATTATGAGGTGAAGTGAATAACACTGATTATCTCTTCATCACGGCACCTGTTAGTGGGTGGGATATATTAGGCAGCAAGTGAACATTTTGTCCTCAATGTTGATGTGTTAGAAACAGGAAAAATGGGCAAACGTAAGGATTTGAGCGAGTTTGACACCTCCAAAACTGCAGCTCTTTTGGGGTGTTCCCGGTCTGCAGTGGTCAGTATCTATCAAAAGTGCTCCAAGGAAGGAACAGTGGTGAACCGGTGACAGGGTCATGGGTGGCTAAGGCTCATTGGGCTAAGGCTCCTGAAGTTAATGCTGGTTCTGATAGAAAGGTGTCAGAATACCAACACGATCTCATGACAATGCGTATAAATAGTAATGCAGTGTGCAATCAGTAGAATGTATACGCTAAAATGTGTTTTGGCAAATGGTACGCCGCTTTTGGCGCGTGCATATGATACGCACTTTATGGCGTGTATATGACACGCTTTTGGGTAGGGTGAGGGTGGGGTTGTGGGGTTCGTACATATAATACGCCATAAAGTGCGATCATATGCACGCCAAAAACGGGCGCACTCATGTGCACGCCAAAATGAGTTTTGGCGTATACATTCTACGAGATTGCACACTCGTACTATTGATACGCATTTTCGTGAGATCGGGCTCCAGAATACACAGTGCATCGCAGTTTGATGTGTATGGGGCAGCATAGCCGGAGACCAGTCAGGGTGCCCATGGAGAAATGGAAGAAGGTGGCCTGGTCTGATGAATCACGTTTTTTTTTACATCCCGTGGATGGCCGGGTGTGTGTGTGTGTCGCACAACAACGAGTTTGAGGTGTTAAGGTGCCTCCAAATTCCCCAGATCTCAATCCAATCGAGCATCTGTGGGATGTGCTGAACAAACAAGTCTGATCCATGGAGGCCCCACCTTGGAACTTACAGGACTTTAAAGGATCTGCTGAGAACATTTTGGTGCCAAATACCACAGCACACCTTCATGGGTCACAAGTCCATGCCTCGACGGGTCACGGTTGTTTTGGCAGCAGAAAAAGGGACCAACACAAAATTAGGAAGGTGGTTATAATGTTATGCCCGGATCGGTGTATAAACAACATTAAAAACTTGATTTTCACCACAGGGGGTCTTTAAATATACAATATGATGAATTAGGGATGCTCATAATGTTGCTTTATGTGTTTGTTTTTACCCAACCTATGAAGGTGTTGTAAACTGATTTGTTATATATTTGTTATATACTATCGTATCATGCAACTTAGCTCATTGTAAATAATAATAAAAAAAAAATTCAACTAATTTATGTTCAATACACTTGCTACATCCATTGAATCCACCATGTTTTCTTACTGACACGGCCATCCTGTGTGAATTTGTGGTGGCATTCATGTGCGTTCAACCTGTAAATACGATCTTTCCATCATGACTTGAATGCACTATTAGTCTTTTGTGTAATTAGCTTAGAAACACGCTAACATCTAACACTAATGGAATCAGTCAGGTGTATAGTCTTTTCATAAAGCCATTTAAAAGCCTACGCAGAACATTAGAAATCATTCACTTATAAGACATCATTCAGTTAGTATGCTGTTTCAAACTGAAAATATCACACAATTCAAACCGATCCAGTCACCTACAGGAGCTTTTGAGCTCTTTTTTCCTCTGTCTTCTCTTTAGCATGGAGTTCCGCGGGCTCATGGGAGGAGCGGCCCGGGGCAGCGTGCTGGAGCCCTGGCTGGTCATGCCCGATGTGGTGGTGGACCCAGGGGAGAAGTTTGTGCAGACTATCGCTAAGGAGAAGAGAGTGAAAAACAGAGAGAAAGTCAGGCAATGTAACTGCATTAAAAATATATATATTTATATATATTTAAATCAAAGAGATGGCAATGGCCCAAGTGACTGAGTGGCTCACTGCAGGTTAATGATCCATATTCTATTGGTCCCTTGCTAGTCTTTGCAGATCTATCCACTCTTAAGCATTTGTTATTTAAGGGGAGGTTATATTCGATTTGGAGGAAACCACTGGGAGGTGGATGTCTGGGTTAAGAGCAAATTTTCCATATTTACGTAATGCCATTTAACATGTAAATGAAGATGGATGATAGAGAATCAGATTTCCTGAAGAAAATGTGAGTTGGTCATGAAAAACTAAATTATGTTTTGGTACAGGAAACCCAGACAAAATACATTACAAAATTGTACTGTCACATTAGCAACATATTGTGTGCAAAACAAGGTCCATTCCCAGGTATCCAGCGCAATCGGGCCAATTGTGGCTGAGTGTCGGCTTAGTTTAAGTACAACTCTCAGACCATTTCTAATGGCGCTTTTCCACTGCATGGTACGGCTCGCTTAAACAGTACCATCTCGATTGGGGTTCCAAGTGTGCCGTACAGATACTAAAATGTGACGTATAAACACTATAGATCAATGATTGGTCAGAGAGAATCGTCACTACTAGCGTCATTGGATTTGCGACACCAAACCTGCTAGCAATAACAGCCATGGCAGTATCGTTTGCACATCTTGCTTGAAAGGAAAACACCATTCCTTCAATGGGCTCCATTGCTCCTGTTTCGCGCGTTTGTTTTTGAGTCGCGTTTAAGATGATGTCGCGGCAGTAGAGGCGGCTCAACTACAACGTAATCCCACCCACTTGAAGCGGTACTACTGCAGTAGAAAAGCAACCGAGCTGAGCCGTGCTGTGCTGAGCCAAGTCATACAACGCAGTGGAAAAGCAAACCGAGCCGTGCTGAGTCAAGCCGAGCTGAGTCGAGCCGTACCAAGCTGTACCACGGAATGGAAAAGCGCCATAAGTATACCATTTCTGTTGCCGTTATTGTGGCCCAATGACGGCAGTGTTGGCTCCTTTTTTTTTTACCCAGACTCGAGCCAGTACCGGATAAGTGTTCAATTCTTGCGGGCGTGATTGTGGCCCAATGCCGGTAGTTTAGGCAAGCGGACTCATGCCATGGTATTTGGGCCGATTCTGGGGCATCATTCATCCCGTGTCCAACCCGAGTCTAGCAACCTCACCGGGGGCCAAGTTACTTCTTCTGGCCAGCCAGATATGGGCCATTTTGCTGATATGTTTTTGCTTCCTGGGTTGTCTATTGACAGTAGTGTAGCGATGAACCAAGCTCCTTTCCATTGGTCAGTGTGGATTAACTTGTCATAAAGAATGTCATAAAGAATAATATTCAGATATAACCCCTTTTGTAAGCATTAGCATTTTCATAAGAAACTAATTTAATTACATATATTTTCTCAGTAACTGTAATGGATTACAGTAATTTACATGTAACGGAGTTACGTAATTGAAATACAAAATAAATGTAACTGTAATCCGTTACAGTTACATTTATTTTGTAATTCAATTACGTAACTCTGTTACATGTAAGTTACTCCCCGACACTGACCATTACACCCCTAATATGCATAAACCATTTATAATAAGCAACATTCTGCAAAAATATAAGAATGAACCATTTTTGAGTTCATGGAGACTTTAAATGACTGTAAAACAACGGTAAGTGTGACTGCATCTTAAAGCCCATTTAAAATGTGCAGTATTTTTACTGCTTTCAGCTTAAAAGGTGATCATTGTAATTGTAAAAAAGATTGAATGTGGTTACATTTGCAGTAATCCTGGGAGCTGGATGGGTTACTGGAAGCCGAGGTCCATGTCGATGTCTTGCAGTGACCGGGATGTTGAGAATGGCAGTAGTTCACACAGGGATCCCAGCAGTGCGGGTGGTCACTTTTCTGAACTTTCACTACACACAAAACAAATGACTAAATTGAGTTGAGAAATTAATTACATGCATTAATTACATAATGACAAAATGGTTAAAACACATTTTTAAATATAAATATGCAAGTTTATACTCCAACTATGTGGCGTTCTTCAGATATTGTTCTCATTAATACTCGTTTGAACACTGAAATCCATCATTTGGAGTCTTGAGGGTCTGTTGAAGTCGCATCCGAGTGATATTATCCGTCTCTAATACGGGTCTGTGGAAAATGAATGTGCATGCAAAACAATGAGAGAGCTCATTAGCAAAACAGGCTAATGAAGTCCTGCTGCTAGAGGCAGGCCGTATAATTGAGTGCCTCTGTTTGTGCTTGTTCTCATTTGTTCTGCAGGACCGCAGTATCTCCAAGCTCTCATAATGCAGTGGGTCTGACAGCAGAAGACTAAATTTAAAAGACAGTCACATTTATTTGATAAATTAAACAAGCGCACTTGAACAAGTAATTTATTACACGGCAGTGGTTCTGGACCCAGATTCTGGACATTAAGTGGCGACCCATTAAAATTGTTTATCATACAGAATTACAAAAAATGTACAGAAAAAAACAAATTTGAAAAGTATTAATATTACCATGGACTGTGGAATCCCAACTGGCAACATTAACAAAGCATAGGCTGAATGTTATGACTGTAATTATGACTGCCTCACAAGTGCGATCTGAGCAACTTTATATCTTGTAATTGTAATTATTTCTTCTAATTGCAACTTTAATTCAGAATTGTAACCGTATAAACCTTATTCAGAGGTATGAAAGCGAGGCTGTGAGGACTTACAGTAAGGCATCCAATGGTATCCGCTGTAAAAGCTGTATAAAGCTCCTAGTTCCACCAGTAAGACTCGGAGGCTATGAAGTAACAATGCGTTAATTAACAGACCAGCAAGTATTATATTCAGAGGTTCTTTGCCGTGGGCCCTGTATTTCATAGCTCACGTCTAGAGGGTAACGGACTCTGCATTTCCTGCCTGAAGATGAAGGCAGGGGCGCAGCCGACAGTCAAATAACAGTTCAAGCCACTGAAGAGATGCATGTCTATCCCTCACAGCCTTGCTTTCTTTCCCATTAACAATCAAAGATGGCGCTGCTGTAAAGAAGTTCTATATCTTGTAATTGGGACTTCATTTCTCATAACTGGTCATTTATTTCTCATAACTGTGACTATATCAAAATTGTTGCAGCATTTCTCGTAATTGCAACTGTATTTTACAAATAATTGTGACTATATCTAATAAATGTGACTTGTAATTGCTACTATATCTCAAGATTGCAACTGTCTCATAAATATGACTATTGTAATAGGCACTATATCTCATAAATGTGACTATTGTAATTGCTACTATATCTCATGATTGCAACTATATCTCAGAAACGGGAATCGTAATTGCGACTATCTCATTGCGACTTTATCGAAATTGTAACTATATCTCATAAATGTGAATGTAATTGTGACTCCCTCATTGCGACTTTATCGTGATTGTGACTATCTCATAAATGCGACTTTAGCGTTATTGACTATATTTCATAAATGGATTATCGTAATTGCGACTTCATCGTAATTGCGACTATCTCATGAATGTGACTATTGTAATTGCTACTATATCTCATGATTGCAACTATATCTCAGAAATGCAACTTTATAGTAATTGCGACAATATCTCATAAATGTGACTATTGTAATTGCTACTATATCTCATGATTGCAACTATATCTCATAAATGTAACCTAATCGGACCTAAATGGGACTATCGTAATTGCGACTTTATTACTAATCGTAATTGGGACTATCCAATCACATAAATGTGATTGTAATTGTGACTATCTCATTGTAACTTTATCGTGATTGCGACTATCTCATAAAAGCGACCTTAGGGCAATTGACTATATTTCATAAATGGATTATCGTAATTGCAACTTTATCATAATTGCAACTATATCACATGAATAGGACTTGTTATTGGGACTCTCTCATTGCGACTTTATAGTAATTGTGACTATATTTCATAATTACGACTATTTCATTAATGTAATTAAAGTGTTGAACGTTCACCGGGTCCCACCTCCTTCTTCCCATAACAACGAACTGTGTTACAATTCTCATTGCGACTATACCTCATAATTGTGAATTTATCGTAATTGCAATTATATGATACATGCGAATGTATAATAATTGCGACTATCTTGCGACTATATCTCATGATTGCGATTATCTCTCATAAATGTGTCTTTATCGTAATTGTGACTAAACAGTATCTCATAATTGTTACTTTATTGTAATTTTCTTACCACCATAAGCTTGTATGCCTAGCAGACAGCTGGTTTGTTGGTCCAAGGTTGTGTACCCTTTTGGACCATATAGAAACTAGCCACCACATTCCAAAACACAGTCCCACCCAGATTGATTTTCCAGCAGGGTATTAATGATGTGAAATGCCCTAACTAAATTATATGACATTCAAAAACTTAGCTTTACCCTCCTCCATCTCTGAAAAACCATAAGAAGCTTTAAAACGCTAGGGGGGGGATGTGTGTATGTGTGTGTGTGTAGTTACACATTAAGGTTTTAATGAAGTCTACTCACTACTTTTTTAATCTTTAATACGTTACTAAACAACCATCATCTCCAGAACACGCAACACTACATATTAGCATTATGTTTATTTATTTTTTTGCCACACAGAATGTGACGAGACGCTAAGAAATGCCACATTCAGACAGATTTTCACAAGCCAGGTTAAATTCTACTATCTGTTCGTCTGAGCACCAATGAAGCATCGTCTAACGTTTGAGAGCTAAATCCCTCTCGCTTGTGGCTTATGCTAAGCTCGTCTGCTATGTCTTGAAGAAACACAACTCTGTCTCTTGATGTGGGAATTGAGAACACCAGGAATGGTGACGGTAAAGTCTCCCACACAGGCTGATGTGATGGGAGCTTAATTTAAGTAAGGAGATTACAATACTGCTTTTTTAAGAGCACGTCATTTATCTAAAACAGCGGTGACTGCCGCTGAGGTTGTTAGCAGTGACTTGGGCTAATTTATTACTAGATTTGGTTTAGTTAATTTCTGTATGACAGACATATTCTGCAAATTAATATGGACTACTATATAAATGTTGCTGCCTTCCATCCAAAGTGGGATGAGCAATATCATCATGGTTCAATGACATAATGCTTTTTTTATTTTATTCAAACATATATAAAAATCAATTCCTACATAGAATGACTTTAAAGTGAAATTCATTTTAGAAATGTTGGGGTTTAAAAATACATATGAAAATGAAGGGAAAATAGGGGAAAAACAACAGCTAGTAAACTTTGATAGAGTTTGTTCTATAAAATGATATGTTCTATCAACGATAGGTCATGCCATCGTGGCTGGGAGCAACAGACCAACTGCAACAATGAGCAAGTCAAAACATATTAAGATGATTTTTGGCAAAATGGCAAAAAAAAATCATTAATTCAGTAATATGATTTAATGGTTTATCGCTTTTGACCAATAGGTGGCAATGTTACGAAATTGAAGTGGTGTGGTAAGAGTAAGGTGACAATGACACATGCAAAGTTTGGTGTCAATTTACCGTTCGCAAAGACCCGCCCCCTTTAGTTACTGTTGCTATGTCCGACAAGCCGCGCTCTCACGCCACACATCATGTTCTCAAGCAGTGAAAAACACACTGAAGAGCAAGAAGGATACTGACAACACACTGACAGACAGGACAGAGCAGGTTACTTTTAATATGAAACAAAGCCTCAACTATAAAACAATTCATTTAAAGAAATGTAAACAATAAATGCCATTTTGTGGCTCTTTAATGTGTGGTGACAGGTCGCTGTATCCCTTCATTTAAAGCTGCTCGTGAACCGATAATCTCTTCCTTCTAGTTCATTTATAGTATCAAATAAACATGAATGAACTTCAGAAGGAATGTTGTTTCAACTGCGGAAAGACGTCAGTACACACCATTTTTCAAGTTCAAGTCCACCAACGTTAATCTACGAACCCGCTTGACTGCTTTGTCGGACAAAAATGGCGGATTCAGCAGATGGCGGATTGTGATTGGTCAGATTGCCTGTCAATCAAACTTGCGGCGAAATGGGAATTGGTATCAACTTTATTGATGCGGTAAATGAAAATGGTATCATCTATTGACACGAAATCCCTAACTTGTTGCCGACATGGTCTGAAGATAATACCATTCAAATTGGGTGAAAATCTAAAAAAAAAAAAAGAAAACGGTCAAGGAGGAGTTAAAAAAAGTAGGTTTATAAAGAAAATCAAAATGGCAGACAGGAAGTTTGAGCAACTATGACAAAATTGGTATCTATGTTCTCGCCTGGCCTAAGAAATCTATCAAGACATACAATAGTTTAATTACAATAGCCAAATCAAAAGTTATTAGCATTTTTGCAAATTTCATTATGACTTTTGACAACAAGGTGGTGCTTGGTGCCAAAGATACATACTGAGTTCCGTAACGATTTGCCGATGCGTAAAATATGGCATTTTAACGCAAAATTCAAAATGGTCAATATGGCAAAATTGGGTATCTTTCGACTCGGCATGCTGCACTGAATTTAAAGATAATTTTGTGATTTTTGGCCAAACCGTTTAAACCTGCCAAAATTTCAAATTTTCCTGATCACTAGGTGGCACTGTGCCCAAACTGTGCAGGTAGCCTCAGGTCATGGTCTTCATAACACACACCAAGTTTGCTCAGAAAGTTTGAAAACATTTTGTTGGAATGTTCTGAAAAAGATCTGGTTCCATTTCTGTGAAAATCAGAGCAATGGCCTAGGACAAGTTAAAAAAAGTAGTTTTTTCATGGAAAAATTTTCATGACGGAAAATTATGTCATAGGGTGCAATCGAATCGCCATGAGCCAAGGAATCTTTGTTTCTAGCCCTTGCGATTCAAAACGTATTAGCATAATCATGAGTGCAAATTTGGACAGTTGGTGGCGCTAGAGAGATTGAGCTGGAGACTCCTAATTTGCTATGGTGACAGTTCAGACTATCCTCTATTTGTGTGCCAAATTTCATAACTTTTCCGCAAACGATTAATGGGCTTTCATAGACTTTCATAGCAGAAGAAGAAACACTAATGCTTGGCCACTAATTACATTTATAAGATCTTGTCATGTGTTTTAAACTAGAATTGTTTAATATATACACAATAAATGACAAGGTTCAATCTGGTTGGCTAAATTCTACCATATGTAACATAATATCAATGTTGCTTTGGATAAAAGTGTCCAACAAATATGCATATCTATTAAGATGATCATTTTCTATCCTTCCTCAAATCCCACGATCTCAAAGACAGAAACCCCAAATGAGCTGGTACCAGACATACTTTATTTTCTTCCCCTAACAAGGTCAGCTATAATATTTGCATATGGAAAATGAGAATCAAAAATGTAGGAGTCGTTTGGCAAAATATCAAACTCCATTTATTTCCTGGGTGAAGTTTCTATGTAATTTTGACACGGGCTCAGCAAGTGGGTGTCAATTCTTGATTGAAGTCATGCCGGAGCTGATAGTTCACACACGCAAATATATTTTTCCATCATTACAGCCTTCCACCTCCTCTCTCGGGTTCTCAGCACGGCAGGGAATGACCTATATAGTGCCATGTGATATTTCAACAGGACAGATCAGATTCTGGAAAACTAAACCACTTTAGTTGTCCGTATCCATTAGGGACGTTTGCTCCTGTCTCCAAAAATCTGGGCATCAAGGCTGTCCTGGAATCATAAACTCTGTTTTATGATGTATGCAAGCAATGCAAGCAATTCAAGAGGGCATCTTGGAGCTTTAGCATGCGTAATTAAATGCTGAGCAGCAGAAACATGGCGGCAGACGTGGGGCAAGAATTAGACTATATTGAAATCGATGGGCATCTAAGGTTCTGGGTTATTGCAGAACCAAAGAAGCAAGAACTTCAAAGTCATAAAAAACATTTGAAGTTTGACCTCTTCTATAATTGGACTGATCATTGGGTGCATCCAATAAAGTCCTGCAATTACAGAATATGTTTATACACTCTATGATAATACTCTATTGATTAGATTCTCAGAGGACCTCACGCATGCTGTAATAGTGTATACTAATTCAGGCTTTTAACGCAATGTGGTCTGCACCATTGGACATCTGTTCATCTCCTGATTTTGCATATAAACGGTGCTGAAAATAACTAATCTGGGTCTTCGTCCACCGCGTCTCGGTTTGATGTCGGGCCGCAGTCTGTTGGTTTTCTAGGGTGAGCAGGTCTCTGTGATTAAATCTGTCCTGCGGTCTAAAACTCGCGGGGCGACATCAAGCAGAGCGAGAAGCTAATTAAATGAGATGACAGCAGATGAGATGACAGAGCAGTCTCGGCATCCATGTTTTCTCGTCCTCATTTGGGCATCCGAAGAGGATACACGTGACGTTGATATCGTTATAATTAGCAAGAAAATATTGTGACCTCCTTTAAAATAGATAGGGAAAGGGTTGCCGTACCTCTGTGTTTCAGTGTGGTTTTGAATGATTTTCATGATCAAATACAATTACATTTACATGGTAATAAAATTAACCCTTAAACGCATACCTCGGGTCTTTAGTGATTCACTACCCTCCTCCTCGCTCATTTTTCAAAGTTAGACATTAACCTTCTTAGTATTCCTCAATCAATTCATTATAAACAATTTAACAAGAAAAAAATAAAGAATGCCTTTTTTTCCATACATTTTTTGTAGAGATTGTATATGGGTCGCTAACGACCAGAGGTGTTTAACAGTGTAAGTTTATGTTTTCTGCACAACAATAATTTAATCTTTGATGACTGAATAAGTGCAGTTCACCTTTACTCCACAAGGTGGCAGTGTCTGATACACAATGATGAAGTGACGTTTCACTCATAGTCACCGCAGGCAGAAAACAAAAGAATAGGAAGAATTATCAGCAAAACTTGAAATAGCTCAGTGATTTACTGCAGAGCAACTGAACGCTATCAAATATTACTGTCACTGTCACTTGATGATGAATCTGGTGAAGAAGTTCAAAATATAGATTTTTTGATAGTTTTGAGAATATTTTTTAGATGGTGAATATGAGGCAGATGCTGAATGTTCTGGGAAATGAGCTCTGAGGAGGACAGCAATGATGGTATAAAACATCTGCTCAAACTGAACCTTACAAGCTCCAAAAGGGAACAAAATATGCTTTATTTGATTCTTCTGTAATTTTTACTCTAATATCAGGGGAGTTTTATATCGTTCCACGTCGCTAAAGACTCAAATAATGATTGAGAATGTTTAAGATAAAGTGAGAACTATTTGCATGTACCAAGATATTTTGCAACAAAACAAATGACTAAAAATATTGTGTGGCGTAACCATTAAGTAAAAAGTAATAACAAAATTATTACTTATTACACACACACGTCATCTTAATCATTATTTTTAAAGTATTTTTTTAACAAATATTGTGAATTATTCATTATTATTAGAATTGTTAATCACAGTTATCACTGTTTATTACAGAGTTGTACCATATTATATTTAACAATCAGCCATTATTTAGATTTATAATATTTTTTAATAGCTAATATATTGTTTGTTAATATTTAATCATATTTCATACAATTCTTTTTTTGTAAAAAAAAGAAAATGTATCATAGAAGACATGTATGACTTGCATTTATAATTAGCTTTCTAAATAAATTAATTGATATGGAAAAACAAAGTTTTGTCATTGACCGACTCTAAAAAAAAATTGTATAATCAATAAGTTATGACAACATATGTTTTCACATTGCTTTATCTTATCAAATAAGTTATGTAACTAATATTAAGTTGAGATAATTAACTGTTTTTATAAGTTATACAAGATTCAACTGTGTAATTTTAAGTTGAAATTACTTAAACATCCAAGTTGATTGTACTTAAATTTTTTTTTTTTTTTTTTCTACAGTGCATGATTACATTCACAGACAGATTTCCAGACACAGTTAAGGCCTGTTCCAAGATCAGATCTAACAATCTGTTGAAGACGCCTCTGATTAAACCTAATCCACGTCTGGAAAACTGCACCAAATTCCAGATTTTCTCCCTTCTCTCACCAGTGTCCTGGGGTTTTCCGGGCAGGCGTGTTTGGTGTGCGGGTAGGATCTCTAGTTTGGTCTGATCAGAAGTGCTGGCCAGCAGCTGCGTTGCCTCCAGAACCGAGCAGTGCTCTGTGCTGGTGCCGTCTATAGACAGGATATGATCACCCACATGTAACGCTCCTGACCTGAGAGGCAAACAGAGAACTGCTAGAACTGTCATAAATGTGGGAAGTGTTAGAGACAACATAACAACTGATCCAAATTACCATATTAATAATATAACAATATGAATGCTAAATACATTGCGAACATAGACTGTAAAAAATACGGACGTAGTGTCCGTGATGTCACCCATAGGATTCTGCAGAGCAGTTTTGAAGCGTAAAGTAGGGTCGACCTGGCAGTTGCCATCTTAGCAACGCATCACCGCGCATAATAGAAAATGTGCAAAGAGGCGGGACGTGGGCGGAGCTTTGATGACGCGATGTCAGCAGACAAATGGCAATCCACCTGCCAGTCAAAGTGGCCACACCCTTAATTATGCATAACTTTAAGGCTTTATATAATGTAAACGAATGAGTTATAAAAAAATTCACCCCCTCACAGTTGTCATGAAGGGCAAAATTAGCCATATAGACCAAAAACTAGAATTTGTACCAGGCTATGCTGTAAAGTTGGGCATTTTAACATGGGGCTCAATGAGATTCTGCTCCCTTCTGGAGCCTGTCCCTAGTGGCCAGTCGATGAACTGCAGTTTAAGTCACTTCCGTATCGCGGGAGGTTCCCGCTTGATTGTGAATGATGTTTCTTCTTGTATTTTAAATATATATATATATATATATATATATATATATATATACATATATATATATATATATATATATATATATATATATATATTTTTTTTTAGGAATTTAAGTTAAACTGTATTCAACAGAAGAATAATTTCGGTGTAAATTGTTTGTGAAAGGATTACGTAAAGAATGACTAAATCATTTTTATAAGAATGTTGTTGTTTTTTTTAATTTACAGAAAGAAAAATTAATAATACCCAAAACAGAAATACGATCCTTTACGTAAGAATGGTTTTACAAAATAATTATGTGAAAATATATGAAATTATATAAAAACATACGATCAATTTACATAAAAATAAATAATATCAGTTTTGTAATTTTTTTAGAGAAATAAAATCCTTTACATACAAACAGTTTTACAAACAATTCATGTAGGAAGGATTTTTTTTTTACTAATGTATAAACGGCTTTGAGAAAAATGTTGGTACTTTTTTTTTTTGCAGAGGAAGGGTTGTACAAACAATTTACATGAAAATAAATATTTACTTTATATACGCACAGTTTTACAAACAATTTATGTAGGAAAATTTAAAAACATTTACATTAAATTGCGAATAATTTAGGTAAAATGTAAATTTGCGGAAGAATGGTTTTACAAACAATTTCCATTAAAGCAGTTCCCTTTCAGTAGGTCACATTCGTCACCGATGTTATGGAGCTTCTGGAGACGAAGATTCGTCTGCCTCCACTCAAGCCCGACCCTCTCATCGGCCCGGGATAACATAGCTGGATCAATTCTGGATCAGGCTCAGGCAACCCTTCCAGAAGGAGGCAACGCAGCCGAGTCTTCATCTCCAGATGACTGAAGCTCCATAACTTTGGTGACGTTCCGACATAATGTCTCCCGTTTCCTTGTAACCGAGACGTTATACGACCAATTCATAGTTTCCACGTGAAGTCACAAACTTATAGGAACACCCACCTGGATAAAAACAATGCTTCCTTCCATTACCATTCAGTAATTTTTACCAGGTTTGTAGTCAGTATTAATGCAGTAAGACAGTGATATTAAAATACCAAATTCAATATACACCTTATTGAAGTTGCATATGAACACAGAATATTAATGCAACACAAGGTTTCTCGTTTAGTGATTTCCCCATTGAAACCAATTATAAAGAAAACGTGTTGCGTTCATATTCTGGGTTCATCTGCTCGCCTTTATATAGTACGCATCATCAAAAAGGTGTAAACGGAATTTGATGTTTTAATATCACTGTTTTAGTACTTTAAGGGTGGGTTCCACTAATAAGGATTCTTCAGCCTGTTGTCAGTTCACCCTCCGTCTGCTGCATGAGCAGCTCTATAATTCTGCATAATTAATCTGTGTTTAAAATTAAGTGTTGCAACAACTCGATTTAAAATAAAACCCATATCAGCAAATCCTAGATTAGATATGTGCAACTCACCCTATAGTGTTTTTCTCTTTTTAGTGATTGAAATACTGCAGCAGGTGCTGTATATGGATCATAAGTGTCCAAAACGTGCATCTTGTTCACATTTTTGTTTTAAGATGGAAATATGATAGGCTTGTGCTGCATTTCAATGGCGTTCAATGACGGTTTTGCCCTCCACGACTCCGCGACTATTAAACTATGAATTTTACATTAAATAAATAAAATTAGTTTAGCATTTTTTTGAGAAATAAAATGCTTTACGTATGAACAGTTTTACAAACAATTGATGTAGGAACATTTTAAAATATTTACATAAAATTTGCTTTGTGAAAAATTTTGGTAAAAAAGATTTTTGCGGAAGAATGGTTGTACTAGCAATTTATGTGAAAATAAATAAAATAATGTGAAAACAGTTTGACGATCGATTTAGATTTTTAAAAAAATTATATTAGTTTTGCAATTTTTTTTTGAGAAATGAAAGGTTTTAGAAACTATTTATTTAGGAAGATTTTTAAAAATGTACGTAAAATTGGCTTTGTGAAAAATGTTGGTAAAAAAATTATTTGCTTAAGAACGGGGAAAAAAAACCCCTGTATTCATGTAAAATTAGTTTTACGATCAGTTTACATAAAATTTAAATCATTTACACAAGAATGGTTTATAAACAAGTTACATAAAAAGAAATCAAATTCTTTACTAAATGATTTTACAAAAATATTAAGGAGAAAAAAAAAACTATTGTGCTTTAAAAACAATTTAAGAATTAAAATTATTCAACAAACTGTGCTGTACAAACTATTAACATTAAAAATATGTATCATACAATTTACACTAGATTTTTTAGATTTACATACAAAAAAAAACAAAAACCTTAAAAGTGGTTTTACAATAACCACAGAAAGCTGTTCTGCTCTTGTTTAATGAATGAGGCCCATTGAGTGTGTACCTGTCCACCACGCTGGCGGATTTGATCTTGTCGATGACGATGGCCTGTTTGTTCCTGTGCATGGCAGAGGTCAGAGTAATTCCCAGACTCGCTCCGGGCGCCTTGGCAATCTCCACAAGCAGAGGACCTGAAGCGTTTGTCACAGAGTCTGGAAGGCAGGTGATAAGGACAAACAAGGATAGCATTGTTACGGTGGGGTTTAGCTGTGGTTTCTTAACAGATCGTTGTTGCAGCTTAGATTCAATAAAGACTCTTTTTGGACTGGAATGGACGTTCTGAGCTCTAAAAGTTTCTCTCAAACCTCTATTTCCTAAGATATGGCCCTTTTAACTCTACGAGGAGAACAACAGTGGGCGTTATGCTAATTGTGGATCACCTAAACTAGCAATCACAGCATTGGTACAGTAAAAGGGTTCTTTCTCTGCTCTTGCTGGTCAACAGCCTGCTGTTCCTCCTGATGAAATAGTGAAGAGCAGAGCAGAGCCCTCTGGAGAGAAGCAGTGCTTTTGGAAAATGTCTGAGAAAGGACAAGCACTATCTTAAAGTGCTCCTGTTATGCTATTTTAAAGGTATGTATTTTGTTTTGAAGGTCTCCTACTATAGGTTTACATGCAACCAAGGTCATAAAACACTTTAACTTTCTAATAGTAGTTGTGATTGGTCTACTTTGCTGTGATTGTTCAGATGGCCCAGTCTGTTGTGATTGGTCAACTCTGCTCTTGATTGGTCAGATGGCCCAGTCTGCAGTTTACAGCATTATCATTACTCCGAAATTCCTCAGCGCTTGATAAACAGTGATATGAACAGTAACGATGGCGTCATTTTTATAAATGAATCCTCATCCTAACTTTATTTGTCCTGCACTTTGATCTTAGAAACTCCGCCGACCTTTTACATTCACCAACATTTATTACGCACTATATGAAAGATATTATCCGAAAAAGCATAATGGGGCACTTTCTGTAAAAAAAAAAACATTTTAAAAGTAAGTTACCTGATTGCCTTAAAATGTTGAGTTCATTGAAATTAAAGTTTTGAGTTACCACAAAGAACATTTTTCAGAATCAACATCACCCTTTATTCAAATTTTATTAAAAGATTTTGTAAACATATTGTGTAATTGTGTTTTATTTGTTATAATGCAGTGAAACATGCCAAAAACTTTTTAAATGTATGTGGTTCAGATACAATAATATTTTGAGTTTCTATTTATTAAACCAATTTCCTTCATTGAATTAACTCAAAATTTTAAGGCAACTTAACTACTTGCTTTTTTAAGTTAAACCAACTTTTCTTTTACAGTGTAGTTAATGTAAATATTTTGCATCATTCATTATTTTCTTTTAAAGTGCAACATATAACATTTTAGATTTTCATCCTGTCAACATATAAAATGAAGTAACTCACCCATGATGGAGACATCGTACTCGATCTGGAAAAGAGCTTCCTGTCCACACTGGGTTAGTACAGTAAGGGCTTCGCTGTGAGTGGCACTGTGTAAAACCACTCCATCCACGCTTAAAATGCGATCACTTGCTTTTAGAGTCCCTTCTCTGCAGAAGAACACATGTGGAACATTCACATTTTATTGCCCAATGAAGTGTATAATATATACAGTAACTTTTAGAAGTTTAGCCGCCGTCAACAGCCTTGCGGTTAGCACCGCAACATATAACGCAACTGCGCCTCCGGTGACCTGAGTTTGATTCCCAGCTTGAGGTTCTTTGCCGATCTCCTTCCCCTCTCTCTACCATACGCTTTCCTTTCAAATATCTATTGTCCTAACACATTTTGCTAATCTTAGTTAATGCATTAACTAAAATAAACCAGGTCTATGTTTTACAGTATTTATTAACCTTTGTTAATGTAAGTTAATAAAAATGTTAGTTCACAGTGCAACTTATATTAACAGATGCAACTTTTGATATTAAATATAAATGTTATAAATTATAAGTATTGTTCATTGTTAGTTCATATCTAATGCTTTAGATTTCAAAAGGTTTTATTGTATTTAGGGATAGTCAGAAGCAGTGTTGTACAAGTAACTTGAGTTACGTAATAAGATTACTTTTTCAAGTAACTAGTAAAGTAACGCATTACTTTTCAAATTCACAACAAAGTATCTGAGTTACTTTTTCAAAAAAGTAACGCAAGTTACTTATTCACATTTAAGTACAGAGGCGTTGTGTGTAAACATGATAGTTATTGCAGTTATAGACTAAATTTGAGCATTTATTAATCTCACTTGCATAAAGATTGAGTATTCCTCAAAAATAATAAAATCAGTCAAATGCAAAATATGCAAGCCTCCAATAATTAAATGTTAAATAAAACAAATATTTGTATGCATTTAATCTACTTTTATTGACCAATTTGCTGCTGACCTTTAATGATTCAGTTAAACCATGAGCAAACATTACTAGATTTTTTTATTTATTGGTAAAACTTTTTTTCTCCTGCGTCCTATTCTTCCATTATCCAGAATGGCAGCGCAGCACAGCAGAGCGTGTGAATTTGTATTTTTACCTCTCTACCTTACCTCAAAATTTTAATTTTGGTGTGAAGAGGTCTTTACATTTGCACAAAAATAGAACCTTTTTGTTATAAAAAAACCAAAAAAAAAAAAACAAGCACAGCCGAGGTGAGAAAAAGTAACGCAAAAGTGACGTAACACATTACTTTTCTTAAAAAGATAAGTTACTTTTTAAGGGAGTAACGCAATATTGTAATGGATTACTTTTCAAAGTAACTTTCCCCAACACTGGTCAGAAGTCAAGATAGTCAAAGATAGTCAGCTCACTAGGTTTTGCAACACAGCTGACTTTTTTGAGTGTCTTTACAAGTCTCTCGAAATTCTACACTAATGATTAATGCTACATGTGAGAGAACCTGTTTGAAAGCACAATAAATTCCACATTAAGTGTCTGGGGTCTTCAGGAAAGACAATGTTTATACAATTTCCACACGTCAGTCAAGGCAGTCTTTGCCTCTAACATCAAAGGTTTCTTATGGAAGATGTTCTCTCTCTAGACACGTTTATTTATTTCTCTTTTGGCAGGTTTCGTGTAGCTGATATAAGTAGGGAAAACTGCTTGCGAAGAGAAGCATGGAAAATCCAAAAACTAAGAATAATAACTAGCCATTTAAGATGAGAAAGAAATCTCTGGCCTACTTTCTGGATTTGGTTAAAGTGCAAATAGTGTGTCCAAACATGGAAGATGACTAAAGGAAGAACTTATAAATGTTGCTTTTGCATGTTGTTCATTAAATGTAGACTTCACATAAAGAAGTTTTACACTAATAAATGAATGGTACCTGGCAAATATGTTTTAATAGCTGCTTTATTCTAAATTAGGTGGGTAGCCCCACTTTCGATGATTCAATATATTGAAGCTGACTGAGTCAATCTACAAAATGGCATCAGCGACAGTTTTTTTAATATCCTACAGTATTGCTAGATGATTTGTGTATCTTGTCACAAAAATAGGTTAATTCATGATTTTGACATTGTCTGAAACGCATGGTGCAGGTGCACTCAGGGCCTGTCTGAGTTTAACGGCGGAAAAACCGTCTGTGCGCCAGGCATATGGTCCAAAAGGGTGTTTTGGGCGTAACATGCAGTAAACCAATCAAAGTCTCATCTCCTATTTCCTTAAAAAAGCCGGTTGCACTTTCACCATGGCAGATTCGCTATTTACAGTGGGACAAAAAAGTATTTAGTCTTAAATTCTCCCACTTAAAAAGATGAGAGATGCCTGAGATTTTCATAATAGGTACACTTCAACTAAAAAAAAAAATCCAGAAAATCACATGTCTGATTTTTAAAGAATTTATTTGCAAATTATGCTGGAAAATAAGTATTTGGTCAACTACAAAAAAAGCAAGATTTTTGGCTCTCACAGACCTGTAACTTCTTCTTTAAGAGGCTCTTCTGTCGTCCACTTGTTACCTGTATTAATGGCACCTGTTTGAACTCGTTATCAGTATAAAAGACACCCGTCCACAACCTCAAACAGTGGGACTGCAAACTCCACTATGGGCAAGACCAAAGAGCTGGCAAAGGACACCAGAAACAAAATTGTAGACCTGCACCAGGCTGGGAAGACTGAATCTGCAATAGGTAAGCAGCTTGGTGTGAAGAAATCAACTGTGGGAGCAATTATTAGAAAATGGAAGACATACAAGAGCACTGATAATCTCCCTCGATCTGGGGCTCCATGCAAGATTTCACCCCGTGGGGTCAAAATGATCACACGAACGGTGAGCAAAAATCCCAGAACCACACGGGGGGACCCTGTGGCTACCATCAGTAACACACTACACCTCCAGGGACTCAAATCCTGCAGTGCCAGACGGTTCCCCCTGCTTAAGCCAGTACATGTCTAGGCCCATCTGAAGTTTGCTAGAGAGCATTTGGATGATCCAGAAGAGGATTGGGAGAATGTCACATGGTCAGATGAAAACAAAATATAACTTTTTGGTAAAAACTCAACTTGTCGTGTTTGGAGGATAAAGAATGCTGAGTTGCATCAAAAGAACACCATACCTACTCTGAAGCATGGGGTGGAAACATCATGCTTTGGGGCTGTTTTTATGCAAAGGGACCAGGATGACTGATCCTTGTAAAGGAAAGAATGGGGCCATGTATCGTGAGATTTTGAGTAAAAACCTCCTTCCATTAACAAGGGCATTGAAGATGAAACGTGGCTGGGTGAAGTGTAACTATGATGCAAATTGGGAGTTGGAGAAAAAAGTGGGGGAGAACTTGCACAATTGATGATTGACTAAATACTTTTTTGCCCCACCGTACATGCTGAAATTTGTGCGTGGAAAGACTGAACACTTCTCTAGAGAGGAATACTTTTATTTTTAATATTTAAAAATGGTTGTGTGCTGCAGCACATCCCTGTGTGTGTGTAGTAAGCAGAGTGTATGGCTGTTGTGCACTCGCTTATAGGCGCATATTACTAACGCGCCCTCTAATGGCTCATTTCCTCTGAGCGGTACAGTTCAGTACGGTAAGCAATTTTAGCTGTTTCCATTGTCAGAAGTTGTAAATGGTACCCTAATCCTGAACCATACAGTTCCACTTTTTTGGCTTGCTTCCGTTGGGGTACCTAACACAGTAGTCCGGTACTAAAAGGTGGAGCTAGACTCATTGCATTGGTTGACAGAGAATTGTCACTTGCGCAAGCTTTTCCGGCTGTGACTTTCCTTGCAGCTTGCAGCCTTGGCTCAAACAAGGCGTGTCTTCTTGTTGTGACAACAGAGAAGTCCATTGTTTTTTACGGTGTCACTTTCTTAACATGTTGATTGCTACACCATGCCTATCATAAGCGTACTGTTGGCGGTGGAAAAGCAAGCTGGATCAGGGTCATGCAGTCCCGAATCGTACTGTCCTGAAATATACTGAACCACACCTCAAAATAGCAACACACCAACAATGCGCCTGAACACACCTGGTTTTCAGACCATATGGGGGCGAGTGCATTTTCTATTTAAACAATGTTGCGCTGTAAGTAAAAATGATAATGATAATGATTAAAAATAAATAAATAAATAATTTGGATTTCTCCAGGTGTATGATAGGGCCCTACATGTCATCCCATGAAGCAACTAGAGGTCCATTAAACATTTCTCTTTCATTGACATGCTAATCAGTTAGCCTACTAAGCTAGCTCATTTACTGCAAATGACTTAACATAATCATATTATATAAAAACTTTGATTCTATGTTGTGTAAAATACATCTTGAAATGCCAAGTTTTCGGAAAGAAACAACATCATAGACAGATATTATGTTCAATGTAACCCTATCCACACAAACTACTAAATACATTTACTATATTGGTTATAATTACTATATGGATATGATAATAAATTTTTTTTTAAAAGATCTCAAAATCTTACATTCTGTTAGTTCATTCATTACCTGTCGGCAGGACCACCTGGTCGGACATGTGTGACCACCAAAGGTCGAGATTTGTGCCAGTCCTCATGGGATCCACCTGTATTTTAACACATACAAATCTGTAACATTTTGATCTTAAGAACATTACTAGTAAGATTAGAATACATAAATAAATACAATAAAATGAAATGAGGGACAACAAAGCCAAGAAAACCCAAACCCACCTCGCATAACAAATCCAAAGCTGTTTCCCTCTTTCTGCAAACAGATCTCGATTGTCTTGGAAATAACACCTGAGGTACTGTCTGGCGCTAAGAGGGACAACAGAGACAGGAGAGAGGCAATAGCATCTCTAAATCAGCACCTTTTACTGGGCGAACGGCCAGAACAGGGGGACAATCAGATAAATAAGCCCAGATGCAAACTGACGTTCAGCAGAAGGTCATCCAGAAACACTGAGCTTATAAACCAGACAATTTATCTGTCATGCACAAGATATCTAGACTGGCTAACGATCACAATATATCATCACACATGCCAAACTGAGGCAATCTATAAATGGTTGGCAAAAGGTCAGCAAATAGTCACCGTAAAATGCAGATATACATAATAGAGCCTTAATGGTGGCATATATTCGTAATTCACTAAAAAGAAACGCTAAAGAAATGTTTTGTTTACAACGTTGATGAACACTTTTTTTAAACAGTTGATAAATTACAGATTCATCTGACCAAAATTCTGCCAATAAATTGGCCTGGGTTGCATTTCCCAAAAACATTAGCTAACTATGGTCAAAATAGTTCTAACCATATAGTTCAAATCATATGTGGGAAAGCTCACGCTCGAGATGGGAATGAAGGAGACAGGGGACATAAAAGTGGCTGTGAAGCACACATAGTTTATTCGAACACGTCTCTTAAACAAACAGGGATACAGCAAGAGAGCTTTTCAGCTCAAACTCATAAATTCAGCCTCTTGCCTATCAACACATTAGCGCCGCTTCCAATGTGCACAGCTCATTTCCCAGGTGCCTTCTCTGCACTCATACCGCTCCTTTTCACCCGTCTCTCGACTCACCTCAAAGTGCAAACACCTGTTAGTTCTTATTAACCAGGGGCGTTTCCCTTACCATTCAGTTCCCCCGCACTCATTCTCCACCTGCAGCGGCTGCCCTCTTCCACACCATAGTTCTATCACAGTTCAATTCACTGATTTCCTAATTCATAGTTCTAAAGAACATTCACAAACAGCAACGGAAAGTTGTTTGATTGGAACTACAGCTCTCGACATGTGGTTAGATGCATAGTGTCTTTTTAGCATTAGCCAACTATGGTTGCAAATTCCACCATCCATTAGCAACACAGTTCAACGATTCGCTAATTCCAGAAGCCAACGTTCTACCGAACATTCGAAAAGATTTTTCATTGGAGCTACAGCAGGGACGATTCTAGGATTTTCATTTTAGGGGGGCTCAGTCCCCAGTGAGGGTATGAAAAAAAATGGCAACACTTTATAGGGTCCAATTCTCAATATTAACTAGTAGCTTATTAGCATGCATATTAGGATATTGGCTGTTTGTTATTACTTACAAAGAAGATATTAATGCCTTATTCTTCATGACCATGTTGTACATTCCTTAATCATACGTAGGAATGTAGGCAGGTTTATAATCACTGAGATCCCAAATGTAAGGTTGTTAGGGGTTTCGGGGGCATGTTCCCCAAGAAAATTCTATGATCTACATATGTGCATTTTAAGACGTTCTGAAAGCCAAAAAATAGATAACAATAGCTTGAAAACCATGTCAGTGGGCAGATATAACTGATATAGTTTTTCCATTTTCGTCAGTGAAGAAAGTAAACATACGGTTAACTGATATTTATGTTTTATGAATCATTTTCATAGATGCATTAATTTACTGAAGGCTACCAGGAAAGCTAGATAACTAAGTTTATTCAATTAATTCACAATATGCACACATTCATTATTAATCTTATGCCCAATACAGGCTGAAAAGGGCTACAAATGGAATTATATTAATTTACAATATGTACACATTCATTATTAATCTTATGCCTAATCTGAAGAAAACGGCTTTGTTAATATTTCTTGTTTGTTAATTACATTATGAATCACATTACATAGGCCTATTTTCAATTCAAAATGGAGAAATTAGACAAAAGTTTATTCATTTGCCTGAATATATTTTTGACATTTGTTTAATATTTTCGACTTGAAGCAGCTGTCAAATATGAAATGTTTAGTTTAGCTTTTTTTTTACAGTCTATGGTTTTGCTACTTACATATCTCGCACTTGACGTCGAGTCGCGCTTCTAAAATTTGTGCTCAGTCTCATCAGCTTCTGTGTGAACATCAAGCCCGCCTACTCTGATTTGATTGGTTTTCTCAAATATTTTGGCATTGACGAGCAGTGACTGACCAATGAGGCTACGGTGAACGCACACACCTCTGCTTCTGACGTTCGCTCTGCTCGGCGCCCCGGATTGAAGAACACGGCAAGCTGATTAACGGACTAAAAGACGAGATGAAGCTGAAGCCTCCCGTCAGTATCACGTTTTAAAGGTTAATCGCATATTTTTTAGGGGGGCTGGCCAGAAGTTTAGAGGGGCTAAAGCATAGTTTCTTTTTAGTATTAGCCAACTATGGTCGCAAATACCGACATTGTTCAATGATTGGCTAATTCCAGAAGCCAAAGTTCTAATGAACATTCACATACACCATCAGAAAGTTGTTTGAGTGAAACAACAGCTCTCGATATGCACGTAGATGCATGTTCTTTTTAGTAGCAACTATGGTCGCAAGTTCCATCATTACAATGATTACGTTTAATGAATTGCTAATTCCATGAAAGTTACGTTGTTTTATGGGAAACTCACCTCAGGCTGATGAATCGGTCTATCTCAGTGATCATTGTATTGCATTTGTCAAAACCATTGCATGTAATGTTTTGTAATAAGTAGGCTAATACCACCAAACATGTGGTGCTTTCAAGACATTGCTTGAGCTTCGCGACTAGCAACAATGGTTCAATCAATGGTGTGAGTTTGCGGCGTGACTATCCATTTTCCCCACAAATGGCAAACGGGTGAAGTGTGTTCATTCTGGGCCCCTAGCAACAGAACGGAGAAAAAGCGTTTTTGTGCCCTTAAAGGGCACTTTGGGAAGGGGATGCCATATGTAGGGATGTTCCAAATGAAAGTGAACAACTGAATCCCTTCACAAAGTAAAGTAATATTGTCTTTCATTGCTCCCTTCACCAAGTGCATTCCAAAGGACTACACTGTGATCCGCAAATGCCCTGATCCCTCCAAAATCCCCACTTCAAGAGCTGCCCTCCGGAGTGAGTAGTGCATCGGGATGCTCACCCAAATTCACCCCATTGGTCAGGCCTATGCTGCTATGCCCACCATGATTTTGACACCATCAAAGTGTTTCATTTTTATTGTTTACTTCTAGAGTTTCTGCATAATAAGGTGATGTATGAGAAAATATTTTACTGTCGAAAAATGCTTTTAGCATGCAGCCATGCATTACCATAAAATATTATATGCACACAACCTGAAGTGCAAAACAAAAATTTTCATGATATTCATGAGGTCAGGGATTGGTTCAGACCCTGGTTAAATTGACAGGGACATGCCACAACACAGGCAAAAGTCAAAATACTCAACTTCCTACCAGCTGAAGGCAGTTCATACTCCACTTCCAGCACAACGCGCTCGCCTACGTTCTTTAACAGACTGATGATCTCGTCATGACGCAGCTTGGTCAGGTTGATGCCATTGACTGACTTGATGTAGTCGCCCACATTGAGTTGATCGCTCCTGAGACACATCAAAATTAAACTGAATTATCACAGAATAGTACTTAGGAGGATTATGGGTTTGTTGAAAACTAATATTAGCAATAGTAAGACTTGCCTTAGCAAACACCACAGCTTTGTATTATAATTACTGAAAATATAGTCATTAAAAAGTTTAGCTAATACCTGCAAACATTTTGGCACACCATATTCTGTTTAACAATGTAAAAGGTGTCTTTTCGAACATTTCAATTAATTAGCTTTAATAGCATTCAACTGTTATTGTAGAGAAATTAACAAGATGACGTCTGACAGAGAAGCTTTCCGTCAATGGTCAAAAACAAAACAATTATATTTTGAATGGAAAGTAAAGGCAAAGTAAGAACTCCTTATCTGTTGTTGAACACTCCACAGGGAGTATATTCGCATTTAGATGCTAATTAGACAAATTAATGCTATTCATTCCCTTTGTCCTCTGGGCATACATGAGCTTGCACAATGATGCCTGACAAAAATGTGTCATCAGCCCAGACGTGCTCCATAACATCCTCATACAAGCCACAAGGAAAGAAGAAATGACGATAAAGGGATGCATCCTACACGTCGCTGAAATAAGTTGTGACTGTCAGGGATAAGAAATGTCTCAGCAATTTATCACAATATATCTACCTATGTATGTGAATACGCACTGTTGTGTTTCAAAATGTACTCTTTCTGGCCAACTACTGTAATGGCAAAACAGTTTGAATCTTGCTGAGCAAGTTACATAAAGCTAGCTAAATTCCTGCTATGGTTAGCTTATAGCTAGCTACCTGTTTAATAACATCATTTGAAGGTAATATCAATCATTTAATTACTGCCACAGTAACAGAAAAATGCTAATGCTAAACACTAATGTTAAGTATGTAACCTAGCATAACTACATGTTGTTACATTAGCAAGTATTAGCATAATTAGCTTCTTCTGTGGTCAGTTTTTTTTTCAGGTCGACTATGGCAAAACAACAGTTTGAATCTGAGCAAGTTACATAAAGCTAGCTAAATGATATGTTTAGCTTAAAGCTAGATGCTTGTTTAATAGCATATTATGAAGGTAATATCGATCCTTTAAGTATTACAGCCACAGTAACAGAAAAATGCTAATGCTAAACACTAATGTTAAGTAAGAAATGCAACAAAAATGTTGCTGCATTAGCATAAATGAGCTGCTTTTATGGTCAGTTTTTATTTTTAGGTCGACTATAGCAGAACAATTTAATTTTTGATGAGCAAGTTATAACTAAATTGCAGCTATGTTTAGCTTATAGCTAATTCTATCAATAATTTGATGCTTACTGCCACAGTAACACAAAAATGCCAATGCTAAAAAAATTTAACATAGCACAACTATATTTTTACATTAGCATTTATTAACTGCTTCTATGATCATTTTTCATTTTCAGGTCAACTATGGCAGAACAACAGTTTGAATCTTGCCGAGCAAGTTGCATAAAGCTAGCTAAATAGCTGCTATGTTTAGCTTATAGCTAGCTATCTGTTTAATAGCATCATTTTAAGGTAATTCCATCAATCATTTGATGCTTACTGCCACAGTAACACAAAAATGCTAATGCTAAACACTAATGTTAAATATGTAACGTAGCACAACTTCATATGTTTTTACATTAGTAAGCATTAGCATAAATGAGCTGCTTCTACGGTCATTTTTCTTTTTCAGGTCAACTAGGAAAACAACAGTTTGAATCTTGCTGAGTAATTAGCTAAAGTTAGTTAAAGCGTTTATATGTTTAACTTGTAATTAGCTACATTAATGAATCCTGAATCAATCATTAGCCTTACAGTTTGCAATATATATACGCTAAGACTGGATGATTATGCTATGAGAATATGTGTGCCTTTTGAAAGTTGTGTGCATACAAACCAAATAATATGCAAAAAAAGATGTTTGTAACAATAATATGCAATTTTAAGTTGTGATGCACACACTTAAGTTGCACTGTTGCAATCCGACACATTTTAAAACTCAAGTCGTAATGTAACGAAATGAGTTTCCACGTTAGCAAGCATTAGCATAAATTAGCTTCTTCCATTGTCGGTTTAAATATTAGCCAATGCAAACAAAACACGACAAAATAAGTTTGTAACAATATGTTTTTTTTTAAGTTGTCGGGCATCTAATTTCACACTTAAATTGCACTTCTCCATTCCCGAAATGTGTCACAACAAAAGTCGTAAGGCACACAAGTACAAGTACATGTTGTCACATTAGCGAGCATTAGCACACTTAAATTGCAAGTGCAAATTGCAACCCATATTGTTAGGATTGGTAGTCAGCTGATCACTTTGTCATTTTGTGATTGGCTGATAAAGTGCATTAATACTCGATGAATTTGTGAGGTTGTATTGACTTCAGATCCAGCCCTTACCTCGCCGCAAGTCCACCCGGCCGCAGGTTGGAGACGCGTGGTTTGCCGTCTTTGTCTGTGCCGCCTGAGATGGTGAGACCCAAAGTGCTTCCTTCTTTCTTAATCAGCTCAACCAGTGTAACCCCACGCAGTTCTTCTGCCCAGAAACACAACACACAGACACACAGACACACACACATACACAAGAGACAGAGTTGGCGCTGATGGCAACACTAAATCTCTCAGATAGTCTCAAAAATTATGTTGGATATGCAAATGAGTTGTATTTCTCCCATCTAACTAAAGATAAGAAATTTTATGAATTCTCAATATTACAAATGCTCGAGATTGTTTTAAAATGTTACACCACAACTAACTTGCACTAATCTTTAACGCATGCTGTGACTATATGACTTTCTAAACAGAAGATCCAAACCGAGAGATACATGAAAGAAAACATCTATCAAACACCAGTAGTGCAACAGAAATGGTAATGCTGCACTTCTAAATCCAACTGTGTCATGAAATCTCTCACAGAGCCTAATCTAATCAGAGTCTGTGTGGGTTTAAATGTGAACAGATTGGAACTATGTTTTCCACAAGTAAAAATGTAATGGATGATTGCACACATCTTTTGAAACTATGATAATGCATCCTGTATCATATAGTCTTAATCTGTCATTTTGTCAATTTTGGTAAGCATGTTTTATAATGCCTCTGTATATTATATTATATTACATTATGTTATCAATGTATTATTAATAATGAAAAGAAATATCTCTTGAGCATCAAATCAGTATATTAGAATGATTTCTGAAGGATGATGTGACACGAAGACTGGAGTAATGACGCTGAAAATTCAGCTTTGATCACAGGAATAAAAAAATTAAAAAATAATAAAATTTTACAATATATTCAAATAGAAAACAGTTATTTAAAATGGTAGTAATATTTAACAATATTGCTGCATTTACTGTATTTAAATGTAGCCTTTGTGAGAATAAGAATAAAAAGTCCCAAACTTTTGAACTATATATATATATATATATATATATATATATATATATATATATATATATATATATATATATATATATGTATATATACACACATATATATATATATATATATATATATATATATATATATATATATATATATATATATATATATATATATATATATATATATACTCACCTAAAGGATTATTAGGAACACCATACTAATACTGTGTTTGACCCCCTTTCGCCTTCAGAACTGCCTCAATTCTACACGTGGCATTGATTCAACAAGGTGCTGAAAGCATTCTTCAGAAATGTTGGCCCATATTGATAGGATAGCATCTTGCAGTTGATGGAGATTTGTGGAATGCACATCCAGGGCACGGTTCCCGTTCCACCACATCCCAAAGATGCTCTATTGGGTTGAGATCTGGTGACTGTGGGGCCATTTTAGTACAGTGAACTCATTGTCATGTTCAAGAAACCAATTTGAAATGATTCGAGCTTTGTGACATGGTGCATTATCCTGCTGGAAGTAGCCATCAGAGGATGGGTACATGGTGGTCATAAAGGGATGGACATGGTCAGAAACAATGCTCAGGTAGGGCGTGGCATTTAAGCGATGCCCCAATTGGCACTAAGGGGCCTAAAGTGTGCCAAGAAAACATCCCCCCACACCATTACACCACTACCACCAGCCTGCACAGAGGTAACAAGGCATGATGGATCCATGTTCTCATTCTGTTTACGCCAAATTCTGACTCTACCATCTGAATGTCTCAACAGAAATCGAGACTCATCAGACCAGGCAACATTTTTCCAGTCTTCAACTGTCCAATTTTGGTGAGCTCGTGCAAATTGTAGCCTCTTTTTCCTATTTGTAGTGGAGATTAGTGGTACCCGGTGGGGTCTTCTGCTGTTGTAGCCCATCCGCCTCAAGGTTGTGCGTGTTGTGGCTTCACAAATGCTTTACTGCATACCTCGGTTGTAATGAGTGGTTATTTCAGTCAAAGTTGCTCTTCTATCAGATTGAATCAGTCGGCCCATTCTCCTCTGACCTCTAGCATCAACAAGGCATTTTCGCCCACAGGACTGCCGCATACTGGATGTTTTTCCCTTTTCACACTGAGAAAAAAAAATCCCGGTAACTGAGCAGATTGTGAAATACTCAGACTCAGGCCCGTATGGCACCAACAACCATGCCATGCTCAAAATTGCTTAAATCACCTTTCTTTGCCATTTTGACATTCAGTTTGGAGTTCAGGAGATTGTCTTGACCAGGACCACACCCCTAAATGCATTGAAGCAACTGCAATGTGATTGGTTTATTAGATAATTGCATTAATGAGAAATTGAAGCGGTGTTCCTAATGATCCTTTAGGTGAGTGTATATATACGTGTGTGACGAGATATCGTGCCACAAGATCCACTCTAGTTTGGCTTTTTATAGAAATAAAAACAATTCAGGTGGACTACAGTCGCTTCAATTCCATCAGTTCATCCAACACGAGTCGACCATAGTGCACAGCACTGATCACATGAGACATGACTGACTGGACCGTGGCGGAGGATTCGTTGCGCAACAGAAGTCTAAGACAATTGTCTTATATTTTAAAATGGGCGTTCAGCACCACAGCTCCCTAATCACAGAGTGCACACAATCGCGAAAGAGAACGGGAGTGCGCATTCAAGCACAATTTTAACTTAATTTTAAGTTAGCGCTGTTTGAAAGCGGCTTGCTGAGGCATGCAAATATCTCCCAATATAAAGCTATCTAGTTGTAACCATCTCTTAGCTCTGTATTATGCTTGAAAAAAAATTGGTCTCTATTTGCACTTTGAATATTGAGTACTTTGATTATGGTCATTGTTTGCACTTAATATCTATGATCAATTTGTGTGAAGGAGCTCAGTTTGGAGGTCAAAAGAAGCTCATGTGCAGTTATAAGGTCTGAAGAGACAATCATCCGGGAAATAAGCCAGTCAGTTGAGTCTGTGCAAAACCTTTGCAGTGCTTGTTGTCTTTTACTGTATATGATAATTCATACTTTGAAAGTAGAGCTAAAATGACATTCATTACAAGATGATGAGTTAAAACATTTCAAATGCACCTGCAAAAAATTTTAGTCATGTATTTCATCTTTGAGGATTTCTTAAAAATACTATGTAAAAATCGTATCTCTTCTCGTTCTTGTGAACCCAATCTCGTGTCTCGTCTCATGAGATAAATGCCTCTTCACACCCCTAATATTGGTCAGTATCTTTCAAAAGTGGTCCAAAGAAGGAACAGTAGTGAACCGGTAACAGGGTCATGGCTGGCCAAGGCTCATTGATGCACGTGGGGAGAAGGCTGGTCCGTGTGGTCTGATCAAACAGACGAGCTACTGTAGCTCTAATTGCTCAAGAAGTTAATGCTGGTTCTGATAGAAAGGTTCATGATATGCTAATTTTTTGAGATAGGAATTTGGGGTTTTCATGAGCTGTATGCCAAAATCATCAGTATTAAAACAATAAAAGACCTGAAATATTTCAGTTGGTGTGCAATGAATCTAAAATATATGAAAGTTTAATTTTTATCATTACATTATGGAAAATAATGAACTTTTATCACAATATGCTAATTTTTTGAGAAGGACCTGTATGTACAGGTTACATTGAAAATTATTATAAACAAAATGTACAAGTATTTTCCAACATGTAAAATTACATTTGAACATGCCTGTCATGCTTTAAAACCTCATCTTGAAACTTTTCCAAAGTAACACTTTGAGTTGACTCAGCTAATCCAATTAGCTTTAAAAAAGAAAGAGGTCTTGGATCAGCAAGCGCTTCCAGCTACAGTAGCAGAATGACTCAGACAGACGCTTCTCGAGAACCGCAGGAAACATCTGGATAAAGCCGTAACAACACCCTCAAACCCCCTGTGTTCTGCATCTCAAACAGCCATCCAAACCAATGTGGCAAGAAGAACTCAAACATCCCCAGTGGAAAAAGATATAGACACAATCCCCAAGATCAAAAGACGCTGAGGGAATGGAGCGAGGCTGGATCAGCCTACGGTGGGAGTATTTGTGTGGGATAGACAGGGAGTCAGGCGTACCTGGGATGCTTTGTCTTCTAGATGTGAGTGAGTTGTCTGGCCCCATCGAGTCCTTGTTCCCCTTAGAGTACGGCCCATCGTCTGTAGGGTGAGAGACACATAATCAATAAAAGACATTCGAGAAAACAGTCCACAATGAATGCAGTGTATTCTTTTTTTTACACCTCTGTATTCATAAATGAATTGTCTTTTTGACTGCAGTAAGTTTCAGCATCCAGGGACATGCTTATAAGGATTTGCCATCTTTTGACAGTAATAATCACAGAAACCCAATCGTTTTTTATAGAAAGCATTTGTATGACAAACGTTTTCAGATTGTTTTCTGTCAAGGCGAATGCCTGAATGCACTCGCTTCATTTTGAGCGGATAAAATATTCATGAGCAGCATAGTTTTAATTTCTTCAAAGTTCCTACATAAATTAGGATTTTCCCCTCATGCACTGGGCTCATCAGCACTAAGCGTCTCTGGAGCTTCCTTACACTTGGCACAATTCAGTTCATGTTTTAACGCCAGCAGGACAAACACTATTAATGTATTCAAGCCAAAATAAGGTAACACCTGTGGCCGACATTGTTATGATACTAATAAGCTCATAAAACTTTTGTTTGTGACTTTCCTTCAATTAAAGACCGTCGTTAAAGGGATATTTTCTTCAGTTTTAAGGGCTACAAGAAATGGCTAGTAGGGAGGGATTACTCAAGCTTCTCCCGGGTTGGTGACATCACAAACCCTACAGTTTACATAAACCCTGCACATCCAACATGCAAAAAAGGCCACGTTGAGAAGAGGAAGAGTTGTAGTAGAGCACATTTGGGAGTCTGCTCAAGCTGTCACATCCGTCTTTTCACATTTGTTGCACTACAGTACGTAACACAAATGCAATAGCATGTCATAAAAGCAAGATGACAACATAAGTTATAACTGTAATTAAACCAAACGATACCTGTTCTATTTTCATGCCGCATATATTCTCTTGCCTTGTGCATTTTACAACAGTTCCTACATGAGTGATTTATAGATGATAATGACAGAATATGCTAATCAATGACTTGAACATAGTTAACTCCACATCATCTTTATAAATTAATCAACTAAACATTCAGAAATGTCCTGTCGCATTCTACACGTTGTCACTTCTTCTTGAGTCTCTCCATCATTGTCCGACTAACATGAGCTCTTGAAGCCCCGCCCTCTTCTTGAAGGGGAGGAGCAGCTCATTTGCATTTAAAGGGACACACACAAAAACAGCATGTTTTTGCTCACCCTCAAAAAGTGACGATTTTAATACGCTATAAAAAAATTGCCTGTGGGGTATATTGAGTTAAAAAAATCACATTTTGCAAATTTAACAACGGAAATCCTTTTCAGTTCCTCAAAATAGCAAGACGCCAACAGTGCACCTGAACACACCTGGTTTTCAGACCAGCACGCCCATGGGTGAACAGATGGGCGCGAGTGCTTTTTCTATTTAAACAACGTGGCGCTGGATGTGAAAATGATAACTGCGTCTTGCTGAAACTAGCAAAAAACACTTGCGTCGCATTGCGGCAGGTGTATGAGAGGGCCCATGGAGTTGATTAGAAATGCGATTCCAATCAGATTTTTACAGATGCATCTCAGTCTGGACGCTCCGGATTTCAAACTGTCTTTTACTCTTACACTCTTAATGCAACACAAAGCGCTAACATCAAAACTGTTAACTGAAATGCCGGAAGTATTCATATGGTGTTCAAATGATATGCCCAAAGAGTTCACCATTTTCCCATGTGCGACAGAGGAGTTCTGCACTGTGACTCTATAGGGAGCCATCTCTCCACTCCCTCCATTTTTCCTGCATCCATTTTGAAAGCCTCGTCACATATGCATGTGCGGCTACATTGTTACCAAATCACTGCATAGGTTGGTTATGTCTAGATAGACAAATCTTATTTGCTCACTCGCCATTAATAGTGCAGACAGTCTGATTTGAGAAAAAAAATCCTGCAGTGTAAACATAGTCTTAGATATAATGTAACTAAAAATACAAATTCAGCTTATTACTCACTCTCATATGTCAAACCTGCATAACTTTATTTTTCTGTTTTATTTAATGGTATACATAATAGTTATGTAGTAGTGTGCAGGGGGACACAACGTAATCCCAACAAAACAAAATATTAAACATAACACGTTTATCAGAAAGTTAAAGCTGCTTTTTCCTGTAAAGAAAGTAGCTCCAAAAAGGACAAATTCCATCTTATCGTAAGGCTTCAGAAGACTTGACATAAGTGCAAGTCACTAGTTTTGGAACTTGATCATGTGAATAGCCATATTTGTATTATAAGGAATGGAAAAGAGCAGCTTGAACAATCTGCTAAACATCTACTTTCATGTTTCATAGAAGAAAGTAAGTCATAGCTGAGATATGACATGAGGTTGAGCAAATAATGACAGAATGGTCACACTTTAGTTTTGGGGGAAATTATTAACTATTAACTATCAATAAACTCCTAATTTACTGCTTATTAATAGTTAGGTAGTTGTTGTCATGGTTAAGTTACACCAACTAATTTGGTCCAATTGTGGTGGGCGGATGGGTAGTTATTCACAAGAAATAAAAGGTAATCCTGACTCAAATCAAACTGGGCTGTGACTTTTTTTTTAAAGGAATAACACAATCAAATAAAACGTTGGAGCATTTATGAGATGATATAAGCATGTATAATCAGGTGTGCATGTGTGTCAAGTCTGTGTAATTCCTTATTTGTCACCAAGTTTAGCTTGTGGCAGTTAAGGGATATAGAACATGGTCATGCAGAATAAGGCATTAACATGTGTTTTATACGTACTAATAAACAGCCAATATCCTAGTAATCTGCAAGCTAATAAGAAATTACTTAATAGTGAGAATCAGACTTTATTCTAAAGTGTTACCGATATTGAATAAACACAAACTCTCACAAGCCCATTACGATGGAGGGAAGCTGCACTGAATGAAGTATCTGGCAGCAGAAAGGAGTGATGGCTCTACAACACCATCACCAGACTGAGGTTATGCTGCATGAGGCAGTACGAGTTTGTTGTCGGGAGATAAGAGTCTTTCGACAGCAGTTACTAGTATTTTCTTATTATTTGATAGCAGATATTGGTTGTCCATATTACTGTAGTGCAAGCTGATATGGAGGCCAGAAACTGGTTTGCAGTGTCTACTTTTCAACTGATCACGATACTTATTTAATTTCAACCTTACTTGTCACGTATTTTAAAAACTTTAAATGATTTATAGGTTGCTTTAATATTTATAGCTGAAATGTGTGCGGTGCTCAACTGTGCTAAATGCCGCTGACATATGCTTAAGTGTGGTTATGAGCGAGTCACAGTGTTATACGGTTGTTGTCTGTTATTGTGTTCTGATGGACTTAAACATGTTTAACATGTGATGTGGTTGTTAGGAGCTTTAGCATGTTTAGCATGTTGTTATTGTGTTCTGATGGACTTAAACATGTTTAACATGTTGTTATGTGATTGTTATGAGTTTTAGCATGTTGTTATGCTGCTGTTAGGGTGTTCTGATGGGCTTTAGCATGTTTAGTATTTTGTTATGATGTTTTTACAGGCTTTAACATGTTATGGTTGTAAGGTTGTTCTGAGGAATTTTAGCATGTTGTTAGGGTGTTGAATGCAATGAGCTCATAATCACAACTTCAGAAGTGGGAAGTATGACATTTCTGTGAAGGCAGTGTGTTCTCAGGTTTTCTTTTTTAACATGATTAGCACATTTGCTAAACTGTTGTTACGTGTTCTCATGGTTTTTTAGCATGATTAGCACATTGCTATAATATTGTTGGTGTGTTCAGAGTTTTTTTTTAGTATAACATTACTATACTTTTGTTAGTGTATTCTGTGGTTTTAGCATTATTAACTTGTTGTTATACTGTTGTTAGTGTGTTTTGTGGGGTTTTAGCACGATTAGCACATTGCTATACTGTTGTTAGTGTGTTCTGAGGGGTTTAAGCTTGTTGCTATACTGTTAATGTGTTCTAAGGGTTTTTTTTAGCATGATTAGCATATTGTTATGCTGCTGTTAGTGTGTTCTGAGGGGTTTTAGCATGATTAGCATATTGTTATGCTGCTGTTAGTGTGTTCTGAGGGGTTTTAGCATGATTAGCATATTGTTATGCTGCTGTTAATGTGTTCTGATGGTTTTTTAGAATGATTGGCTTATTGTTATACTGTTGATAGTTTGTTCTGAGTTTTTTTTTAGCATTATTAGCACATTGCGATACTGGTTTTAGTGTGTTCTCCGTTTTTTTTTTTTTTGCATGATTAGCACATCGCTATGCTGTTGTTAGTGTGTTCTGAGGGGTTTTAGCTTGTTGTTATACTGCTGTTAGTGTGTTCTGATGATTAGCACATTGCTATACTATTAGTTTGTTCTCAGGTTTTTAAGCAGGATTAGCACATTGCTATACTGTTGTTATTGTGTTCTGAGTTTTTTTTATAACACAATTAGCTTGTTGTTATGTTGTTAGTGTGTTCTGATGGTGTTTTAGCATTATTCTGGCCTTTTTAACATGAGTAGCACATTGTTCTACTGTTGTTAGTGTGTTCTGGAGGTTTTTAACATGATTGCTATACTATTAGTGTGTTATCTGTGTTTTAAGCAGTAATTTTTTTTTTGCATGATTAGCAAACGTATAAACTGTTGTTAGCGTGTTCTCAGTTTTTTTAGCATGATTAGCACATTGCTATACTGTTGTTAGTGTGTTCTCCGTTTTTTTTTTTTGCATGATTAGCACATTGCTATACTGTTGTTAGTGTGTTCTCCGTTTTTTTACATGATAATCACATTGTTACGTGTGCTCAGGTTTTTTTAGCATGATTATCACATTGTTATACTGTTGTTACATATTCCCAGGGCTTGTTTTAACATGATTAGCACATTGCTATACTGTTGTTAGTGTGTTCTGAACTTTTTTAGCATGATTAGAATATTGCTATGCTGCTGTTACGTGTTTTCAGGGTTTGTTTTAGCATAATTAGCACATTGTTATACTGTTGCTAGTGTGTTCTCATGGTTTTTTAGCATGATTAGCATATTGCTATACTGTTGTTAGTGTGTTCTCAGGGTTTTTTTTAGCATGATTATCTTGTTGCTATACTGTTGTTACGTGTTTTCAGGGTTTGTTTTAGCATGATTAGCACATTGCTATACTGTTGTTACGTGTTTTTCAGGGTTTGTTTTAGCATGATTAGCACATTGCTATACTGTTGTGTTCTTTTTATTTATTTATTTTTGCATGATTAACTTGTTGCCATACTGTTGTTAGTGTTTTGAGTTAAAATAAAAAATACCATGATTAGCACATTGCTATACTGTTAGTGTTCTATTTAGCATGATTAGCATATTGCTATACCACTGTCAGAGTGTTCTGGGTAGCTGCTAAGTGATTACTTAATGGCCCAAAGCAGCCCACCCTAAAATCTCAATTATTTTCTGGTCTCTTGTTGTATTCTTTTCATTGATGTCAGTATGTTTCAAAAACAGCTTATGCGTCAAACTTTAATGCTTAAGATTAGCCTTAGCAAGCACCACTAAATAACCATAATTGACTTTGACTGTTTTTCGTTGAACTGCACGCCTCAAAACACAACCTCATTTACACAGGACACAACGGAGTAATACACTCAAGCTCTTGCAATCATGAATTCGCTTATGTGACATGTTGTGTGACCAAACCAAATAAAAATAGAAAAAATACTTTGTAAAGCTCACCAAGGAAGGACAGAATGAGACCAGACAAGTGCTAACAAACGTACGCCTTAGTGAGAATGTAAGGACAGTCTGCGGGGAGCAATCTAAAGTGTTTATTGTTGTATTTGTGAATGCTATTACTGACAGGGCTCAACGGTGGGATTAGCTTCCAACGCTAGCACAAGACCAAACCAACAAAACTCCCTCCCAGCCCACAGAAAACTCCAGCATATCGGCATTCACAGTGATGAGCGGCATCTAATCCGCTTGCTCGAGGGTTTTGGAAACCTTCACGAGTCACCTATCAAAGGAAGCGATTTAGCTGTGACGGGTACCTAACTCACAAAGCACGCAGTCATCCGTTTTTGTCATGCACTGAAGTGCCATTCCACAAAAATAGGTAAATAAAATAAAAAATAACCTTAAACTTAAAGGAAAGCTACATGCATACATATTTTTACAGCCATTACATATGCCAAATAACACCGTCATGAACCTTTTCTGTTTTGGGAGGTATAAGGAGAAGTTCTGGATAACTTGATACCCTAGTTAACATAACATTTGACCATGACATTTGGGTATATACACATATCGAGCATAACATTATGACCACTGACAGGTGAAGTGAATAACACTGATTATCTCTTCATCACGGCACCTGTTAGTGGGTGGAATATATTAGGCAGAAAGTGAACATTTTGTACTCAAAGTTGATGCATTAGAAGCAAAAATGGGCAAGCATAAGGATTTGAGTGAGTTTGAAAGGGCCAAATTGTAATGGCTACACGACTGAGTCAGAGCATCTCCAAAACTGCAGCTCTTGTGGGGTGTTCCCGGTCTGCAGGGGTCAGTATCTATCAAAAGTGCTCCAAGGAAGGAACAGTGGTGAACCGGTGACAGGGTCATGGGCGGCAAAGGCTCATTGATGCACGTGGGGAGCGAAGACTGACCTGTGTGGTCCGATCAAACAGACGAGCTACTGTAGCTCATAATGCTCAAGAAGTTAATACTGGTTCTGATAGAAAGGATAGTCAGGCACAGTGAATCGCAGTTTGTTGCATATGGGGCTGCATTGCATATATACATTAAGATATTAATGTGAATCGAGGGAACAACAATTTTCTGAACAATTTTGAGTTATAATTCATGAGCGATAGTATCAGTGAAGTTTGCATTAGAAAGCACCACTAATTAATGCACAGTATTGAACAAAACCACATTACTATAACAATATGCAGATCATGATACACCAAAAACTATTGTATTCAAAGACTATTGTAAATGCATGCTATTCAGCAAGAACACCATTTAGTGACTCCCTTTTTTTTTTAAGTAAACTGCTCAAATGAATGGCTCTAATTAAGCTGAAGATACGGTAGCTATAATCTGAGAGAGCTCAAGTCTCTCTTTGTTTAAACTCCACATGTCCTTCCGTAATTACTCCCCATTATCTGCACCAAACAGCCAGAAGCTTTGCCCAGGAAAGAAACCTGCAACTTGGGTGATATGTGCTCCACACACTGATTGCAAAAACACACATTCACAAAGATACCAACACATTCAAACTTTCCAAGAAACACAAAACGCACACACATGATAGTAACTAATCTTGCAAACTCATTGCGCACCCACAAACAAATTTACATACAAAGGCTTTTCTTGTACATGGTACAATCGATCACATGACTCCACCTTTGGCTGATTAATGATGCAAGGCAACTATACGGCGCAAAACTAACATAAGGTTGGCCGTCGGGCAATGTTGGGCTGCTTTTAAATGTTGATTCGGTGAGTTTCGCACCATTGGCTCTAGTTGGATGTCATCTGTTTTTTTTGGGGCCATTTCAACAACATTCAACATGTTGAATCGCTGTCGGGCCTTTGGGGAGAGAACTCTGATTGGCTGTTCAGCTTAGTGAATGAATCCGTGCACGGGAATAAAAGAGAAAGTGATGAAAGCGAGTAAAGACGACAAGACTGTACAAACAGAAGGCTGTTATAATTTTACATAATTTTACCTGAGCATTCCAATGCGGGAATATTTTTATAATAACATGAGCCGGGTGGAATGAAGAAAATGATTATAACACTGTAAACCCGAATAAGTTGGCAAAACTCAAAGTTAAGAAATTGAAAGTTTAAGTAAGCAGAACTTGCATGTAATCATACATTTTAATTGCTCCGAACTTGAAATATTTGAGTAAGCCAATTCATACATTTAACTTAAAAATATCATGTAATCGCATATTTTTAGTAGTGGAAACTTAACTAGCTTTAACTAGCTAATTCAATAAATGCCACCTGGCTAATTGGTTACGCAATGCTCTGGTAGCATTAGCATAGCAAAGTACTTGCTGAATAAGGACAGCAACATTGACGTGCACAGGGAGGGTGGGCGGGTGATCTTGAGCCGTGCCCCTTTAATCGTGAAAAGTGTATGTGCCCTTTTTGATCACACTGCAGTGACCCCGCAAACGCGATTTCTAATTTCTACCGGAGGCGATTTAACCAACACCCCCAGAACGTGATTTTTTCCGAGGGGGGCCCACAAACCCCCCAATACTGGAGTGCTGGAGACTAAAGGGTACTACTTAATTGAACTTAATTCTATTGAACCTTATTTCTTAATTATTTTGCCGTTAACATGTGTCTTTTCTCCACCCCCTGTTTTTGTCTGACCCTGCTGACCCAATGAGCATTTCACTGTCCAATGGTCATGCCTTAACTGCAATGTCTAGTATTGCATTAGTATTGTAACCATATCATGGGCATTGAATTAACTGTTAAGAGAGTTAAATCTCTTTTTTGGCTCATTTTATCTGTAAAAGAAAACGTGCTTAATAATTCTGCACACCTGAATATAAGGCGTTTTTCATTTCCAGCCTTCATGAACAATTATAGATCACTTATAAATGATTAAATACAAAATGAATAGTAGTTATTAAGATTAATGTGGTTTGGAATTGGTAAAATGTGCCTGGAAAAAAATATGTTTAGAAAATCAACGTGGCTAATAATTCTGCACGTGGTGTATCTTACAAAGAAGTGTACGCTCAAAGGCCAGAAATATCATTTCAACAAAAAATATAAATAAAAGAAGAAACTGACTGCTAACACCCGTATATGCCAAGACTATGAAATAGCAGCACTCTGCTGTTTAAACCTACTGGATAAGGCTTTAAAACATTGTCACGGCTAACCACCATAATCATCCAGGGTCGCGTTCAGAGACACTCTCAGGAGCTGAAACCATACCTGCGGGGGCGTGTGTGTTCTGGAACATCACGGTAGCGAGGTTTCACCGCCCTTATGTCTAGGCCTCTGAAATAAACGTTCTTTGAAACCATGTGGAGGTGAGTAGGAACCAGCATTTTAGATCAAAGCACATCTGCACAAACACCACGCTGGGAACTCTGTGCAGTTTGCCCAATGAGCGGTGCCACATTGTCATTTTGCGCATTGATATATTTCATGTTCCTAGGGATTATGGGTACAGAGCGATGTGGTAAAGGAATTTTGCAGGGTTGCTGGGCATGAACAAACTGGGACTTGAGGTTTTTCGGATGATTTGGGTTTAGGGAGTTGGGTCATTTTAAGTTCAGCAATCCAGAGGGATGTTCCTTGAATAAGTATAATACAATACTTATTCCGTCCCATCATTCTGTAGTTAATGATCCAAACTTTGTCATTATCTGCTTTCTTGAAGCATTCTGAGGCCAAAAAAGGGTTAATTGCGTATGAAAGCACTGTTTTGTTTTAAATATCCATTTGTTTAATGTAAGGCAATAGCGCTTAGCAATATTTACAGGTACATTAACCCAAACCGGTATTTTAAAATACACCATTAAGCCTCACAGCTGCCAATCACATCCTTTCATGTGTGCACAGCTGTTCCTTTTAAATATGCATTGGACGTGCTTTGGACTAAACAAATAAGATGGCTTTCAAAGCAAGCATGCTAATTAGCATTGCAGTGAGGAAAAGTGAAGATTTTTGATCCGTTACAAAACCTAGTGTGCTGCCTACCAAGACAACACTTGGCAGCTCCTATTCCAAAATGTAGGCGGCAATCTCATGGTTGTTTTCAGCTAAATTACAAGCAGCATTGCTTGTTTTTATTAGGCTATAATCAATCCCAGACTGCATTGCAAAGCTTAGAAAACTTTCATCCAATGGTGAACAATACAATACTGAAAAGTAGCAATACAACTTTGCCTGATAATTGTATGTGTTGTGTATTTATATGCTCTCTAGAATACAACGTTGTTAGCTTAGCAACATGCTAACATCAAACCATACTGAGAGTTGAGTCTCATGTCTCAATATTTACCCAGTATTTATAGTAAGCTCATTGTACCACATTGTTAGCTTAGCAACATGCTAACATGCAACATGGAATCAATTTAGCCGATGTTTGTGTGCTGCATTTATTAGAGCACTGAGTCTATGTGCGCTTCATGAGAAGGACAGTTTTGTCACATTATTTACATTGTGTGCTATTAAAGGATTAGTTCACTTCAAAATGAAAATTTCCTTATACTCATCCAAGATGTTCATGTCTTTCTTTCTTCAGTCAAAAAGAAATTAAGTTTTTTTGAGGAAAACATTCCAGAATTTTTCTCCACATAATAGACTTACTCTGCGCAATCCCAGACAAGGAATAGGGTCTTATCTAGCGAAACGATAGGTAATTAAAAAAAAACCTAAATTGCACATCTTGCGCTGTTCTGCGGCACGCAACGGATTACGTAATCACGCCGGAACGGTCACGCTAGACGTAGGCAGAAGTAGGGGAGAGCGGTGCACAACCTAACACTTTTTGCCTTTCTCTGTTTGTGTAAATCCACTTGATACGCAGAGTATTTATTTTCTCCCACATTATTTTCACACGTCTAGTACAATTATGGGGTTTTGTATCATTAATACAGTGTATTCTTTTTTCTTGATTCATCCCGAAAGAATGGAAGTGAAATGTGACAACATGCCCCATAGGTGGGGTACATTGTAACATGTGAGGGGATGCATTTTAACATGAGCAAATGACATCTTAAAATGTTACATGATATAATCAAAAAAATATCCAAGACAAACTAAAATATTTTGTCAATAAAATACAAAAATTGTATTGACAATATAATAAAATTATTAACTTTTTAAAATAAAATAACGGAATTTTTTAAATAATTAAAAATATACTCATTTTTGAGTTTGACAACAAACACATTGCTAAAATACATACAGCAAAGTTAAAAGCGTTGACTCTCAGTCATTATTCACCCTTTTCTCATGGTTTCTCAAAAGAACTCATAAAAGTATATAATATAATAGTATTAATAGGGGCTCATTGTGAGTAAAATATCAGGATATTTTCATTTTGAAGTGAACTAATCCTTTAAGCATAACCACTTTGTTAGCTTAGTAAATGATAACGTCAGACACTATTGGTATCAATTTACTCAATATTTGTGTGGGCTACATAAGCTCATTGTACCACATTGTTAGCTTAGCAATGTGCTAACATCCAACATAGAATCAATTTAGCCGATATTTGTGTGAGACAGTTTTATCCCAATTTTTACTCAATGGGTATTTGTGTGTGATACATATTAAGCATAACCACACTGTTAGCTTAGCAACATGCTAACTTCAGACAGTTGATATCAATTTAATCAATATTTGTGCATGTTTTATATTTATTCCTATTAGGGCACCACTTTGTTAGCTTCTTGTTAGTTTAACAACATACTAACATCAAACCTTCAATTGCAAGTATAGTTTAGGAACTTGTTATGGCTTAGTATTTTGCATTTTTTAGACCACTGATTCAAAACGGCTAAAAACATGTTCAAGGAAGTATTTTGGACTGATCTGTTAAAAATGCTCAAATATATTGATCTTATGGTTATAGTTAACGTCGGTCAATCATCTTTGATTAAACATTGGAAATGATGCTAACTTCAAAACTAACAGCTGGTAAAATTGCGGGACATGTTTTCTCCCATATTTTAAGAACCAGTTTGACCCATTTCACTTTGCAGGATGTTTTTACAATGCTAAATCTCCAAAGGAACAGTTTAAATCGCCCTGGCAAAAATGTAAGATGCACGATTAGATGCCTTTTTCAAGACTGTTATAAGGTGATGTTAGACAGCTTGGGCTATTCGTCTGACAACAGGGGTGTAGGAAGTTTAACAAGGAACAAATTTCAGCACGTTAACCCCTGACCGCTCCTTCTGGCTGTCTCCCGCTCACACCGGGAGATGTAATGCATTCCCACCCTCGGGACATGACCGTAATTCACAGCCAATTTAAACAGACAGACTAACAACCTGTCATCAGGACATAGTAGATGACCAGATAGGTAAAAGCAAACCCCTTTTTAAGTTAATACTGGCTGTCCAATTCATGTTGTATTTCATGGGATTGAAAACTAAAATGAATACTAATTTAAGTGACAGACGTAGTCTTATTAATTCCTGGAAATTACAGAGCTTTTATGATACACATAACACTGTATCCTTGGCACAAAGCTTGTTTCATATTCACCAGGAGATTCTTATTCTAAGGAAAGACTATTAATTGAGCAAAGAGTTGTGAATTATTCTCCCTGAGGTGCTTGGAAAGACAAATCATTCTAATTCAGGGCACGTTTAACACTCGCTTTTCACATCAAACTTGTCATTACTTGCCAGAGCGCTACAAATATGCGATGATTACGCCCATTATTATTTTAAGAGTTATACTTCAAAAACATATAATTACACCTAGTCCACCTTCCATCGCTATAACTCACTTTCATCTGAATAACTCAATGCAACAAGCAAAGCTGCATCTGGACAAACAAGGCACAATTAGTATAATGAGCGGTTTCAAAATGCCAGCAACGTAAATGGGAGATTAGTCACAGGAAAGACAGCAAAGGAGGACGCTGTGCTCTTCCACATTATGCGTTTCGGAAAACCACTGCGTGGGCGGTGGAGGCCGTTGGCGTAATCGCTGTTTGTTCAAGTGGAGATGCTTAAAGATGGATTATTTGATTGCAGTTATCATGGATAATCAATGTTATTTGATTCAATCAAATGTTGGGCTTTTTAGGATTGAAAAATATAGCTCGTTATTAGGATGTGCTGTTTCGAAAAATTGAAAAATGTGGATTATAAGAATCAGAGAAGATTATTTCAAAAAATGAAAGAGAAAAACATTATAGAAGTTTGAAACTGTAAATCAAATGTACTAAACATGCTATTTTATGCAAAATATATATGTTACAAATAACCTGGACTCTAAAATTACCTGGGGCCTATTGCACAAAACTAGGATAAGGGATTAAGCCGGGATATCTTGGTGATCCTGGCTCAATTTATCCGCTAAAATACAGCTATCTTTTTATAGTTTATATCACCAAAAGGGCAGGTCTATTAGTTTGACTGAAAATACTGAAATATATAGTATCTTTGTATAATGTTTATAAGACCACATACACTCACATGAGATAAAGTTTCTATATAAAAAAAGCGGAAAAGTCTAGAAAACTTTTACACAGAGTGGGTCTCCTCATGTGGCGGCCATGTTGAGCCAAAAAGAGAATAGTTTTATCTTTGTAAACCTCGCTGTTATGATCTTGGAATAAATGAAACATGGATGACTGTGAATCAAGTATTTCTAAAATCCATGAAAACGACTAAAAATGCAGTATTATTCATGTAGGTGGCAATATCATTTTGTAAAGAATCACTACGTGCCTATAGACTGAACACATACACGTGCATGACATCACCGTTCTCACAAATTCATGTTTTTCTAGGTTACACGGAAACAATAAAGATATCATAAAGATATCATTTTAAAAAACTCGCACTTTGAATCTTATAAGCTTGTGTTTTCAAATTGCAAAAAATACAGCTTTTTAAACTCTACTTCTACAAAATACAAAATGAAAAATGCTAATCAGGTGCGTTTTTGCTTTTTCATGGTTTCATTCAATTTATAAAGGTGCTGTAAGCCAAGATGCTATATATTTAATCATAATTGTACTATATTGTTATAGGATTCAATAAAATGTTGTGTTTTTAAAGGGTAACTAAACCCTAGAACAACTTTTTTTAATTGATGATATGCAAGACTGGGGCTTTATTAGTGCTGTTCATTGATTCAAGTAAGAGTTTTGACATTTGAGTATAAAGTGTTTTAATTCTATTAAATATGGTGTAAAACCGCCAAAGTGCTGCCCTCTTAAGGTTGAACGGTGGCTACTGCAGTTGAATTTTCCTATTGGACGTTGTGGTACATCGTGAGGTAGGATGCTTCTTCCAACGGTAGACTACCCTGCTCACCACACCCTTGGCTCAGCTCCTGGCTAGTATCGTCGGCATCGGGAGTTAACGCAGTTTGAGCCAGCGACTCGAATCGATAAGGCTCTGGCTCTGTGTTTACAGACAATTCACCCTCCTCCACTTCAGGTGAAGACGGCGGAGAAAAGTCCTCTACTTCAAATGACCGCTCTGTTGCAAAACTACTGGTATCACTCCAGTCATTCTCCATGTTTTCTCACTGATACCGCTAACTCAGAAACTGAAAGAAAGCAGAAGTTGCGAAGATAATTGGCTGAAGTCCGTCACTCCTAAAAATAAAGGTTCCAAAAGTGTTTTTGCGGTAAAATACCATAGAAGAGCGATTTTTGGAACCATTCACTGAACAGTTCCTTCTTAGTGTGAAGAACATGTTAATAATATAAAGACTCTTTTGTGGAATGGAATGGAAATTCTATGGATGTTAAAGGATCTCCATCGATTCGATGCCGATAACGAACCTTTATTTTTAGGAGTGTAAAACAGCAGATTCTAATGCAGATGTTTTACGGGATTGTAATTGTTCACAGGATTATGGGATTGAAAACACTTGCTTCAGCTCAGGTACAGAAAAGCAATGCATGCTTATGGATGATAAGATCTCTCAATCTCAGCTAGTGTCTAACCATCATTACTGACACACACACACACACACACACACACACACACACACACACACACACACACACACACACACACACACACACACACACACACACACACACACACACACACACACACACACACACACACACTCTCTCTTCTTTGCATCAGGTCCCCGCTGGGAGAACATTAGACTGAGCTCTGTTGCGTGACGGCTTCCTCTGCTCCTCTTCATTAGATCAGCGTCCCCTGACTCGCTCAACTGAGCCCATAAATATGGTTTCATCTCCAAACACTGTCATTCATACGCAGCAAAAACAGATCACAGGGGGATTCAACATACATGTTACTGTATGTCGATTTGAACGTATGAAACAGCAATTTCAATGTACAGACACGGAGTGAGACAGCTTCGTGCATTTAATATTTAAGACCCTTTATTGCCATAGTAACAACAGCTTTTGGAAAGAATTCGTACACATTACACAATCCTTACAGAAAGCACTGTGGTCATGTAGCACAATTATGGAAATATGGTACTTGCATACCATGGTACTGGCTAATTACCCTATTTAAATGCCATTGAAACATGATACTCCAATTTACGTTAAAAAAGTAATAATCTACATAGAGTAATGTTCACAAGAACACGTTCAAGTCAAGTTTCCCCCACCCAAAAAAAAAGAAGAAAAAAAAGACATTTTTCTTAAAGAAAATAAGTCTGTTTTAAGGCATTATGTGACATTATTTTCACAAAAAATTTAACATATTGTCCACTGAATTTCAATGTTTTACTTTTTAAAATAATATATATATATATAAAGATCATGATTTTTATTATTGAAATCTGAATACATTAAAGGCATAAATGACATAAATCATTTTTTGTTTTGAATTAATCTTTTAAATAATATATATTTACTTCTGTTGCATTACAGTAATGATGCATTTTTTCTGCATTATAGTGATAATTCTAGTTATCATTATTGTTATTTGTCTAGTTCCTTTCTTTCAAATTTAGGTGAAATGTGAATTGTTTTAGACTTATTCAGGAGGTTTACAATTGTACTATATCTGAGAAGCCATGGTAATACTATGCTACTTTTTAAGGTAAAATGTCATTTATACAATTACAGCAAATGGAAAAAAATATCAGTATGTGTAAAATGGACAATATCTGCAACAACAACAACATATATTCAGTGTCAGCCTTCCTATTCCTGAATGTCCTTCATTAGGCAAAACTTCATGAAGAACCAACCCAGTCCAAATAACAAGATTAAACTGACCATCTCGAAAAGCAAACTTTGGCTAACTTCACCTCACGTTTGCCCAATTGAGAATACACACACACATCTCTATTATAAAACTAAAGGATCCACTTGTTAGTTTACAATCAATCATGAATTCAATAAAGAGCAATTCTCACCAAAACTGGTCTTCACTTCTCTCCGTAGCCCACAGAGCATGTTGGCGTGCTTGATTCAAACACACATACACACACACACACGCCAACCGAGAGACAGAAATGCAGCTCTGCGAGCAACAGAAGCGCCCCCCTGTCTGGTCACACGGTTCAGCTCTGTGTGTGTGTGTGTGTGTGTGTGTTTAGTCTCTCTCACACACTCGTATTAGGGACATCCACACTCTCTCTCCTCTAACTCTAAGCTTGTCTTTTTGTCGTGTGGGGCTATACGGTGCCTCCTCCCCTACAGATTTTTGGTTTCTCCTTTGATTTGCTTCGCACGGTTGTAAATCTTTGCGCTGAAAGAGGAATTCATTCTGCTGGATGTAAAAGACAGCTAAAAACGCTCCGAAGCGGATGTCTTTTCTGTTATCTTCAGGTTATTGTTCTTTGAAAAAAGCGCAGATTCAAATGTCAATTCTTTTCATTTCACTTGAAAGGTTACTGCTGTACTTTCAAAAAAATATTCCCACCTCAGACTCAGAGTGTCAGAGATGGTTCCTCAATGGTTTTTCAATCTTAAAACATTTAATGACAGTCTTACTGAAGTAAACTACAACATTTTAATATGTGCAGGTGTTACTTGGAGTAAGTAGTTCTACTTGATCTAATAATTGAAAAAATTATACTGTTGCTGTAAAGTGATGAAGTAAATGTACCCCTTTTTAAGTGTACCAAAACGCACTTTATTTCACGTTACTATTAATTTTGAATGTCCATACTTAATAATAGATAAATGGTTTAAATTCTGGTAGTATCACATTGTAAAAATAAATAAATATTACAGGGTTTAAGATTTGTGTAAAAACATTTAACTTAAGATGCACAATATAGGATTTTTGTCAATATCAGATATGCTGACACTTTAAAAATATTTTTGGCCGATACTCTGGAAGCTTGTTTCCGCCAAAAAAAGATAATTTGCGACTTTTTACCTTTGCAATTCTGACTTTTTTTTCCCTCACACTTGTGTGTTATAAAGTCAGAATTGCAAGATATAAACTCGCAATTCTGATAAAAAATTATTTTCCTCAGAATTTGACTTGCAATTGCAGGTTTATATCTCATAGTTCCGAGAAAAGAAAAAAGGCAAATCGTGAAATATAAACTTGCAACTGCAAGAATACAAGTCAGAATAGCGAGTAAAAGTCATATATGCGTGAAAAACTTGTAAATCACCCTTAGCAGCAAGTTTGATTGACAGGCGATCTGACCAATCACATTGCAGAATTTGCAAAGCAGTCAGGAGAGTTAGTAGATTAACGTTGGTGGACTTGAACTTGAAAAACGGTGAGTACTGACGTCTTTCCGCGGTTGAAACCACATTTATTTTAGTGTTCATTCACGTTTATTTGATGCTTATCAATGAACTAGAAGGAAGAGATGATCGGTTAACGAGCAGCTTTAACTGAGGCGCTACAGCGATCACAACACATTAAGGGGCCACAAAACGGTATTTATTGTTTACATTTCTTTAAAAAATTACAACATTTTAAAGTTGAGGCTTTGTTTCATGTCGAAAGTAACCTGCTCTGTCCTGTCTGTCAGCGTGTTGTCAGTGTCCTCTTTGCTCCGCGATGTATTTTCTCCACATGAGAACGTGTGTGGCGTGAGAGCGCCACGGCTTGTTGGACATAGCAACAGTAACTAAAGGGGGCGGGTCTTTGCGAACGATCAATTGCAAGCAAAAAAGTCAAAGTTGTGAGAAAATATTTTGCAAATGTATTAAAAATCACATGTACATAAGTATTCACAGCTTTTACTCAATGCTTTGTTGAAGCACATTTGGCACCAATTACAGCCTTTATTATTTTTTAGTATGACGCTACATGCTTGGCACACCTATTTTTGGGCAGTTTCTCCCATTCTTCTTTGCAGGACCTCTCAAGCTCCATCAGGTTGGATGGGGAGCATCGGTGCACAGCTATCTTCAGCTCTCTCCGGAGATGTTCAATTAGAATTCAAGTCTGGGCTCTGGCTGGGCCACTCAAGGACATCCACAGAGTTGTCCCGTAGCCACTCCTCTCCTGCAGAAACCGTGTCAATTAGACTCCCCCTGAAATTGCCTCAATGACGCGACATTCTCAATAAACCTGCGTGATGACTCCGATCTTTTTGAATATTCCTATCTAATAAATTGCCTTATCGATACGACATCCTCAATAAACCTGTCTCCGGCGTGATGACTCCGATCTTTCGAATATTCCTATCTAATAATTGCCTCATCGACATGGCATGATGGCCAGAGGAGAACTGGCACCCCAACTGAGCCTGGTTTCTCCCAAGGTTTGTTTTTCTCATGCCACCTGATGAAGTTTTGTTTCCTTGCCCCTGTCGCCTTTGGCATGGCTTGCTCAGTTGGGGACACTCAATTTTCAACTAAATTACTGATCTGCCCGCATTGTCACTATATGATAATTGAAATGAGCTGGATAACATCACCGATTTCTCCAGAGCGGCTGTACAGCTGAATCGAATTCTGTTGCATTATTTTCCTGCTTAACACTGTGAAGCTGCTTTAAAATAATCGGCATTGTAAAAAGCACTATATAAATAAAGGTGACTTGATTTGACTTTGTAATCTTGGCTGTGTGCTTAGGGTCGTTGTACTGTTGGAAGATGAACCTTCGGTCTAGTCTTAGGTTCAGAGCTCTCTGGAGTAGGTTTTCATCAAGGATGATCTATACATTGCTGAATTCATCTTTCCCTCAATCCTGACTAGTCTCCCAGTCCCTGCTGCTGAAAAAACATCCCCACAGCATGTTCCCCCTTTTACTGAGGAGTGGCTTCCGTCTGGCCACTCTACCATACAGGCCTGATTGGTGGAGTGCTGCAGAGATGGTTGTTCTTCTGGAAGGTTCTCCTCTCTCCACATGGAGCTCAGTCAGAGTACCCATCGGGTTCTTGGTCACCTCCCTCACTAAGACCGTTCTCCCCTGATCGCTCAGTTTGGCTGGGCTACAAGCTTTAGGAAGAGTCCTGGTGGTTCCAAACTTCTTCCATTTACGGATGATGGAGGGCACTGTGCTCACTGGGACCTTCAATGCTGCAGAAATGTTTCTGTACCCTTCCCCAGATCTGTGCCTTGATACAATCCTGTCTCGGAGATCTACAGACAATTCTTTGGTTTTGTTTGTGCTCTGACATGCACTGTTAACTATGTGACCTTATATAGACAGGTGTGTGCCTTTCCAAATAATTTCCAATCAACTGAATTTAGCACAGATGGACCCCAATCAAGTTGTAGAAACATCTCAAGGATGATCAGTGGAAACAGGATGCATCTGAGCTCAATTTTGAGTGTCATGGCAAAGGCTGTGAATACTTATGTGCATGTTGTTTTTTTTCAAACAAACTTCTTTCACGTTGTCATTATGGGGTAATGTTTGTAGAATTTTCAGGAAACTCCATTTTGGAATAAGGCTGTAACATTACAAAAAACTAAACTGCATCACAATCCTTTATTTACAGTACAATCTGTATTCTTAGTACTAAGAATATTTTGAATTTACCTGATTTTATTATTATATTATTTGTGTAACAAAGATGAACTTTAAAGCTTAAGTCCAATTTAGGTGAAGGGCCCTATAGAAAGTGCAATTGCAATTTGCAACATTTTGTATTATAAATTCAATTACGTTCAATGTTTAATTATATAAAAATGTATGCATTTTTAGACAAATATTAAATTATTTTAAAATATCTTTACGTTTATCAAATCACGTTTATCAAATAATAGGACTAAGTTCAATAACCTGTAAGTTACAGTTTATTGCCAAAGGTATTGGGACACCCCTCCAAATCACTGAATTCAGGTGTTCAAATCACTTCCATGGCCACAGGTGTATGAAATCAAGCACTAGGCATGCAGACGCTTCTACAAACATTTGTGAAAGGATGGGTCGCTCTCAGGAGCTCAGTGAACTCAAGTGTGGTACTGTGATAGGTTGCCATAAGTTCCTCACTACTAAATATTCCACAGTCAACTGTTAGTGGTATTATAACAAAGTGAAAGCAATTGGGAACAGCAACTCAGCCATGAAGTGGTAGGCCACATAAAATCAAAGAGCGGGGTCCGCGCATACTGAGGCGGACAGTGCGCAGAAGTCGCCAACTTTCTGCAGAGTCAATAGCTACAGACCTCCAAACTTCATATTAGCTCAAGAACAGTGCATAGAGAGCTTCATGGAATGGGTTTGGCGGTTGTCAGAAAAACAGTACTTGCCTGAATGCATTGTGCCAAATGTAAATTTTAGTTGAGTGGGGATTATGGTGTGGGGTTGTTTCGGTTGGGCTTGGCCCCTTAATTCCAGTGGAAGGAACTCTTAATGCTTCAGCATACAATACATTTTGGACAATTTCATGCTCCCAACTTTGTGGGAAATGCACAAATGCGCTTCTAGAAGAATCGTCAAAAATTCCCATAAACACACTCCCAAACCTTGTGGAAAGCCTTCATAAAAGAGTTGAAGCTGTTATAGCTGCAAAGGGTGAGCCATCTCCATATTAAACCCTATGGTTTAAGAATGGGATGTCATTAAAGTTCATATGCATGTAAAGACAGGCATCCCAAAACTTTTGGCAATATAGTATATATCAGTAATAAATCATGAAATTACAAATATAACACCATTTCCATAGAACAACTCTTCAGTATTTGATGAGACTATATCAAATTCAATAAATGTGATTCTGCCTGATTACATGACTAAATCCATGCAGCTTAATTTAAAATATTCCATTCTTTTGAAGAAACTTTATTTTGTATTTTCAAACAAAAAGACATGTAAAATTCGCCTACGTGGCTTCAGATGGGAAGTTCTGTGAATTAAATTTATTTTTAAAAAGAAGTGGGCATTATTTCCCCTTCTGCCCTCATAGCTTTTCTCCCCCAGGACTCCTTTCAGACAGATACCAACAATGACACCAAGCAGCTCCAGCTACAAATCGCTCCTCCATCCAGAGCGACTCTGACCCCGCGGTCCTACCCCTTGAAATAGCGTTGTGCCTCTCCTTACACTTTGTCCCCTACGATCTAACATGCCCCTCTGACACAAATGACTAATAAAACCCCTTTCCCTCCATCTGCCTCTGTATATCAGTCTCTCGTATTCCAGGAATTTAGAAAAGATCTGCAAAGCGTACATTATTTACATACTGACAGTTTATAAATATAAAAGTATTTTGCATATGAGTACCAAATTTAGACACATACAAATCCATTGACCAAAGAGGATTGTTGGAATTGCTGGAACCTTCTTGAAAGTACTGGCGTCTAACCATACATGTACTGTACAATCATTTGCATGTGGGTCATATCTTATCAAAGCGCAAATAATGTTTTCTGAAATACTGGGCTTAAACTTTAATACCCAATCAAAATTGCATTGTGCTCGAACTCACTCCATAGAGAACATCAAGACCGGATCAGAAAGTGAATTTGTTCCAGGTGGTCTCAGTTTATGTTCCAGCCTCGGGTTGGTGAACGTCTAAATATTTCAGGCCACTTCTGTGACAAACTCGCAATCACAATCTCATGATTCCTCGGAGTATGCTAATAATGACTCGAAAACAGGATGCATGAATTTTTTAAAGACCCCATGAAATTAAAATGTTTGATACAGGCTAAGCTAGAATGCTATGCTAACAGTATGGCCCTGTTTACACCTTAAGATCATAAGTAGACGAAGGAGACAACACAGCCATTTACATTTGCTCTGTTTTGTCCACTTTTGACCACTTCTGTCCTGATTTGCATGAGGGGAAGGTCTGTGGGCGGGTAAGTGTATTGGCTTAAGATCTTTCGATCTAATGGTCAAAATTGCTCGTGCAATTTACATATGAACGTGACAAGAGTTGATGGAAAAACACATGGAGAGCATTAGCTTTCGCTTTGGCTCTGACAGCCGCAAGAACACGTCGAATACTGTGAGTGTGTATTAGAATCAGGAATTGTGAGAGTACATTCGAACCAGACTTGAGATCCAGCCGTCAAAGTTTAAATTCGGTCTGGCTAGCGCACTTTCCATAATGTTTACACATTAGGTCAGGTGGAGACCACATGAGCGTTTACACTATGGAAGCAATCCGGTCGAATGCATTCTCTACATCTGGAAGTGGTCGAAAGTGGACAAGCTCAAAACTTTTAGACCCTGTTTACACCTGTATTTAGTGGCGTCCGCTTATGATTCAATTGACCAAAACGTTTCTTAGTACCAGGTGTAAACAAGGCCTATGCTAAGCTAGTATGATTTGCTTTAAATAGTTTTGACACTGGATATTATATAGTCTGATGAAATTCTGATGGGTTACTCGTTCTCAGTTTGATCAAATTTAAGCTAGAGTGTTATGCTAACAGTACGCTAAGCTAGTATGAGGAATGGTTTGCTTGAAACAGACACTGGATCCAATTGACATTGGCTTTAATATGGATTTAATAAAGTCTGATCAAATACTTAAGGGTTTTTCTCAGGTTGTCAAGGCCATAACCATGACTTGAACATTGGGGGACCATTTTTAAAATTTTTTATAAAGCATAATGAAACAGAACAGTGAAATTGTTAGATCTACAGGTCGCGTCACAAACATATTGTTAGTCTCGAGATTCTTCCCGTTAGTAAATAAATACATAGATCCGCTATTAGCATTCGAATTCCTTAGTGGTCTGGTGGTAGAATTTTTGTAAACCGTGTCGACGGTTACAGGTTCTAATCCGCCCTCATATAGTTTTTTTTTCAAAGATGTTCAAAGATTGTATATTAAGAGCACCGACACGTTTGTGTGCATTTTGTGATTTCATCAGGAAGAATAGAGTCTCCGAGACGGCATTAAGCAATAGAATGACACACTTGCCAAAAGTGAACATAAACCCCGCCTACTTTGATTTGATTGGCCATCTCAATCATTTTGACATTGACGAGCACCGTTAGACTTGAGGCGAACCAGACTAAAAATGTAACTTTTAATCCTATTTGTCATCCTAACATACTGAGCGCTGCGTAATGAAGTGCAGTGCAAGAATTTCAAATATTGGGGGGGACAATTTCGCCATTTTTAATTATTGGGGGGACTTGTCTATGGTGGTTATGGCTCTGCAGGTTTATACAGGCTAAACTTAAATTCTTTGTTAGCAGGATGCCAAGCTAGTAAGCTGAATGATTCATCTTAAAAAAATGCTTAATTTCACAGTCTATAGCTTATGTTACGGTATATGCTACCATTTAAAACACAGTAATGGTCAAGGAGTATTTAGGTGTAAAATGGCTGTAAGCTCATACACTTTGCACAAACTGCAACCTGTAAAACAACAAACTTCATCATCAGAGTATCATTAAATTCCTCTCACATCCTGGTCATCAATTATTAAAACTAAATTCTAGTCTAAAGTAATCTAGGTTCCCCAATCTGTTACACAACACTCCTGAAATATACGTTATCTGGAAAGTTGAGATGCTTTTTGGATTTATTGGTGCGCCAGATCCAGTTTTTAGATCTAATGCGATGAATATCTCTCCCAGCACAATTCCCTTACCTTGATGGAAACATTTGATGTGGCTGAGGATTATTCATCAGATAATCCGCCATCCATCAAACAATAGAAGACAAACATACTGGATATAGAGAAGTGGGGCAGAATACAAGATAAACCAGAGGTGGGCAATTACAGCTAAGTTTCTTTGTTGTTTTTTCCTCAAATGAAATGGCTGCCGTAACTTAGAGACTATTAAATGAACATTACATCTTTGATAATGACTCTTATTTGAGGCTCTTTGATGATGCAAAAGATAATTAAATGCCAATTAAAACAGACAATATCGATTAACTGATTCACTTTCAAGTGCCGGATCGATCAATTCTAGGTCCCACAAATAATGTCAACCTTTCCGGTTTAGCTTAGAATAAATTAACATTTTGCTATGGTAATGATGCAATTACAAAGGACTTTTACAGATGAAATCTGATATATTGGCTTGTTAACAGTTTAAGGGACTGAACAGTGTTTAGTCTAACTATAAATCATTAAACATAAAAAAAACCCTGTTATATGACAGAAAACGATTCTAAGAAAAATAACAAAAATAACGATCAGAATAAATGTTACCTTCAATAATGCTGGAATGATCATTTTAAAAATATTAATGAAAATTAACGCTATTATAATGTCATAATTACTTGCCCTGCCAATTTTTATTTGCCCTATCGGAAAATAAGGTATTTCAACACTTTTTTTTGGGTTAAAAAGTACATAACCAGTACATCAATGTTTTAATTCCAGTGGTACTGGTGGATTTCCACGGGAGATTCAAGCATATCTTTGCATCATTACGTCACAGGTGTCCCGGCTAGTAGGCTATATCGCCTGTGAGGATGTTGGAGGTGGAGATTTACAGCCTTCAAAAGACAATCACCAGTGAGTGACTACTGAAGATTTACCCGTTGTAAAATGCAAAAGACTTCGGAGTGACTACAGAAAAAAAGAGACCCCATACGAAAACAAGGGTAAAAAGGCCTTTTGAAAGGTGGTGTGAACTCGTGTTTTGAAGGGGTTCAAAATGGATGCAAAGACGGCTTTTTTCTGCTGGACAGGTAGGCTTAAGACATTTCAATGGTTCAACTGTAACAGAAACACACTTGTTCGCTTAATTTATGAAGTTACTGAGTTTTTTGTTGTTGTGCCTTTCTCGTTTTGCTATGTGCATTATGGCAAATATCAATTATTTTGTGCTAGCTATGAGAGGGAGCTATTCACCTCTACTCCACATTCATTTGTTGGTATATGACGATTATTAGTTTTCACACCGGCGCGGTGACTGACTGCCGCACGTTCTCTTTAAAACATTAGATTAATCCGCGCTGTGTCATGCCGAGGCAAACCTCACGTAAAGTTGATAATTCCGCGAAAAACTGCAAATGCAGATTTCGAACAAAGATGGCGACAAAGAGGAAAAACTGCGGACTGCAGCTTTAAATTTTGACTTTTTTTACAAGCATTAAACAACATTTGTATTGTTTTATTTTATTAAAAATGTCATCTGTTTTTGAAATAATAGCAGAACATTTTATAAAATGTTCATTAAGACCAACTTTGATGTTGGGTTAAAAAAGCCTGGCTAGGAAGTAGTTTAAAAAGCTTCAAGTGTGAAGGTTTTAAGGCCATAGTCTATTAAAGTAGTATTTACAGATACAGCGATTTGTTTAGCAAAATTTGACGTTTACAGAACTTTATTTTGGTTTTATCTGTAAAAAAAAATTCTGACAGTAAGTGAAAAATGAACAACTAAGAGAAATTTGCAAATATTTTCTGACAAAAGTTGCATGAGTGCATATTACAGACTCGTACAGTGCCCTCCACTAATTTAAATTTGAGCAAAGATGATCTGCGTTGTTATGCGCCTTTTCATTCCAAAAATTCACATAATGCTAATCTTTCATTGAAGTAAAACAATTGAAAGTGGAAAATCTCTATGAAATAAATGTTTTTCTCTAGTTCACGCTGGCCACAATTATTAGCACCCAATTACTGCAACGTCCCTTTGCCAAGATAACTGCTCTGAGTCTTCTCCTATAATGCCTGATGAGTGTGGAGAACACAGAAGCTTCATTTTGTGCTCAGTGTTGATTTTGATGTTTGTTCTAGTCCTGATGGAAGATCCAGCCACGGCCCATTATAAGATTTCTAGCAGGGGCCGTCAGGTTTAGATTTTTTTATCTGTTGCTAGAATCCATGATACCATGTGTCTGAACAAGATGTCCAGGACCTCCAGCGAAAAAATATTCCCACAACATTAAAGTCCCTGTAACGGCAATTCTGAGATTTGTTTCTAAACACATTAGAAATGTTAGAAATGTATTGTTGAAACACATTACAAAGACTGTGAACTATCTAGCACTGTGAACTATCTAGAAGTTAGACCGTTAAGAAGTTTTTCACCATTGCTGTGTTCCGGATTTTTTGGGCGGGGTTAAAACGGCGGCTCGATGATGCACTGGAGCCGCTTGGCATGTGGCCCCTCCCCCATAACAAGAGTACATTCACAATTTCACATCAGTTCACCCGCTAGATTGCGAGTTACTGTCAGTACCGTTAGTTACTACAGCCTACAACTTACAAAACAGCCTACAAAACAAAAAAAAAGACGATCTCAAGGAGAGGTGGATTAATTTGAGAACAGCTACCTTGATGGAGTGCAGAGGATCACCACCAACACCTGCCTCTGCAGTGTCTTTACACCGGATAGTTTTACAAACTTTCATCGGCAACAACTGGGGTTCACTGATAATCCGCTGCAGAATGGGGCCGAACAGACTATATCCCGCCCCGACCTTCATCCTCCTGTCCCGCCGACATCTGGTGCCGTCGTGACCCGTGAGCTGTACTTGAGTGTTGTTGTCTTGTGTGTTTACGGCCGCTTTCCCGCGAGTGGGTGTGGTTTCGGCGCCGATCAACGGACACGCCCCCAGCATTTGAGAGCAGAGAATGCTGCTTATTTTTTCAAGATTTCAATAAGATATTTTATGTACTTAGCAGATTTTTTTATGATTCAAATTTGGCTAGTTGGTTAATAACACATTTATCTGTGGTGTGAGAAACTCAGAACACATGTTTAATTTTGACTTTACAGGGACTTTAAAGATCCAGCAGTATATTTAACTATGGACACGGTTCTTTTTATCCCTGTTGGTGCCAAACCCATCTGGTGGCTTTGCTGCCAAAAAGCTCTTTCTTCAGATTCATCTGACCACAGAACCAGGTCCCTTTTGAAGTTCCAGTCGTTGTTTTTGGATGAGCGAGGAGGATTTTTCTTGAATCCCTCCTAAACAACATGTGGTGATGTAGGTGCTGTTTGGTCAATTTTCTGATTGGCTTTCTGACCCCAAGACTCAACTAATCTTTGTCTTTGTCCGCTCAAACTATCTTCCTCGCCGTTCATTAGGACGATATAGACACAGGTTCTCTTTCAGGCAGATTCGTAACATCTTTAGTTGATTGGATCTTCTTAATTATTGCCCTGATGGTGGAAATGGGGATTTTCAATGCTATTTTCTTACATCCACTTTCTGTTTTGTGAAGCTCCACAATCTCTCGCTGCACATCAGAACTATATTCTTTGGTTTTAATGATTAAGGTTGATTTATGATTGAGGGAATTTGGCCTTTGCGTTTCCTCACATTTATACTCCTGTGGAACATCATAGCTGGACAATTTCATGCTCCTAGTAACCCTGGTGTGATAAAAAAAAAAAACGTAAATATGAATGGCAATATATTTTTTTTACTCATAAGAATTTCTAGAGCTGCCAATTATTGCACTGGAGATAAACATTTATTTGTTTATAATGGGATTCACCCCCACTTTCAATTCTTTTAAATCAATGAAAGATAACATTTTTGTGATTTTCTTTATGAAAGATCAAAAGGATAAAGATTCCACAGCTGCCTTTGCTCATATTTACCAATGGTGCCAATATTAGAGGAGTCTGAACTTCCCAGGAGCAAAAAAAACATTAATGTATGATAAAACATTAAAAGTAGTTTCGTAGTTTTAGTCCAACTATAGTCCAACTTTGCTAGCTTTAAAGCCATCTATTTTCTAATGCACTCCTACATTTTACCTCCAGTTAAAAACAACTTTTATCAAGTACACACACACACACACACACATGTTGTGTTTCCATGTTTTATGGGGACATTCCATAGGCGTAATGCATTTTATACTGTACAAACCGTATTTTCTATCCCCCTACACTGCCCCTGCCCCTAAACCTACCCATCACAGGAGACATGCTGCATTTTTACTTTTTCAAAAAAACATCACTTAGTGTGATTTATAAGATGTTTTCCTCATGGGGACCAAAAAATGTCCCCACAAGGACAAGGATTTTGGATATTGCCATCTTTGTGGGGACATTTTGTCCCCATACTGTAGGGATTACCAGTCCACACACACACACACACACACACACACACACACACACACACACACACACACACACACAAACACACACACACAAAGGTGTAGGATTTACATTGAAACTTTTTGCACTCGGAAATCGCTAGACAACTTCACAAATAATTACTGCAATTAACACATTGCACTGAAATTGTATTTTCTTGTAAAAATCTATGTTTTGTTTACAACTTAGAAACATTTTAAAATTTACATATTTGTCTTCCCGGAAAACAGACTGAATTATTTAACCCAGAAAGAAGGGCAGCAAAGCATCATGGGATGCTTATGTTTTCAGTAGCTAATTCAGTTCTCGCTGTTTAATAACGCAACACGTTTGAGAACGAAGAATCGCCCATTAGACAAGCAGCATGTTACCTTTTCAAAGCTGCACTTGAAATGCAAATGGATCCCCAAAACAGCTTCTCTCCTTTTCCCATGTTTCCCTCTTATTCCCTGAAATTAAAGCTGTTGTTGAATCTCTCGCCTCTCCGCAGATAACATACAACAGCCTGACACAATGAGGGCAGGCGCACACTTCTCCACAGCTTTACACATTTCGTTTTGTATGATGCAGCGAACACTTGCCGTGGAAAAATGCTCGCCCTGGTGTAATCTGGATTGCTTGTGAGCATAGAGAAGCTCAAAGAGGAATTAGGCAACGACTGAACCTTGTTTCTTAGCAGTTTTAGCTAGAAGGCAGCTAAAGGGCCGTAGCGTCTTTGGGGAAATGAGCTTCACATCGCCAAACTGCATGTAGGGCGTAGCTGTTCAGACGGCCAACAGGAGGTAACAAAATGTTTTTCAGAAAACAACATTTCTGCCAATTCTAAACATAGCTGCTAACCTGTATTAAGACATTAGCTTGATTTTAGGTTCCTCAAGGCTGAAACTGCAGTAATGTGCCACAGTAAGAATTTACCCTGCCAATAACAAACAGTTTTGGATATTGAGTGCATTAAACAACATTTAGCTCCAACACCAGAGGATTTTTTTGTTGAGAATTTGCTTTAATAACTCAGGAAACGTACTTGAAGGTATGTTTAACTTTAACTTAAGATGTTTCGATAACATTTTACAATAAGGTTTCATTTGTTAACATTAGTTAAAGGAATCAGAGTTACATTAAATTGCCCCTATTATGCTATTTTAAAGGTTCCTATTGTAGTTGTGGAGGTCTCCAACAACCGGTTTACATGCATCGATGGTATAAAAAAAAACTGTTTAATTTTCTCATAATATACATTGCACATCACCATATTTTTCAATGATTGTCAAATGACTCAACGGATGAATCAGTCTCTCTAAATCCCTCCTTTCTGCGACCTACTCTGCTCTGATTGGTCAGATGGCCCAGTCTGTTGTGATTGGTCTACTCTGCTCTGATTGGTCAGATGGCCCAGTCTGTTGTGATTGGTCTACTCTGCTGATTGGTCAGATGGCCCAGTCTGCTGTGATTGGTCTACTCTGCTCTGATTGGCCAGATGGCCCAGTCTGTTGTGATTGGTCTACTCTGCTCTGATTGGTCAGATGGCCCAGTCTGTTGTGGTTGGTCTACTCTCCTCTGATTGGCCAGATGGCCCAGTCTGTTGTGATTGGTCTACTCTGCTCTGATTGGTCAGATGGCCCAGTCTGTTGTGATTGGTCTACTCTGCTCTGATTGGTCAGATGGCCCAGTCTGTTGTGATTGGTCTACTCTGCTCTGATTGGTCAGATGGCCCAGTCTGTTGTGATTGGTCTACTCTGCTCTGATTGGTCAGATGGCCCAGTCTGTTGTGATTGGGCTACTCTGCTCTGATTGGTCAGGACGGCTCAGTCTGTTGTGATTGGTCTACTCTGCTCTGATTGGTCAGATGGCCCAGTCTGCTGTGATTGGTCTACTCTGCTCTGATTGGCCAGATGGCCCAGTCTGTTGTGATTGGTCTACTCTGCTCTGATTGGTCAGTGGCCCAGTCTGTTGTGATTGGTCTACTCTGCTCTGATTGGTCAGATGGCCCAGTCTGTTGTGATTGGTCTACTCTGCTCTGATTGGTCAGATGGCCCAGTCTGTTGTGATTGGTCTACTCTGCTCTGATTGGCCAGACGGCCCAGTCTGTTGTGATTGGTCTACTCTCCTCTGATTGGCCAGATGGCCCAGTCTGTTCTGATTGGTCTACTCTGCTCTGATTGGTCAGATGGCCCAGTCTTTTGTGATTGGCCTACTCTGCTCTGATTGGTCAGGTGGCCAAGTCTGTTGTGATTGGTCTACTCCGCTGTGATTGGTCAGATGGCCCAGTCTGTTGTGATTGGTCTACTCTCCTCTGATTGGCCAGACGGCCCAGTCTGTTGTCATTGGTCTACTCTCCTCTGATTAACCAGATGGCCCAGTCTGTTGTGATTGGTCTATTCTCCTCTGATTGGCCAGATGGCCCAGTCTGTTGTGATTTGTCTACTTTGCTCTGATTGGCCAGATGGCCCAGTCTTTTTTGATTGGCCTACTCTGCTCTGATTGGTCAGATGGCCCAGTCTGTTGTGATTGGGCTACTCTCCTCTGATTGGCCAGATGGCCCAGTCTGTTGTGATTGGTCTACTCTCCTCTGATTGGCCAGATGGCCCAGTCTGTTGTGATTGGTCTACTCTCCTCTGATTGGCCAGATGGCCCAGTCTGTTGTGATTGGTCTACTCTCCTCTGATTGGCCAGATGGCCCAGTCTGTTGTGATTTGTCTACTCTGCTCTGATTGGCCAGATGGCCCAGTCTGTTGTGATTGGCCTACTCTGCTCTGATTGGTCAGATGGCCCAGTCTGTTGTGATTGGGCTACTCTGCTCTGATTGGTCCTATTGCTCAGTCTGTTGTGATTAGTCTACTGCTTACAGCGTGCGTTGGTAAACTAAACACACATTACCATAACTGTACTTCAGCTCCGGAGACTTCCTAAAGCTCAGCGATTGTACACACTGTAAAGACAGTAATGATCTGTGTTGGGAGTATCGCGCAACAAAGTAATGCGTTACTTTAATTCCTCTACTTTTAGCGGTAGGGAAAAAAGCGGTAGATTTCAAAATCGTGTCTTTATTGTTGGCTATTGCCACAAATATACCAGTGCGACTTATAACTGGTTTTGTAGTCCAGGGTCACATATAAACTCAAACATAAAAAAACAAAACAAAAATATTGACAATTTAAAGGAGTTTGTTCCTCGCATTACTCTCTTTTGTGGAAAATGAACACTCGCAGACAAGAAGCTCAAGTCTTGTTTATACTTTCGTCTGGCTCCGCAGTGCGTATTATTCTTTGAAACGACAGAGGGCAACTCGTGTAATTGTTCTATAAACCATCAGGAAACAGCAGTGAGAAGTACACACGTGACAATGTTTACTTTAGTAAACTTAACCAAAACCACACTACGAAAGAATCGTGTAAAACCCAGTAACGTTAAACCCAGTACTATTCTCGCCGCCATGGCTCATTTAGGCAGTTCAGAGTTGACCCTTTCTTTTGGGAGACAATAACTTTATTTAATGTGCACTTTCGACTTTACAACTTTGCAGAAGGTTTACATTCACAAACAGCGACATTACACACTGCATGAAAGGGAATATTCGACAAGCCATAATAGGGCACTTTAAATAATACCCTGGCTCTTCCCAGTGTTATAATGGGAGTGAATAGCACAAAAGCACATCCATTCATCATAAAAGTAATCCAGATAACTCCAGTGGATTAATAAAAAAAGAAGGGGGAGGGTTTTAATCCATATTTAAAACTTTATAACCTATAAGCACTGGCTTCCAGCAACAGTCAATTTCCGGCAGAAGGGTGACCGCTGACCCCACGTATGAAGTAAGATGCTACGTAAGCTTATTCCTTTAATTAATGTTAAGAGAACCTACAATCTGGAAGAGATTTCAAAATCGTGTTTATGTTCCATTGAAGAAGGTAAGAATGAAATCCAGCCTTATTTCCAGCAGTTGTTCATCGCTGCATTATTCTGAAACTCACATTTGCTTCTTGAAACTCTTGCAGTTCACAAGGTTCTCACATCGATGCGGCTCTTCCAGCATGCAAGAATGATCACCAATAAAATTTTAATTAATCTCCTGTGGAATCGGGCAAAAATTAATTAGCAGTGCAGAGAAGAGAAGAGCTACAACTGCTATATTTAACAGCTGTTAATTACAGGAATTTAACACTGTGGCCAAAAGGAATAATTTGCATTATTATCAGTTAATGATGCATGTTTATAAATTATTTGAACAATTGATTCCATTGTTTCTAACTCTTGCATCTGTGTGCCGCACAAGTTTCGCGGGAAAAAAAAGAAACACCATGAAACTAAATGTCACTAATGTGAGCTAATTACGTTCAACTCCTGACAGCATACTATGTGCTATTGAATGTATTTCGGTCTCTTAATTGCGAGAATGTCTGTGGGTGACACCACAATACAACATATCGACACTTGTTTGGTCAATTCCCAGCTGGATTCATCAGGTAAAAAAGAGGGAGGCATCACACATGAAGTACTTCAAGGACCTGGTGCGAACTTTAGGGATTTTGATTCATCCCAGTCACTCCAATCTATAGGATTCTGTTCAGCAAATAGACCCGTCTGAACTGTTTGCCCAGAAGTGTTCTAATACCAATCTTATAGAAGTAATTTGATCAGTTTATTAGCAAATGATGTAATCAAATCGATTAAAATTTTTGATCAACAGCCCCAATAAATATCGAACAAAGACAAAGCTCAGCGATGCATCTGTGTATAATTCTACAGCGAAACCTTAACTAAACTTTGTGTTTAAAGGTCCTGTCCTCACCTTCAGTTAAAAGGAAGTGCACTGCTTCCAGACATTTGCTATTCCTTTTGGAGTGCTTGACCACGATCACATGGGGTGAGGGAAAGACTTCAGATGCAAGCTCATGAAATCTGCCTTTTAAAAGCTTCACATCACAGCAACTGGAGTTTGGAAGATGACTTCACATGAGGGACGAGGAGCATATTCACACACATTCAAACACACACTCAAACACACACTTTAGTGCATATGCTTAATGTATGCTCAAACCATCCACATCCAAATAAACAAAACAAAACAACAAATACATAAATTATAGGGTGTGCTTAACCCTATTTTTTGGGGGGGCAAATGGGGCATACATTACATACTCAAAATAAAAAGGTTGCTGCTTATAAGTCATTCTGAATACATGTAACCCCTTCTGTTTGCACTGCCCGCTTCAAGGCTAAAGGCTGCAACCTCTAGCGTCAGTCGCTAGAGCGTCTCTTGAGATCAGAGGAGTGAGGTTGACTCGCACAGCGACTACTAGCTGGCCTCCATTACATACACATATAACCAACATATATTTAGAAAGCCGTCACTTGAGAGTTTACAGTTCAAGACTGAATAAGACAAGAATTACTCAATTAATGTGGAGATATATGTGACCCTGGGCCACAAAACAAGTCATAAGGGTATTTTTTATTGAGATTTATACATCACCCAAAAGCTTTCCATTGATGTATGTTTTTTTGGGGATATGATATTTGGCCGAGATACGGTGCAAAAACAATGAAATATTGAGAACATTTCCTTTAAAGTTGTCCAAATTAAGTCCTTAGCAATGCATATTACTACTCATAATACAGACACACACACACACACACACACACATATATATATATATATATATATATATATATATATATATATATATATTTACGGTAGGAAATTTACAAATCTCTAAGTAATATCCTAATGATTTTTGGCATAAAAGAAAAATCGATAATTTTTACCCTTACAATGTATTGTTGGTTGTTTGGCTATCACCAAACCAAGCTCAATCTTTTAAGATTGAACACTGGTCTGGGGAGTCTGCTCTGTATTTTAAACTGCAAGAGGCGTGATCATCGGGCATAGTTCAAATGATTATGTACACAACTGGATAGTCCTTCAACCAATCAGATTACAAGAGGCATGAACATCGGGCATAGTTTAAATGACTCTGTACGCAATTGGATATTCCTTCAACCAATCAGACCACAAGAGGCGTGATTAACTGGCATAGTTCAAATGACTCTGTACGCAATTGGATATTCCTTCAACCAATCAGATCACAAGAGGCGTGATCAACGGGCGTAGTTCAAATGACTCTATGCAATTGGATATTCCTTCAACCAATCAGATCACAAGAGGCATGATCAACGGGCGTAGTTCAAATGACTCTCTATGCAATTAGATAGTCCTTCAACCAATCAGATCACAAGAGGCATGATCAACGGGCGTAGTTCAAATGACTCTACGCAATTGGATATTCCTTCAACCAATCAGACCACAAGAGGCGTGATCAACGGGCATAGTTCAAATGACTCTCTATGCAATTAGATAGTCCTTCAACCAATCAGATCACAAGAGGCGTGATCACCGGGCATAGTTCAAATGACTCTCTATGCAATTAGATAGTCCTTCAACCAATCAGATCACAAGAGGTGTGATCAACGGGCGTAGTTCAAATGACTCTACGCAATTGGATATTCCTTCAACCAATCAGACCACAAGAGGAGGGAATAAACTGGCATAGTTCAAATGGCTCTACTCAATTGGATATTCCTTCAACCAATCAGACCACAAGAGGCGTGATCAACGGGCGTAGTTCAAATGACTCTATGCAATTGGATATTCCTTCAACCAATCAGACCACAAGAGGCGTGATCAACGGCCGTAGTTCAAATGACTCTCTATGCAATTAGATAGTCCTTCAACCAATCAGATCACAAGAGGCGTGATCAACGGGCATAGTTCAAATGACTCTCTATGCAATTAGATAGTCCTTCAACCAATCAGATCACAAGAGGCGTGATCAACGGGCGTAGTTCAAATGACTCTACGCAATTGGATATTCCTTCAACCAATCAGACCACAAGAGGCATGATCCACGGGCGTAGTTCAAATGACTGTACGTTTTGTAGTCCAGGGTCACATATAAACTCAAACATAATAAAACAAAATAAAAATATTGACAATATAATTTTAAATGTATAAAAATATGATGTGTCTGTGTTATAGAAACACGTTGAAGCTGAAGCCGCAAATCTGATCATGCTTATTTTCAAATCTGAGGATTTTATCTTTAAAACTATACATTTTATGAAGCATTTTGTAAGACCATGTCAGGTGAATTTTTAGAGAAGGCTGATAAGATGCTAATAAAACATTTCATTGCGCTGTAAAGACCCATTTGCAGTCTATCGTCTAAGGTCAGGCAAGGATAACTGCTCCATTCGTGTTCTATTGTTCTCACTCAACAAATCTTTCACAACTCTGAGGGTATGAGACTTAATCTTCATTATTATTTTATCCTTATTATTTTATTTGTATTCAGCCGTTATTCCAAAAAACAAAACAAAAATAAGTCAAAACAATACAAAAACAAAAGACAAAACAAAATAATAGAGTGGTTTTTAACAATATGACTTAATCAAAGTAAATAAAACAAAACACAAAGCAATGGAAATAGGGTCAGTTTAGATTGTATGTTGACTTCAAATGTCAGCTGAAAAAACATAAAAGTGTATACTAATAAAAAGTATATCATAAATGCACTGTAATGCTTTTAAAAGTTGTAAATGTAATGCTAGACTGGAGAACTTGCACCATTACACAGCACCCTAAGTCCTAAATATGAAAAGTACAACACAGCATCTAAAACATAATGATTCATCAATCTAAGTCACTCAAAACACTCCTTCATTTTAATAACAAAGTATACCATATCAGAAAATGTGGTCTTGTATAAACAGATCAATAGCCTTTCCTCAAACTGAACATGTCTAATGGGCAATTTAAACCCTTAGCGTGTCTCTTTTCTACAATAGAAGTGGTTTGAAATTACTACAACCTACAGCTTTCAGGATCAAAGGCAGTGCTTACTTCAGACAAATTCATTGTATTAGCAAATCTGCTGCTTTGCAAATGTTCTTTTTTCACCAAAGAGCGTATTATGAGGTGTAATACATTAATTACTTAAATAAATAATCCTAACAAATATAACTAAACACACGGCCATGTCAGGATAATTCACACCAGAGGATATTTACCCTGCTTGATTCATCTTTGATAGAATTAAACCAACGCAGATACAAATGCTAGTGCCAATGCGTTTTTACGTTACTGTGGCGTAACAATCCTCCGTCCTCAAGGGGGCGATATATTTCCCTTCAGGCACGGAAAAAAAATGTTAACCTAAAAACGTGCTTCATGCACTTCAAATGTCATGGTAACATTTAAATTAATTGATTTTATTTAAATAAAACATTTAATTGAACATTACTGAGTCAACCTAAATATATTAAGTTACACCAACAAAAATAAAATTATTAGGTATAAATAGCTTTTTAATGTAACAATTGCAGGTTATCACTTTTTACAGAGCATGTTTTTATTAAATCAATTAATCAATCAATCAAATTTTATTTATATAGCGCCTTACAACAACCAAAAGGAGCACAAGTCGCTTTCCAATAAAAAAACATCATAACTGTACATAAAATAGCAGTCCAGTCAAAGGCTATGTGGTAAAAGCTTGTGTGAATAAGTGAGTTTTCAACTGCGATTTAAAAACACTCAGCACAGTAATGCTTCGTAGGTGAGCTGGAAGTGCGTTCAACAGCTTTGGTCCCGGGACAGCAAATGACCGCCCTCCAAACTTTTTATACTTGAACTTGGAAGTGACTAGAGAGGTATATTCAGAGGAGCGGAGAGTTCTGGCTGGTTGGTAGACCGTTACTATTTCGGTGAGGATGAGTAAATGATCACTAAGTAATGGAAACTTATTTTTTCTAATACTGTAACTATGAGATTATATGAGATTCAACTTCCGTTCAAGTCGTATGTAATTGATGTAAATTATTAATTTTCCAAGAAGGAAAATGAAATCAAGATGAAGTCAAAATGTGTTGGCGCTGTTATTGTAACTATTATCTATAACTTTAAAACACTAAAAAGTCTGTATTATCATAATAATTAAGACTTATTTTAAATGTAAAATTAATTAAAAAAATTAAGTTGATAACACTTGAAAACAGTGCACAGTAATTCCTCTGCTTTTGAACTTAGTTAAGTTGAAACAACAAATACTGTAAAGTAATGAAACATATTTTACAGTGCACTTGTTATATAATGTATGTTACATGTACCACAGTAAAAGCAGCAACCTATGCATAATTATATGCAACTAACCCTAAAACAAACCCTATCCTAACCCTAGTAAGTACATTTTGTTAATTATTATTACACTGTAAAAAAAAAAAAAAAAAAAAAAAAAAATATATATATATATATATATATATATATATATATATATATATATATATATATATTTATTTATATATATTAATATTTTCTTTTGTCAAATCAACTTATGTAATTAATGTGGTTCAGATAACATAATACTTAGAGTTTCTGTTGATTAAACCTTTGATTAAATCTCCTTCATTGTATTAACTTTTTATTTTCAACTAACTTAATATTTTAAGGCAAAAGGCAATTTACTCTTTTAAGTTAAACCAACAATAATGTTTTACAGTGTACTTAAATATATAATTACTCTGTAACAATGGCATGATTGTGACCAAGTGTTACTTTATAAATCATGTTTTAATGTAGGGCACTTATTTTGATGTGTTGACTAACATACATGTAAAGTACTTGATTGTAATTTTAACTGTAGTGTGTTATTCAACATATTTGAAATTGCAACATTATTAAAAATGTGTAATTGCAAATATTTTTAATTACATGACATGCAAGTTTCACTAGAAATCACATTACAGTATACTTTAGTTTACAATCAATTCTTGTCAATACACTTTAACCATATTTCAAAGACAAAAGTAATTATGAAGATGTACTTAAGTCCAACTTAAATTGGTCAAACATTCTAATGTTCAGCTAATTACATTAATTATACATTTAAACTGTAATACATTTTCATTTAAATGCAATTAACCCTTAAATGCATGATGTTTCGCCAATCTTTATTACACATTCGGGTCTTTAGCGACCCGGATCTATATCTAACACGGATGGATCTCTACCTGTCGTGATAATATAAAACTCTCCTGATATTAGAGTAACAATTACAGAAGATATCAAATAAAGCATATTTTGTTCCATTTTGGAGCTTGTAAGGGTTCAGTTTGAGCAGATGTTTTATACCATCATCACTGTCCTCGTCAGTTCAATTCCCAGTACACCCAGCATCTGCCTCATATTCACCATCTCAAACATATTAACTATCATTTTCAACATCTTCACAGTCAATATTTTGATCTATGACAGCTTCTTCACCAGATCCGCCATCAAGTGACAGTGACAGTAATGTCTGATAGCGTTCAGTTGCTCTGCAGTAAATCACTGAGCTATTTCAAGTTTTGCTGATAATTCTTCCTATTCTTTTGTTTTCCGCCTGCGGTGACTATGAGTGAAACGTCACTTCATCATTGTGTATCAGACACTGCCACCTTGTGGAGTAAAGGTGAACTGCACATATTCAGTCATCAAAGATTCAATTATTGTTGTGCAGAAAAAATATACTTACACTGTTACACACCTCGGGTCGTTTGCGACCCTATACATTCTCTACAAATAATGAATGGGAAAACAGGCATTCTTTTATAATTCTATTGTTTGTAATGAATTGATTGAGGAATAGTAAGAAGGTTGAAAAATGAATGAGGAGGAGGGTAGTGAATGACGTCCGGGTCACTAAAGGCCCATGATATGCGTTTAAGGGTTAATATGCAATTAAGTGTCTAAAAAATATTAAATTCAGTTACATACACTCTTTTTAAAAGTATACCAAAGTATACTTCTTTTTTTGCAAGGGAAGCTTGGGATATATATGTGACAATACATTATTCATCATATTTGGTCATTAATTATCATATTACATATTAATATTCAATAGAATCCCTTTGGCAGGGATGGAATAGTCGTGAAAGATTCTTATACTCATATCCGTCAAATGCTAAACAGGTTTTTCAAGCTTTTAGGGACAGATAGAACAACGTTAAAGTGTGTAAACTGCATTTGTTCCCTGCAAACTCAAACAATGAAAAATTAACTAATTAAAATCAAACATCTTGGGGGCCGGATTTAATGGCAAAACCAGGGAAACAAATCAGTTTTCTAAGTATTATCCACAATATTTTCATTTTGAAAGCGGCGTCGAAGCGAGAAAGAGAGCAAAAGAGAGATGCTACCTCAGCATCTTGGATGAAAAGGAAATATATATGCATACAAAGTGTAGCTGATGGGCATTAACCATAGAGCTCTGTATTCCCATATGAAATACTCCATGACAGGAGATTTATACTCCGAGGCAGCAGTATATCTACAGTAGTGCAGCCCTGTGCATTTTCTAATTAATCATATACATGCTGCTTGTGACAGTTCTTGCACTTCCGAAACAAATGCATGCACACCTGACTCACAAATGGAAGTTCATTATTGCTCTTAGGAAAAGAGCATGAACATCTATCGTAAACAGAACAGCGCATGAACCTGACCTCTCGCAGCTACGTGACAAGAGCAGGTGCCGTCACATATCTGTGCAAATGAAAGCAGTCGCAGCCGCTCCATAACAAAGAGCAAATGTGTGTGGAGAATTAGGGACATCTGGAGTTTGTGAATGTGGAACGTATCGTTCTTCCTTTATAGTGACACACACACACACACACACACACACACACACACACACACACACACGCACACATGTTTGTTTTTGTGAAATGTGGGGACATTCCATAGGCGTAATGGTTTTTATACTGTACAAACCGTATTTTCTATCCCCCTACACTGCCCCTGCCCCTAAACCTACCCATCACAGGAGACTGCTCAGTTTACTTTCTGTGAAAAAACCTCATCCTGCATTTATAAGCATTTTGAAAAGTGAGGACATGGGGAACGTCCTCATATTTCACCCTCTTTTTGTAATACCTGTGTCATACCCATGTCATTATACACATTTGTGTCCTGATATTTCACAAAAACATGCCCACACACACACTAGTACACACTAGTACACACTCACACTCACACTCACACCCACACACATACACACACACACACACACACACACACACACACACACACACACACACACACACACACACACACACACACACACACACACACTCACTCACTCACTCACACACACACACACACACACACACACATACACTCAACACAACACAAAACAACAACCTTTTACAAAAACAAGTTTGTATGGTATTACAATAGCAAAAGAAAATCAAAACACAAAATATAAAAATAAACACAAAATAAAACAAAACACAAAACAAAACAAATTTAAAATAAACACAAAATAACACACACACACAGACATACACAAACTCACTCACACACACACACACACACACACACACACACGCACTCACTCACACACACTAGTACACGCCCAAACACACACAAACACACACCAACACACACACACACACACACACACACACACACACACACACACACACACACACACACACACACACACAACACAACACAACACAACACAACACAACACAAAACAACAGCCTTGTACAAAAACAAGTTTGTTTGATTTTACAATTGCAAAAGAAAATCAAAAACCAAAACACAAAACATGAAAATAAACAAAATAAAACAAAACACAAAATAAAATAAAAAATAAACAATATAAAACAAAACAACATAAAACAAACTGAAAAACTTCTTCAAGCTATCCAGACAGACTGCTAAATACAGGACACACGAGGACTCCGGACAAGCGTGTCCGTTCGATCGCCTCACCAACAGGTGACAGATTCCTCCCGCTTCTGAAACCTCATGGACATTTCAAAGCTGGGATCAGCGTCTCATAAACATTGGAGCACATTTCATCCGTGAGACTAACAGAAGCGCGAATGTGACAATAAACACGGATCTGAGTCGAGTGACTAAGAAGAAAGACAAACCTACCCAGAACAGCAAATGGAGATTCTCAAGAGTCTAATAAAATATAAATATTTGTACATGCATGCAAAAAGATATTAGAGGATTTGAACTGAGCCTGTTATGTAAACTCATCTCAAATGATCCTAATCCAAACTGCAGCCAGTGTCCATCCCACTCCGCAGGAACCCCAGCCCTCCACGGCAGGGATATGCTTTATTTGCGACTGCCGGATTGAATTATCATAAATTCGTAATCACATTTACAACAAACCCGAGCAGACACGCACTCGATGACCTGAGCGAAAATGACCGAAAACATCAACTTCACGGCTTAAATGGCATTATTCTGAGAAGGCTACTCACAGTGCAATGCCTGAATCGAACATTAGATGGTGATGAAAGAAAGTCTTTGACAATTAACACTTTAAAAGAGTAAAGTACCTTTGAGTATCCTTTTCCTTAGGATAGCCTGTAGGAAGAGCATAGTCCTTCTCCTTTCTTTCAGCTTGGCAAATGTTCCCCGATTGCTGCTTTGCTCCGTATCTAGTGCGTCTTCCCTACGATACCCAGCTCCGTCTGAGCCGGCGAGGTACTTTCAGCTGTCAGTCAATGTCAAAATCAAAGATTTGGGGAAAAAATAACCCTATATCCACAAGGCGGCTGTGGCGCGCAAGAAGTTTCAACCTTTGTCTCTTTACATTACTCATCTGAGCCGTAATCATTAGTCGTTATTAACCGTAATTTAATGCAAAGTCACCATCTCTCCATCTCTCTCTCCTCCAAGCGCGCGCTGTGATTAATAAATGCAAAATGTATGCTCAAAGCCTTCGGGACTTTTGATGCCCTAGTTTTTTCTGCCTTTTTTCTCTCTGCCCTCAAACTGCTGCCTTCCTGAATAAACTTGAAGATAAGGGGGTTTACACAAGTGTACGTTTGCATGTTTTGACTCCTCTTCAGCACCTACGCATGGCTTGCAACCGTCTGTTGGGTTTTTCAATCACTGTTGCATCAGTGCTGATGCAAAATGTGTCTGTAATTGAACATAATTAGCACAATCAAGCTGATATTCAAGTAAGATTGTGATACTGATACAGGTTAATCTAAAAAAAAAAAGCTTTTAAAGGGAACCTATTATGCAAAATTCACTTTTATCCACCCACAATTCGTTTTGGTTATTTGTGTCTCAAAATGAGCTGTTGAATGTGCTCCAATGTGACGTCACATACACCGATCAGGTATAACATTATGACCTAATATTGTGTTGGTCCCCCTTTTGCTGCCACAATAGCCCTGACCTGTCGAGGCATGGACTCCATTGATGGACCCCTGAAAGTGTGCTGTGGTATCTGGCACTAAGATGTTAGCAGCAAATCCTTTAAGTCCTGTAAGTTGCAAGGTTGGGCCTTCATGGATCGGACTTGTTTGTTCAGCACATCCCACAGATGCTTGGAGGACAAGTCAACTCCTCAAACTGGTTGTTGTGCTCCTCAAAGCATTTCTGAACCACTTTTGCTATGTGTGGCGGGGCGCATTATCCTGCTGAAAGAGGCCACAGCCACCAGGGAATACCATTTCCATGAAAGGGTGACCATGGTCTGCAACAATGCTTAGGTAGGTGTTCCTGTCAAAGTAACATCCACATGGATAGCAGGACCCAAGGTTTTCCAGCAGAACATTGCCCAAAGCATCACACTGCCTCCGCCGGCTTGCCTTCTTGATGGAAAGTCCTCATAAAACATGGAAGCCAGTATGTGTGTGAGAGTATGTGTGTGTAGGTGTATGTGGTTTATGAGGACATAAATGTGTATGATGACATGGGTTTTAAAAGTCTAGTTCCGGCAGAAGAATGACCTCTGACCTGACGTAGGATGTAGGATGTAGGAGTAGCGTGAGCTTAGGTGTGAGTAAGCCTCTCTTGGTTCAAACAAATAGGGCTGTGCAACAAACTCAAGCTCCTCCCACATTTCTCTTTTACAATTCTTGTTTAGGACTTCTAATTTGTGACCGTGTTTTGCTCTATCCTCTGTGAGTCGGGTCAGAGGTCACTCTTCCGCCGGAAATCGACATGCTTGTTGGATGGATGCACTTTTTGGGCTTCAAAATTTCAGTTACTATTCACTCCCATTATAAAGCTTGGAGAGCCAAGATATTATTTTATATAACTCTGATTGTGTTTGGCGGAAAAATAAATTCATATACACAGAGGATGGCTTGAGGGAGAATTAACCCTTTAAGTTAGTCTTGTAACTTTCCTAAACTTCAGCCAGCAATCCAGCGAAAGGCATATTTCATCTAGCATGACTAACAGCCATGGACTGATGTGTGTAGACGCACAGGTGGTATTCTGGCAGCTATATGATTTTGTAAGAAAGCATGCTGTGGAATATAGACACTTGGGGGGATTTCTGCTGTTATGAAATGGAACAATTGTCCCGATTTCTGTGAACAATCCAATCTAAGTACAAGGACCCTAGAGAAACCAGCACAGCAGTTTAATGAATCACCCACACAACCCTTACATGAACCAACAACGGATGCTGTGTACTTTTCAAATCCAAACGTTTCTTTTTTTTAATATTTAATTATTTTTATAAAAATTATATTGCATTAGTATGCAAGCAAATTAGATTTATTTTATTTTATTAATGATAAAAATAATTATAGTTACAAATATATTATACATTTAAATAATAATATAATACAAGTATAATCATATTATTTATGTACTACTAATAATAATATTTAATTCATTAATAATAATTGCAATTGATTATTATTATCATCATCACAAACATATTAACAAATATAATATCATAATTATTGTATCATTATATTTATTATTATTTAAAAAAATATGTATGTTTACATAATTAAAAACAATACTAATTATTTGTTGTTGTTATTAAAAAATAAACATATTTTGCATATCGATTTTAATAATAATTATAATAATAATTATTATTATTACATTAACAAATATAATAGTATTAACATTATTTAATAAAAATATGTACATATATATTTTTTTATTATTACATATTTATTGTATTATATTATTATCAATATAATATTATTTTTAATCATAATAATATTACGATTAATATGTTTCTAATAATAATAATAATAATTGTTAATATATATATATATATATATATATATATATATATATATATATATATATATATATATATATATATATATATATATATTCTATATAATATATATATATATATATATATATATATATATATATATATATATATATATATATATATATATATATATATTCTATATAATATATATATATATATATATATATATATATATATATATTATATATATTATATATAATGTGTATATATGCACACACATTACACACATACATTTATTATTAGTAGTATTATTATTATCACAAACATATTAATTGTATATAATTGTTTTAAATATATGCATATATTTCTTTATTTCTAGCTTTAATAATAGTTGAAAAGGGACCCAATGCCCTTAAAACAGACTTTCCTGCAATAATTTATAGAAAAACTGTTCTATAAATGAACATGCACCCAAGGTAATTGTGTGTAAAGGGTCTCTTGTATGGTATTTCATTTATGCATGTCTTATGAGCAACTTACTTGTTCATTTAACCTCATATATGTCTTGTCTCCTATCAAATTAATGCTTGTTTCACGACTTACACCTTCGTGTAAGTTACTTCCTCACAGGCGGCAGTGTGTGTTTGTTGTATTAATTTGATTATAAATCGGCACCCGGTTTAATCATGCTTGAAGCAAATAGCCATCAAATCTCCAGAAGAATTTCCCGCTGGGAAAGCCCAACAATCCCATTGGTCAACTTTACCATCCAGGGTGGGATTTCTCTAAGACTCTTAAAGGGATAGTTCACCCAAAAATGAAAATTATCCCATGATTTACTCACCCTCAAGTCATTCTAGGTGTATATACGACATTCTTCTTTCAGACGAATACAATCGGTGTAATATAGAGGGTTTGCACCTACGTCACGGCTTGGTCAGTTACCCGGATGAGCGGCCATATTGGCGGTACTAGGATGTGCAATTGTTTTATGCAGTGAACCGTTCTGCAGCTTCACGTTATTATTTACATCTCTGATGTACAGATTAAGTGTCTTTTTTTTTTCAATTAGGCTGAAAGTTTTATTTTAATAATTATTTTATTTATTTCCTTTTGAAAATGTAATGTGTTAATATAACAATTCACGCTATTGTTTGTTGTACAGTTTTATTTAGTAGAGTATGTTTTCACATAATTTGTACATCATACAATAAAGTAAAAAGTTGTGGCATACCATACCCAGCTGTTCTATTGCTCTTTTAATAAGTTGCTGTCACTGCCAAGTTGTTCTAATGACAGTGGTATACTACCGGTATGTTTGTTGCTACACAACTATACTATTTACAATGAAATAACATCAGTGAATACCCTGGAAGCTGTTGCTATTGACACATTGAACAGGAAGGTTGTAGAAACATAGTCTCATTAATGTAACAAATGCGAATGTTGTCAAGATTCTTGCCCTTGAAATCCTGGTTCAGTTTGGTCAACCACAAACGCCTTCTTTCCTCAGACAGTTTTTTTTTTGCACTCCTCTCCTTGATTTGTTATTATTTTTGGTAATCTATAAAACTCCAAATGTTTTTACCGGTCTGACTGATTAGTACAGCTTAAAACAAGTCAATAATTGACCATTTTCAGCAGATATAATCAGCAAAAATGTGCGCGTTCCGTTCGGTTCAGTAGCATTGTTTACGTTTAGTATCGCCAATATGGCTGACTTACGGATTGATGACGTGTAGTGAAAACACACTATTACAAAATTCCAGGCTAATCCAAGCATTAGAATTGCAATAATTGCTGTTTTTGAAGTCCATAAAAAGTGCATCTGCCCCATCAAATAATTGCTCCACACGGCTCCGGGGTGTTAATAAAGGCCTTCGGAAACGAACCGATGCGTTTGTGTAAGAAAAATATCCATATTTAAAACTTTATCAGGTAAACTTTCGGCCGACCGCTTCCCTGTTCAATTTATGGAAAAATTGTTGAAAGTCCCCCTGCCGATCGAAAGACTAGCGCGACCATGTAGGCTTGTCATGACATCACATTCGCATCTTGAGTTTCACTTTCAACATTCAACACTTTTCCAGGGAAGACGGTCGGCTGAAATTTTACCTGATACATTTTTAAATATGGATATTTTTCTTACACAAACGTGTCGATTTGCTTCAGAAGGCCTTTATAAACACCCAGGAGCCACGTGGAGCAGTTATTTGACGGACAGATGCACTTTTCATGGACTTCAAAAACAGAGCCACTATTACTGCAATTCTAATGCTTGGATTAGCCTGGCATTTTGTAATATAACTCCGATTTTATTTGTCTAAAAGAAGAATGTCATATACACCTAGGATGACTTGAGGGTGAGTAAATTATTGTCTAATTTTCATTTTTGGGTGAACTAACCCTTTAAGAGAGATGCCCAGATCCTCTCCTTCTCTTCTCCCTCGCACCTACGACACAAGCTGTGCGTGTAGGCTTCCCTCCGGCAGGCCGCCAAGCATGGTGGGCCTAAACACACGGTCCTGCGTGTGTGGGACAGGAAACCCGATGCCACCACACGGCCATGGGCCAGCAGGCCCAAACTCCTCACGCTACGTGCAACTTCCTCAACCTTTGACGGAGTCAAAGCAACTATGCAATCTCACAGTCGTTCCTTCGCTCAACACGGAAGGAAACGATCGCAACTGCAAAACCATCGGACGAAACCATCAAGACTTTCTCCTGCAACTGTATCGCTCTCTGGACGCCTTCCTCGGCAAATGCAAGTAATGTACTTAGAAATACAAATCGCTGTGTAGTTAGTAAAGCTGTAAACTCCTTTGCTCAGAAAAGGAGCTTATCAGGGATGGTCCTCCCAGATTTTAGAGTCTTTGCATTACTTCCTTCATCTGTTCTGACCCGGTTCTTCTAACCCCTTTGACTTTGCCTCTTGCCATGTATGTTTTGTGTGTGTATGTTTTATGTCTGTTTAAACTTGTCCGTGATTTAGCTACTAAAGTTTGTGCACAATATATGTTTGGTTCTTATCCCTGCAGCAAACAAATTGTCCGTAAATTATCGATCTTGTTAGGGTTAGTATGTAAATACAAAGGAAAAATTATTTTTCTGTGGCCATGAAAAAAATCCATTTCTTAGAATGAATTAATAATCAATACTGAACGTTCATAAGATGCACTGATTGATTGTAATGTTAATTTAGCTACATAAAGTTAATCTATTTACCTGATTCAAATTTTCATAATTAATCATAATGAATAATCATAATGAGTAATGAATAATTACTAATATTTCCCTTCTGAGCTAATACGCTACACTTATTCATCTCCTCCTTTTTCTTCTTCTTATTTATGGATCACAAGTAACAAACAATTTCGTTTTGAATTATTACTATAATATAATGTTTTAAATACAATAGACCTATGATTTCAGGATCCTGTAGTTTCCAGTGCAGAGATAACTATTCCCAGAGAAGCCAAGAATCATTACAAGTTACGGTGTCAGCGTTTTAACATGCAGCGCTGCTCTCTTTATGAAACAGGAACAAGAGGATCATGGGTAGACCGTGGCTTTTATGCCCCGAGCTGTAGTCTCTGATGTAATGACTTTAATTTCATCAATAGTCCAAATGTGATTCAGAAGTAAGTGGTTTGAGAAACAGCTTTAAGTCGTGCAAATGTTTCACTCTAGGGAGGAGAGCGAGTGCCATTTTCACAGCAATCATTTAATTTATTTCAATTTGAACATTAGTAGGTCTTCTGTTGTAGTGGTTCACGCATGTAAATGTTTCCCTGTGGCTAAAACATGTTACCATGAAGCTGAGAGCTCCTAACTAGAACTCCCAACTTCAGGTGTGACAGTATGAGTGCATCTGTAAACCTCTGGAGAGAGGCAGTTTACTTAGCCAAACACTGTGTGGTTTGTTTAACACTGTTGTATTAACTGGGACACACACAGCAAATATTTAGGAGCTGTGGATTTGAGTTTACAATTCATATTTTTAATGTGATGTTTGATTTAGGCTCTGAATGTGATGAGAAAATAGATGTTAACAACAATAATAATAATCACTTGTCAATATGACTATATATAAATGACAGAATATACACCAATCGGGTGTATTATGACCTAATATTGTGTTTGTCCCCTTTTGCCGAAACAGCACTGGCCCATTGAGGCATGGACTCTACTAGACCCCTGAAAGTGTGCTGTGGTATCTGGACTAAGATGTTAGCAGCAGATCCTTTAAGTCCTGTATGTTGCAAGGTGGGGCCTCTATGGATCGGGCTTGTTTGTTCAGCACATCCCACAAATGCTCGGTTTTTATTGAGATCTGGGGCCAAGTCAACACCTCAAACTCCTCAAACCATTCCTGAACCATTTTTGCTTTGTGGCAGGCGCATTATCCTGCTGAAAGAGGCCACAGCCACCAGGGAATACCGCTTCCATGAAAGGGTGTACATGGTCTGCAACAAAGCTTAGGTAGGTGGTACGTGTCAAAGTAACATCCACATGGATGGCAGGACCCAAGGTTTCCCAGCAGAACATTGCCTAAAGCATCACACTGCCTAAGCTGGTTTGCCTTCTTCCCATAGTGCATCCTGGTGCCATGTGTTCCCCAGGTAAGCCACACACGCATGGCCATCCACGTGACGTAAAATAAAATGTGATTCATCAGACCAGGCCACCTTCTTCCATTGTTCCGTGGTCCAGTTCTGATGCTTACGTGCCCACTGTTGGCGCTTTCAGCTGTGGACGGGGGTCAGCATGGGCACCCTGACTGGTCTGCGGCTATGCAACGCCATACGCAACAAACTGCGATGCACTGTGTATTCTGACACCTTTCTATCAGAACCAGCATTAACTTCTTGAGCAATTTGAGCTACAGTAGCTCGTCTGTTTGATCGGACCACACGGGTCAGCCTTCGCTCCCCACGTGCATCAATGAGCCTTAGCCGCCCATGACCCTGTCGCCGGTTCACCACTGTTCCTTCCTTGGAGCACTTTTGATAGATACTGACCACTGCAGACCGGGAACACCCCACAAGAGCTGCAGTTTTGGAGGTGTCAAACTCGCTCAAATCCTTACGTTTGCCCATTTTTCCTGCTTCTAACACATCAACTTTGAGGACAAAATGTTCACTTGCTGCCTAATATATCCTACCCACTAACAGGTGTCGTGATGAAGAGATAATCAGTGTTATTCACTTCTCCTGTCATAATGTTATGCCTGATCAGTGTATATTTTAATATTAAATAAACATTTATTCATGTATTATATTAACAAGTCTATATATCTTTGAAGTTCAATCAGGTTGAAGCATTCAAATATTTTGCAGACAATATCAGATATGTATTGTTATAAAAGAACATTTGATCAACATTCTCAAACAGCTGGTAGTAAATAATTCTTAGACAAGAAATAAAAGTTTGTATTAAACGTAAAAAGTCTCCATGCATCATATCCAGAAGGATTTCCAGTGGGAAAGATGTAGTGAGATATTTAAAAGACATCAAAGTGTCAGTGTGATACAGCGACTTCATAGACTGGCAATAATGACCATGATACAGCACAGCATCATTTCAAAAGCCTCAAGACTCCTAAAGCAGTGGGGAGCAGCGTGTGTGTGTGATCTTCAGCAAGCTATTATGTGTATGGAAAATTAGACGACAACTATTAATTCAGCTCACAGCCAAAAGAGAGAAGCCACAGGGTGGACATGCTTGTGAATTATAGCATTACTGCATCTGTTCATCACCCAACATACTGTCTCTCACTAGATCTGCCTCAACCTGCTTCTAATTCAGTTTGGATCGTAATGACATGAGCAGTGTTAAAAGTAATCACCTAAAAAGTAACTAATTGCGGTACTTTATGAAAAGTAATGCATTACGTTACTTTTGTGTTTTTCTGTCCTGGGCTGGGCTTGCTTTTTTGTTTTCTAATAACAAAAAATATCTCTTTTTGTCAAATTTAAAGGCTCATTCACACCAAAAGTGAAATGAACATCCTCATGCCGAAGAAAAAGCGAATTCACGCCTGTACAGTAGAGGGCGCAGCTCAAACTAACCTTTCAAGCTGTGCTGCCATTCTGGACTACAGAAGAAGAGAACACAGGAGAAGAAAGTACAACACTCTTATGGCTTGTTTCCACCGAGTGGTGTGGTGCGGTTCAGTATTTCCACCGCCAACAGTACGCTTCTGATAGCCGTGGCGATCGATGTTATTCTCGCACTAAGAAGAAAGCGACAAAGTAAACAACAATGGAAGATACACAGCAGATCTTGTTCTTGCTTCTCGGCATGTAACTGTTGGCACAAGAAGAAGACACACTTTGTTTGAGCCAAGGCTGCAAGCGGCAAGGAAAGACAGCCGGAAAAGCTTGCACAAGTGGCGGTTCTCTGTCAACCAATCAATGTTCCTGCAGTGAGTCTAACTCCACCCTTTAGTACCGGACTACTGTGCTAGGTACCCCAACGGAAGGGTACCTTTCACAACTTCTGACAATGGAAACGGCAAAAATTACTGAACTTTACTGAACCGTACCGCTCGGTGGAAACAAGCCATTAGGTCCTGTCTCAAATGGCACCCTAAACACTGGCGGTCTTCCAACGAGTCTGCACTTTGTGACATATGTAACGCCTTTCATAATCCGCTTTGACTGTTGGGAAGAAGTCTGCTGTGGAGCTCGTTTCAATGCAGGCACATATCAACCGCAAAGGGGCGCCTGCAAGCACCCTTCTGAAACCTAAAATGAGAAATGGGACTCCCTACGGTCTCATGGACTTAAAGGGGACCTATTATTATAGAATAGAATAGAATAGAATATACTTTATTGTCCCATTACTGGGAAATTTGTCATAGACATCGTGACACGGCCAGAGTACAATAGGACAAAACATACATACATACTTACATACATAAAAGCCTAAATAAAAATAAAAAAAAAGTAAAAGGTTAAGTCTTAGGTGTCCCCAGAATGTGTCTGTGAAGTTTCAGCTTAAAATACCTCACAGATCATTTATAAATCCATGTTGTAAATACCTATTTCTAACTACAGTCAATAACAGGTTGTTTTCGCGCATGCGCCTTTAAATGCAAATTAGAGGCTTAGTGCCGCCCCTTCTCCTCACAGTTCCTGCCTCAATCGTATTCTCTGCCAGACATCCGATTGGTTTTGATTATCATCTATATCGCGATCACTCTCACGGATAGCATATTTCTTCTTTCATCTTTAATGTTTATTATTTCCACGCGTTTTAAAGACATATTAGTTTAAACTTCTAATGGATCGTTTTCTGAGCGCACTTATCTGAAGCACACGCACACACACAACTGGCTGGCAGACGTCAAGTCTCGTGAGTAACTTCTCTTTAACATTTTTTGTTGTGTTAAAACTGTCAAATATACAGAAGGGTCTTGTTCACCATTGTCGCTTGTGAAAACAAAATAGTAGTGCCGTGGGTGGAAAGCGTGCAGATTAAGGGGCGGTAATATTATAATAAGATCCCCTTTTTTTTACGTCAGAAGGGGAGAGAAATCTGAGCGACTTGTTTTTTCACATGCTTGCAGAAAAAGGCTTACCAGAACAAAGTTACTGGGTTGTCCTTTTTCCTGTTTTCTAGGTTGGTAGATGCACAGGTGACCCAATTATAGCACTTAAACATTGCAACTCTTTGGGATTTTTTTCCACAAAAGAACCTCTTTTTGGATTCAGGCTTGTTTCTTCGGCCTAAAAGCCTGACCAACTTGAATTCCATCTGCTATGATGGTTGAGTCTTAAGTCAACCTTGAAATAAAAGATAATGATTCAAGAAATGGGGTTGTGAAAAAAGCGAAGTTAAGTCCAGATTTTAACCCTATTGTATTGATGTACAAAGAACTGAAACGGGCAGGTCAAGTATTCAAACAAACTAAAGGACTGCAAGGAGAAAAAAAATGAACAAAACTGCTTCATTGCTTATAAATACTCAAAAAGTAAAACAAAAAATAATTGTCCATTAAAGTCACATTGTGCAATAAACAAGCATATATAACATAAAACAGGAAATGATGTCATAGAGAAGACCCCTGCAGACCCCTCATGACTATGTGGTTTCTTAAAATATTAGACAATTTGACCTTTATATAACAAGGCATGGTTAATTCAGGTTGTAAAATGTTACATGGTACAGCTTCTCTAAAACGTAATGATATTTACGACTCAATAATTCATGATATTTCTATTTATCTTGAAAAATATTTACATTTTTAGAAAATAATGATTAAGATGTGAACACTCACATGTATGCAAGGTTTCAGGAAAACATGTTATAACCTTTTACTTGATAGTTACACCACATGACATTTTTAGTTATTACATTGAAACTTTTCTCTCAAAATGCTACTGAACACAATGCAGCTTGAACACAAACACTACATTTTTAAGAACTTAAACTAGATTTGTCCTTTTGTTTATTGTGCATACTTCTTGTACTTTCTGACTATTTCTGTGACCAAAAAATAACAGTAAGATCAGATCACTCTTATAAGTACTAAAGCGAGTATCACTGTAACTGTTGCTCATACTTACAGCTAGAGATATGAATGCATTTTGTACTTGCCTTTTAACAGCTCTGTCCATTTACCTGACATTACCTCTGAACTCTCATAAACCTGTGGGTTTATTGGTCTTCCTCTGGCCTGAGCCGAAAGCTTTCTCGTGGGAACAGTATGAGGGAATTACATTCGTCTGATCCACCCTGAGGATACTGAACAGTAGAGGCAATAGCCCTGCACTGCTGAGAGGAGGCAAATGTTAGGACGCTGAAATGAGTGGCTAATATTTGAGAGCAATGGAGGTCTATTGAAGGGCTATTGTCTTTCTACTATAAATGGATGTACTGTAAAATTTCTGTACTGTGCATATCATTGGCATATGGTTATACCAATACGTATACATTCACAGTGGCTGGGTTTCCATCAATGTATTATGCAGATTTTGGGATATTATATAAAAAATGCTGTATGAAAACATGCTAATAAAAGTGTAAAATTGCGCTGTAACGCAGTTCGTGGAAGGAAGGAGGCGGGCGAACATTCAAAATACTTTAATAAAATGAATAAACAAAACGAAAGTAAATCGCGGGCAGCCCCTCACGGAGGACTGCCCGCACACACATAACAAACCATAAACAAAACTCAACGTAAAGTCCAGACCTGGTCCTCTCTCGCCCTTCACTGGTATCGCCAGCCCTTTTATGCCTCCAAGCTCCCTCATGAGAGGACTTCGAGACCGGTGTGCCTCGCTGCAGGTGACGCGGTCTCGACTCGCTCCTCCCATGTCGCTCGTTCGTCCACCTCGCCACATGTGCTAATCAGGTATATTTGTATTTGGATAAATCATTTTTATGCACCACTAATCTCTGATTAGAAACACTTTCTGAAGAAATTCATTTGATTCAAGTCATGTAATTGATAACTCACTTAAGACTGGCTTCTAATACCTCACAAAAAGACATGATGTTACTCTCAGACATATAGCTTATGTTGCAGCACGTTTGAGCTTCCTCAAGAACCAATGAGGTTCATTCTTGTGTTACGCAGCACGTATGAGGTTCATTCTTGTGTTACGCAGCACGTTTGTGCTTCCTCAAGAACCAATGAGGTTCATACTCCGGTTAAGCAGCACGTTTGAGCTTCAGCAAGAACCAATGAGGTTCATTCTTGTGTTACGCAGCACGTTTGAGCTTCAGCAAGAACCAATGAGGTTCATTCTTGTGTTACGCAGCACGTTTGAGCTTCCTCAAGAACCAATGAGGTTCATTCTCGTGTTACGCACGCGTTTGAGCTTCAGCAAGAACCAATGAGGTTCATTCTCGTGTTACGCAGCACGCTTGAGCTTCGCAAGAACCAATGAGGTTCATTCTCGTGTTACGCAGCACGTTTGCGCTTCAGCAAGAACTAATGAAGTTCATTCTCGTGTTACGCAGCACGTTTGAGCTTCAGCAAGAACCAATGAGGTTCATTCTCGTGTTACGCAGCACGTTTGAGCTTCCGCAAGAACCAATGAGGTTCATTCTCGTATTACGCAGCACGCTTGAGCTTCCGCAAGAACCAATGAGGTTCATTCTCGTGTTACGCAGCACGCTTGAGCTTCCGCAAGAACCAATGAGGTTCATTCTCGTGTTACGCAGCACGTTTGAGCTTCAGTAAGAACCAATGAGGTTCATTCTCGTGTTACGCAGCACGTTTGAGCTTCAGCAAGAACCAATGTGAATATAACCCTAAATTCAATCTGTTCATCATATAAAGTGATCGAGTCTTCAGAAAATGTGGACAAAACTGCTCAATTCATATGGATTGGTTTTACAATCTCTTTATGAACTTTTGGAGCAGCAAAGTGGTAGTTGTGTCAATGGAGGGGCAGAAATCTCTCATATTTCATAAAAAATATCTTCATTCGTGTTTTGAAGATGAACGAAAGTCTTACATTTTTGGAATAACATGAGGGTGAGTAACTGATGACACTTTTGTCATTTTGGGATAAACTGATGTGGCTACATGTTATTAATTTATTTATTCGTTTTAGTGTAATCATGGCCATATTATATAAATTCATCCCTGCTTTTGGTTAAATTGTTGCCACATTGTACAAATTTGTTCCCTTATTTTACTTTCATTAAATGACTTAATTTACTAAAATAGAGGGAATGAATTAGTACGAAGCAACATGGCCACAATAGACCTAAAACAAGGAAATAAACTGTGGAAACTATTCTTAAAAAACCTCTTTTTTTTCATGTGGACAGCTCTGTAGGATAAAATGTGATCTGAATTCAAAATTGCATTGCTCACAAACAAGTACCAAAGCTCTTCTTTTTTTTCATATGAACTACAAAAAAATATATATTATTCTGTCTTTTTTTTCAGAAATAAGGCCACAATCTTGCTTGCATGTTTTACTAATGCGGCATTGTTAGCACACAACATTGTGATTCTAAAATAGAGCTATCTCCTTTTGAAGAGTCTGAAAATGGTGCAGATGGCATCAATAAACAAATAGGACATTTACGTATTCTCCTCACTTTTCCTTGGCGTGTCGTTCTTTTGACAAAGAAAAAAAAATTATATGGTGGGCGCCAGACATGAGCAGATATTTTCACATGCTGTTCCAAATTGTTGAGCTGCTGCTCTTTGGGTTTGCGCTAGTTGTGTCAAGTGCAACCCCGGATGGGATCAAATATTCATCAGTCTGTGCTTGTGTCATCACAAGTCAACAAGACGGCGGCGGGGAAAGAGAAGCCGCTTTGATCAGCTCCTCTCTGGAGCGCTCCCTTGTTCCTGCAACATCCTGATTGCTCCCATCCACCGGGACTCAAGCATATCGCTTTCACAGAGAGAGAAACCTGGGCTGTGTTGAGTTACACACATCACATGGCCACACGCTCAAGGTGGAATTGTCTCTTGCTTTGTGTCACCTTCCCTGCAACGAGAAGGAATGGAACGGTTTCAAGTCTTGTAAGATCTTTTGTAGTTGCTGCTTTAAACCCAGCTTGGCACGCCACCCAAGGACCGTTGGCTCACACAAAAGTAGCAAGGGCTTTCTTAAAGAGGATTGGTCTGAATTTTTCACTGTCACTGTGAAAAAAGTCACTGTGCACAGTCATACAAAGTCATATTTAATCTGTAGTCTGCTACAATACGAATTTATAGCTAAATTTTCCAAATTTTGCAAGGTTTGTGATTCAACTTACTTCAAAGGCACGAGAGGAGGTTTCCTAGAAAGAAACCTGGTTGGGAGGCCAAAGCACAAAACTGTACTGGAATACTTATTTTAGAATAAGCTGCGATGTGGACAGTAAATAAAGTTCTACCAGAAAGACTCAGGAGAATAAATACTGTGACAATTATCCATTTATTAACAACCCAGCAAGCAATAAAGTACTTTGGCATAGGCCCTGTCCGTAGCTTGCAATCTGAGGGTCTGGACTCTGCATTTCCTGCCTGTAGACGAAGGCAGAGGCGCAGCCGACCCCCACGTGAGGTATGGAAGGGACCATCCTGGTGGTGGTGGGGTGGATGTAGGGAAGGATTTGACTTGGAGGTGGTGGGGAGGATGGCGGTAGATTGGAGCGTCAGCATCTGCGAACTCAGACATGAGTAAGTACCGATCTTTTATACCCAAGTATTAGAATGTGATTGGATAGATAAAAAGTTGATGTGACGTGACAATTAAGTCTTCCCGGCAGAACTTATTCTAAAGCTTTCATTTCTAAATGAGCTGACTTGCTATCTACTATATACATAGGCAGGTGTTAACTCTCATTAATGGGTCATTCCTATGTTCCCATAGGAACATAGGAATCCTATGGAATCCTACACAGGGTCCTATTTGTCACACAATGAACACGTGAAAAGGGTCCTATGTTCCCAGGGTCCTATGTTTCCAATGTTTGTATTACACCTAATGCTCTGTCTCTCAATATAAAAAGCCTAGACTTGAGGTAACTAAACAAATGGTTGAAGTAATGGAGTCAAAAAAATATATATAAAGTTGTTAGGGCCCTGGAGAAATGAGTCCTGACCTTTTAAAAAGTTTATTTAATGCGTGTTAACAGACCATTGAACTGGGGTACACAGGACCCTATTACATCATTATGTAGGGCAGTGGTTCTCAAACCTGTCCTGGGCACCCCTGCACATTTTGTATGTCTCCCTCATCAGACACACCCAATTCAAGTCTTGCAGTCTCTACTAATGAGCTCAGGTGTGGGGAGACATGCAAAATGTGCAGTGGTGAGGTGTCCCAAGGACAGGTTTGAGAACCACTGATGTAGGGGAGCGCGGGGCACAACCTAACGCGGGGTTAGTTTAAAACTTTCCACACATGCCAGGATGACGAAACTTTGTGTATTTACTAGTTATTATATCAACATTATTTAGAGAAAAAATTGCACCAAAATTAAAAAAATCTTTGGAAGATATCACTGAACATTTATTTAACCATAGCAGAAGTACATTTCTTAATGAAGTTTATTTTTCATCTCTTTTTTTGTGTTTATTTAAAATAAGACAGATCTGATGTTATGTCTTCTATCTGTTATTTACCAGTTGAGATGGTTCTGTAACGCTGATCTAACAGCAGAAGACACGAGCCACGGTTTAAATCCCAGTTGCGCAGGTGGTGTGTGTTGTCACACTGCGTTACAATGAGCCCCTATTAGAAATATGCTATTATATTCTATACTTTTATGAATTATTTTAAGAAACCATGAGAAAAGGGTGAATAGTGACTGAGAGTCGATGTTTTGAACTCTGCTGTTTAGCTGTATTTGGCGATGTGTTTGTTGTCAAACTCAAAAATTTGTGTATTTTTTATGATAAAAAAATTTCATTATTTTATTTAAAAAAGTTAATAATTGTATTATATTGACAAAATATTTTAGTTTGTCTTGGATATTTATTTATTTTTTATATCAGGTAACATTTTAATCTGTCATTTGGTCATGTTACAATGTACCCCACCTATAAGGCATGTTGTCACATTTCACTTCCATTCTTTCGGGTAAATCAAGAAAAATGTATACACTGTATTAATGAAACAAAACCACATAATTGTACTAGACGTGTGAAATTAATGTGGGGAAAAAATAAATACTCTGAACCCCAAGTGGATTTACACAAACTGAGACAGTCAAAAAGCGTTAGGTTGTGCACTCTCCCCTACCATATACTGTAAATATAGGAACATGGGACCCTGCAAACATACAGTTGGTATGCTCCCCAAATTAAACTTCAGGTGACTGAATTGGAACACTCTAAATAGGGAGCACATGCACTTCACCCAATAGTGCTCACCAGGGAGCACACAGATTATTTAAATACAGTTTGATGTTAATGTTGCTAAGCTAACAATGCAAAATTGAAAAGACTTCAAAAATATTATGTTAGCATTTTGCCAAGCCTATAGCGCAAACTGCACAGAAGATGGTTAAAAAATAAACAATTTTTGATGTTATAAATTTAGATGTTAAGATTTGGATGTTAGCGTGATGCTAACACTGCAAAACGCACAGACTAGATTCAAATGTGATTAATACAATTCTAAGTAAGCATGATGCTAAGCTAACAACGTAAAATTGACTTAATAGAGAAAAAAATCAAGACATAAGTAATTTCAGTCAAGTTTGATGTTAGTATGTTGCAAAGCTAACAACACAAAGAACAGAGAAGTTGATTCAAAAGTGTTTAAACCAGTCTTATAGAAGACAGCTCAAAAGTGATTTCAACAAAGTTTAATATTAGAACTTTAGATGCTAATATTGGATGTTAACATTATGCTAAGTGCACACTTAATTAAAAAGTGATTTCAATTAAGGTCTGTTAGCATGTTGCTAACCTAACAACACAAAGTGCACTGTAGACTTGGTTCAAAAGTAATTTCAATTAAGTTGAATGCTGAATTATACTAGTATCCACATACATTTTATGCCTGTTAGAAAAATCTCAAAACGTCCACACCTAATGCGAAGAACAAATGTGCCTCTATGGTGTTTTGCATTTGTATTCTGTCAAGATATTACTTTTTAAATAAAGTTGAACGCTTTTAGCATGTTGTGCATGTTGTGCAAAACTATTTCAAATGTGATTACAGGATTAGTTCACTTCAAAATGAAAGTTTTCTGATAATTTACTCACCCCCATCTCATCCGAGATGTTCTTGTCTTTTAAGGAAAACGTTCCAGGATTTTTCTCCACATAAATGGTTTTTAATGGCAACCAATTGGTTAAAGGTACAAATCAATGCAGTTTTTTAAAGGGCTTCAGAGGGCTTCAAACACGATCCCAAACGAGGAATTGGGTCTTATCTAGCAAACCATCTGACATGTAAAAAAAACTCAAATGCTCGACTTTACGCCGTATGGCGGCATAAAACAACGTTGTCAGACGTCTTTGAAGTTGGAGGAGAACATAAGATTATATATAAAGTTTTTCGGCACTGGGTCGATACCCGACGTGATGACGTAATATGTTGTGAAGAAGCACAACAACGAAGTTGAGCATTTGTGGTTAAAAAGTATAGATATTTTTTATTTTTTTTAGAAAATGACCGATGGTTTCGCTAGATAAGACTCTATTCCTTGGCTGGGATCGTGTCGAGCCCTTTAAAGCCCTTTGAAACTGCATTTATTTGGACCTTGGATGAGATGGGGGTGAGTAAATTATCAGGACATTTTTCAGTTTTAAAGTGAACTAATCCTTTAAGAAAGTCCGATGTTAACATGTTGCTAAGCTAACAACACAAGTGCACAGAAGCTAACTATGAAAAACACAGAAAACCTGATTCAAAAATGACTTCAGTGAAGTTTAATGTTAGAAGTTTAGATGTTGAAGTTGGATGTTAACACGAGCCTGTTACGCAAAACTTAGATTCAAAAGAAATTGTTCAAGTTTGTTGTTAGCATGTTGCTAACAATTCAAAGTGCACAGAAGACTCAGTTTAATAAAGTTTGATAACATGTTGCTAATTTACGAAGCATTCAAATGATAAAAGCACTAAAATAGTCTAATTTTGGATCAGATAATCTGTATCAAAGCATTTCAGTAATCTAGAATATTGTACAGTCAACATCCTGGATGAATTTGAAAGGGCAAGGGCAAAACTGTAGTAATGGCTTATAATGGCACTGCAAGAGCAAGCAGATTGAGGTCTAGCAGGCCCATCAACAGCCTCTTTGGTCATCCGGACCTGGAAGCCGCAGTAATGCGCTGATGTTTATTAGTATCAGCCTTGTATGATGCCATTAGTGCTTCAGTTAGAGGAGAGGACACTCGTAAACACTGATATATTTTGAATCTTTGACAGCACAGTGTTTTTATGAGCCATTTTAATTCACTCTCAGTTTGCCTTGAACCTCATCGCTCTGATATTGTTTGTTCACTGAACCGCGGCACACTTAACCTCCCGCGTCTGTCATTGACATGTTTGTGGTTCAACAACCACAAAACAGAACTTTCATTTACGCTCTAAATAGCGCAGGAGGACCATCACTTCTTATGGACTCTGAATAACTAGAAGCTGCACCATCTAAACCCACAGGAATGAACAATCACACATGAGATATTAAATATCTCAATTTTAGACAACAATGAGATTCAATGGAGAGCAAATGGAGATTATAACTGACCAAATATTCCCAGTTATGCTATCCACATTCAATTTATGTCAGAAAAACCTGTCCGAAAAGTCTGATCAACATCAAGACGATCCACAAATGTGTATTTATGTTTTGCACTTGTGAGACATACTTAAATATATTAATTTTGACCTAAATTAGATTCAGTCTTCCCAAGAATTAAGTGAGAAGTCTTTGAGGAAGGGCCATAAATATTGTATGACAGGTATTAATCAGTAGAGGGCAGTAAGGGTGCACGCATGTCAGAAGGATCCCAAACGCATTTGCTGGATAATGAATAATGAAAATGAGACGTTTAAGGTGAGAAGGGTGCCATCCCTAAAATGAGGGGTTGGGTGATCTCCAGCCATATATTTGAAATGACAATCATGGCCATAATGAAAAGGCATAAACCTGTCTTTAAAATGATAAGCTAGGCTAATTTGAATGCCAATCCATTCATATGAAGGACTGCCTGTAGACAGGGAGGGAAATGTCACTGGAGGAAGTAAAGCCAAATACTTTTTATCCAGATCATTCATTTTAGCATCACATTAAACATTAATAAACACATAAACTGAGAGTTGAGAGCGACATAAAAGTAATATTAACTTCACTACAAGCTACAAACAGAAAGTTGCAAACTACACTGAATCTATATGTATGTATGTGCGCATTATGTTTTTGTAAATAAATAAATAGCCTATCAGCAATTTGTGAAGCACTAAAATGATGGGAATTCTGATACAACTGTTCAGCTTCCTACAAACCTGGAAGCTAATTAGCATTTTAGCTATGGCTTCCCTCAGGGATTTCTTGTGTTTCTTGAAAAAGTGCTTTTGGGTTTATGAGTAAATGCAGGTCTGTGGCTGTATAGAGACTTTCGCATTTGGTTCTACAACATAAATTATATTGAATTTTGAAGTGTCTTTGCCTTTTAGCTGGTAACAAGTTGCTATACAAGTTGCTTGTTCAATTTGTCAAACGTGTAAACTTAAAACCCTGTGGGAGTCGTGGACCTTTTCTTACTCATACATCACAAACTGTTATTGTAAAAATCCACTAGAAATCACCAAGGGAACCTACGGTCAATTAGACTTCCGGTGTGGCCTACAAATTGCCGCCTTGACTGAACAGCTCTAATAGTGTGACAGTATTAAATGGGAACATACATTTAGACTAAAAACAACTAGAAGGCACCCTTACTAAAACTATGATAATTTGCTGTTTTCAATGCTAAATTGCAAAAAAAAGAAAAGAAAAAAAAAGGAACAAAATAGAGCATGCTTGGCCGTAATGCTGCTTTTGTGATACATCAAGGCACAAAAATCCAGTTATGATACAAAACCATAAGCGCTGAACAAAGAAAGATCCCAACAAAACTTGCACCAAGAACTTTTTAACCAAAGAAAATACAACCCCAAATCAGAAAAAGTTGGGACAGTATGGAAAACGCAAATAAATAAATAAAAAAGAAGGGATTTCTAAATTTACTTTGACTTGTATTTCATTGCAGACAATATGAACAAAAATATTTCATGTTTTGTCTGGTCAACTTCATGTCATTTGTAAATATGCATCCTTTCCTGTCATTCAGACCTGCAACACATTTCAAAAAAAGTTGAGACAGTAAAGCATTTACCACTTTGTAATGTTGCCATTCCTTTTCACAACACTTAAAAGATGTTTAGGGATTGAAGACACCAAGTGATGAAGAGTTTCAGGTGTAATTTTGTCCCATTCTTCCTGCAAAAAAGTCTTAAGGTGGGCAACAGTACGGGGTCTTCGTTGTCGCATTTTGCGCTTCAAAATGCGCCACACATTCTCTATTGGAGACAAGTCGGAACTGCAGGCAGGCCAGTCAAGTACCCGTACCCTCTTCCTCCGCAGCCAGGACTTTGTAATGTGTGCAGAATGTGGTTTTGCATTGTCTTGTTGAAATATGCATGGACGTCCCTGGAAAAGATGTCTTCTTGAAGGCAGCATATTATGCTCCAAAATCTCTATGTACTTTTCAGAATTAATGGTGCCTTCACAGAAGTGCAAGTTACCTTTGCCAAGGGCACTGACACAACCCCATACCATGACAGACCCTGGCTTTTGGACTTGTTGCATGTAACAGTCTGGAAGTTCCCTTTCTTCTTTGGTCCGGAGCACACGGCGTCCATTCCTCTCAAAAAATACCTGAAATACTGATTCATCTGACCACAGTACACATTTCCACTGTGTGATGGTCCATCCCAGATGCCTCCGAGCCCAGAGAAGTCGACGGTGCTTCTGGACACTGTTAACATAGGGCTTCCTTTTGGCACAGTACAGTTTTAACTGGCATTTGTGGATGTAACTACGTATTGTGGTACTTGACAAAGGTTTGCCAAAGTAGTCCTGAGCCCATGTGGTGATATCGCTTATAGATGATGACGATTCTTGATGCAGTGCCGCCTGAGGGATCGGCGATCACAGTTGTTCAGCTTAGGCTTGCACCCTTGCCCTTTACGCACTGTAATTCCTCCAGATTCCTTGAATCTTTTAATTATGTTATGCACTGTTGAATGTAAAATATCCAAATCTCTTCCTATCTTTCTTTGAGGAACATTGTTTTTAAACATTTCAATAATTTTCTCACGTATTTGTTGGCAAACTGGCGATCCTCAGCCCATCTTTGTTTCTAAAGGATTAGACATTTCTTGGATGCTGCTTTTGTTCCAAATCATAATTACAATCACCTGTTGACATCACCTGTTTCAAATCACATCATTATTTAACCATTTTACCTCATTACTAGCCCTAAATTGCTCCTGTCCCAACTTTTTTTAAAATGTGTTGCAGGTCTGAATGACAGGAAAGGATGCATATTTACAAATGACATGAAGCTGACCAGACAAAACATGAAATATTTTGTGTTCATATTGTCTGCAATGAAATGCAAGTCAAAGTAAATTTAGAAATCACTACTTTCTTTTTTTATTTGCGTTTTCCATACTGTCCCAACTTTTTCTGATTTGGGGTTGTAAATTAAAGATTTTATTGACATGGACATAAATGCTATATTGACCTCTGAAGCTATTTTAACTCTTTCCCGCCTGCGTTTTTGAAAAAAGTTGCCAGCCACCGCCAGCATTTTTGATAATTTTCACAAAATTTTGGCCCCCAACATGACTTCTGTTTTGTGTTTTTTAACCAAATCTGTAATTAAAATCTAGGCTGGATATCGTATCTGGATATCTAGGCAATTGTACTTGACTAAAGACAAGTAAAGAATTAAGACATACAGCCATTAAAGGGATAGTTCACCCTGAAATTAAAATAAAGTCATCTTTTACTCACACTGGTATTGTTCTAATGCCCTATATCCTTCTGACACACACGCTCCCAGGAACAGTATTTTTGACTGAATAATATGGTTTCTTACTCACAAAACCTTTTAGTATGCCTCCTGAACAATTTCCATACTGTATATGGTGCATGTCTCACTGTATCATTACGTGATACTTTTGTATCCTTTTTGTAAAGTTTTAGCCTAGTCGCTATTCACTGCCATTATATTGAGGAGTGCGTGCAGGATGTTTATCAAAATTTCAGCCCCACTTTATATTAGGTGGCCTTAAATACTGTACTTACATAAACAAACAAACAAAAAGTACAATGTACTTATTGTGTTCATATTGTATTGTAAAACACTTTTGCTGATATGAGGTGGGATACGGGTAAAGTTAGGGATAGGTGTGGTGGTGTGAGTAAGTTAAAGGGTAAAGTTAGAGACAGGTGTGGTGGTATGGGTAAGTTTAAGGTTAAAGTTAGGGACAGGTGTGGTGGTGTGGGTAAGTTTAAGGGTAAAGTTAGGGACAGGTGTGGTGGTGTGGGTAAGTTTAAGGGTAAAGTTAGGGACAGGTGTGGTGGGATGGGTAAGTTTAAGGGTAAAGTTAGGGACAGGTGTGGTGGTATGGGTAAGTTTAAGGGTAAAGTTAGGGACAGGTGTGTTGGTATGGGTAAGTTTAAGGGTAAAGTTAGAGACAGGTGTGGTGGTATGGGTAAGTTTAAGGGTAAAGTTAGAGACAGGTGTGGTGGTGTGGGTAAGTTTAAGGGTAAAGTTAGAGACAGGTGTGGTGGTATGGGTAAGTTTAAGGGTAAAGTTAGAGACAGGTGTGTTGGTATGTGTAAGTTTAAGGGTAAAATTAGGGACAGGTGTGGTGGAATGGGTAATTTTAAGGGTAAAGTTAGGGACAGGTGTGGTGGTATGGGTAAGTTTAAGGGTAAAGTTAGGGACAGGTGTGATAGGATGGGTAAGTTTAAGGGTAAAGTTAGGGACAGGTGTGGTGGTATGGGTAAGTTTAAGGGTAGGGTTAGGGACAGGTGTGGTGGTGTGGGTAAGTTTAAGGGTAAAAGTTAGGGACAGGTGTGGTGGTGTGGGTAATTTTAGGGTTAAAGTTAGGGACAGGTGTGATGGTATGGGTAAGTTTAAGGGTGGGGTAAGGAACAGGTGTGATGGTATGGGTAAGTTTAAGGGTAGGGTTAGGGACAGGTGTGATGGTATGGGTAAGTTTAAGGGTAGGGTTAGGGACAGGTGTGGTGGTATGGGTAAGTGGGTCCAAAATGTCACCTTTTGAGGTATGAAAGAACAATAGCATTAGAACAATAGCAGGGTGAGTAAAAGATTACTTTATTTTCATTTCAGGCTGAACTGTCCCTTTAACTCTTTCCCGACCATTGATTGAAATTTCCGTCATTTATGCGACAGTGCTTGCCCACTATTGACAGAAATGTATGGCTTTCTGTGTTTTCACTGTTATATGATAGGGGGTGCTATTACTTCTAATCAAAACACAGTGATAGCATATGTGAGCAGATAAATATGTAAAATAACGTGAACATCAACATTAAACCGCATATAAATCAATACTGCTAATGTTACTCAATGAAATGTTGACCCAGGACGAGCTAGGACTGTTAAGTCCGTTTCATGTTGAGCAAAAAACTTTCCTTAAAAGCAGAGGCTCTCTCTTTTGATATATTGTATCAAAATATTCTAGGGGCCATACAACTTTTGTGAAAATTATAAAAAATGCTGGCAACCTTTTTCAAAGACGCAGGCAGGAAAGAGTTAAAACGGCTTCAGAAGTCAACAGTGTTTATGTCCATGTCATTGAACATAAGCCGATGATTATAGCCTACAGTCCACAACAATCCATTTTGTAATCGAGTTTCTCAATCTGTCCAAAGTAGAATCAAGACCCCAAGGCACGTTGCTTTTAGTAACAGCTCTGTCTAGGCTGACTGAAGAGTTTCCAAATGTGGAAGAACATCTGCGAAACACCCTAAAACATGGTAAGGTTTTTTAACCCTGACCCTAGCTCCTGCGATTTGCAAACCTCATCAGTTTCCACGCAGTCTATCAGATCGGCAGACTCGGCTACTCTGCCAAACCTCATTCGCTTTCCTGCCTCTCAAATGGAGCCAAACAAAGCTAGATCAATACAGATTCGCCTCAGGATGCCAACCGTGGTCTCCGCAGGGCTTCAAACAAACCTCGCTACCGAGGAGGAGGTCTGATAGCCATCACAGCACACTGAGATATGGCTCTCGAATGCTGGAGCTCATATCAGCACACGGGACACATGCCACCATCCTCTCAGTATTCTGCGCCAGCGAGCAGGCCAGACACAGTGCCTGATTAACTGAATGCACCATCACGGCCTCTTGAGAATGAACAAGTGTGCCACACCAGAACAGGGGATGGGTGTAGAAAATGAGCATGAAGACACTGATTGCAAGGGGTCTTTTAAAATAGGGGAAGTTAAAGAGGTTGAGGGGAGACTTGTCTGAAAGGCTGCCAAGCAGTGGCATAATTTAAAAGGCGAGAGGGACAACAGCGAAGTAGCTTGGTTGTTAGTAATGTGGGCCACCGTGGAAGGAATTATGATGATGTGAGGAAGATGATTTCATTACCTTCATCAAAAACCCATTAATATTCCTAATTATGAAGTCTTGATTCTTTAATGACTGCCAACCTTGCCCTCTCAAATCAAAAATCAAAGACTTAAGGTGATGATACACTTTTTTTTGCAATGTTGCTGTCAGTGGGCCCACGTCTGATCTAAAGTATACAGATCAAAATTTGTTGCCCATTCTCAATGGGAAAAGTGCCCAAGAATCACCACTCAGCAATATTGCTCAAAATGTTGCCCCATGTATCATCACCTTTATGATTAGTACAAAAGGTAGGTGCACACCAAACCGACACCAAAGAACTAGCGCTGATGAAAGCCGACTGTCGTCGCCTCGCGTCTCCTTTTGCGAGGGAAAAACAAATATACTCATCTATATTCTATACTCAATACTCATCTAAAGACTTCAGGTATACATACCATAAACAAAGCAGCGCATCAGAGTTCACTCTCTCACCGACGGCCCGACGCTGATTCTACATGTTTAATCGCCCCTCCAAAAAAACAACGCTGTCCGACTAGAGTTAACGGTGCAGAACACACCGAAAAAACTAAGTCGACCGCTGCTCAAAAATGGCCAGACGTTGCCTAACGGCCGACCGTCGGCTTGAGGTGTCCCTGTCTTATGGTATGAATGTAAATTCTGGCATCATTTGCTCAACCTCATGTTGTTCCAGACCTGCATGAACACTGTGGAATACAAAAGAAGATATTTGGATGACAGGGCTGTTCACTGCACACAAATAACTGGGTCATTGATTTGATCTTGAGAATCGGCTCAAGTTGTGAACCGGATCAAATGATTCATAGTCCACAATGAAAATTCTGTCATTTACTCACCCTTGTGTCATTTATTGAAATTATTGAATTTTTATTGAAATTATTGAAGATATTATTTTGAGAACTGTCTCAGTTATAGATGTTTGTTTCTCCACACAAACACAATTAATGGTAACCTAACCAAAATAATTTGGTTATTAACATTCTGCCAAATATCTTCTTTTGTGTTCCACAAAATAAAGGGACCCACTTTATATTAGGTGTCCTTAACTACTATGTACTAACATTTTAATTAATAATTTGATATATTGCACTTATTGTGTACATACATGGTTTTACATTGTACTTACATTTTAAAAATACCTGCATGTAATTACATCTGTAATTAATTTCTGTAGTTACATTTGTAATTACACAGTTGACACTTCCCTTACACAACCCTACCCTTAAACTTACCCATCCCACCACACCTGTCCCTAACCCTACATCCCACCTCAATATCAGCAAAGGTGTTTTGCAACACAATATGAACACAGTAAGTACATTGTACTTATTTTTTTATGTGAGTACATAGTAGTTAAGGCCACCTAATATAAAGTGGGGCCAAATAAAGTCTTACAAGTTTGGAATGAATAAATGATGACAGAACCAATGACAGGGTGAATTAATTTACTTTTAAGTGGGAAATGAGTGTAATGTCTTCAGACATGTTATTGCATGTTAATCGCAAGTGATATTTTTTTTTTTCCACATTGTGGGCCCGATCATACACCCGGTGCAATGTTTTTTTTGCTAATTTCATCCTGATGCAGTTATCATTTTCACGTCCAGCGCCATGTTGTTTAAATATAAAATGCACTCAAGCCCATCTGTTCGCCAATGGGTGTTCTGGTCTGAAAACCAGGTGTGTTCAGGCGCATTGTTGGCGTGTTGCTATTTTGAGGAACTGAAAACGACAAGTTTATGGACTTAAGTAATAATCAACAAATATCTTATTTGCATTGTGTTTGCACTGTTAGTTATGATGAAAACATTCATAAGTGAGCAGAAATTGATTACTTCATTCATGAACTTGAAGCACCTACTATGCAAATTCACTTATATAAGGTGTTTGAACATAAATGTGTGTTGGCAGTGTGTGTACACAACAACCCTATAATGATAAAAATCAACCCACTCCTTTTTTTAAATCCCCATAAATCATAAGCAGTGTCTCAGAACAAGCTGTTTCCAGATTCCTGCATTGTGACGTCACACTGCAGAGGCCCCGCCCACACGTGTTGATGGACACTGACATACTAGCACAGACCCCTCCCTCAGAGAGCTGAGCTGAGCTGTTCACACAGCTATTAAAGCTACTAAAGTTTAGTCAGTCAAGAGCAGTGAGTGAATTTCTGTTTATCTTCTGTTGTTTGATAGAGAACTAGTATAGTTTAATTGACTACTCACAAATGGGCTGACATCCAGCTCTGTGCGCATGCGACAGGAGCATGTGTGTGTGTTCAAGTTGAGAGCGATAAGGCTTTAAAACGCATGCATATGATAATATTTCATGATAATGAAGAACTGCAATGTCACATGAACGTGTCTGTGATAGAGATGATCGTTAAAACAAACAGATATAATGTTTCAGTTTTCATTTGCGTGTTGACTGCTGTGAATGAGCTGTGAATGAGATGTGTAGGCTCCGCCCTCTCGGGTGGGGAGCAGCAGCTCATTTGCATTAAAGGAGCCACACACAGCACAGCTCATTTTTCTTCAACCCCAAAATTGCCATTTTCAAAATGGTATATTAAATGATCTGTTAGGAATTTTGAACTGAAACTTCACAGGCACACTCTGGGGACACCTAGGACTTATATTACATCTTGTAAAAAGGGGAATAATCGGTGCCCTTTAACATGTCTGTGATAGGCTACAATGCTCATATCTGCAACCTTTCTAGATATAATGCCATAGATCTAAATATAATTTTATAACTACCACTTTTCATGATTAGTTAACCTTGAGAGCTGTAATAGCACAAACATGTTAAAAGTTTTCGAGAGCATATTTCATATGCAAATATGTTAACCAATCACAGCAGTGGGCGTTTCCACTGAAGTCTCACAGCAGCCAATCACAGCAGTGGGCGTTTCCACTGAAGTCTCACAGCAGCCAATCACAGCAGTGGGCATTTACACTAAAGTCTCACAGCAGTGGGCGTTTACACTGAAGTCTCAAAGCAGACAAGCCCATTTAAAAAGAGTGTTAAAATCAGAGGCTAAAACCAGGGTAGGCCTGATTTTATTTCTAAATGATGACACTTTTTTATGTAAAAATCATGCTAACATTATAAGTGCACCACAAATAAAACAATGCAGTTCATGACCCCTCTGATATAATCTCTGTTGAAACTTGTGTCATCTATTTAAATATATGTGTAATTATACATTTGTAATGATGAAGTTGCAATTTAATAAATTTAAAATGCATTGCATTTAAAATAAATATTGCATAACACTATAGTTAAAATTATAATCAAGTATTTTACATGTGCATTAGTATGTTGGTCTACATATCAAAATAAGTGTTAAAGCATGACAATTTTTTTTTAAATGTACAATAAAGTAAAACCCTTAATTTGACATGATTAAAATGCGCTTTTTGAAAGTGTAAAGAAACAGTAATGAAAAGTTTAAATATTAAATAATAAAAGTGTTTTATATATAGTTATAAGATACTACAAGTGCACATTCAATACAGTTAAGTGAACTTCTTTTTCAAAAAGGATACAGTAAATGTTAAAGGGAGGTTGACGCCCTCAGCACCATTCAAATCACTTTCATTGATAATTAATTTAAAATAACCAATAAACGCACATTAACTATTGCTTCTTCATCTGAATTCAGGCTAAAAATATCTTACATGCATGATCACTTTATAAGTGATCTGTTTTCTCCTCATTCTGTATCTGGTTTACAAGATATTTCACATCACATATTTTATCTCTTGTTAGCATTTTTGGGGGCTTAAAAAAAAGCCAAAGAATTAATCTGAAAAAGACTTGAAAGTATGTGAGATTACTGTATAAAAATGAGCTAGCATGCTGTATGTGCAGTGAAACATGCCACCAAAAAGATCTTTCCTTTCTCTTGTTAAGCCTTGCCCTGGGCCAACACCATCGCCACAACAATATCATTCAAAAATAATTGTTACAGAAAACAGCCGTTCTCTGTGCTAAATACTTTTTCTGTGCTCAAATAATTTACTTTGATAAACACATAAAAGAGCAGAGTTGTTGGCTTCTAGCCATAAGGAAAACATATTCACAACTCCAATTTGCAATTGAATGAAAACACCATCTTACTCTTGACAGAGCACGAAAAAGGACTGGGTCATGGTTTAATTTGCTGAAATGTTTTCAGATTAATTTAGACTTACAAAATACAAAAGGTCCTTTGAATATTGACTCTTTGTGACTACAAACAATTAACCTTTGCGTCAAAGGATTTGTTATGCCTATGACTTACACTAGAGACAAAACAGAAAGCACAAATCTTTTGAACTCTCTTTCCCAGACTTTGTTTTCAAACTTTCCCATCCACAAACTTTAGGTAGACACAATAAACCAATTTCAAAGGCAAATGCACCTTGTGGTGAACGTAAACAAAAACATCTTCAAACAATGCTACGCAATCTTTTCGCCTTGCATACATTCCCTTAGCAGAAAAACTCACGAGTGAATGAAAGTGTGCAGAGCGAGGCCCCTAAAGCATACCCAGGTAGTCAAATAATACATGTGCGAGAAAGCAATAAATCACCCCCAGCTGGCAACATCCTCTACGCTAGCGACTTGTGACATGGATCAAAAAGGAAGAGCTTTTGTTTGTACTCATTAGCAAGAGTCTTGTAGCTTTCATTTTCTCGAAAAAGCACAGCACCATGCAAACACCCTCAACATGCATGTCCTTTTGTTGAAAAAACAGGGAATGGATGTACTGTGCAAGGTCTCTTATGAGCCACTTAGAAGTGAACATCTACAATGTCACTTCCATCTTTCATCTCCTCGCTTTAATCTGCCTCTTTATTCCATCTTCTTCAATCAGTTGCTGTTCAGAATTCTGCCGTTAACAACATAGCCATGTAAATCTTTGCCATTTCAATCCTATAATGTACTTTCATCCTTCATACTCATATTACTGGGATGAGAGGTCAGTCAGTCAGGATGGAGACTATCTTCATCTTTTTCACAATCATACTTTTCTTTGATCTGTTCTTCTTTGCTTCACTGAACTTTTACCAATGACGGCAAAAACTCAAATGGCATGAAAAACAGTGGTGCACTGCCAATAATTACTTTCTTATTTAGTATTTTTGTTTAAAAAAAACTAAAAAAAACTAAACATCCTTAAAAGAAGTAATTAAGTACAAATACATAAATTTAGGCTATTTTTACTTCCTAATTTTCAAAGAATATACACTATATTTCCAAAAGTATTGGGAAACCCTTCCAAATCATTGAATTCAGGTGTTTCAGTCACTTCCATGGCCACATGGTGCTCTCAGAAGCTCAGTGAATTCAAGCGTGGTACCGTGATAGTCCATTTGTGAAATTTCCTCACTACTAAATATTCCATGGTCAACTGTTAGTGGTGTTATAACAATAAGTGGAAGCAAATGGGAACAACAGCAACTCAGCCACGAAAGTGGTAGACCACATAAAACCACAGAGCGGGGTCAGCTCATGCTGAGGGGCACAGTGTGCAGAAGTCGCCAACTTTCTGCAGAGTCAATAGCTACAGACCTCCAAACTTCAAATGGCCTTCAGATTAGCTCAAGAACAGTGCGTAGAGAGTTTCATGGAATGGGTTTCCATGGCCGAGCTGCTCAACCAAGCCTTACATCACCAAGTGCAATGCAAAGTGTCGGATGCAGTGGTGTAAAGCATGCCACCACTGGACTCTAGAGCAGTGGAGGCGTGTACTCTGAAGTGACCAATCATGCTTCTCTGTCTGGAAATCCTATGGACGAGTCTGGGTTTGGCGGTTGGCAGGAGAACGGTACTTGCCTGAATGCATTGTGCCAAGTGTAAAGTTTGGTGAAGGGGGAATTATGGTGTTTTTTTTCCAGGGGTTGGGCTTGGCCCCTTATTTCCAGTGAAATTAACTCTTAATGCTTCAACATACCAAGACATTTTGCACAATTTCATGCATATAATTTCATTTAATTTGGGATGGCCCCTTCCTGTTCCAACATGAATGCACACCAGTGCACAAAGCAAGGTCCATGAAGACATGGATGAGCGAGTTTGGTGTGGAGGAACTTGACTGGCCTGCACAGGCCTGACCTCAACCCGACAGAACACCTTTGGGATGAACTAGAGTGGAGACTGCAAGCCAGGTCTTCTCGTCCAACATCAGTAACTGACCTCACAAATGTGCTTCTGGAAGAATGCTCAAAAATTCCCATAAACACACTCCTAAACCTTGTGGAAAGCCTTCCCAGAAAAGTTGAAGCTGCTATAGCTGCAAAGGGTGAGCCAACTCCATATTTAACCCTATAGATTAAGAATGGGGTGTCATTAAAGTTCATGTGCGCAAAACTTTTGGCAATATATTGCATCTTTTTTTTCCTACCCAACTGCCAAATATTTTTTCTCTTAATTTAAACATGAATTTAAGTTTAATCATGCTTAATGCTTCATGCTTAAAACAAGAATGAAAAAAAAAATCTAAAGTTCCCTTTCGAGGGAACTCACACTCTTGTCGAACTACGATTTGGGGATGCTCCAAATCGTCGTTCCGACGCAGTGCTCGTTCCCTTTCTCAGGGAACAAGGGTTATATACATAACCCGAGCCGTATTCTCTGAAAACATATCTTCGTAGATCATTTTGTTTCTGAAGTAAACGTTTTTTTTTTTTTTTTATTCGGCCATTCATATTGCGTTTTTGATATTTAAAAATGAGTTGTGCAGGTCAGTGGAGAGGAAAAACGGAAGGTCTAGAGATGCAAATGACTTATTTTAACTTGAGTGCCACATTTTTAAAGTCCTCATGAAATCAAAATCGATCTTATTTACTTTGTCAGCACATATTACAGGTCTTAGGCTGAACAATTAATCCGTTTAAGTTAATACACAGAATAAAATTTTTTGCCGTGGCAATCTTTAATCAAAATCTGAAGTTACTTCCGGTATGAAATGGTGTTCCTTTCCGATGACATCAGTTTGACGGCTTGGGTTTGAATATCCTTAACCACTCCCATCCAACCGTTAGTCTGCTATGAGCGAGAGATAGAGAGGAGGAGCGCTGACGTAAAACCCTGCCCTCTATTCAAAAATGTGAGCGAGTTCTGTGTGAGTCGCCCCTAAGGCAATTACACATTTTTAATTGAAAAGACAAAAAAAGTGACCCATGCTAGCTAAATGAGTCAGGCTGAGAAACATTTCAGAATTGAGTTTTCACATTCTAAATAAAAAATTAAAATGTATGTTTTGTTGGAAAGGCCCATAACTCATGAAACAATCTATTTAGCAAATTTATGCAACAAAATCAATAATAACAAGAAATAACAAAATTCTCCAACATGATTCGCCGACCTAATCTTAGCATAACCCACCGACTGAGCTAACATTAGCCACCGACTGAGCATTCTTACTATCATCCATATCCATTGAAAAACCTTAAAAATGTTACATTTCTGCCGTGTTTATTTTTGGACGCTTCCATGATAACAATGCGCCACCGCGCGGGGTGTTTTCATTAATCACCGAAGGCGTTATTCTGATTGGTTAGCAACAACAAGCAAGTTTTGTTTACATCAGCATGAGTTTGAAAATCACATTTCAATGATTTAGACTAGGGCCGGGACTTTAACGCGTTAATTAAGATTAATTAATTGCGTGACTTTAACGCGTTAATTAAGATTAATTACGCAAAAATTGATAACAATTTTAACTTATTTTTGCACCGCGGAACGTTTTTTAATGAATGAGTTTCGACGGACCGTTTATACTGGAACACCAACTAGCGTTCTTGACTTCTGAACACAACAAACCACAGTGAACATGAACGAAGAAGCTCGCGAGACAGCTTTGCTTGGCAAATTTTGTTTTAAAAAACGAAAGGATGGAAGCGTCGACAAGAGCATGGTTGTGTGGAAGCTATGCAACAAGGAATTTGCGTATCGAGCCTCTAATATCACCTCAACGCAAAACGCAGGACATAAATAAATAAACAAAATTTTGTTGATTAAGCTTATGTATTCAGTCATTATTCAATGGTATACTAAAAGTCCATGTGAAAAAAAATTACTTCTCACTGTTCTCAGGTCAAATATTTATATGCAATTAAAATGCGATTAATTTCGATTAATTAATTACAAAGCCTCTAATTAATTAGATTAATTTTTTTAATCGAGTCCCGGCCCTAATTTAGACTTATGCCATTGAGAATTCACTATGAATATTCACAAAGTTGGAATTAACAATACTAAACTTGTGCTGAGTGGAAGCGCCAGACGTCGAGAAGATAAAAGAAAAAAACAACAAATTAACAAATTATTAAAACAACAGAAAGGTATTCCTCTCACAAAACATTCAAATAAAGATAATTTTAGATGTTTAATCGCTAGATGAGGGCTTAATTACATTTTTTTTTTGGTAAAACCTCAAATCTCTACCAAAATTGACATATTTCACTAGTTTTGCCTGTAGCTCTTAATTTTTAGCTGTGTGCATTCTGACTAATTTTGCCAGCACGGGTCCCAAATAAAGTAGTAGTCCTAGCTGATTTCCTGAAAGGTAGGTTTTTACTGTCAAAGTTGTAGAATTTACACAGCTGTCAACAATCTTTTTGAACAAAGGTTTCTATATCCTTGGTGAAAAATGTAGCCATAATTCAATCATTGTGATGTGTATCTTCTCAAAGAATGTGAATAGGATAGCTAAAAAAAGCCACTCTAATATAATTGCAAGTGTACGGCCCGCTGATTTCAGTTAGTATCTTGGCTGCATAGTTAAATTGAGTGAGAAGTTGATTTTCAGCTTGAAATCTCAAGTGTAGTCAGTATCGTCTCAGCATTTTTATCAAGCTTGTCCTGAGCCCACCTCTCCATATATAAATCCAATGAAACTGCCACGGCTGATCAATTGTCTCAGATTAAACTTCTAAAAGTCTTCTCTAGATTGAGTCTTCATGAAGCTAGCACATATTGAGATAGTATAAACCTGGAATACAGTTTTACAATTTCCTAGAGTGTGGATATAGCATGTGGAATAGGAAAGGGATGTTATTGAAAAATAAAATCACATGTGGACCACAGGCCCAATTGGTTGTGAGTCCCAATCCATGAAATTCCCTTCATCAATCATTCGTTCACTTGGACATTGTAAACAATGGTTTTATTGGGTCAATCTAAAGGGCCCTATTTTAACGATCTGAGTGCATGGTCTGAAGTGCATGGCGCAAGTGCACAAAGGACGAATCCACTTTTGCGAGTTAAAACAAAAAAAAAGGTCTGTGCGCCAGGCGCATGGTCCAAAAAGGGTTGTTCCTGGTCTCTTAATGAGTCATGGGTGTGTTTTGGGCAAAACGTGCAATAAACCAATCAGAGTCTCCTCTCCCATTGCCTTTAAAACCCAGTTGCGCTCGCACCATGTCGGATTCGCTATTTACATGGCGGAATTTGCGAGTGGAAAAACTGAACGCTTAGTATTTTTTTTTATTTTTATAATTACACATGTTTGTGTGCTGCTGTGCGTCCCTGTGTGTAATAAGCAGAGTGTATGCGCATTGTGCACCCGCCTATAGGCCCATATTACTAACGCGCCCTTTAAATAACACAAAAAAATCCTGCGCTATTGACTTTAGACTGGATTTTTGTTGGTCAAAGGTGCAGTCGTTTCCAGTTCCTCAAAATAGCCAAAAATGTGCCTGAACACACCTGGTTTTCAGACCAGTTTTCAGACCATGGGTGAACAGATGGGCACCAGTGCATTTGATATTTAAACAATGTGGTGCTGGACGTGAAAATTATTCTGCGCGGGCTGACACTAGCAAAAAACACTTGCGTCGCACCTTGAGTCGCATTGCGCCGGGTGTATGATAGGGCCCAAAATTTTTCCCACCCAATTTGTGGACATTACATCATTAATCACTTTATGAATGTCTATTCCTGGCATTGTTCCCAGCTGCCCAAATCTATTTGCCTATATGGCTTGAAGGCCAACTGGGATTCAATGTGTGTGGTCAACTGTTTCCTTTGTCTGAATATATGATATGTCAGTTTGAGGAATGACCATGAAGAAACAGAGAATAAAATGTCTCTAACATACATGTTTTCGAAGATAAAATGGATTAAGCAGAAAATGGCACAAGGAAAGAGTTGGAACCCCAGAGCAAGCTCATGCGTATCACCCACCATTGATACATGAACATGTAAACTTGAACTTCCGCCAAGGACCAAAACATTGAAACTATCTGCACCCCCACACACAAGCTTCTACAGTCTTGAACTTTTGTAGGCATTGCTTTATTGATTTCTTGCATAGTAGCTTAAGGCTAGAGATCCTGAGATGCATATAAACGAGTTCTCCTAAATTGATGGATCAGAAGAAGTGTCAAACTTATCAGCTTGATATCCGCCCAGGCCTGTTAAATTTATGATCACAGCCGAGAGCGGTTTACGCATTTGGGAGTACTATAAGTGATCTGTACACAGATATAGATAACTATACATGTATTTGTTTCCATGCTGGCAAAATAAAGTGGTTGATGAGTACAACAAAACAAAAAAGAAGAGATATTTTTATTTAGCACAACACAAAGATGCTTTTAAGTTTTGTAGTTAAAAAAATGCAGTTTTTCTGCCTCTAACATCACTACAAAGTGTGAAGGCCTTTTAATTCCAGACTAAAAATATCACTATCTTGATGAAACATTAATGAAAAGAAATGATAAACATTTGAGCACTCTTGATGTTAAGAATAAATTATAAATAAGCCAAAGAAAAAGACCAGAAGAGGTTTATCAATACCTACTGCAAACACAACTCAAGCACACCATAAGTATCACCATCCTTGGATTTTAAAGGGATGTCCACAATAGACTTTAGAAAACAGCTTTTTGATTGGCTTTCCTGCTTCCCAGAAAAAAAGCATAATAGACGAGCCTGGTATTAAGTTTCAAAAATCAGTAGACAAGGCAAGATTGCATACACACAAGACAGACAGTTAACTACACACCCTAATTACACAGTAATCCTGAAACTCAACACTTGGAAAGGTTCGGACCCCCGTCCCAAAAAGCTTTTTGTCAAAGTGGTGCATTGCACAATACCCTTGATCCTGCGTCTGATGACCCCCATCCGGCACTTGAGCGAAACGGAAAACATATCCTCCTCTTACCGCCTCCTCTCCTCTTCAGCGACTCATCGTTGGAAGAAAAAAAAAAGAGAGGGAGAGGGGAAAATAGCTCCAAAGCACTGTGGTAGGAGTCACATGGCACTCTCAGGAGCGGTCCGCCACTCCACAAAGGCAGGGAGACAAAACAAGAAAAGGCAATTTCTCATTCTCTACCTCTCTACACGTAACATACCCATCCTAGCTGAGGAAAGTTGTGGCGCTCACAGGCAAGGCGGCATCTGTCAGAATGACAGAGCGAGTGAGGGAGGAAAAAAAAGGAGCCTGGGAACAAACGAGTTGTTCGAGCTCCTGCCAAAGAACACCTCGGCATCTGAGTGCTTCCTTGTCATGTCTTTGGATCGGTACAAGAATGGTAATCAATATTTATAACTCCGACATCACTCCCTCCTTTTGCAGTTTTTTTCTTTTTTTTTTCTTCTCAAATCCTCCGGTGTGCCACTTGCCCTTCGTCTTTTTTGCACTCTTGATCACTTTTTTCTGTCTATATCATTTTCTCGTTCTAGCTCACGCGCACAACCGGTAACACGGAAAAGCCTGTGGGAAATGAATAGAATTACTCCTCTCTTTTCCCATATTGGAATTCTGCTATAATTAATCACAGCAGCGCCGAGTTGATCGCTCCATGTAATACAGCGGTGGTTAAGGGATGATAGCAATACTCCACACAATGCATCAACTTCATAACACTTCTAATAAGTGAAGCAGTGTGGTGTAGATGTATGAGGTAGGGAGGAACGCAACTGCACTTTGTGGATACGAAAGTGTACTTGCTTGCATTGTACTAAATATAAGTGCAGTGTACAAGATGCTAACTTAAGTTGTTGTACACTAAAACAGCTTAGGAATCTTCCTTCATTAGTAGGGTGATACTTGGTTTGGAATGGAACGTATAGAATGTATGCTTTGAGATTTACAAAGATTTCACATAGGCAATTTTGATGCTATAAACATCAAGATAAACTGTGTTTTCGTTAGCACAAACCAAAGGCATTAACTACATAATGTGAAACTAAGGGTGTACTCACACTATGCACTCTGAGCCGTACCTGAACCGGTTCAACAATCGCGCTCAGGCACGGTACAAGGCAACCGATGCCTAGTGTGAGTACACCCCAAATGTGATACATTGGGCCCTATCATACACCCGGCACAATGCTAGTTTTAGCCTGACGCAGTTATCATTTTCACGTCCAGCGCCAAGATTTGACCAATCGTGCTAACACGCATGTATTTAAACTGACTCGTCAGGTTGAGAGTGTCTATATTCCTTCATGTAAATAGTAAATCCGCCATGGTGCGAGCACAACTGGCTTTTAAAGGGAATGGGAGATGAGACTCTGATTGGTTTATTGCGTGTTACGCCCAAAACACACACCATGACTCCTTAAGAGATCAGGTACCACCCTTTTGGACCAGGGTTAGGAGCTCGGACTTTGCCCCGAACCCAGAGTACCCCCCCCCATGTAGTAAGTGGTTTAGAACTAAAAGTGTGGAGAAGGGGGTGGTGAAGGGATGCTGATGAACTGTCAACAAGCGGAGGTAAGACTGCTACGTATATATACCTCTTATTGTTGATTAGCTGAGAGCTCTCCACTCGTGTCAATTATCTGAACATGCTCCTCCCGAACCTTGTAAATAAAACATTTACACATACAACACACCACATCATCATCTTCCTGGGGTTACTCCTGCTTGTTTGCAGGGTCCACTTCACACACACATTTGTTTTTTGCCAGATGCCTTTCCTCAAACAACCCAGCACTGGGACACATTTACACTCACACACGATACCCAATCCTAACCTCCATGTCTTTGGACTGCGGGGGAAACCGGACAACCCACTGGAAACCTCCGCTGAGAACATGAAAACTCTCAGCAGGGGCTTGAACCGGGGACCTTCTTGCTGGGAGGCAACAGGGCTACCCACTGAGCCACCGTGCCGCCCCATAAACAACATAGTTCTTCATAATTAATGAAGATATGTAAATTTTTGGCGCTTTTTACTAAAACATTAATGAGCTGCCTATGGTACCCCGTATTCACGTTGCCTTTTGATGTGTGGTGCTTACCTGAAAATCCAGATGCAAATTATAATATGCATTTCAAATTCGATCACATGCATAATGAAAAACAATAAAGTCATTAAATATGACGATTAACTGACATTTCCTTGCTTCTAGCTCATACATTCATTTTAAATGTTACATTATAATTGCCCTGTAATATTGGTTTAAATCTACGCCATGTCTTAAACTGAGTAATGGTGGATATCAATAGATATTTTCTTTCATCTTAAGAAGAGAGCACACTTAACAAATTCCATTATGCTTATCAAAAGGCTAACACAATTGCCCAGAGATTACCTTTCTCAACTTAACATTTCATTAACTTAAAAAGACTTAGCTCACAAAATAGCTAAAGGTCACAGACTACCACAATATGCAGTTATGTTATTGCACTTCTTTAAAAACAAGGGCTGATCGATTACCTTGTACCTTACTAAGTTATAAGCTAACCACAGCCATTAACATTCAAGACGTTAAGGCTTCTATTATGCTTCATTATGAAGGAACACTAGATCTGCTTTATCTAGATGCCACAAAGAGTTCAAAAAATCATTGTCTATGATGTATCTCCAGTGGATTAAAACCCTTTAGGCCATACAGTACTTCACAAAAATACGTAAATGCAGAAGCAAAATGCTTGGCCAATGTATAGTCCCCTAGTACATAAAGCTGAAGTTAAAACTTTACTTTTCTATCATAATATGCCAAGACATTTAGCTGAAATTTATGTAGAAGGCATTATCATACCCTCAGACCTGAACAAGTGACCCAAATGAGATATCAAATGACCAATAAAATATATAAAATTAAACCTTGTAGAGCAGCAATTCACAATAGCAAACCCAACATTGAATTTAACGGAATAGTTCCCCAAAAATCTAATTCATCCCATGATTTACTCACCCTCAAGACATCCTAGGTGCATATGACATTCTTCTTTCAGACGAATACAATCAGAGTTATATTAAAAAATGTGGCTCTTCCAAGCTTTATAATGGCAGTGAATGGCAGCCCAAAATTTGAAGCCCAAAAAAGTGCATCCATCCATTATAAAAGTACTCAACATGACTCCGGGGGATTAATAAAAGCCGTCTGAAGCGAATTGATGGGTTTATTAAACATGTTATAAAGTAATATATCTATCTACTGGCCAAATGCCTTCCCTTTTCAACTTATGGAAAAAGTGTAACTGATGCGCCGAGACGTCGGACTAGTGTAAGCGTTTTGCGAGAGGCATTACTTTATTCGCAAGTTGAAAATGGAAGGCGGTCCACCGGAAGCTTCATATTTTACTTTATAACGTTTTAAATATGGATTTTTCTCACACAAACCCATCGCTTCACTTCAGTAGGCCTTTATTACCCCCCCTGAGCCGTGTGGATTACTTTTATAATGGATGTATGCACTTTTTGGGGCTTCAAATTTTGGGCTGTTCACTGCCATTATAAAGCTTGGAAGAGCCAGGAGCCTAGGATGACTTCAGGGTGAGTAAATCATTGGTAAATTTTAATTTTTGGGTGAACTATCCAACATGTCCTCCGACCAATACGCCTATATAGGTTGTTTGTCACTTCCTTGAAATACGACCCATAGGAGTGTTTACTAAAGTTGCGCCCTTATCGACAACAGGACACTTTCATTTTAAAGCATTTTCCCCTTTAATCTGCATAATATTTCATGTTTTGCATAGCTCAATTGGCAAAGAATTGCAATACACAACAACATGTGATCATGCAATCGTGAGTTCGATCCCAGGGAACATGTGCTCATAAAGTGTGTATGCACTATAAATCACTGGGTAGGTTTAGGGATGGCATGGGTGTAGTTGTAAATAAAACAAAAATATTTTTGCTAAATGGAAATATGACAAATGGTGGTAAAAAGTCCACACGTTTTATTAAAATGAACACGCATTTTTGATTGGTGACAGTCAGATGTAACACGATACTGTCATTATTTTTACACCAGCTAGCATGACTCAAACCGTAAATAAATGTCATAATAAGGTGCTTGAAAAAACGACCTATAGAGTCGTGTTTTTTTGGAGGACAGTTTGGAACTTTCCCTTTAATGCAGATTACAGCATACAAATCCTGAAACGGGTAAATGAATTGAAGGAAGAAAAATCAGTAATGAAAGGAAAACGTCTTTGAAATATTCTGCTGTCAGTGCGCCCACTTCTCTCATTCTTTTAAAAAAGTGATGGCCCTGTTTCATATCACTTTATTAAAAAAAAAAAAAAAAGTTATATAACGTCCTTCAGCTCATAATTAACTCTACCTCTTCCCCCGAGTGCAACACTTGACAAACAATAGAAATGAAACAAAAGTAAATGAATCATTTGTATAAAACAAACAATGTCAATACTTTTTATAAATACTCCAAAAAGTGGTATTTTACCGAAACTGTGATACATTCATTGTGTTTTCGTTTTCACTATAAGGTGTTGCATCATTTCCATCCGCTAGTACAGCTTGTGCGGCTAATAAGGTGATGAAGAGCTTCCATCTTTCCATGCTACAGATTTTTTTTTTTTCCTACACAAAACTTGTAAAGTTTTGGTTCCACTAAAGATTCATGAATTTCACAATATAATTTTGTTTCCTTTAACCTTTTATAGCACTACTTCACAGGTTTCTCAATTTCCACAGTTTTATGGTAACCGTAAAATTGAAAGATGTATTTTTTATTCTTTTTGCTCAAAGAAATGCGAAGGAAATCTAGCTGCATTTTGATCTCTGGGCTTGCTGTGTAATTTACTCGTAAACTCTGATTAAAATGCATGCTTGCCTCCCATCCCTAGAAAAAAACAGACCAAAAACTAGGCCATTTCCAAAATAGCAGCATTCAGGCCTATTCTGTGCTACATAATAAAGTTGCCAAATAGAAAATGATTCAGCCATTAATAAACCATGTGTTTGCTTTCCTGTTATATGACAGTGCCAAGCAATATAGATACAGCCACTGTAGCAAAATATATTCAAAATATTAAAATTTAAATTTAAAAATCCAATTAAAAATAAATCAAATTAATAACTAAATTTTAATTAAACATATTCAAACTTTTAATGTGGCATGTTCAGTAAACAATTTGGGTTGATGATTCAAATTAATCATTGAATCAGAGTTTTCAGTCAACATTCTGGACAGATTCACAGAAATAATTTAACCCTCACCTGTCCCTCGGGTCATTTTGACCCAAAATTAATTTTTGAAAGAATTTATAAAAAAATTGAGTCTGAGTTCATCAGAGTCGTCCAAAACCTTAGGACTTTTGTCGCACTTGAACCATGACTACACAAAAAAATAAAATAATAAATGAATTCGAGGAGTTTATGTGGTTGAAATTTGACCCCTTTAGAAATGAATGGAATGCGATGAACGCTTCACTAGAAAAACTTAACAAATGCTCAAAATTAAAACTAAAAATGCTAAAACTTTACCAGAAAAAAAAAAAAAAACTTTATAATGTCTAGATGTGTATCTGAATGCATACTGAAGAGATAAACTCAAGAACTGACTTTAGGACCCAGCGGAAAAGCTCATTTGCTCAATATAGAGCTATAAGGCCATCTCGTGGCAATAGTCATGAAATATATCATGTTATATATATATTTTTTTTTCTCCACAAGAGGTTGGCAGAAACACCCAATGCGAGATATTCTGAACCGAATTAACAGGATTATGCATGAAATTATTAATTATTTTGAAATGTAAATGTTGAATGTAAAGGTAAAATAAAAAAATAAAAAATCATAAAATATCTCCAAAAAACTTAACTAAAAATAGAAAAAAAAAAGTATAACAATGAATTGATATAAGCTTTCTGTAAAAAAAAAAAAAAGAGAAGTATAGGGCAAGGGACAGATGAAGGTTAAAATGACCAACTGCAACTATAGCATTTGTGTTACTCGTTTAAATGGTGCCATTAAAATAACGTTGTCCTATTGCTTTCTTGTGCATTGTCAGACAAGAAAGGCACAGGTAACTTAATAGCCAAAAAAGTGCACTGCAAAAAAAGTTGTTCCAACTTAAAAGAACGTAAGTGTTTGTGCTGCCTTGGAATTTTAAGTTTAGTCAACTCAAATATCCAAGTTGTCACATAGTACAACTTCACATTTCAAGTCGACTAAACTTTTAGGGCAACAAACACTTACTTTTTTAAGTTGAATAAACAACTTTTTTCTTTCTTTTTTTTTGTGCAGTGTGTTCAAATAAAATATAGCATGTTCTGCATCTTTCCCTCTGTTTCCTTTCCTCCCTTTACACTTGCTTGATCTCTTCCTCTTATCTCATGAGGCATTAAGATGAAACTGTCATTGCACACAGTAAACAAGAACACAAAAAGCAATAGTTTACTCCAGGTCCTGAAACAGATGCTGCATCATTTCTCTAATGAGGACGGCGGTTCAGCCCACGTCTCTGCAGTGAGGACGCAGTGGTAGGAGGACCGTCGTGCTGCTACATGTCCTGCTTCAATGCTGAGACTATCGGCTATCAGACTTAATGGAGAAAGTCTGTTCGGTAATGATACGGAGGAGCCAAGGTGAATGTCACTGACAGCTCCCTGATATCGATCTATGATTGTCCATAGCTGATTTTGAGGGGAGGTTGTGTGTAGTCTAGTTGCAAATGACTAGTTTCATAAGGTTAATTATGTATACTAAATGCTTATACATATTATATAGCTATATATTTGTGTAAATTGATTAAATATTGTGTAAAATAATAGTTAACAATTTGATTAAATTACAATGAAATCTTAAGGCAAGACACCCCAGTTGAAAAGGCTATAGATATCACAACACTTCCCCAGTTGAGCGATTATATTGCAATTTCTTTAAGTTTTCTGTAATTCTATATTTAAATATTCAAAAGAGGCAGTACTAAATACGCTCTAATGTGTATACATCTCCAGAACAGAAATCTGAACTATGCATAAATGCATGTTCTTTCTTTTTCCTTTTTTTTGACATATTTTTGACATTTTGTTGACATATTAGTCAAAGGTTTTTACAGAGGGAATTCTTGATATATTTTTTTATCACCCCCATACATCAGAAAATACTGTCAACATCCAGAGAAAAATAAAATCACAAAGTTTTAGGGGAATCAAGCAAATTATACATAAACAAAAACTTCAGTACAAACTTTCAGAATATAGGAAAAAAGGTATGTTTTATTTAGCTCGTAGATGGAAAAGACCATTTACAGCCAATTTACTAAAGAAATATATGTTTATAAAACCTTTTTAACAGTTATAGCCGAACTCCATAACAATTACATGCTTGTAGAATCATATGTTGCATGTGCTCACCAAATTTCGTGAATTTCTGAGTTTTCATTTAGGATTGATAGGCTTTTGAATATATTTGACCATGCCCTTTTCCTAAATGACCCTGTAGCTGTACAAAGGGTGAAGATTAACATTTATTTTTGATAATTATTGACCAAGAGAGTTAACGGAATTGTACTGCAATTGTTTTATTGAAGTTGAGTTAAAAACTAGTTCGCAAAAATAGGGTTTTTAATTATCGCAAATATTTCATGAACAATTTGCTTGACATCAGTGGTTCTTGAGGCAACTTATATTTTATTGTGTGTATGTGTGAAACGTGATTACTGAGGCGTAAAACTCCTTAGCGCCATCAAGTGGCTGATTTCTTTAAAATTTCTCACAGACCTCCAGGGCCATGAGTCAAATATGCCCAGTGAGTTTCGTTCCGATCGGTGCTCAAATTTCATTGGCCGATGGCAGCTGTTTTTTGAGATACACCAATGTCCTCATAGACAATCATGGCACCTTAAAACTGCATGCCAATTTTCAAGTCATTCGGACTAACAGTTGCGTACTTAGAGCCATTTTCATGTTTTTTCTTGTTATGGCAACACCAAGTGGCCAATCGGCATGATTTTTTAAATGTGACAAATGATTGAGCCCATACATGAACCGATCTCATTCTGTTCGAGAGTTATAGCCATTTTAGTAAAAGTGGCCCCATCCTACACAAACATTTCGGCGGCCTTTAACGATCGTGAACTGAAATTTCTGGTGACGCCCCACCCCAGGTGGCTGATTTCTTTCTGTATTTCTCACGAGTCAAACAGGCCTACCAAGTTTCGTTCCGATCGGCCTCCGTTTACCTTTTCCGACAGCCGCTCGAACTTCATTGGTCGACGTCGGACGTGTAATTTCTTTTCAAGTTTTGGCGTCCCGACGCTGACGTCAATCAAAATTTCGATAATTATTGACAATCTGTCTCCAGAGAATCTTTCTTCACTGGTTTCGATCCGATCAGGGGGAAACACCTAGGACTAGTTTGCAAAAGTAGGTTTTTCAAAAAATCCAAAATACTCCATAATTTTGCTAGGGTGATGATCAAATCCAAACCGTACGTTTTGTTGGTCTAGAACCAATGATATAAGAGACTTGAGCCTGCAATAAACGGTTTAGGAGATATGAGCCACTAAATACTTTTGATCGATGTAGCGCCACCATCCAGCCAATTGGGGCGAGCCTTGGTTGTAGACGGGGTGGGTACTACCATCGCTCAAAGTTTCAAGTCTCTACGACTTACGGTTTGGTCTGCCTGATCACTTTTTAGGGGAGAATGCTGGTCCTTTGAAATTTTAACAATTAAATTTGGGTTTCAGCACTAGACGCTTGAACACCTACTAAAATAGTACATTTTGAGAAAATGGCATTTAAAGGGATAGTATCCCATTATTTACTCACCCTCAAGCCATCCTCCTAGGTGTATAGGACATTCTTCTTTCAAACAAATACAATCAGAGTTAAAAATGGTATTAAAAAATCTCCTGGCTCTTCCAAGCATTATAATGGCAGTAAATTGCCGCCCACATTTTAAACCAATATTTAACCAATTATAAAGCAAAATATCTAGCTTCCGGTGGATTGCCTTCCGTATTCAACTTATGAAGAAAGTGTAGCACCTATCGCAATTCAAAGTGCTCCTGTTATGTCCAATGTCATCGCCCCTCCTACGTACTACCGCTCAATTTTTATTTTCCTTCAGTAGTCCGGTATATTCACTGGTTTTCTTCGGTCAAATTTTAACCGGTCCAATCAGTGATCAGAGGTAGTGGCTGAGAATGATGACGTTGACGTTGTGCACTAGTTTGAGATGACATACATCACGACCAAACGTTAGCGATTGGTTATGGCAGATTCAGAGCGGCTCTGGGCAGATCCAATAGTTTTAAACTTCAACAGAGTGCCCGCCCTCAAGGAAGTTAACGCTTGTCAATGGAGAGTGGCCAGACTCTGTACAAATGAAATGTGCGAGTCTGGTAGGACCAGGTTATGCCAGATTGCCCATAATCTCAAAATTGACCAGTTGCATGAAAATATGTTTTGCCTTTAGTGTCTCAGCTTGAAATGAAATTCACACAAATAAAACTACATTTAAATTCAAACTGAATTCAGAAATTGTGTAACATTTTCGATTAAATGTGTTGTTACATTTGTATTCTGCTCTATTTTCACTATACTGCCCTGTAGATTTATGTGTGTGCAAATAAAGTGCATGATTAAGGAAACTTCATTATTCTCTTTACTTGATACACATTCAGGTTCTCCACTCATTCATTCATATTCCCATCTTAATTTTCCCCTGAGCTCATACTCTGACGCAACTGCATGAAACAGCAGTTAGACACCAATCTGTTGCTTCTATCCAACACATTCTGGAAATCGAGAATTATTGATATGCTCCAAACCGCCGTCATTAGCAAATGAATGTGAGGAATGTGAGGAAAAGCGAGACCTCGACGGTCCAGCATCACGTTTCTGTCCATTCAGGCTGTTTGTTCATGCTTCCGGCTGGTTTATTGAATTCCCTTGACAAAGGTTAAACATCAGAGTGGAGATCAGTCATGAACAAGAGCTGGATTGCTCTCACGGATGGTGAATCGCAGCTCTTTGATCCAAGCTTCTGGCTTTCCGCTCCCTGCCACCGCGATAAAAGAGACTTGCGGGATTCTGTACTTCATACCACAGAAAGACAAACAGAGACCTGGAGCCTAGAGGAAGATCCCAGTGTTTTGTACAGGCGCTTCTTTGAAAGTGATCCATTTGCTAGGAAGACAGAAGAGAATTCAGAAGATAGAGAAAAACATAAAAGAACGAACAGGGAATGAAGTCAATGTCTGCCCGTCCAGCAGAGTGCCAATATGCTACAATATTTATGACAGGAATGATTATGAGAAACTGTTGGAGGAAAAAAATGGCACATTTCTGGATTGTGCAACAAAGCTATGGCGATGAATACTTTGAAGCTTTGAAAGTGTCAGAATGTATTTTATAAAAACAACACTTTGAGTCTCGGATCACTATGAAGCTGACAACTAGAAGACGCTCAAGATGCATCCTCATCTTCTTAGGTGCATTTTAGATGCTGACGGGTGTATTGTGTAACTTTTAATATCAAATTGAGAGAAAATTCATTCATGTAGGAAGATAAAGGCATCAGTTGTTTAACTGATGCCTTTAGTCAAGCTAAAAGTAGTTAGATACACTGCTAGCTGCTTACAAGTAGTTAACCACAATAAAACTATACTATAAGGGTGCAATATCTTTTAAAATGTACAGCAAAAACTACTAGAAGGGTTGGACTAGGGGAAACTTTCTTCATGTGTTATGTTGCTGTTTAAGCATGAATAAGTTCTGCTAAGTTACAAAGCACAAAGTCACACCAGAGGGAGTTATTCTCTATATCAGTGTCACTGTTTCTGAACTCCCTGAAATGCCTCCATTGAAGTCTTCTGGGAACGAACACGTCACAATATTCCTCATTGAAAAAATTCACACCTAAGGCATACAAGCCCGATCACACGAAAATGCGTATCAATGCAATGTCGTGGAATATATACGCCAAAATGAGTTTTGGCATGCATATGGTACCCAGTTTTTTTTTTACGTGCACATGATACACAATTTATGGCGTATTATACGCACAAACCCCCCACCCCCATCCTACCCTAGAGCGTGTCATGTTCATGGCATAAATTGCGTATCATATGCATGCAAAAAACTGCGTAACATATGCAAGCGAAACTCATTTTGGCATAGACATATGACACTCATACTATTGATATGCATTCTCATGTGATCGTGTTGGGCATACGCAAAATCAAGAAGTGAGGCCTGGTTGAGTTGTATTAGTAGTATGTTGAAACTCGCGGCTATGTTAAAGGGCAGGACATTTCCTAAAAGCGCTTGAAGCGGTTGACCTATCACAACACACTGATCCAGCCAACCAATCAGAGCACATTTAGTTTTTCAGAAGGAGGGGCTTCGTAGAAACAGGAACTTAACAGGGATGCATTTCCCGAAAGCATCATCAGCCAATCATGGTCACAAGTTCCATCGTTACCAGCATAGATCAACGAGTTGGTGTTTCACGAAACCATAGTTCCAACGAACATTCGCAAACAGCCTCGCACTATATTATGAGGAAGCACAGGCGAAGCACTGCTACTTGGGCGGAGAGATATCACGAAACACATGAAATCCCACAACTTCCGTCAACATACATTTCATGTGTTGAGTGATATCCCAAGTAGCAGTGCTTCGCCTGTGCTTCCCCATAATATAGTCCCAAGTTAATATCGGCCTAGGAAATTGGCTAGTCTTAATCTGCATCGCAGTTTGTACTCATTGTGAATACACAGGCCACAAGAATTAATTAGGTGTTTTTTTTTTTTTTTGTTTTTTGATCCCTTTTACTCGGGACAACATAGGATTCCATTCATTATGCTAAGCTAAGCCAGCGGCGACCCTGCCAAACTAAAACAATGCATGCACTGAGACAAATGCATTTGCCCACATATCTAAATGTAGGAAAGATGTTGAATAAGCCCTATTTCTAAAAACGGTGGAGTGTTCCTTTAAGGGTACATTCACACTGTCTATTTTTGGGTAGGTTTAGGGTAGGAGTGGGGTTAGTTGCTCCAAAATGTAAAAGTACCCTATAAATATTCATAAAATCATGTCTACTTTTACAAATGCAAAGAATTAAATGTGTCTTGATCTGAGGCATTGGGTAAACAACTTAAATCAGGGTAGTACCCTGTGTGTCGAAAAATGACGGGGTACCCTGTGTGTTAAAACGTCGAAGGTTCCTGACCAAGCGTCAATATGTGACGAGTTGGGAGTGAGAACGTGTTGAATGATCACATTGAAGGAGCTTTGAAGTTCAGATGAGAACAGAATAAATCTGCATTAGTCAAGCTTATCAACAGCTCTGCACTTTCATGGAAGAATGATACAAAAAGCCATTATGGGAACATATATGGTTAAGTTTCTTAGTCAAAATTCAAATCAATAAGCCTGGCACAAACCTCACATCTCAACAAACAACCAACCTGCCTACAGTAAAGTACAACTTTTGAGAATGTATATGGAAGAATGTGTTTTTAACTGTGGGCACTTTTGACCCTGTGGACTTTTAGAAAATATTCACACCTCTCATATTTCATCTCATTTACACAATAGATGTTAAAAATCCACTCTTAGTACATAAAAGTTGAATAAGTCAAAACCAACTTGTGATTTAAAATGATGCATTTTTCAAGCCAGAAAAATACTCAAAATGACATTAAATTCAAAAAAGATAATCTGATATTAAAGTCAAGACTTATAAACACTCAAGACTGCTGGAAATGAGCCATGAGACACGATAGCTCATTTCATGGCGGCGATAAACTCTCTTTTAATATAGCTTCAGAGATTTTATCTCTGGATATAAAGCTGTGATCTCAAGATTTCAAGTGCTGATCTTTTTGTATTGCAGTGCATGTGACAAATAAGGTCACATAGTTGCCGAATGCACGTTGAAAACGTTCTTTTCAAGGTCTCAAAAAATCTGAAGTAATTAAAAAGAACTGCTACGCAACATGCCAAATGAAAAAGGACATTCGATTTCCAAGCTTCTCAAGCTGCCTTTTCATCGATTCCTTGCAGCTTTGTGCCATTTCATTCAGGAATGAAAGAAGAGATGACAGGAGGCTTCTTTTACTAGCAGGATCCTGTAATCCTGTCAACAGTATGTCGTCTCACACTTCCCGCAGCTCACACTTATTGCTCAGGGAACAAGCTGAGAGTGGAGGAATGAAGACTCTGTGTCCCTCCAACAAACAGTGCAGATTTTCAGATTAGTTCAAAAGGCTAGTTTTTGTCACTAAATTCTGTCAAAAAAAATAGACTACTAATGTATATAATATAAAAACATGTTGGTCTAAATATCCAGTAATTATACGAATTCAAATCTTAAAACTTAAATGGTAATCATTTTATAGTGTGCATCCCAATTCCTGAGTGAATCAATTGATTTGAATGAATCGGTTGAGTGGATGATTCAAGGAATCACTCATAAACGCAGTCACTTATTTAAAGGTGTCATGAACTGAGAAATCTAATTTTCCTTGAGCTTTTGACATATAAGAGGTCATCATACTATAGGAATATCCTGTAAGTTTCAGAACTGAAAACTTCCCTGTTAGTCCAATAAAAGCTTTTATTGACACCAAGCCCAGCAAACGACCATTCAAAGTGGGGATCTATGACGTCAAATATGGAGGACCAAATTACTCAAAATTAAATAATTAAATAAATAATGAATTCAATTAAACAACAATTAAATGTACCAGTTTATTCTGAAATAATTAAATAATTAATTAAATAATGTATTTATTAATTTAATAATTAAATAATTTATTTGATTAAATATTAATTAAATAATTAAATAAATAAATGTATCTATTTATTTTGTAAAATTACATGAAATTATTTAATATATTTCACAATTACCACACTCTTCCAAATAGATACAAATCTATTTTTTTATTATATAATGTGCTTTTTCAAAAATATGTAGGATACTGTCTGGACTCAACAGTAATGCAACATGTAAGTAACCGTGTTCATTCTAACGCCTGATCTGAAATGATTAATGTACAGTCAGATGTTCTTAGTCTGTGTGTCAGTAAATCAAGCCAGTGTCTAAACGTCAACTTGCGTTGTTTCTCTTAGTAGGATGAAAATACTCTGGTGATTAACGGTGATTAAATTCTATAAAGAAAGCTCCCTTTGCAATCGCTGGAGCAGCGCACACTGGAGCTGTCAATCAAACAGGAGAGTTTATCAGTGACTCCCGTTTTATTCAACGAATCTCTTAACTACATCCCGTTTGCACAGTTAGTGAAGATGCAAACATTCGTTAGTGTACAGAATTTGAGTTGCAATGACGAGATCGCTGCTTTCATGAGCTCAACATATGAGATCGGCTGCAATGTTCAGCACTGCAAACTTTCATGCCACGATCTCAATATAATGCCATAGATCTCAATATAATGCCATAGATTTAAATATAATGCAACACTTTTCACGATTAGTTAACCATAAGAGCTGCAATAGTAAAAACGTGCTAAAAGAGCTATTCTCTTAATGGAAATAGTTAGCTATTTCAAATGGAAAGACGTTAGCCAATCACAGCAGTGGGTGTTTACACTAATGTCTCCCAGCGGACACGCCCCTTAAAACACAGCATTCAGAGCAGAGGGCTAAAATCAGGCTAGAAAAAATGCCTTTTATTTAAAAATTATGACAATTTTTGATGTAAAAAGCATTCTAACATTATAAGTGCACTCCAGGAAACATCATAAAACAATAAAACAGCGCAGTTAATGACCCCTTAGATTCCTGAATAAATCAGTTTCTGAATTCGGAACCGCATACCAGTATACTAATCTTACGACTTTTACAACATCTGTCTATGACAGAAATAGTAGGAGTTGTATGTGGTTCCAAATTCACCAAGTGTTTTGAATGAATAGGTTGAGTGAATGATTCAATGAATTCCCATAAACACAGACTGAATCTGAAATCGCCTTCCCCCCAGTAGTGGTGTCCGAAACCACAGTGGACATTATTGAGTGCACTCATTCAATCCCACATTGCACCGCAATAACGAGTGTACAGCCGACGTAAACACAACGGCTGTGAGACTTCACACACTTGTTTTCATTCACTCCTTCAAGTGAACTGTATTAGTGGACTAGCGTAGGGAATAGTGATTGAGGGTTTAGGGGCGATTTCGCATTCAGTCACAGTCACTTGTTAAATTCAGTGAATCAGTATTTTTAATGAATCGTTTGAGGAAATTATTCAATTAATTGCTCGCAAACACAGTGGCTGCATCCGAAATCGCATTCTCTCCCGAGTAAGAACTTATTTTGAATAAGTAGTTACTTTGTAAAGGCTAAAAAGCATGTTCTATATAGTATGAATGTAATTCGGATGTACTACATTTGCCATGTTGTCATTATCATGTGACCTACCAGCGTCAGTTGCAGTTGCTTCACTGTCATTCATAAATTCTCCCCTGTGGTCTCATGGGACAGTAAAGTGTCCATTGAATGCGCACTTTAGAATCCCGCCGAAAGTAGTAGGTCATCCGGGTACTTTTTGCCTATTCTTTTATGAGTACTATGAATTCAGATATTCTGCTATTGTTACATACTATTTTTAAGTATGCAAATTTGGACACATCCACAGTCACAGTCATGAATCAGTGTTTTGAACAAATCGGTTAAGTGAATGGGCCCTATTTTAATGAGCTGAGCGCATGGTCTGAAGCGCAGATGCACTTTTGCTAGTTTAACTACGGAAAAAGCAGTCGGTGCGCCAGGCGCATGGTCCAAAAGGGTTGTGCCTAGTCTCTTAATGAGTCATGGGTGTGTTTGGGGCATAACGTGCAATAAACAAATCAGAATCTCCCATTCCCTTTAAAAGCCAACTGCACACAGGCCATGGCAGATTCGCTATTTACATGGCAGAATTTGCGAGCGGAAAGACTGAACGCTTCTCCAGAGAGGAATCCTTTTATTTGTAATATTTAAAAATGTTTATGTGCTGCTGCACCTCCCTTTGTGTAATAAGCAGAGTGTACGCGCATTGCGCACCCGTCTATATGCGTATATCACTAACACACCCTTGCACCCTTTAAATAACACGAAAAAATACTTTTGTTGGTCAGGGGCGCAGTCGTTTTCAATTCCTCAAATAGCAACGCGCCAACAATGCGTCTGAACACACCTGGTTTTCAGACCAGCATGCCCATGGGTGAACAGATGGGCACGAGCGCATTTGCTATTAAAACAACATGGCACCGGGCATGAAAATGATGCCTGCATTGGGCTGAAACTTGCCAAAAAATATGATAGGTATAAGTATGATAGGGTCCAGCGATTCACTTATAAAGACGGTTGCTTGGCGCCACCTATTGGTGTAAATATGTACCTTGCAGAAAGAGTCAATAAAATCCCTATCACTAAATGTCTAGATTAGAACATGCAAACACAGACACATCAACGGGAAATATTGTACAAGTGTGTAAATATTTTGTTTATTTATATTTGTTAAGTTACATTTTTGGCCTTTTGATAGGATCGTATAGACAAGTCAGGATCTAACATGGGTCACCTGAGGCGGTGCTGCGCTCTACGTCAGAGTGCTGCCCACAATGAGGTTATTGTCACAGGTGTGTGCAGGCAGGAAGTCGAGTACAATGAATCAAGTTCAAAACATAGTTTAATTATATCTCAAGGAAGGCAGGCAGACAGGCAACAGCACAACACAACTTAACATAACGGTGACTTAAAATGGTGAACACAAACGAGATGATTAAACATAGCCTGGCTCCGCCCTCCTACATATTTACGCTAAATTTTAATTTTCCTTCGGTACGTCGTCTGGGTTTGTGATATATTTGTGGATTTCTCCGGCCCAATTTTAACCCAATCAGCGAACAGAGGGAGTGGCTGAGAATGATGACATTGATGTTGTGCACTAGTAAAAGCAGGAGCAAGAACGAACAATCTTTGTTGAGTTTTATCGGTGGCCATGATGTTGTGGCCATCCTCCACACAGGATTCGGGAAAAGTTTGATTTTCCAGCTCGCTCCGTTATTGGTGAAGGAGTTTGCAAAGGCGAATGCTAGCGATGACATACTTCACGACCAAACGTTAGCGATTGGTTATGGCAGATCCAGAGTGGCTCTGGGCAGATCCAATAGTTTTAACCTTCAACAGAGTGCCCGCCCTCAAGGAAGATAACGCTTGTCAATGGAGAGTGGCCAGACTCTGTACCAATGAAATGTATGAGGCCCCGTTTACACGTACATGGTTATTTTGAAAAATAACCCTTCGTTTGCACCCTGTATGCGCCCAATGTCACAGTATGCGCCAGAGCTCGCACCTACTTCAAGAGTGCGACCTATGTTTACATGCGATCATGGAAGCGTTAAGAGTAGCAGTCAGATTTATTTTGGTGCAAAATGTTCTCGCTTGTTTACATTTGCAAATACAGATGTTGAGGATCTATTCGTCGCTATTTTTAGGGATTTTGGTTGGCGTACATGGGCTTCAGCTTCTCGTTAGGTAAAAACATCCAATAAGCGGCAGTCCTGTGGGTGAAAATGCCTTGTTGATGCTAGAGGTCAGAGGAGAATGGGCCGACTGATTCAATCTGATAGAAGAGCAACTTTGACTGAAATAACCACTCGTTACAACCGAGGTATGCAGCAAAGCATTTGTGAAGCCATAACACGCACAACCTTGAGGCGGATGGGCTACAACAGCAGAAGACCCCACCCGGTACCACTTATCTCCACTACAAATAGGAAAAAGAGGCTACAATTTGCACAAGCTCACCAAAATTGGACAGTTGAAGACTGGAAAAATGTTGCCTGGTCTAATGAGTCTAGACTTTGGCGTAAACAGAATGAGAACATGGATCCATCATGCCTTGTTACCACTGTGCAGGCAGGTGGTGGTGGTGTAATGGTGTGGGGGATGTTTTCTTGGCACACTTTAGGCCCCTTAGTGCCAATTGGGCATTATTTAAATGCCACGGCCCACCTGAGCATTGTTTCTCACCAAGTCCATCCATTTATGACCACCATGTACCAATCCTCTGATGACTACTTCCAGCAGGATAATGCACTATGTCATAAAGCTCGAATCATTTCAAATTGATTTCTTGAACATGACAATGAGTTCACTGTACTAAAATGGCCCCAACAGTCACCAGATCTCAACCCAATAGAGCATCTTTAGGATGTGGTGGAACGGGAGCTTTGTGCCCTGGATGTGCATCCCACAAATCTCCATCAACTGCAAGATGCTATCCTATCAATATGGGCCAACATTTCTAAAGAATGCTTTCAGCACCTTGTTGAATCAATGCCACGTAGAATTAAGGCAGTTCTGAAGGCGAAAGGGGGTCAAATACAGTATTAGTATGGTGTTCCTAATAATCTTTTAGGTGAGTGTATACACGGGTACGTGTAAATGAACACTTTTCTGAAAACTAACATGTGTGCACAATGTTATTTTTGAAACTGGAGAGGTTGAAATGTCCGATAATGAAAATAGCCGCCCACGTGTAAAAGTAACCTGAGTCTGGTAGGACCAGGCTAGATTAAACAGACACAGCTGAACTAAATGAACTCATAATGACGGTAACCAGGGAGACAGACGAGTGGCGGGAAACTGAACAAAGAAACATGTGACATATGAAAACAAACTGAAGGTCCATGAACAAAACTAAAAAGAATGGTGACAGTTATGACTCTGACAAATGTATTGTTTTATATAAATAATCAATTATTTTAAAGCAATCATTGTAAATTTGAGGCATAGATGACTTAAAAACTAACTAGTCCACTGGTTTTCAGTCTAAGTTTCATAATTTCATGGAGAGGCAACGTGAAAAGTGCAGAGGAAAAGAATAATTCTGCAAGCTATGAATATTGAAAAGTAACTTAATTAAATACGATGAACATTCCATTATCATGCTTCTGTGGATTTAATCTAGCATCTGATGAGTTTGCTCCATAAAACAAGGAACTCAAGGCCACGAATATACAAAATAATTGTTAAAATGAGTGAATCAAAGCTAGAGAGAAAAGAAGAGAGAGGAAAAAAACCATCTACTCTGACCTAATTTCACTCGACACAAGCTGGATATGACTGGTTAGGATTGAATTAAGTCAAGTACTTGCAAATGTATTCACGGTTGGTAAGAGATGACACATTCTTGCCATATTTATCTAACATTTTTTGGCTCCGTTTTTGGTGCAAATTCCTGGCTTGTCAGCAAGAGATCTCACTAATGTCTCAATCTGGGCTCCGAAATCTACAATTAAACACCACATATTTCAATATGAATATAAAAATATCTTATTCACGGATTATTTAACTTCTCCCAGGCAGGAATTTAAGCCGAAAGTTCTGAGTCAAAGTTGATATTTCAATAACCAAGAATTCAAAGTCTCCTGAGGTATGAAAGAGCAACCTCTGAGCAATAAAGAAACATCTTGCCTCATCTTTAACCTGATCAAAACCTCCTCACCTGTGAGAAATCAAATCTTATATGATATTATAAAACAGCACAGCTATATAAAACGGGATTACTTATTTCCTGCAGCTCCAAATTGCAGCTGGCATTCATCATTCTATATTTGCTGTGAAATCAAATTTGCTCTGATTTCTTCCCACAAATCTTTTAGACGCCTTCGCCGTTCCCATGATGCATCGGAAACCTGCTGGTAATTTTTTATTTTTTTTTTAGAATGTGGATGTTCTGCGAGATGGATCCGATGACCTATCTGAAAAGAATGTGACAGAAGGAATGTTGTCGTTTCTCGATGTGTAGCGCTCATAAAATATTCAGGAAGCAGTGCGGGGTGTATTATATGCACTACCAAGGAATGAGACCACACTGACACACAAACTGGACAACTTCAAAGGTCAAAGGCAACACTGAATTCGTGTCATATCGGCCTCTGGCATCCCCAGAGATTCTGGTCTCATATTGTTTTCTCTGCTGCCTGAATTCACAGGATCGTTGACCTGAAGAACTAGTCAAATGTACAGCTGAGACTGTGAAGAAAAAAGAACACAAATCCTGTGCAGTCCAAGATACAACATATTGTTTGTCTTTAGAACACACTGGGAATATTTTAAAATATAATTTTTCCTAATTTAAAATATATGTTTTAATGTTATTTTTTAAAGTATATATTTCCCATAAATATGTAAAATACTGGGTGCTAAGATGGCTAAAATGAAGTGTGACATTGCAACGCATTTTTATCTGCCATTTTCCTTATGGGAATTATTCAATTACACCGTAATAAGATTAAAAATGTGGAGACTGCAAATTAGAATAAAGGCAAAAGCTCCTCAAAGTCAAGTGAAGAGAGAAAAGCCTCATTACGACTGATAAAATTACTGTAAGATAACAGAAGCGTCTCTAACACATTCATTATCATACTGTGAAATTTTTAGTTACAATCAATGCTACAAAGACCTGGATCAATGTAACAACATGCACAAGAACTTCTTAAAGGGATAGTTCACCTTGAAATGAAAATAAAGCCATCTTTTACTCACCCTGCTATTGTTCCAATGCCCTGTCCTTCTATCTTTTTCGGACCTCAAAATCAGAAAGTTTAAAAATAGTCCTGCACGCTCTCCTTCCTATAATGGCAGTGGATAGCGACAATGCTACAACATTACACAAATGATACAAAAGTATCACGCAATGATACAGTGAGACGCGCGCAATATATGGAAAGTGTTCAGGAGGCATACTATAAGGTTTTGCAAGAAAGAAACCATATTATTCAGTCAAAATACTGAGCTCGGGCGTTACTTTGTGCGCTCCTGTGAGTGCATGCGAGCTGTCAGTAGCCACCGGTGCTCATGCTTACATAACTTGCACTGTTGTCATGGTACCCAGGATATACTCACACGCACAATTTTGAGAAATCAGTGCAGGTCTATTTTTAACATTTCTGCTTTTGAGGTCAGAAAAAGATAGAAGTACATTAGGCATTGGAACAACAGCAGGGTGAGTAAATGAAAATAAAGCCGTCTTTTACTCACCCTGCTGTTGTTCCAATGTCTAATGTACTTCTATCTTTTTCGGACCTCAAAAGATTATTATTAAAGATCTGCATTATTTTATCACTTATTGAGCAGTAGGCTAGATGGATCCATTTACCTCCAGTCTTTGTGCTAAGCTAGGCTAGCGGTGGGTGCGTCAGACAGAGTTATGGCTGCACGGAGATTAAAAAAAAGGTATGTATGGATTTATCTAACTCTGGGGGATTCGGTGAATAAGCTTAAGTCCCAGAAAGTCGGCTTGTTCCTTTATGTTTGTTTTTCAAGTCATCTTGGGGCATTTTCATAACAATAAAGTAATAATGCAGTGCTAATTGACAGACTTTATTACAATTCAAGGATTACAATTCAAATAAACATTTTTATGGGTGACATTTAAAGCACTAATTATTTACAGTATATAATTGATTTTTTTCTAGAAGTATTGCAACCGTTGTGTGTGTACAAATAATTCACACTTTATTAAAAACTGTAGTTTTTCTGTTAATTTAATTTGATTCAAATCAAAACTAATTCAAAATGTTCATTAAATTGTGGAATGCAACAGTTGCTATGGTATGATTGGCCAATAACGTTTCATGGCGGGACTTAAGGATTAAACCGATTTTGTTGGCATCAAACATGTAAAGCTCAGAAGCAGAATTTCTTTGTGAGTTCCCAGTCTCTCTGCCTCTCACAGCTTCCCTTTTGTAAGGTTAGGCAACAGTTCCCAGGTGCACTCGGTGTGTGTTCAGAGAGATGGGGTATATTTAGCACTCAGCTACTGAGCTGGAGTCGATCGCACTTTCTTTCTTGTCACACTGACTTCATCCAAGTTACAAGAAACCAAGTCACTTCGGCTGCCATATTTAGACCTCACTTTGCTGTAATACAATCTATTTTAACATAGTCTGAGCCGATCAGCTGAAATTGGCACATTGGAAGCTTTTAAAGCTTCTAATGTGCCAGAAACTCACAGAAATCTTTAGAGCTGTAGCGCAAGATGGCAACAACGAAATAGCCATTGAATCAAAGCGGGTCTGACTGAAAACCTGTTCACGAGATACTGAAATGCATTCCAGTTTGATGCGTAACTCCCATCGGAATATATATAAATGCTATTTGAGGACATTATGTCTCTGGAACAGACAAAGTGTTGCATTCAGCAGCAATATAATAGAGATACCTAATAATACAGTTTTGCTCATAATTACAGAGTGTCGCACAGTGCAAGACAGCCTCCCCTGTGTGTAAACGTGAGATGCCTCATTAAAGACACAGGGCCTCTCGCGAATACATCAGAGAGTATATTCCGCCAGGTTTTAAATAATATATCACATGTAAAGCAATGTAATCTTCCTGGAGTGAATGGAAGATGAAATATTTAAAAACAGCTCAATATGTAACATATCTCATGTTGTGCATCTAGTCCAGAGAAACACGAGAGAGATTGCATCATCTGGGACATTTGTATTTCTTGGAATATACAACAAAAGATTCTTTCTTATGCCAGTTAGGCCTATAATAGATTGCACCATATAGACAAAACTCAGCACAAACGTTGTGCTAATGGAATTTCATTCAACAGATTAGTTTACGTATATTTTTATTGATCATGGCAGCATCAAATGATGGAGAAGACCATGTTAGCTGCCGTATATCCAACCAAGTAAACTTCAAGTTTAAAGAGCAGGTTTAGATGTCCTAATAAAATTGCAGCAAATTGCATTATTCAAACCCAAACATATGTTCAGCAATAAAGTTTAGTCAGACTTTTGCATGCGATTTGTGTGTTCGGACTAATGCGTAAAGACAGAAGACGGGCTTAACCCTTAAACGCATATCTCGAGTCTGCAGTGACCCGGGACATCATTCGCTACCCTCCTCCTCATTAATTTTTTAAAGTAAGACATCAACCTTCTTGGTATTCCTTAATCAATTCTTTATAAACAAAATATTCCTATACATTTTTTTAATCGTATATATATTGGTCGCTAATGACCCGAGGTGTGTAACAGTGTAAGTATATTTTTTCTGCACAACAATAATTGAATCTTTGATGACTGAATAAGTGCAGTTCACCTTTACTCCACAAGGTGGCAGTGTCTGATACACAATGATGAAGTGACCTTTCACTCATAGTCACAGCAGGCAGAAAACAAAAGAATAGGAAGAATCATCAGCAAAACTTGAAATGGCTCTGAGCAACTGAACGCTATCAAATATTACTGTCACTGTCACTGATGGTGGATCTGGTGAAGAAGCTGTCAGAGATCAAAATATTGATTGTGAAGATGTTGAAAATAATAGTTAATATGTTTGAGATGGTGAATATGAGGCAGATGCTGAATGTACTGGGAAATGAGCTCTGACGAGGACAGTGATGATGGGTTCATTCAAATTCAAATGTTTATTGAACTACATTCTTGTACCGATTATTTGTCTTATTTGTGGGAACTGCTTCTAGTCTGTTGCTTCCTCCACAATCCAATTTTCAGAGCTGACCTGCAAATTCTGGAATTACCTAATTTTGTCCAAATAATACTAACTTATAATTATAGTGAATAGGTACTATAACAAATGAACTCTTAGTAAGTTTTGCAAACCTTTGGTAGTCCAACTTAATATATATATTGGGGGATAGTTCACCAAAAAATGAAAACTCAATCATCATTTACTCACCTGTTTTCAAACCTGTATAACTTTTTTCCTTCTTTAGAACACAATAGAAGATATTTTAAAGAATGTTTCTGCAGTTTTTTGTCCGTACAATGAAAGTCATTGGGGTCCAAAACAACATAGATTGGACCCTGCTGACTTTTATTGTATAAACAAAAACAATTTTATGGTAACACTTTACAATACGGGTGCACTAATATGCATTAATTCATGCTTAACTAATGCCCCGATAATAATGAGTTAATGTGTTACTAATGGTGAACTAACCCATTTATTAATGATTACTGCATCAGCAACTAATGAAGATTCAACATGATTAATAGATTAAGTAATCATTAAATGGTTATTAGTTAAATGTGTCTTAATGTATTAATTCCTTAATAACATATTTTATGAACTAATAATGTAAATTAATGTTTTAATTACCACAACGGGTCAAAGCCATGCATTTCAACTTCCAGTTGTCTGCTATAATTAATCATTAGCTAATGATTTACAAATGTGTCATTATGTTATGACTTTACTTGTTGGGGCACATGAGAATTAACTAATTGATTAAGTAATATGTAATTGTGGTTATGAGTTTTTAATAAATTTTGAATTATTTAATAGTCATGTGCCCCAACAAGTAAAGTCACAACATAATGACACATTTGTAAATCATTAGCTAATGATTAATTAAAGCAGACAACTGGAAGTTGAAATGCATGGCTTTGACCCGTTGTGGTAATTAACACATTAATTTACATTATTAGTTCATAAAATGTTATTAAGGAATTAATACATTATGAAACATTTAACTAATAACAATGTAATGATTACTTAATCTATTAATCATGTTGAATCTTCATTAGTTGCTGATGCAGTAATCATTAATAAATGGGTTAGTTCACCATTAGTAACACATTAACTCATTATTATCTGTGCATTAGTTAAGCATGAATTAATGCATATTAGTGCACCCTTATTGTAAAGTGTTACCCAATTTTTTTCTAAATATTTTCAAGTATTCCACAGAAGAAAGAAACTCCTACAAAACTGGAATGCCATGAGGGTTAGCAAATACTGAGAGAATTTTCATTTTTGGGATCCGTTAAACCAACTGCTAAAAACGTCAGAATTGCAACAGGAACTAAAGATATGGTACAATGATGTCTAGGAAATGATTTATGAAACCCTCGTGAGTTGAAAAGCTAAAAAGATTTCGAAGGACAGATTCACCTCTTCCAATCGATTTGGACACAAAACCAATCTCACAAACTTAAGTGTCTTCAAACTTCCTGGAGATAATAATGCGGCGGTCAGTTCTCTTGTTAAAACAGCCATTACTCATGCTAGTCATAACTCAATGAAGAGTCATGGTCTTTATTTAATTAATATCAGTGAAGCTTCACTGATCTCTGAAGACCCTACCATATCAAAAGCAGACAATGTGTTGAGATAATAAATAAAGTCGAGAATTATGATTGCGCCTCACGGAAACATCCATTTCATCAAATATTTAAAACCCTAATACAAAATCAATTCGGCAGGAACAACATTAGGAACGAGAAACCGCGTCCTCCACATTAAGTTCAAGAGTTTCTCCATTAATTCAATTCCTCTTCCCCTCAGAGGAAACATGATGATAATAATTGACGAAAAAGAGAGAGAGCGTTTTCTCTCCTCGGTGTATGTGGCGGAACACCACAGGTCAAAGTTAATATCAAACCCACAAAGCAGTAATGAAAAAAGGATTAGAGTGGGAGGAGGGGGAGACGGAGAGAGAAACAGAGAGCGAGAGAGAAAGTTTGCCAGGGGTGGTCTTACCGCTGATGCAAAGGCTGAGAGAGCACAGACTCTCCTCGCAGGTCTCCGGGCTCTCCGCCTCCCAATGAGACCCTCTTTCCCTTTTCCTGGGAGACATCTGTCTTACGATGTTTAAAACACGGTTCACTCTATCCATCCTTCCCTTAGCTTTGCGTGACCGAATGTCCCACGATTCCACCCCAACGTGTCACATTAGACACGGAGAGTCTTCTGAAGGAGCACGTTGAGGAGACGCTTTGGCTGTTAGGATGCTAAATTTGTCTTTTTCATTTGATTTGCAACAAGCCAAGAAACGGGAACAGAGGGGGAAATAAATAGAAATATATCCCAGTTTGCCTCTCTCTCACTGTGAAGCTTTATCCCACTGCTTCCACAGCACAACTAGCAGTGAGTTGATCTTTTTTTACCTCCCTCCCTCTATCCAGCTTGCTCTCCCCGACTCGCTCACTCTAGCTTTCATCTTTTTCATGAGGGTCCTCTCTAATCAGCTAATAATACCTCATTAGAATTGGGAGAAAAATGTGGGGGGGGGTTAACCTTAGGATAGAGGATGGACCGACAGCTGTGAAGTGGCCACACAGAAAAGTAAATCCACCATGACGATATAAAGACATATAATTGGAGTTTTGTAGCTTTTAGTGTATGTTTGTTAGCCTTGGAGCTACCCATATATGCTAATGTGCAGCTAAAAGTTGTGAAAATTAGCTTTACAGTCTTTCTCTCTTGGGAAAACAGACTAACAATATTGATGAGATCATCTTGCACTGGGGGCGTAACCAAATATTTGATCAATGAAATGTCTCATCTCCAATACCACCTGCTGCTAGCTAACTTTAGCAAGTGGCATATTATAATCGTATTGGGCTTTTTAGTAGGTGACAAACACTAATATGTCCAAATTAGTTGTATTCTTGAAACAGTAGGAGAGAAACGGTATGAAATGAGTAGTACGGTATGTCCGAATTTGTAGTATTCATGATTTCACAAGTACAATATGTTGCTGGATCAACATCTTTGTTGATCCTGGAACAACATTCCAAACAACCAATCAGATTTGAGGGACATTTTACAGTTTATGTCAAGTTTAGGCTTCCAACCAGAGTTAGGTGTTTCTACATCAATGTCATTAAATTATCTCCCTCTGATTTTAGGAATAATGTATGGGTAGGGTTAGATTTGGAGGTAGGGATAGGGTTAGGATAAATTTTTTGGACAGAAATGTTGTTCCAGGATCAACAAAATATGTTGACCCAGGAATGCATCTGACTTGGCAGAATCAGGACATGCCACGGTGACCAGAGGCAAAAAGTTCCTGGATGACCCTTTGAATTCGTTGTAGTCATAAAACAGTAGGCGAGAAACAGTATGTGGCAAAACACAGTTGGTACCTGGATGTCCTACTACATCATTGGATACTATCCCACGAGGCAATGGTAAAAGAGTTGTGAAAGGCAACGATGCAACTGACGCCGTATGTCAAATGTCAATGACAACAAGAAGAATGTTCTACATCCCGATTTCATTCATACTACACAAATTCATCCTATATTGAACATACTTTTTAACATTGCGAAGTTCGTTTCACATTAAATGTAGTACCAGCTTTGACAATTTCGAAAGTACCTAGGCTCTTCGATGTGAACTCACCCCAAACTTCCTGTTTTATCAGGAAGTAGGTCAATACAGGTAAGAAACTGTTCGTCAATATGATTTTTAAACTGTTTTGTTAGATCAAAAACTCTCTGGGTTTATGACGTCCCTGTCAACAAACAGGAAGTCCCGCCCCCGAACTCATGCCATCGGGTTGTTTAACTACCCACGAAATTACATTGCTAATCACCGACAAACACAACGATGTTGGCAGCTTGCCTTAACAAACAAATGTTTGTTGATGTGGCCCGAGAAGGCGTTAATCTCTTTGTAATTCCCGTTAAGACATTTTGGGAAAATCATCTCTCAAGGAAATGCCACATCACGAGTCTCTAAACAGTTGTTCGCTCCGCATCCCTCCCACACAGAAGAAAAAGGGGAAGGGGAGAGCCGAGGAGAGTGGCAGAGAGAAGAAAGCTCTTTAAATTAAGTATTAACATCATTTGGTTCTCCAGTGGCCGTGGAAACACCCACAGGACACTGCGCTAATCCGACAAAGTGGCTGCATATGTACAGGAAGAGTTCATTACCTACTTTCCTTCAAAAATAATACATAGCAGGGACCTGAAATCAAATCAAACAGGAAATATACTTCCTGTTGAGGAGCTGAAAAGCAGATAGATGCTTTTAAAATGAACATGAGGCTGAGTTGTCGTTGTCCTCTTGAATCAGAATTATGATATCAAAAGTAATCACAAAATTTTCCCCCTACAGCTATAGCAGTGTGTAAGGAATGTTTTTTATTTAGCCTAACCAGGTGGCCTTTCAACATGATTCTGAGAAAAAATAATTTTATGATTTCGTATGAATTTGAATGATGCGATTCGTAAAGAAACTTTACATTTTAGAACAAAAGTGAGCTGTAAGGTCAGTTACAGATTATACAGTAATGTATGTATAATTTGTGGGCAAAATACAGTAATTTCAATATGAATCTGTATGTTTGAGAGTTTTACATGAGGGCAAAACATATTTTGCTTATGTTCGAGGTGGTCACACAAATTCACTGATTGGTTTGAAAGTGACTTATGTGAGCAGTGCTTCATTCATCGCTATACGATTGAAAACGTACCGAAAGCCCTGTACCGAAAAGTTTGGTACGAATAAGTGTACCGTTACACCCCTATGGTGTGGGGTTGTTTTTCAGGGGTTGGGCTTGGCCCCTTAGTTTCAGTGAAAGGAGCTCTTAATGCGTCAGCATGCCAAGACATTTTTGGACAATTTCATGCTCCCAACTTCGTGGGAATAGTTTGTGGATGGCCCCTTTCTGTTCTAACATGACTCACAATCCTGACATCAACCCAATAGAACACCTTTGGGATTAATTAGAGCGGAGACTGCGAGCCAGGCTAACATCAGTGCCTGACCTCACAAATGCACTTCTAGAAGAATGGTCAAAAATTCCCATAAACACACTAACCTTGTGGAAAGCCTTCCCAGAAGAGTTGAAGCTGTTAAAGCTGCAAAAGGTGAGCCAACTCCATATTAAACCCTACAGATTAAGAACGGGGTGTCATTAAAGTTCATGTGCATGTAAAGGCAGGCATCCCAAAACTTTTGGCAATATAGTGTAGTTACTAATTGCCATAAGCGTGTGTTGAACCTTCTCTGGTCAATTATTAAGTTTTCACAAGGGATCTTAAAATAACTTTCTGATGTTTGTTCATGTATTTTGTCAGTGTGATAATTTGGATGAACATTGACATTTTTGAAGGTAAAGTACTCTAGTAATGTAGATCATTTCTTCCATTAGATCAATACAACTTAACAACTATATTCAAAGTGTTCTGTTTTATTTCTGTAGGTGTCATATAGGATTTCCTGAAAGAAAAATGCACCAAATGATATATTGTAAAGGTTTCTATCAGACATTTTGTTACTGTCTTTCCAAATATTAGTTTTGCTTGGCAAACTTTGCCTTACATACATACAGTAGTTAAAACTTTGTCAGGACTATTAGTTGAGTTTCAGGTTTTTGATAAATTATTCACAAAGAAAAATTTGTGTTGAGAATTTAGCTTCATAGAGAATAACATTTCCCACTGCACGTACTGAAGGGATGATACAGTTATCAAACAGCATCTCAAACTGCTAGCATTAGGTGAAAAGCTCAATATGCCCGATTATGAAGTCTCACACTCAAATGCATAGATAGTAGTGTTGGGAAGTAATCAAATGAAGGTAGCAATGCTAAATACAGTACATTTGTCAGTAGCGTGACCGTAGTTTGGCTTTTTTCCAAACTGTAGCTTGTCAGCGCTAAATGCTAAATCAATACTACGTTGTATTGCACATGCACCCTTACAAGACAAAATAATCGAGTATGCCTTCTTAAAATCTCACATGTATAATTGGAAAGTCTGATTTATTTTAATGCCACTCACCCCCTGATTCTCACTCCTATCCGGGTCACGGCACCAATATGACTGGTCCTACGCGCACTGCTCCAAGCGGGTGTGCTAAAAAGGACACTAAAGACTGCAGCCTCTATTGTCAGTCGCTAATGCACCTCTTAAGGCCAGGGAAGTGAAGTTTACTTGCACAGCTCTTACTAGCTGGTCCCGTTACACTCACTCCCACTCAGGTTACGGCACCAATGTGACTGGTCCTACTCACAGTGCTCCAAGTGGGATTTGAACCAGCGTCAACGGCATGGGAGGCAGGTGTACTAACAAGGACACTAAAGACCACAGCCTCTAGCGTCAGTTGCTAATGCGCCTCTTGAGGCCAGGGGAGTGAGGTTTACTCCCACAGCTTTTACGAGATGGCCTCTGATCCTCACTCCCATCCGGGTCATGGCACCATTGTGACTGGTCCTACTCGGACCATTTTCTTTCAAAATAACACCATGACTACAGTTTAACTACTTTAAAGGAGTCACTTGTCAAGCCTAAAGTTTCTTTCTCAGCACTGCTATTCAACACTGTTGCAAGGGATAGTGTGCATGAGTCATTTGGACAACTTTTCTGGTACTTTTATGTCCCTTTTTGGAGCTTGACAGCCAGAATTCCCATCCAATTTTAAATGTCTTTCAAAAAGAGCAGCCTGAATACGCAGCCTAGCTTCTCTCTTTGTGTTCCACAGAAGAGGGGAAAAAATATATTGCACAAAGTGACACAAGGGTGAGAAGATGATGATATTATCATTATTTTTGAGTGAACTATCCCTTTAAATCTATTTCCTCTGTGTCCTTAGGTTAATTACTGCAGTGCTAACCCAGACATTGGCTCAGACACAGGAAACTGTGAACATTTTAATACGACTGCAAAGCGTGGCAGCTGAAATCGGTTTGAAAAGTGGAACACTGATTAAATGCTTAAAAATCACTTTTGGAAACTCCATTCTGCTGAGCAGCTGTTTCCTTTGAGTTCACCTGTCTCGCGAAGTTCTTCCTCGGCAAAATGGACTGATCTGAAAATCTAGGGCATAAGCAGCGGTGTTCATCAGATTAAACGGTTTGCACGCATGGAAAATGGTGGAATTAATCGTTTATTGACATTGGAAAGGAAAATATGCATTAAGTATAGATAAATACAAGCACCTGAGTATTTAATAATTGTAAGAAAGTAAAAAAAACAAGATGTATGGTTCATAAAAGTGACATGATCTCATTATAATAAAAAAGAATAAAGATAAAAATAAAATCTTATTACATTTGTCATAATCTTCTAATATTATTATATTTCATATCAGATGAGTTGATCTTATGACAAGGCAAGGTTATTTCATGTCATGTGGTGCAACACCTCAAAAAACTATTTACAAATGATATCTGTTGAATAAATAATTACTAATAAATGATAGTTCATGTAAATTATGGAGGCTATGATTAATATTTGAACATTAATGCATTCAAAGAATAAGGAGACTTTTTTATTATATTCCCTTGATGGTTACACCACATTTTTATAGTCATTAACAACTTTTGAACAGTTTTTTTAACCAAATTTCTAAGAACACATTTTTTTTCAACTAGATTTTTAAAGATTACAAAAAAACAACTTTGATAAATTTAAAAATACATTTTCCCATTCACTTTTTATTACGGAAAAAGAGCAGCATGAGCATTCTTCTAAATACCACCTATTGTGCTCCAAAGAAGAAAGAAATCCATATAGGTTTAGAACGATATGAGGGTGAGTAACTGAAGACTGCATGTTTATTTCTAAGTAAACTATTCTTTAATGAGTTGTGCAATGCACACAGTACTCCCAGGCTCAACACAGTCAAACTAATTCTTCTGATACATGTCATTTCAATCACAGACCACCTTTAAATAGATGCCATGTTCCTGTGGAGTTCCCATATGCTCGCTAAAGTGAGGAGAGAAATGAAGTTTGCCGGTTTTCTTAAATTGTCATACTTTTTTAGAGTTTTAACTGGGTCAACTGTGTGCTGAGGAAAGATAATGCGGTTCCTTTTCATCCCTGACAGAGAGAGATGGAGAAGAAGTGGAAGAGAGAAAGAGAGAGAGAGCGTCTGTATGGCTACATCTGAGCTGGGTAAAAATGGGATCAGTCAGTCAGCTCGCACACGCACACACACACGCACACACACACAAACACACACACACAACTAGCACCAAACTAAAGAAGACCAGTCAAAGTGATTCCCTGTGGCATATTAGAGGAGTATGATATATAGTTGTGGAAGGATGTTCAAGTGTGTGTGTGTGTGTGTGTGTGTGTGTGTGTGTGTGTGTGTGTGTGTTCATCAGATTCTCCCAAGACTATCTCTTATTATGGTCCATGTATGCCAGCACATAACACAGAGAAATAAAATCTTCTCTAAAAGGCAAAAACACAGAACATATCTGTTCCAAAACCTAGTAAACTGCACTGTTGTCTACTGTCCACATAGGAAGGTTATAAGTAATAAACAACTGATTTGAAAAGCTCTTTATAGGAAACAATGTTAACTTGGCTATTATCTAGCACACATACATCTTCTCACAACCACACAATCAACTAAAACTGCGTTTCCACTGCAGGAACTAGGAAATGCAAGGCTCAGTGCTAGGACCGTTGCTTTTGACCCTGCACATGCTACCCTTTGGAGATATTATTAGGAAACATGGCGTTAGTTTTAATTGTTATGCTGATGATACTCAGCTCTATATCTCTTTGCGCCCTGACGAAACTTACCAATTCACAAGATTAACGAAATGCATAGCTGATATAAAACATTGAATGACTGAATTTTTAATCATTGGACAAAAAAGCTCCACAAGTAGCAACCTAGAATACTGTCTAACACTCGATGACTGCTCTGTCAAGCCCTCGTCGTCAGTTAGGAACCTGGGTGTGCTCTTTGATACCATTCTCTCATTTAAAAGCCATGTTTCTAGTATCTGTAAAACTGCATTCTACCATCTTAAAAATATATCTAAATTACGGCACATGCTTTCAATGCAAAATGCTGAACAGTTAGTACATGCGTTCATGAGCTCAGGGCTAGATTATTTCAATGCTCTACTGGGTGGTTGCCCTGCTCGCCTAATAAATAAACTCCAGCTGGTCCAAAAAATAGCAGCTCGAGTTCTTACTAGAACCAGGAAGTATGAACACATTAGCCCAGTTCTGTCAACACTGCACTGGCTCCCTATTAAACATTGTATATATTTTAAAGTTTTGCTAATTACTTACAAAGCACTAAATGGTTTAGCTCCCCAGTACTTGAGCGAGCTCTTAACGCACTCCATCACGTTTATTGCAGTCTCAAAACACTGGCCAGTTGATAATACCTAGAATATCAAAATCATCTGCTGGCGGTTGATTCCTATTTTGCACCTTCTTCCTAGCATTGTTCGGGAAGCAGACACACTCTGTCAGTTTAAATCTAGACTGAAAACGCATCTCTTTGCTATGGCATACACATAGAACATTATCAATTTATATCATTCAAATCAGCTAAATGATTGTTAGGCTGCATTAACTAGGTCAGTCGGAACTGGGAACACTTCCCATAACACCTGATGTACTCATTACATCATAAGAAGAATGGCATCTACGCTAATCTTAGACTCTCTGTAGTCAGCCGGATCCATATCAGATGGACCTGCACAGACACGACCACAACGCAGTTGCTAATTTGTTGCTAATGTTACACAAACTATGTTCCCCTTCACCATCTCAGAGTCAGACAGCTGCCATCTAAAATCAGTGCTTCAGAGCAGTCATAGTTAATGAAAAACACCAGTGAAAATATTCAGCAATGGTGTTGACTTATGAATTTGCACATGGTTTGTCAAACATATTAAAAACACCACATAGACATAAACAACATTAAAAAGTATTTTCACCACAGGGGACTTTAATTAAATCAAATCAGTTTTATTTATATTATCCTTCAATACTCCGTCCATCATCTTGGACTGTTCAATAAGCTTGCTGCAATGCATTCTGGGCAAGCATTATGCACAAAAGATACATGCAACTACACAAAATCTGTGAAAAGTAAGGCAATATAATTAGGCTCTTTGTTGTTTGGAAAAGCCTTTGTAATGGGAGACCATTACACCCGTGGTTCTTAAAAATGTTGTCAATTCACGAGAGTTTAAAAGAGAGAAGTTTTCCATCATGAACTTCCTCCATCATGATTCAGATAACAACTACACCAACATCTTGTAACTTCTGATAAAAAAGAATGTGTGGTATATTTGTCTTTCTCAGAGTTTCGTAATCTTTGTGACACACCGTCCTCGCGTAAACCTAACATTGATTTTGGCACAGAATCAACACTGATATGTAGGCTCAGTTCCAATCCAATTTCAAGGCATCCGGCTCACAGACTATTCCAAAGGATAGTGGTATTGTTCAAATGAGGATTTCTTTTAAAATTTCAGTTTGATATAGGCTTATGGATGGATGGATGGATGGATTGATTGATTGATTGACCTCCCCAAAAAGGTCTTAAAGGGATAGTTCACCCAAAATGTCCCCATGATTTACTCACCTTCAAGCCATCCTAGGTGTATATGACATTCTTCTTTCAGACGAATACAATCAGAGTTATATTAAAAAAATGTCCTTGCTAATCCAAGCATTATAATGGCAACCCAAAAAGATCATCTATTCATAATAAAAGTACTCCACACGGCTCCAGGGGGTTAATAAAGGACATCTGAAGCGAATCAATGTGTTTGAGTAAGAAAAATATCCATATTTAACATGTTAAAACTAGGGCCGGGACTCGATTAAAAAAATTAATCTAATTAATTAGAGGCTTTGTAATTAATTAATCGAAATTAATCGCATTTTAATTGCATATAAATATTTGACCTGAGAACAGTGAGAAGTAATTTTTTTCACATGGATTTTTAGTATACCATTGAATAATGACTGAATACATAAGCTTAATCAACAAAATTTCGTTTATTTATTTATGTCCAGCGTTTTGCGTTGAGGTGATATTTGAGGCTTGATACGCAAATTCCTTGTTGCATAGCTTCCACACAACCATGCTCTCTCAGAAAAAAAGGTACAGTGCTGTCACTGGGGCGGTACCCTAAGGTACAAAAGTGAAAAGGTACATCTTTGTACCTTACTCACCCCTACACGGTACATATTTGTACCTTAAAAGGTACATATCAGTACTTTAAGAGTGCATATTAGTACCTTAAAGGTACATATTAGTTCCTTTTCGGTTTTGTACCTTAGGGTACCGCCCCAGTGACAGCAATGTACCTTTTTTTCTAACAGTGTGGTCTTGTCGACGCTTCCATCCTTTCGTTTTTTAAAACAAAATTTCCCATCCACGGGGCCAAGCAAAGCAGTCTCGTCAGCTTCTTCGTTCACGTTCACTGTGGTTTGTTGTGTTCAGAAGTCAAGAACGTTATTGGTGTTCCAGTATAATCGGTCCGTCGAAACTCATTCATTAAAAAACGTTCCGCGGTGCAAAAATAAGTTAAAATTGTTATCTATTTTTATTTTTATGTTATCTTGCGTTAAAGTCACGCAATTAATTAATCTTAATTAACGCGTTAAAGTCCCGCCCTAGTTAAAACATTAAAATATCTAGCTTCTTCCAGACCGCCTTCCGAATTCAATTTATGAAAAAGCGTACCTGCGGCGACGTTGGACGTAGCATAAGCACTTTGAACTGCGAGAGGCGATTTACACTTTCTTCTTGAGTAAATCATGGGGTACTGGTCATTTTTGGGTGAACTATCCCTTGAACCCAGACGCTAATTTGCGCTTCTCTTGGTAGATTCACTGGTCATTATGGAAATGATCTTTAAGTGTTCTTTAATTTGTGCGTCATCGGTAGATCACATGCTGAACTTTCCACTTCTATTGGCGCTTTTATGGGATTGCACTCTCACACTTATTTGCCCTGTTTAGTCAATCTGGCCCAATGTATGCTAATAAAATAACCTTTGTGAGCCTCGCAACATGCTAACGACAAACTCTATTGAATTCAAGTCTGAAACAGTGGTGTAGACTCCAAGATCATTTATAAAATTACCCTGAATTAAATAACAAGCAATAATCTATCATACAGTTTTATCTGCAGGATAATTTAACTGCTGCTCTCTACATTTTAAAATCTGGGATCATTGTTCCAGTGTCTGCCTTTTGGATGAAGACAACATCATTAATAGGACAATAATGTTCATAGGGGTTTAGCTGTGGAGATAAATTCATGGAAATAAAATGCTACATAAAATGGCAACTGTGCTTCTATGCAATTCAAATGAAAGTTAATTTTTAATTTCAAATGTGTTTCTTGTTGCCACCAGGTCTCTAAAATTGCTGACTTGTTATTCAGTGCTGAAGTCGCACTAATCCAAGAGAAGTCATACACCATGGCAAAGAACATTTTCCCCTATGCTTCATTTCTTTGCTTCCTGCAATGCACAGCAGGAATTAGGGCGAAGTTCCCACGAGGATCTCATGCAGTCTTGTTCCTTTATAACCTTATGTTAAAGGCCATTCACATGACTCAGGGCTAGTGTACTAAATCAAAATTAATCATCAGGGCTTCAGCGAGCCCCTTTTAACTCAGCCGCCATGTGCCACTTTGACCTTTCTGTGATAAGTGTTGCAAATAACATCAAAGAATGGAGGTTGCTAGATAGCAAGAAAGTAGAAAGCTTAAATAATAAACAGTAAAACAGTAAATAGGGATAAATGTGCAAACAGCAGTGCCACCCAGAGTCCGTTCACCGATCGTTTGATGCGTATTGCACACAAAAATGGTGAGTCAAAAGTGAAATTCTTTGCATTGTGTTAAGGTGCAGTGAACATGTTGAATTCATGTGCGCTCGATGCAAACTCTGAGTTCGGAAATCATTTGCCCTTGGGTGATTCCATAATTGCATAATTCCTGGTACATTTGGTGTCCAAAGTCATTTTTTTCTGCCTTTTTCAAATGGTTATATTTTTTATTATTTTAAGTTACTCATTGTCATGGATCACAAGATGTTACAGGCCATAACAATATCATATTTTCTGTATAGCTGAAAATCATGGATTAGTTAGTGTATTTTATTTCCATCATGTATCATTTTGTAATCAAAATATTTTATTTAAATTTTATCAATATTTCATTATTTTTTTACAAATCCTAAATAGTATTTTTTCCCCTTATTTTACAACATTAAATTTAAAAAAAAAACTTTTATCCTATAGAATTTGTGTCCATAAATCTTGTGTCAATTCTGTTACCGTACCATAATTTGCCTTTAAATTGGTGGAATGATCTACCACAACTATGCAAGAAACAGGAAATTATGTTACTGATAAGATATGAAGCACTTAAAGGTGTGCTCTCTCTGAAAAAATAGTTTGATCCAAAAAGCTCTGACACCAAGAGACTTTTTGTAAAACGTCACAGTGGGTTTTTTAAAAGTCTTTTAATCATGATGTCATTAGTGCTCTTATGCTAGCAAGTGAAGTTTTTGCCTAAAAAGTTTATCAAGTGTGTTACTGTCAAACCCTGTTACCAAGGCAGAGTAACAATGTTGACAGTATGTAACAGAATTGACAGTAACAGAGTTGACAAAAAATACTATAAATAAATAAAAATTCCCTGTTAAAAGTGAAAAAAAAAGCCTTTCTTTGTGCACTGATGCGCAGTCATGTTGGAATGGGGAGGGGCAATCACCAAACTGTTCCCACACAGAAGGGAACATGAAATTGTCCAAAATGTCTTGGTATGCTGAAGCATTAAGAGCTCCTTTCACTGGAACTAAGGGGCCAAGCCCAACCCTGAAAAACAACCCCAAGAAGCTCCACGGAGAAAATAATCTAACTTTAGTAGGTAATGTAACTATATTACTAGTCACAGACAAATTTATTTCAGTCTGTGATAAAAAAAAACGTATACTCAATTTCTGTGTTACGGGTATGTCGTATGGATTCTTAATATTTGAAACAATGGTGACAGTATCTGTCCCTTGTTTGTATGTTGTTTGCTGTGGATAATTTATGTGTAGAATGTTTAATAAAAAGAAAAAGGTTTCGCATGGACAAATAGCCTTTAATCTGCAGTCCAGAAGCACTCCAGTGCATGAGGCCTGCTTTTCGTTCTTTCATTGTGCGAGTTGTTTATTATGCTATTAAATCTGTGCCTCTGCATAATGTCAAGCCACATTTACTTTTGCATATTCCATTTATATGTAAATACTGACCTCTGATTAAGCCAGGCAAGTTACATTTCCATGCAGATCTTTAGTGTTTCAGTGCTGATTACTTTACAGGTACTCTTGCCTTGGTACATCAAAATATGACCAAGAAAGAGCTCTGATTGCAATAAATATTATTGTAAAGTTGTTTATGCATGCATGAAAACATGTAAGGTCACCTGTCGAATGAATGGTTATGACCTCAATGTGGCGCCCACCGCGGGGCAAATATAACTGTACTTACAGGGAAAGGAACTGAACAAACACTAAACATTTTTTTTTTGATGTCATGGAGCCTCAAATATGACGATACCTTTGTGAAGGGCCCGTTCCTAACGCCCGTTTCACACATACTCCATTTGCAGTGCGTGTGCGCGTGTTATGTGTGTATGCGGTGCCGGAGCCGCACGCCCTCTTGTGCTTTCACATATGCTGCGTTTGCAGTGCGCAACTGATCTGCTGCTGTAGCCTATACCACAAACACAGCCTTTATTAATTATTTTTTATTTAAAATCCAAAAGTTGTTACTGAACATGGCTTGTCAGAATTGCAATTCTCTTCGTTTACACTTTCATAGATGTCAGGTTTAAACGTACTACATTTAAACAATGTTTTATTCAATCCATTAATTCATATTTATATAGCCTTTACTTTAGATTTAGCTCACACAAGTGGCAAAACATTTAATCATAGGTTAGGCTAGCCTAAAATCACAAACATTTTAAATTAGAAACTTAGGCTATTCAAAAACAGCCGACTTTCGTTTTTAAACCCTTTTAAAAGAAATCCTGCAGGTCATGAAGAACTTTATTTTTCCACCTCCAAGAAAGGACGAGTGCTATCCATTATGTCACTTTTTTTTTTACCTAAATGCCAGGTAAGGTGTTGTTTCCATGCTTTACCCAAGAAAAAAAAAAAGCCATGTGTTGACTTTGAAACAAGAGTATATTTTAAATTATAGGCCCATATCTGTGTTGAAATTACTAGATTTTCACGTCAGTAGCCTACATGTTTATTTTAATGCGAACAATGCTCTGTCACATAAATGCACAGCAAAAAATAGACTCGGTACGGAAACAATCGCCGCATTGCTGTATACGCACCGCACCTGGAACGGACTGACGGACAGCATCCGCGTGCAGTGTGAAAGCTGTAATCCGTTAACATGGGTACGGAAAAAATATGCACCGCATACGCACTGCAAACGGAGTATGTGTGAAACGGGCGTAAGAAATAAGGCAGCTATATATTTTCTTGCACAATTCTCTATTTATACTGTGGTAAAAATAAAAAAATAAAAACATTATCTGGAATTAAATCCTACAATATAATGATTTATCATTAACAAATAGTTATTAAAATTTAGTTTTGTTTTACTACCCACAACAATATAGAGTGCTGCAAGGATGATATCAAAAGACTAATTCGCCACTAGTTCCTTTAAAATTTTCCTATGGGCTTTATAATGGTGTTTTTCTATTTATGAGTAAAAAAAAGCCTGTGGTAAACATAACTTGACGATACTTTGACATATTATTCTACAGCGTAAATAACACACACTCATAGTAAAAAAGCAAATATTGAAGCAGTTATGTTATTTTTGAAAACGTATGTTTCTAAGGCCCTGTTTACACTGGTGTTAAGATGTGTTTTGGTCGATTGGCTCACAAGTAGAGGAGGGAGACACACCTGGTGTTTTAATCCGTCTCTTTTGTCCACTTTCAACCACTTCTGTCCTGATTTCTTCGAGGGATGAGTCTATGTTAATTTATGGGCTTTTTCAGATCTTTCGATCTAATAGACGAAATAAGCCCACACAATTTACATATGATCACGCCCGGAGATAACGGAAAACATACGGAGAGCAGCAGCTTTAGGCCCAATCCCAATTCTACCCCTTAGCCCTTCACTTTCCCCGGTCACGTGAAGGTGTAGGGGTGTCTCGTTTCTCTTTTGGCTGGAGTGGTAGGGGTAAAGGGAAGGGGAAGGGCCAGATAGCTCTTCAAACTGAGATTTTTCAGGACCACACTTCAAACGAAGGGGTATGAAGATTTTCCCTGCATACACTGACTACCACGCTGCTAGAATGCGTGTAGTGATGTTGCCATTCAGACTCGATCACTTGTTGCTAAACACGTTGTTTGAGAGATGTGAACAAAAACTTATAACAGTTAAAAAAATATATCTGGGCATCCTTCATAACGCAGTCGCTATTTACATCATGTGTATCGTCTGGAAACTCGCGTAACCAAGGCAACATCTGACTCGTTTATATTACATTGCGAAGAGCTCCGTTATCGCAGGAGAAAACAAAACCATATCCGTACCAGCCGGCGGATCAGCACGGAATGGAACGGTTAATAAGTGAGTGAATAATGTGTTAAACGTGCTCGTTCCTGATTTCTGTTAGATATAGCAGAAATCTTTTTTCTAAGGGGAAAATATTCCCCTAAGAAATGGGACACCACTACTACACCATTATACGTCATCATACACCGTATGATGGTGTAGTAGTGGTGTCCCATTTCTTAGGGGAATATTTTCACCCCTACGCCTTACCACTCTGTTTCAAGGGGCAATCATTTTGCACCAGACTGCTTCACAAGCAAGGGGCTTTTCAATGCTGGATTTTCAAAAAGGTTGATTCTGAAAGATGGGTCAATGCTAGTCTCCGACTCCGACGTCACGCCCGCAGACCATTTGCCTCTCTGGCGGTCCTTGACCAATGAAAGCTGCGATAGAGTCCAGACCTTCTGCCGTAAGTCTGAAGCTCTGGCTACGTGAGACTAGGTCAATACCAACGCTTCATGTGCAAACTTCAGATCCAGACAAAGTAAGTATCAAATGTCATATGTTGTGAGTCTGAAAGAGCTTGTTGACATTCGGTTTGGCTAATGTTGCTAAAGCTACCATTGCCGGTTTTCGCTGATGCTTACGAGTTTATAGTTAAAAAGTGCACATGAACGCCCTTAGAAATCACCCACTTGAATGTGACTAGCTCGACTTAAAAAGTGGGAATTATAAATTGTTATTTTTATCACACCATGCTCAATGTCTAGGTAATTCTAAAAACACACATTTATTATGCACAGTGCCGACAGATGACTGAACATATTAGGCTGAACACAGCTACTCACAGTTTCTGACATTTTCGGTGCGTGAGATTGCCCTGTTTTGTTGTTGCTCTTCTTGAAATGGGGTCGGGAGCACCAGCTCATTTTCATTTAAAGGGACAAAAACGGCACGTTTTTGATCACCCTCAAAAGCTATTTTAACATGCTATAAAAATGCTAAACGCTAAAACATATACACACATATACACACTCTGGGTACATCAGAGACCTATTTTGCATCTTGTAAAAAGGGGCACAATAGGTCCCCTTTAAAGAATTTATTAGTACTATTATGAATTACTATTTATTCCTCTAAATGTAAAACTTTACAAATAACTGCTTATTGCACATTCAAGGTCCCATGTATCAGTGTTGTGTTTTTCTAATTGACTTTCTGTTGTGTAAGGGGTAACCATTGTCTTCAGTACATCAGTATCAGTCAAGAACAGGCTAATGCTAATGTACTTATGAAGAAACCCACACTGAAAAGAACAAGGAAAACCACAAGTACACTCACATTAACATCAGTCTGAACAAACTCATAAGCACAACAGCAGTCACACTTCTATGAATGTGGCACAACATGGAAATATTTTAGCAATGGTACTCCTCACGTTTTAAACCAGTATAAATATATAAAGCGCTGGGTGATGAAATCAAAACCATGTTTTGTAGGAGCAGTATAAATTTCAGCCTCGTCCGTCAACTTACACTTGAAAGTTTGCTGAATGTTTGTGCTAGATATGTTGTTTGAAGTCTGTTGTGAATGATTCATATGGTTTAGCACACTTAGTACGTATAAACTCTCTCTTCCCACGTCAGAACTCTCAAAAAAGAAAACAACACTCTTCTTTTTAAAGTCAGAAAAAGAAGCCAACTTTTCTACATGGACACATTTCTAGCTAAAAATCACTCCCAGTGTATTCTTCTTGTACAGCAACAAGTTATAATGACAGTGTATTAATAATTAATCCATGTAGACAAGGAAGCTTTAATTTGCTCTGCCTCCTGGGTAGGATGTCAAAGAATTATAAGACCATGTCCCATTTTGTGTATGGATTATTGATGACTTGTGTGTCGACAATGCATTTTGAATGCCATATAGGCAATACCCCAAAATGTCACTTGAGTACCTGGCATACATACAGAAGTGCTTATGTATCCAAAGGACTCCAAATACAAATGAAGGTGTAAAGGAGATAATGAGGTAATTACAGCAAACATTAGGTTATGAAAACGATTTAAGGTCAGTAATTCCTCTACAATGAAGGCACTGTCATAATTACAAATGCAACAATTAAAGACCAAGTTGAAAAAAATCCCAAATGGCCAAGTACGGTCTGAGTAAATTTCAGATTAATATGCACAGCATGAAATGGGAGATGTGATACTCTTTTCTTCCCTAATGCGGCTTCTCGAACAAGAACAAATGTAGGGCGGGGCTTGGTTTTGTCCATGGGGAATTGATTGGATTGTTGAGGTTTTCTATTTGTCTAAAAAATCCACCATGTAGTTCTTTAATAATAATAAATGTCGCAATATTCCTAAAAAAAACCATGGTGATTTTAACCATTTAGTTAAGGCCCGCATCAAATTCACACCATTAGTTGAGCCAGAAGTCAACAAGTTTGAATGCTAAAAAACAGAGCAATGTTTTTTAAAAGCACCACAGAACAACAGTGATTACACTCTTCATAAGTAAATGAACGAATGTCATATTTAAAGTTGTCTCTATACATTAAGCTAGCCTGAGAGAAAGTATTTTAACATCTACAAAAATTACGCACATCAGCACCAACAAGAGAAACAGTACATTAGCATAATGATACCGATATGCTAACTTTAGCTGAGCCAGAGGCTACAATGACTCTTCTGACATTGAGACTAAAATATTCCTATTTAAACCATCACACCCTCACTTTCCCGTCCTCTCGAATCTCTCATATCCTACAGTGAGGGAACGAGTGCTCACTTTGATTTAGTTCACTTGGGAAGGGGGGGACTAGATATTTGAGGCCGCGAGTATTTGCTCCATCCGTGTTAGCTCAGTGTGAAAGCTGCTGAGAGCCTCGGTACCTCAACTCGGCTCGGTTTCTCTGATCCAGTGCTCTTTGATGTTCCTCCAGCTGGCTCCTGTTAGCCTCCTTTGGTAATTGCAGAAAGGGGCGCTCATCTTTGCCCGTGTCCTTGCTATGGAGCTGGGCGTCACTTTAAACAGCTTCACTGCAGAGACACGAGCGACTCATGCTGGCATGCTTCAGCTGGGGATATGGGTAGAGTTAAAAGTGAACCCATAATCAGTGAAGTCTGAAGTTTCTGTGATGAAGGTATATGATTGGCATTGTAGGAGTAAATGACACTGAATTAAATAATGTTGCTGATGGTCTTGAAGGAATATTCCAGGTTCAGTATTGGCAGTTGTAATTTTAATTGGTAGCATTTGTGATGTAGGGCCCTATTATACACGCGATGCAAGTGTTTTTTGCTAGTTTCAGCCTAATTTTCACATCCCGTTGTTTAAACAGCAAATGCACTCGTGCCCATCTGTTCGCCCATGGATGTGCTGGTCTGAAAACCAGGAGTGTTCAGACATTTTTGGCGTGTTGCTATTTTGAGGAGCCGAACACGACTGCGCCATTGACCGGCAAAATCTGGTCTAAAGTCAATAGCGTAGTATTTTTTGTGCTATTTAAAGGGCGTGCAAAGAGCACACACAAGTTTTTACATATTAAAAATAAAAGGATTCCTTTCTGGAGAAGCATTCAGTCTTTCCGCTAAACAAGCCAACTGGCTTTTAAAGGGAATAGGAGATGAGACTCTGATTGGTTTATTGCACGTTATGCCCAAAAAACACCCATGACTCATTAAGAGACTAGGTTCAACCTTTTTAGACCATGTGCCGAACAATTTTTCCGTCATTAAACTAGCAAAAGTGGATTCTGACGCGCCCTCAGTGCACCTGCGCCATGCGCTTCCGACCATACACTCCGATTGTTAATATAGGGCTCATAATGTTGATTACTACATTTTTTTTAGTCGGTATAAAACAAAATTTGTAATACTTTTTTCTATATGTGAGTGAAACAGCTTCTCAAACAAGAACAAAAGGGCGGGACTTGATTTTGTCCATGGGATATTGATTGGATGGAGATGTGGTTTGCTATTGGTTGATCACATGTGAGTGACAGGTTGCCACGCCCCCACATCTTAAACGCATCATCAGGAGAGAAGAGATTTTAATGCAAGAGAGGGAGTTATTGTGATTAATGATTACAAGGATACATCATTTAAAAAAAGATTTATGTGCACATATAAATTATTTATAATAAATACTGCAATATTTCACACGCACAAAAAAAGAAGTGTAAATTTTGATTTCATGTCGACTTTTTAAAAAATACAGTAAAGGTATAAAAAAATGTCAGTGAGGTGCTTATAATAGAAGTGAATGAGGCCAGTTGAAGGATTTAAAAGCAGAAATGTGAACATTTAAATATTTATAAAAGAACTACATAATTGTTTTGTTAAAACTTGATGATTTTAACAACTGTAAAGCTGAAATAATGCACAATTTTATTAGCTTATGTGTTGTGTTGTAATGCAACAAAGTTGTAAATTGGACAACTTTACACAGAAACAATGTTTTTGCAGTAAAACCAATGTAACGTATATTTTTCAGGTCGTGTTGCTGGAAAATTATAATTATGATAACAAAGTTGAAATTATGAGGTGTCAATTATGATATAGCCTAATTATGATGGGAAAAGTTGATATGACATACTCAAAAATTTCGACTCGCCTCATAATTTTGACGTTTATTTATGTATTTTTATCTCATAATTTTGACCCTTTTCATAATGACCCTTTTATAATTTACCAAAGCAAGACTTTGTTTTCCTTCTGTGGCAGAAATGGGCTTCCATACCCAAACCTGTATGACTTTCTTTCTTTTGCGCAACACAAAAGGAACATTTTGGTTACTATAGTTACCCGATCATTCCTGTGAGGAAAAGGAGAAATATCCCAATAAATTTAACCCAACCTTTCATGCCAATTTTGGATGAGCGTTCGTCCTTTTTACGAGCTTGACAACCATTTTATGCTTGTTTTGTATGGAAAAAGGCAGCTTTGACATTCTGCTAAATATCTACTTTTGTGTTCAATGGAATAAAAGAAAATCGTACGGATTTGTAACAACATAAATGTGAGTCTTGCTCATCTAGATCCAATACACCACATATTCGACTCCCAAATACCCTGAAAGGAACGTGTGTCTCAGAGATAAGGTTGAGCGTACCAGAAAATGCAACATGCTTCAAAAGGCAGCAAAGAAAACCTTAACACGTCGAAGGTTTACATGATTTTTGTCTAAAAATGTATCAGCCAGGAAGCAGATTTAATTAACACTTTTGATACACTTTTGCACATTTTTGATACAGCTTAAGCCTAGACTTAGACTAAACTAATGGCAATCCTCCAGTGGAAACATTTTAATCTGTTCTGGGAAACAGGCCCAATGTTTCTATGCCTGAAAATGTCTCGCTGCTTAACATCATATTTAAAAATAACATATATTACTCTAGACTTCCACGACTGCAGCTGTTTTAATCCGTATTTTCTTTTTATACCCTCGAACAAACAGGTCATATCTTAAACAAAAAGTCCAGATCATCTAACATTTCATAAATGGGTGACAAAATCGATATCGCATCATGTTAATTTAAATCACTTGGCTTTTTGTGATTTACCTTCCATGAGAGGAGCTATCATGTCAGATCCTAAACCCTGCGGAGAACTAAATCGACCTGACAAAAAACACTGTCAAACACCATATGAATGATGTCGTTTAACAGATTACCCACTTGGGCGCAAACACATCGATTTGAGCCAGTGAGGAGAGTTAATCTTCTGTAAGCCACACGCAGCTGAACAATCTGTCATGAATCTTCTCCCCGCAGCAGAGAGATCATGATCTCAGCTATTTAGCTTTAACCAAGGCCAAAGATGTATAATAATGACATTTAACTATTTCATTCAAAATCTAGCTTTAAATACTAAGTTATGTCCTTAAACTCTATGGCACAGCCTTTCTAATAGGTCCTTAATTAAATCTGCTAGCTATCACATGGTTCTCTACTGGGCACAATAATAATAATACATTTATTTTATATAGCGCCTTTAAAAGTGGCTTTCTCAAAGCGCTTTACAAGCTTACATAAAACAGAGAAAACAACACACTTAAAGATCTTCAACTTTCAAATAACATGATGTGTGGCGTGAGAGCGCGGCTTGTCGGACATAGCAACAGTAACTAAAGGGGGCGGGTCTTTGCGAACATCAACTCCAAGTTTATAATTGCATGTTTATTTTCTATTTTTAATTAATTTAATTTAATCATTAAATGAGAATAATAATATTATGGTGGACATTTTATGAAATATATTGATTGTTTTCCATAAATTAAATATTAAGAAAGCATAAGTTGCTTAAATCAACTAAATATTCGCTTTGACATTTCAATATCAATATAAAAGGGTTGAGTTATTAAAATCAGTAAACATTTTACAGAAAAAAATATATGACGTGTGACATGGAGGCAGACATTTTCAGAAATTATAAATGATAAAGTATGGATCCACCAAGGGGCAGAAAACAAAATGAGTTTTTTGTTTTGTTTTGTTTACAAATTCTTGTCTTTTTAAGCACTTTGATACTTTTATAAAAAAAATATTTTCTTCTTTTTCTCTCACCTTTAAATTTTACTGTATATCTCATGAAAAATACATTTACATCAAAAACTAAAAACATGTTCATCATTTAAGAGGTCCATTCAAGTTCATGTCTGTATGAACAGATTTTTTTTATATGAATAATGTATGAATGAATAAATTAATCGAATTAGACACAAAAAATTAGCCGCACATCACTGACCCATAAATAAACGGAAATAAGGCTACCAGAAATTTTAAGTCGAGTTACTGATCGCAATTTCCCCAGCAAGCAATTACGGAGTGTATGACAGGGTTTTTAAAAACGAACTAAAAATACAGCTTTTTAATGGGAAGCTACGAAACCCCATCAAACCTCTCATGTGTTAGTTCTGTTTTGATGGTGCTCATAATTATTGAGAAGAGTCTTGTTTTTGTGCTAAAGAGTAAAACCCTGGAGATGAAACTGCAGGCTGAGGAAATTCTAATTAACCTCTCAGACAACACACACATAAACAGACACATGAAAAGAGCTGTTTATGAACTGCACAAGTGTTTCACTGTCATTAAATCAAAGAGACTTCAATGGCACACAATTCCCTACAGAGTCACTGTGACGAGGAGAAAGGACATCTTCAGTTATGTTTGATATCATCAGGCTATTGTGAATAAATACTGACAAAGAACACTGAGAAGTGATCATGCCCGGGCAAACTCTGACCTGGTTAAAATGATAAAATGGAGTCCAGATTTAAATTGATCAGATTAGAAACTAGGTTCAAGTGTGAACGCAAACAAATGGACCAAGACCGCTGAAAAGATGGGTCTCTTGGGGTCTGTTCACACTTGTAGTTAAGGCTCTCTTGGTTCTTTTGGTCCGGACCAAAAAAGAAAATTATACATTTAGTCCTGTTCCCTTAGAAAAAAAGGCTTTTATGGCGTATGTTTTGCGGCGGAACTTGTCGAACATCCAACACGATGCTGTGTTGTGGGTGTATGACAAACATAACCTCGGATACTTTGATCTCCTGAGATATAGACGACACAAACACAACAAGCTATTTGTCTTCACACCCCACAAAGTGAAGTTGCAGGGAAAACTTCTTTCCCTCATGTCCTTCCTCAACATTTGTTCCTTCTCCCCCACTTCCATCCCTTTGCACAATCTTATCTTCACTCAGTTCACTTAGAAATATTGTTTTAAATGCAAGTGTCAATGCCAGTGAATTAACAGTCATGTTTGATTTCACTTGAAACGTCTCAGTGCGACTGGTTCAATGGTCTCGTCTCCACAGAAGTAAACCAAAAGGTTCTCACGTAGCCAGACCTTCATACTGGCGGCAGAAGGTCTGGACTCTTTCGCAGCTTTCATTGGTCAAGGACCGCTCAAAAGGACGTTTGACTGACATGTAACGCAAACCAATCACAGTCCGTTTTGTTCCGCGTCATGTTTAGGGGCGTGAAAATGTAAATTCAATGCATCTATAAATGATTAATTCAAGAATGTTGTGCAAGTTTACTGCAACAAAGTTCACATACTTTTGAAAATCCAGCCTTTAGTTGATCCTGGTAAGCGCTCATTGTCACAGTTGTAAACACTTCTTCAACGAGGTGGTTTGGCGTCGCGGCATTTGTTTCCAGGAGGACTGTTAAAGGTACACTATGTAGGATTTTGCAGTCAAATATCCAAAACCACCAGGCCAGTGTTATATATTTTGTTCAGTTGAGTTCTTACAATATCCCAAATGTTTCCAACTATTTGTAAATTGTGAGAAAATCGCTATTTTTACCAATGAACCGGGACGTGTGAGCATAGCGTCCTGAGGAGTCGCCTGTCAATTGCGTCATATCTGCGTTACCCTCGTTTCCGGTTTGATTTTGCAGAAAGCTTTACTCTCACTGGAGTGTGAACAAGTGTCACAGCAGCCACCGATCGAATGCACAGAGTAACGTCATAAAATCATTGTAAACACACTTAAATGTATCTAATATAATAAACAGAGCTGCGTTACCTCATAATCATGACCGGAAAAGCAGAGATTGAGCCGCGACTGTGTCCCGTCATAATAAATGTCCGCTACTCGCGAGCAGTGTGTTTGTTGAACAATCTCTCCAGCGGCCTCGCCCAGCTCCCACAGCACTCGCCCCTGCTCTGCTTCATATACAGTAAAGTTAATAATCGCATCCATGAACATGATTTCTGCCCGAGTCAAATCCCGATTCTTTTCCACCGGCTGTGAGGTGAAGACAACATGTCCCAAGATTCTGCGCTCAAACTTAACGTCATCAAACTACGCCTTTGTTTTGAACAGGCGCCTCTAGCGGACGGAAAAGTCACATAGTGCACCTTTAAATAATAATAATAATAATAATAATTTGTTATATTTAAATAGCACTTTTCAAGGCACTCAAATCGCTTTACATATAGAAGGGGATCTCCTCAACCACCACCAATGTGCAGCATCCACCTGATGATGCGACGGCAGCCATATTGCACCAGAACTGAATTTGACCAGGATGCCGGGGTTACACACCTACTCTTTATCGAAGGACATCCTGGGATTTTTAATGACCACAGAGAGTCAGGACCTCGGTTTAACATCTCATCCGAATGACGGTGCTTATTGACAGAAAGTGTCCCTATCACTATACTGGGGGTTAGGACCCACACAGACCACAGGGTGAGCACCCCCTGCTGGCCTCACTAACACCTCTACCAGCAGCTACCTAGTTTTCCCAGTTGGTTTCCCATCCAGGTACTGACCAGGCTCAACCCTGCTTAGCTTCAGTGGGAAACCAGTCTTGTTGTACAGGGTGATATGACTGCTGGCTTAAAGAACGCAACTCACACGTCTTACGGACATCCTCTAGAATTCAACCAATCAGATGACGGCTTTAAAACTCCTAAATTGTTTCCAATTAAGTGTGCCATAGATCAGACATTCAGCCAACTGATGTATATGGCACACTTAATTGGAAGTGGTGTGACGTCTGGTGTGACGTCTGAGGCTGAGACTATTTCGTATTCGGCATCCGCACAGAAACCTTGCACACTGAGTCTGATGTATGTCAATTAATCCATTGTGGAAAAAAAATTGCAAAACAATACAAAATGGAGTCTTCAAGCAGTGAGGATGATTTTTTTGGTCATCTCTCTTCTTAAAAAGAGAAAAAGAAAGGAAATATTGGGTAAATCCAGTCCTGAGATTGCGTAGAGAGGAAGGAGTGTTCCACCTCCTTATCAAGGAGCTGCGGGATTATCCCGAGTGATTCAAAGCTTACTTCAGGATGTCAGTGGCTCAGTTTGATACTGGACCAAGTGGATAAACTTATCAGACGGCATTCTGGATTTTGCCGTTCGCTTGTACGGTGGCTCTGAATTGTCAAAACACCTCTCAAAATGCTTGCTACGTATGCGAAAAACACATCAAATTTAACCCGATCCGAAGGTTTCGGAGGTATATTGAGCTGGAAACATTCCAAGCCTTCATCATTTATATTTTGCAACAAATGTCTACATGTTGTTGGTTTACCTTCATCCCAGACTTTCAATCTCAGAATATCAAAATCCATCATACTTTATATTAATTCCATTTTTAAAACTATTTTGATCTAAACAGAGAGCAAAACTAATCATAAATCATTGCAATTTTTATTATTCATACAAATTACAACCTTCCATTGATGGCATATTTTCTACTTCAACCAACAATTTTGCCAAATTAAGTTCGGTAACACTTTAGTTTAGGGTCCAATTCTCACTATTAACTAGTTGTTTATTAGCATGCATATTACTAGGATACAGGCTGTTTATTAGTAACTATAAAGCATTTATTAGTACCTTATTCTGAATGACCATATGCTACCTTCCATAATCCTACCCAACTTTACCTTACTAACTACTAATAAGTAGTAAATACAAGTTTATTGAGGCAAAAGTTATTAGTTAGTTAATAGTTAGAATTGGACACTAAACTAAAGTGTGTCCAAATTGTTTTTTGTTTTTTCAAATGTTATCATATTCCTTTATTAAAAGGTACTGTACGTAAGTTTTTGACTGCACTAAAGCATAAAAATACCACAATATGTTTGCAGATATTTAGGAAACATGCTGAGTTAACACTCGTTTCTCCTTAAAACAATGCTTCAGCCAGTTATGTTACTTTGAAATGTGCGTTTCCTGTAAGAATGTCTGTTTTTATATTGGTCTGTGCGATAACGCTCGTTGCCAGTTTACCCAATAGTATTTCCAAACCATGGGGTTGCCAGTTGGCGGAAAACACAGCGCATTGCAGCCATGGAAGCCAGGAAACAAACTGGGTCAGAGATCACAGATTCTACCCGACCTAAAAAGCCTCGGCATCCATCTAAACATCTCTATGAACGGAAGCATGTTAAAACGTGGATAAATCAACTCATTAACTTACAGTGTGTAGTCTCCTCGCTGTCCATTGTAAATTGCGCTCATCCTATTGCGTGTCCTCAAACTGGCAACCTGCGTGCGCGTAAAATCTAAGGGGGCGGGGGGCAAACAATATTTTGAATTTGGATTGCAGTGCCAATTTCAACCACTTACTGTCATTATTACATACTGCACCTTTAAGGACACAAGGGTAATAATGAGCATTCAAGGTAAATAAATTTGAAAGGAACGTTTTTATTGTGCGTCATTAATTTTGTGTGTCAAAATATTATTTAACTGTGTATATTTAGATGCGTATAATTCTAGTTATGAAATTACCATTAGCAAGTCAAATGAGTTGTCCATTTTATTTTAAAAAAATTGAAATAAACAATGTAATTTCCATCACTGTCATTTCCACAACAAAATGCTTATCATACAAATTTTTTAAAGAGAAACACACTTCTAAAATCTTTTATCATTGCATAATGTGTTCTGTTTTGCATATTTCCGGTAATAAAACAATACAGTATTTAGTAGGAAGACCAGCAAGAGAGGGAAAAAATAAAAAGGCGCAACAGCTCGAACTCATGTGGCCGGCGAGTGGGAACAAATGCACTATCTGTCCGGTTGAGGGTTTTTTAAATGCCATATGTATTCCAGTCAACTGTCCTTCGTATGGATTTGTGTTGGTTTAAGAGCTTTTCCCTGACCTCTAAGATGAACTCATCATAGCAAAGACGGAACTGGCTTTACTAGAGATTCATGAATTAATCATTGCATTTACATAGTGATATACCAGGGAAGTAAAGTGCTGAAGAGGTGAAGCCGGCTATATTGCAGCCCTGACTTATGATTATCTACATTAAGTCTGGTGCCTTTACTGAGATATTCTATACAAGTGCTCTCAGACATGTAATAATAGACCAGCATGTGGCAGATTATTCGAATCATGGCGATGAAGCCAGAAGACTGTACAAAGAACGACAAATAATCCAGACTGACTTCAATGACGTTTCCAATGAAGCACCTGGATGGAGTCCTGGCAGGCTTTTGGCAAATATCAGCTGTTTGGAGTAGAGATTTGGGCAGTTATAAACAGGCGATGAATATGGAGCCATTTTAAACGGGCCAATATTGGACCAGGACATGGAAGTCAGGATTTCTGAAATCCTTAAAGCCAGTGATCAGACTGATACATTATTATGGAAAAGTAAAGTCAAAAGGAATTAATTACACAAGTAAGCAATTATTAAAGGGAAAGTTTACTCAAAAATAAAACAAATTACCCTAAGATTTACTGGCCCGTGTGGTCTGATCAAACAGACGAGCTACTGTAGCTCAGATTGCTCCAGAAGTTAAAGCTGGTTCTGATAGAAAGGTGTGAGAATACACAGTGCATCGTAGTTTGTTGCATATGGGGCTGCATAGACCAGTCAGGGTGCCCATGCTGACCCCTGTCCACCGCCGAAAGCACCAACAGTGGGCATGTGAGCATCAGAACTGGATCAATGGAAGAAGGTGGCCTGGTCTGATGAATCACATTTTCTTTTACATCACGTGGATGACCAGTGTCGCTTACCTGGGGAACACATGGCACCAGGATGCACTATGGGAAGAAGGCAAGCCGGCGGAGGCAGTGTGATGCTTTGGGCAATGTTCTACTGGGAAACCTTGGGTCCTGCCATCCATGTGGATGTTACTTTGACACGTATCACCTACCTAAGCATTGTTGCAGACCATGTAAACGCTTTCATGGAAGCGGTATTCCCTGGTGGCTGTGGCTCTTTCAGCAGGATAATGTGCCCTGCCACAAAGCAAAAATGGTTCAGGAATGGTTTGAGGAGCACAACAACGAGTTTGAGGAGTGGACTTGGCCTCCAAATTCCCCAGAACTCAATCCAATCGAGCATCTGTGGGATGTGCTGAACAAACAAATCTGATCCAAAATGTTCAGATTCTAGCCTGTGACACTGCCATATGAAAAGCATCAAACTGAAGTAAAAGTTTTCCTCACATCCTGTTACGGAACGGAACGCGACTCTAATGAAATACTTCTTTGATCAGGATGCAAATCAGCTTTCTGTATGTTTTATCTGATCAAAAATGCCCACTTATCGAATGTTTAAAGCTGACGTTGTTGTCGTTATCGCTGTTTAAGATGAGAAAAGTTGTATCTTTTCAAGGGCGCTCGGGATGTGAGAAGGATTAAGGCTGACTCCAGTTTTCAACGATGCCCGCTGGCAAAACTTCTGACAGAACCACACTAAAAACCCAGTTGAGTCCTGTAGAAGGGTGAGTTTCAAACTGCCTTTAGCCCCTTTTTCAGATAGAAAAGACATTTACTGTTACAACATAATCACTAATAAAGACAAATATGGGCCACAACAAACTCTGTGCTACCAAAAAAATCACATAAATTCTGTAGAGGCCCTTTGCAGTCGACAGACTCTTTCAGCTTTACAGTAATCTATCAAAGATATCTGACAGACACCCAATGGTAAAAGACACAGAAACCAGAGAAGCATTAAATGAGTGCGCACACAGAGAAAAGGAGATGAAAATGTCGTAAAACGTGTCTTAATCAAGAACGCTAGTTTTTATGTGCACACAGCACCACCTTGTGGTCATCAACTCCTAATGCACTGGGAAATGCTACCCAAACTCAAACATCGACACACACTCGGGGTTAATCGGTACAGATGACATTTTATGTCCAGCTGAGGAGAAAAACAGATGTTACCCACAATGCAAATGCTGAAACACATACATCTGGTAAGATTAGATATGGCCACACAAGGTTTTCAGAGTGATAACTGATTAAATGCAAGTTTGAATATTTACATACTTTATATATACAGTCAAAGCCAAATCCAAATTTTTTTTAGAAACTTGAACGTTTTCTCACATTATGACTGTTTATTTGCTATCGTTTAGAAAATGTTAATGAAATATGACAAGATCTCAGAGTTAAACTGTGTCAGAGGAAATGAATCTTCATAATGTCAGATACTTTGATAGAAAGGTATGTAATGGATTACAATCAACCAATCAGATGTTAAATTTAAGTACACAATTAGATGATTCCAATTTATATCAACTAATGACCAAGTAACGGTTCATTTTTGTTAAGTCTGTGGTGTAAAAGGTCATTAGCAAGTAACGAAAAAACACTGAAGCAAAAAACATGGTCAGGTCAAAGTGTCTGAATCATTTTGGTCCCAAATTATGCAGGATTGAATGAAGGATTTTGGAGTATAATATGTCACAGTTCTTTATTTTGATATCCTCACTTACATAAATGAACTACACTCACCTAAAGGATCATTAGGAAAACCTGTTCAATTTCTCATTAATGCAATTATCTAATCAACCAATCACATGGCAGTTGCTTCAATGCATTTAGGGCTGTGGTCCTGGTCAAGACAATCTCCTGAACTCCAAACTGAATGTCAGAATGGGAAAGAAAGGTGATTTAAGCAATTTTGAGCGTGGCATGGTTATTGGTGCCAGACGGGCCGAGTTTTTCATCTGCTCAGTTACTGGGATTTTCATGCACAACCATTTCTAGGGTTTACAAAGAATGGTATGAAAAGGGAAAAACATCCAGTATGCGGCAGTCCTGTGGGCGAAAATGCCTTGTTGATGCTAGAGGTCAGAGGAGAATGGGCCGACTGATTCAAGCTGATAGAGGAGCAACTTTGACTGAAATAACCACTCGAGGTATGCAGCAAAGCATTTGTGAAGCCACAACACGCACAACCTTGAGGCGGATGGGCTACAACAGCAGAAGACCCCACCGGGTACCACTCATCTCCACTACAAATAGGAACAAGAGGCTACAATTTGCACAAGCTCACCAAAATTGGACAGTTGTTGCCTGTGCAGGCTGGTGGTGGTGGTGTAATGGTGTGGGGGATGTTTTCTTAGCACACTTTAGGCCCCTTAGTGCCAATTGGGCATTGTTTAAATGCCACGGCCTACCTGAGCATTGTTTCTCACCATGTCCATCTTTATGACCACTATGTACCCATCCTCTGATGACTACTTCCAGCAGGAGAATGCACCATGTCACAAAGCTTGAATCAATTCAAATTGGTTTCTTGAACATAACAATGAGTTCACTGTACTAAAATGGCCCCCACAGTCACCAGATCTCAACCCAATAGAGCATCTTTGGGATGTGGTGGAACGGGAGCTTTGTGCCCTGGATGTGCATCCCACAAATCTCCATCAACTGCAAGATGCTATCCTATCAATATGGGCCAACATTTCTAAAGAATGCTTTCAGCACCTTGTTGAATCAATGCCACGTAGAATTAAGGCAGTTCTGAGGGCGAAAGGGGGTCAAACACAGTATTAGTAGGTGAGTGTATAGTGTCCTGCATCCACTAGTAAAAAATATATCTGGAGTCTGAATATTTTTTTTGGTTTGACTGTGTATATATATATATATATATATATATATATATATATATATATATATATATATATATATATATATATATATATATATATATATATATATACACACAGTCAAACCAAAAAAATATTCAGACTCCAGACTCCAGTTAGTAATTCTAATGTCTCTAATGTCTCGATGAAAATGTATTTGTTTTAAACATTAATGATAGACGTTCAACATTATCGTAAAATTGAATGCTATATAAATTTTAACATTTATTAGGTAAAAAAAAACTTTTAATTTAAGAGAACTTAAAACAATCTTCACATAAATCCATTATAATAAATGTCACATTTACCTGTGGCCTTCTTACCTAACAGAAAATATACAGAAATTGAATAAAGTTATCAAACAGTCTGCACTATATATAGGCAAACCTACAATTTTCAGTTACCTTTGTTCTTTGATTAAAATTAATGACAGACATCACAGCAACTGGTTTATTAGGCTGCTGTCACTTTAAGATCTGCCGCCACACATCTAATTATCTCGACTCTTTCAAGATTCATTTAAGCTGTTATTTAACTCTTGTAAGACGGCTCTTATGAGAATACGCAACAAAACGGACATTTTGGCATAATTGTCTTATTGTTCAAGCGCGGAAGAACTTGATACTGGTGCGTGTCTTTCTGTGCACATGAGTGAGTGTATGTGTGTGTGTGTGTCAAACAGACACCACATTCACAGACAGCGTGTTCTCTTGTCTTGCGTTAAATTGAAAGACATAATTGCATGTATTAATACTCATTTTGACAGCACTAATACACACACAAACACATATTACATATTTACAAACATTTATGTTAGATACGATTAATTTATTTGTGTGTGTGTGTGTGTGTGTGTGTGTGTGTGTGTGTGTGTGTGTGTGTGTGTGTGTGTGTGTGTGTGTGTGTGTGTGTGTGTGGGCATGTTTTCGTGAAATATCAGGACACAAATGTGTATAATGACATGGGTATGACATAGGTATTACAAAAGAGGGTGAAATATGAGGACGTTCCCCATGTCCTCACTTTTCAAAATGCTTATAAATCACACAGGATGAGGTTTTTTTCACAGAAAGTAAACTGTGCAGTCTCCTGTGATGGGTAGGTTTAGGGGCAGGGGCAGTGTAGGGGGATAGAAAATACGGTTTGTACAGTATAAAATGCATTACGCCTATGGAATGTCCCCACATTTCACAAAAACAAACATGTGTGTGTGTGTGTGTGTGTGTGGTCATTAAATGTATATACATACACACATTTACAAAATTTTACTGTATGTTAAATGCGATTAATCGTGATTAATCGATTTGACAGCAGTTTATTTTATGTATTGTATAATTATTTAAAATAGTTATAGAAATTTAAAAGAATGTAATTTGATAATTTTACATACTCCTTGTTTCTAATTGTATAGTATTCAAAATAATATAATGAATAATAATACTGTACCCAAGTGAGGCACAATGGATTTTAAGAAGCCCAATGTACAGCAGAATAAATGTGCAAACAGGTCCCACAAAGCCATGGAATCCCTCAGCTGTTTCAATCAAAGAGCTTGTTTTCTGATCGTATCCATGGAAAGTAATGCAAATGATTGCTGGGGTAATTGAGATGAACGCATGTGTCCTGCATGCAAATGTGTTTGGTGATTCATTACACTGCTGAGGACACTGTGCAAACTAATTGGAAAGAGATTTGATCTAACGCAGAAGCTTTTTGGCACCTTATGTTCTTTCTTAGAATCCAACAGCACACCATAACTTAAAAACCACAAATGGAGACCAAACTCAAATGCGCACAATGAAAGTCAACTGATATGAAGCTATAACCCAGCTAACAGGGAATGTTCTGGCAAGGTTCTCTCAAAGTTATAAATAAATGTTCTTTGCATTAGAAAGTTTGTTCAAAGTTATCTGGTCTTTAGAAATTCTCAAACCGTTATCTATACAAAATTTTAAAAAACATGTTTTAGCCGACACCATATTCAAATAAAAACTTAAAACTTTTAATGCGTTTTGGCTGTTAATTTACGCGCCTGAAAATGCAAAATGGGTTTTAAAGTGCATACTACAAAAACACAAATTTGTGAAACTGTGACGTCATGCACATGTGTAATACATGTTCAGTCTATAGACTGTAATAGAAAAATGTATTTAATCAATAGAAGAAAATATAATCATTGAGGAGAGTGATTTTAACAATATGTATGAATTTGCTTTAACACATATAATCATTCATTTAGTATGCTTAACATGAAGTTTGTTACATGTCCTTAGAATTGAACTGAGAGGGACAGTTTAAAAAGAATCGATCTGACCCCTAAGGTCAGTGGCTAAAACTGCATTGATCCTTGACAAAGGGACCATGAAAGTTTATTTCTGTGTGTGTGTGCTGAAGCTTTACCATGTGTGGAAGATTACAGAGCACTTGTCTTTGCTTCTGACCTTGTAAATGGTATAAAAGGGAACCTGATTGTTTAGTCTTTAGGCCGCTCTCATACAGTCATCTGTGGCTGTGCGACAGTGTACTCTTTCCTTGCAAGGAAATAAATCATTCTTTATTATATTCAAAGATTTGTCTCTTGTTCAGTGATTGAGTTGAATTATTGCCACGACAGACCCATAGTGATTCTTTACAAAGTGACATCGCCATCTACTGGCCTGGCATGAATAATATAGCTTTTTTGAGCCGATCCGTGTGAACGAAAATCGTTTTGACAATGTTTGTACATGAAAAACGTAAAACAAAAAACGCTTCTGTTTTTAGTACATCATTAGTGTAAAAGTACCCTTAGTTGGATCAAAGTCCCTTTCAAGTTAAGTCTGTTCACTCGGTAGCCATATTTGCTACGCCTCCGGGCAACTATTTTGGGCATCCAAGACCAAGTCCTATCTATTTGAATGTGGGAATCCTGGAATCTCAAATACTGCTTGCAGAACTCACAATTAAATAACATATTTCAAATCAGCAACAAGATCTAAGATGGACTGTCCCATACATGTTGTTTCCCATTATCAAATAGCATTAAAAAGCTTATTTTTTCAGACTAGATGAGCCAACATGCATGCTGCAGTCCTAAGCGCGAGTCTCAGGTTTCTATGGGAAAAGGAATTTTTAATGGCTGCAGTGACGCAATGACTTTACCAATCAGCAATTGGCTCTTTTACTTTAGAAGGCAGGACTATTGTGTGTTGCAGTTTCACCCATTCATAAGTAATGAGAGTGAACTGTTGTATGTCTAGTGTTTTGGTTTTGTTTCACGTTCATGTTCCATGTCCAGCGACATCTCCTGTTCACATCCAGAGTCCAACGTTGTCTCCTGTCCACGTCCAGAGTCCAGAGAGTGCTCCAGCCCCTGACCAGCATACAGAGAGGGTTCCAGCTCTTAACTAGAGTCCAGAGAGGGCTCCAGCCCCTGACCAGAGTCCAGAGAGTGCTCCAGCCCCTGACCAGAGTCCAGAGAGGGCTCCAGCCCTTAACCAGCGTCCAGAGAGGGCTCCAGCCCCTGACCAGCATCCAGATAGGGTTCCAGCCCCTGACCAGCATCCAAAGAGGGCTCCAGCCCCTAACCAGTGTTCAAAGATGGCTCCAGCCCCTGACCAGCATCCAAAGAGGGCTCCAGCCCCTGACCAGCATACAGAGAAGGCTCCAGCGCCTGACCAGCGTCCAGAGAGGGCTCCAGCCCCTGACCAGAGTCCAGAGAGGGCTCCAGCCCCTGACCAGCATACAGAGAAGGCTCCAGCCCCTGACCAGCGTCCAGAGAGGGCTCCAGCCCCTGACCAGAGTCCAAAAAGGGCTCCAGCCCCTAACCAGCGTCCAGAGAGGGCTCCAGCCCCTGGCCAGCATCCAGATAGGGCTCCAGCCCCTGACCAGCATCCAAAGACGGCTCCAGCCCCTGTCCAGAGTCCAGAGAGGGCTCCAGCCCCTGATCAGCATCCAGAGAATGCTCCAGCCCCTGACCAGAGTCCAGAGAGGGCTCCAGCCCCTGACCAGCATCCAGAGAGGGCTCCAGCCCCTGACCAGCATCCACAGAGGGCTCCAGACCCTGACCAGGATCCAGACAAAGCTCCAGCCCCTGACCAGAATCCAGAGAGGGCTTCAGCACCTAACCAGCATCCAGACAATGCTCCAGCCCCTGACCAGAATCCAGAGAGGGCTCCAGCATCCACAGAGGGCTCCAGACCCTGACCAGCGTCCAGAGATGGCTCCAGCCACTGTACTTCTCTGGTCCCCTGAACTTCCTGCAACACCATGATCCCTTGAACTTCTTGTACCACCATGGTCCCCAAAACGTCCTGCAAACGGCATGGTCCCCTGAACTTCCTGCACCACCATGGCTTCCTGAACTTCCTGCAACGCCATGGTCCCCTGAACTTCCTGCACCACCATGACTTCCTGAACTTCCTGCACTGCCATGGTCCCCTGAACTTCCTGCGGCTCCATGGCTTCCTGAACTTCCTGCACTGCCATGGTCCCCTGAACTTCCTGCGCCTCCATGGCTTCCTGAACTGCCTATGCTGCCATGGCTTCCTGAACTGTCTGTGCTGCCCATGCTCCACGGCCCGTCTCTGCCTTGCACGGGTCCATGTCCTGTCCCCCTGCATGGGCCTGGCCAGCCATTCCTCCCCCAAGACTGCCCTCCTAGACTTTTTTTTGATGTTTTATTTGTTAGAGGGGGGATCTATGATGTCTAGTGTTTTGTTTTTGTTTCATGTTCATGTTCACTGTCATGTTTCCTGGTTTGTCATGTGATTCCATTGTGCCCTCATGCGATCATGTCATGTGCTTCCCTATTCTCTTGTGTCATGTTGCCATTGTTTCATTGTCTTGATTGTTCACAGGTGTGTCTTGTTTAGTCATTAGTCCTTGTGTATTTAAGCCCTCATGTTTGCCTTGTACCCTTGTCTAATATTATTCCCTGTACCGCAGTTGGTGAGTTCTGTGTCTGTTCAAGTCAAGTCCTTGTTTTTGTTTTGTAAATAAACTGGACTTGGGTTCCAAAGGCTTGCCTCCAGTTGATCCAGTAGACTGTTACAACTGTCTTTCTCTATCTATAGTCTATGGTTGGAATGAAGAAGAAGTGTTTTTAAAAAGACTTAACATTCAGAAATAACATTTGGGAACCTTAGCAAAAAGTACATATTTTTAGCTGGTAAAGTGATAAGATTATAAATAGACAATAATGCTCAGCACAGGCACTGCAACGCCAAACAAAACTGAAACCACAGGTAAAGCGAAAACAAAACTATAAAAGAGTGAAAAACAAACAGGTTGAGGCGATCTGAGCAGCTGGTAGACACTGCAGTGACTGTACTGTATGAGCAGTGAAGTGTGCAGTAATCTGTGTTTCTCTCCCTCTCTCCCGCTAAGGAAGAAACTCATCAAAGTGGAGATTAGCCGCGCGGCCGTGATTATTTCGGGTGCTGTAATGTAACGGTTCAAAGGTGCCATTAATCTTAGCGTTCAGATGCACATCTCATTCGGTGGAGTCTCCTTGATTCGCTCACAAAGGGTGAATGCAGCAATTTCTGAATTGCTTTCGTGCCTCTAAGCAGACTAATCTAACCTTCTACGTAACCTTCGCAACAACTTGTGCATACATTCATTATCATTTGAAATCACAGCCTTCAATGTCATATGTAACGTAACAGCTCCCCCTGTTGGCCAGTCGTGGTGGTGCCTCTGTTGACAGACAGGGTCTCCCAATCATTACACAATCGGCCTCCAGGGGACATCTAAACTCACAACGGCCCTAAAAAATATGCCTGTTGATGTCATTATATCGTTCAGATCTCTTAATCGGAACACAAAGTCTCTTAATGAAGCATGTCAAATTGAGCATATTTTAAGCAGATATGGGAACAGGCTATAAATGAGCAACATCTCAAGGATGATTCATATATGGAATTGAACACATTATATTTGACTCATTTGAAAGGAAGCATGTAAGCAATAACCATTAATGATTTAAAATAATTACACACTAGATGACTGACTAAATCTTATCCCCACAGTCCTCAGCATATAATTGAGCTGTCATTTTACAAGAAAACAAATAAGAGGAACTTTCCATGAAAAGACTACAAAACCATGAAAAGACTATTATTTTACATATCCTACGTGTCACTACATGTGTTTATATATATGATAAAGGAAACAAATAGTCAAGAGGGCCTAAAAAACATTCTCATTATCGTATGATTTTATTTAGCTGAGAATATATACACTGTTAATGGTTTTGTGTTTGAAACTTTACAAATTGCTAAAACTGTTAAAACAGATGCATCACGATCACTGCAGTTAACTTAGAGCTGTAATTTCGGCACCATTAGTGGCACCAAACAAAACTGCAAAAATAATGACAGTAAACAGTTTTCTGTGTTGGTGACCTGTGCAATGCGACACTGAAACTCTTGCTAATAACCCTACATGCTAAATCCACACTATAATCACCACTGAAAATATCCCACTCTCTACCACTGCCATGCTTAATAAGTTGAGCTAAAGAAAAAAAAAACTGAAACTGTGCCCAAGCACCAGCCTCCTACTAGGTATTGTTGAGATATTTCCAAGTCTAATCCTGAAGGCAGAATCCATTATGCTTAGCAGGGAGCAGTGAGCGTCTGCGATAAGCGCTCGCCACCTCAAAGACGAGGTAAAATACGCCAATAGAAGCCTGACTGCAGGGTTAAGGGTATTAGCAGACCTACAAAGGCGACATTTCACATAAAAATACAAGCAATTTTGGTTATTTCAGTCTTAAGGGAGGAATCCAGCAGCTACCCAGCTAACATCCTCAAAACTTGAACTAACGTTCTGGCAAGGTTCTATTATCGTTATTTCTTCCAGTAATAGAATGTTCGTTCAAAGTCATCTGGTGTTTCCTTAACATTTACATAACCATGCAATAAGACATTTTACAAACTTTTTAACATTCAGAAACCAATGAGAAATAACGTTTTCTTAACATAATGGGGACGTTGGTAAAACATTCTTAGAACATGCTTTTAATAACTGGGTAGGTGACTACACCTTCAGAAAAATTAGCAAAAATGTTATATTTAGGGGTACAACAGCTTGTCACTGTGGCAATTCCCTTAAAAGGTGCATATTAGTAGGTTAGAGTAGCAATATGTATGTTAAGATACTACTATGAACCTTTTAGGTGTAAAACAAAAGGTACAAAGATGTTCTTTAAATGGTACGGCCCCAGTGACAAGCTGCTGTACCCCTGAAGGTAAAACAATTTCTGCAGAAAAAAAAAGAGAGTTGTCTCACCTTTTAAACAGATTTAAGGGCCATTCACACAGTGTTCTTTACTGTTAAAAAACATGAAACACGAGCAGTCTAGAGACATGTTTTTTTCAGAGGTGTAAAGAGCGCCTAAAAACTGTAATTGAAGACTGATACCTTGCAGCGAAAATGACTCCATTACAAGTTACAAGTCACCAATTCCAATGCGATTGAAGTAAAAGTCTTAGAGTGGGCATATAATGCTCAAAGACCCACTAGTCTTAAACACCCAAGAGACATGCCAGTCAAAAACAAGATATAGATGATTTGTTAGGAAAGCAGTCGCATCAAAATATAACTGAACATCTCAAAATTGCAATAAATCAAGGTTGACACAACAGCCTCTTAAATGTCTACAGACACTCAAGTCTCAGGGCTTATTCAACTTCTTTTCTACATTTAGATATGTGGGCAAATGCATTTTTGTCTTGCCGCTTGCTTAGCTTAGCTTAGCATAATGAATGGAATCCTATGTTGCCAGCTAGCATGTCCTGAGTAAAAGTGATCCAAAAAAAATGTAGGTGGGTTTTTTTTTTGGATCACTTTTACTCTGGAAATGCTAGCTGGCAACATAGGATTCCATTCATTATGCTAAGCCAAGCTAGCGGCAACCCTGCCAAACTAAAACAATAAATGCACTGAGACAAAAATGCATTTGCCCACATATTTGCCCTATTTCTAAAAACGGTGGAGTGTTCCTTTAAGCTCAAGTGCTCAAAAAGGGCATAAACTAATATCCTTCAAAAAGGATCTGTATATAAAGGATAAATACAATAATGTTAAAGGGATAGTTCACCCAAAAATGAAAATTTGCCTATGATTTACTCACCCTCAAGCCGTGTAACATTCTTCTTTCAGTCGAATACAATCAGAGTTATTGTAAAAAATGTCCTGGCCCTTCCAAGCTTTATAATGGCTGTTTCTGAGTCCATAAAAGTGCATCTATCCACCATAAAAGTGCTCCACACAGCTCAAGACAGGGGGTTAAAAAAGGCCTTCTGAAGCGAAGCGATGAAAACTTTACAAACTGTAATCAGTAACTTCCGCTGAATGGTGCTCCAGCGTATGATGCAGGTGTTGTGTAAGTGTTGGTGACAAACATGCAAGTGCAGAGGAAGAGCAAAACTAAACATGGTTCCCCGGAGCGTCCTACGTCATACGCTGGAACGCCAGTCTCTCGTGAACGCGTGTACGACAGTTAGCATCAAAGCATAAATATGCTAACTTTTGCTAGCTAGCGGGACAGTGACTTTATTTTCAATTCTATCGTGTGCATCTGCTAACCTGTCCAAATTTAATAGCACATGAAATGTTGGTCACCTCATGAATCAAAACTGAAGTTTTGCGACTCTTAGTCCATTAGCTGTGGGGCTACGTGTTCTCTTAAGAATTGACAAAATATACTATTGTAAAAAGTAAATATAGGTTACATCTTTCTCTTCCAAGAAATTTGACTAAATATAGATAACTCCTGTTCATAGGCATGGATACAAATTATTTATCATTAGATAGCTAATGTTATTAGCCAATCCTCCTCATAACACTTAACTAGCAATAGCAGCTATCATGTAGCTACCATGGTTTTGACTTAAGCTAAATGTTAGATGCTGACAGTAAGTGTCACTCCAGCACAGGAAATAAAATGACCTTCCTTCTTATCAAAAAAAAAAAAAATCTATATTTGATGAGAAATGTAGCAATTCTTATTCATTGATTGTGTCAGACTTGTGCCACAGTGATTAGCACACATTTAGCTATGATACTAAATCTGGAGCTTTAGTTTAGCTAATGATATGTCCTGATCACATTCATTTGTGGTAACGCTATATATATATATATATATATATATATATATATATATATATATATATATATATATATATATATATATATATATATATAGACAGTGAGGGAAATAAATATTTGAACACCCTGTTATTTTGCAAGTTCTCCCACTTAGAAATCATGGAGGGGTCTGAAATTGTCATCGTAGGTGCATGTCCACTGTGAGAGACATAATCTAAAAAAAAAAAAAACTGAAATCACAATGTATGATTTTTTTACTATTTATTTGTATGACACAGCTGCAAATAAGTATTTGAACAACTGAGAAGATCAATGTTAATATTTGATACAGTAGCTTTTGTTTGCAATTACAGAGGTCAAACGTTTCCAGTAGATTTTCACCAGGTTTGCACACACTGCAGGAGGGATTTTGGCCCACTCCTCCACACAGATCTTCTCTAGATTTACATTTACATTTAGGCATTTAGCAGACGCTTTTATCCAAAGCGACTTACAACATAGGAGTACAGGAAGCGATCGGTCATGAATAGGCGAAAAATGCAAAAAGTGCCTTAAATACCAAGTTTTGGACATTACATAGAATAAGCTTAAGCTAGAATAAGGAAGGAATAAAAGAGAAATAGAGGAAGAATTTTATTTATTTATTTATTTATTTATTTTATGATAAGGTTAAGTGCTCACGGAAGAGATGAGTTTTTAGCTGTCTTTTGAATGATGACAGTGATTCTGCCATCCGGATGGAGGTAGGAAGATCGTTCCACCAGCCAGGAAAGGTGAATTAAAAAGTTCTGGAGAGGGATTTCATGCCTCTCTGTGATGGTACCATAAGCCTACGCTCCTTACCTGAGCGAAGGCTTCTGGTAGGGGTGTAGACTCGTAGGAGCGAGTCGAAGTATGCTGGTGCCGAGCCTGTGGTGGATCCATAAGCGAGTGTCAAGGCCTTGAACTTTATGCGGGCATCAAGTGGCAGCCAGTGCAGAGAGATGAAGAGAGGTGTGACATGGGCCCTTTTGGGCTCATTGAATACAAGACGTGCTGCAGCGTTCTGAATCAATTGAAGAGTTTTGATTGCACACGATGGAAGACCAGCCAGAAGCGCATTGCAGTAGTCAAGCCTAGAAATGACAAGGGCCTGGACGAGAAGTTGTGTTGCATGCTCTGTAAGGAACGGTCTGATCTTCCTGATGTTGTGCAGAGCAAACCTGCATGATCGAGCTGTCTTTGAAATGTGGTCTTTGAAGGACAGCTGGTCGTCAAAGATTACACCTAGATTTCTGACTGACCCTGAAGGGGTAATCACAGATGAACCTTGCTGGATGGTCAAGTTGTGTTGTAGAGTCGGATTGGCAAGGAAGACGAGAAGCTCAGTCTTTGCCAGGTTGAGCTGAAGGTGGTGTTCTTTCATCCATGCCGAGATGTCTGCCAGACAGCTTGAGATTCGTTCATCTACTGTGGGGTCATCTGGTTTAAATGAAAGATAGAGTTGAGTGTCATCAGCATAGAAATGGTATGAGAAGCCATGTGCCTGTATGATGGGTCCCAGTGATGTAGTGTAAATGGAGAAGAGAAGAGGTCCCAGCACTGAGCCCTGAGGAACCCCCGTGGTCAGTTGATGTGCTTTGGATACCTCACCTCTCCAGGCAACCTTGAAAGACCTACCTGTGAGGTAAGACTCAAACCAGTGGAGTGGAGTCCCTGTGATGCCCAGTGATGAGAGGGTGGACAGAAGAATCTGGTGATTCACTGTGTCAAATGCAGCAGATAGATCGAGGAGAATTAGGACTGATGATCTGGAAGCAGCTTTTGCCATCCGCAGGGCTTCAGTGACCGACAGTAATGCAGTCTCTGTTGAGTGACCCTTTTTGAAACCTGACTGGTTAACGTCCAGCTGATTTGACTGTGAGAGGAAAAATGAAACCTGTTTGAAAACAACCCGCTCAAGTGTTTTTGCTATGTAGGGCAGGAGAGAAATAGGTCTGTAGTTCTCTACAAGTGATGTGTCTAGAGTGGGCTTCTTAAGCAGTGGGGTGACCCGGGCCTGCTTGAATGTGGTAGGGAAAAAGCCAGTGCTGAGAGATGTGTTGATGATGTGTGTGAGTGCTGGTAGAAGTGTGGGAGAGATGGCTTGTAGAAGGTGTGAGGGGATAGGATCTAGAGGGCAGGTGGTGGGATGGCTGGAGAGGAGAAGTTTAGATACTTCTGCCTCAGTGAGTGTAGAGAAGGAGGAGAGAAGATGTTTGGCTGTGGATGTGGCTGATCTAAAGTCCTGTGTGTGCG